>LR990294.1:11375459-12645488 GCA_905147355.2 Apotomis turbidana | reverse complement strand
TTTCCCAACTCAACGTTTCGCACTGATATCTTTTCCCAATTAATGATTTAATAAACTTTTGTTAGACCAATAATTATCTGGGATTTTTATAAGATGTCAATTATGTTTTCGTCAAATGTATTGATTAGCATACCTTGATTTAGCAACATATTGAATGGCATTATGAAATCTAACCTAGTTTGTTAGAATGCAAGGTTCAAATTGCATTATAATTTTATTGCATTAAGCGGATAGGGTGATGCACCATGCACCTAAATTTAGAGGGTTCTTTTGTTTACATACTTTGTGGCTCAAAATAGCATTTCATTCTTGAGTTATCATCGCTGATAGTTAATGTGCGTGTGTGCATTAAAAAAAACCCTAACCTACCTATCTCTGGGAGCAGTTTCGTCCTGAAGACTGTAATCCCGAAGACTGTAATCCCGACGGCTAGAATTCCTACAGTTCACATACATACGTATCACAAGTACAACAAAAAGAGCATTTTCTTAGGGATATAAAAAAAAAAAAACCGGCCAAGAGCATGTCGGGCCACGCTCAGTGTAGGGTTCCGTAGTTGCTCATCCTTCACAATAAACTGCTGTTTTAAGCCCGAGGTTTAAGTTAAGACAGATTTTAAGCTCTATAAAAAGGTCGTAAACGCCCTAGAAACTGTAATCACTTATTACCTTCTGGAAGTCAACTTACGACCTTTTAAAGAAAAAATATGAAATTTGGCGATAACTCAAAAACGGCTTGACCGATTTTGTTCAATATAGTTTTCATTGAAAGTTCTTATAAGGCCGCATTAACATGAATTTTTCCATATTTTTTTGACTTGTGGTTCAAAAGTTAGAGGGGGGGGGACACAATTTTTTTTATTTTCGGAGCGAATATTTACAAAACTACTGACTTTATCAAAAAGTAATGTTTGAAAACCCCTATTATTTTCAAGAGACCTATTCAACGACACCCCACACACTAGGGTTGAAACGAAAAAAAAAAATCACCCCCACTTTAGGTGTTCGAGAGGTACCCGAAAAAAAATTTTTTTTTTAGTTTTTATTTTACCGTTTTGTCGGCGTGATACATACACATACTCATACCAAATTTCAGCTTTCTAGTACTAATGATCACGGAGCTAAGCCGCGGACGGACGGACAGACGGACAGACGGACAGACGGACAGACGGACATGGCGAAACTATAAGGGTTCCTAGTTGACTACGGAACCCTAAAAACTTACCTAACCTAACCCGGCCGAGTCGGATCTGCTCACATACATACGTATCACAAGTACAACAAAAAAGCGTTTTTTAGGGATTTAAAAAAAAAACTAACCTAACCTAACCCGGCCGAGTCGGATCTGCTCACATACATACGTATCACAGGTACAACAAATTGATTTTGATAAAAAAATATTTTTTTCGGTTTATATTTGTGTTTTATTTTGCACTATCATCATACTGTAAGCAATGGTTGTAGGTAATTTGCCCAAATGGCTTTTGATGAATCGTTTTTTGAATAAGCAAATCATTTGCTACACAATTATTTACCACATAAAATTGGACGATATGTTATTTGCCTAAGCATATCATTTCCTACACAATTATTTACCACATAAAATTTGACGTAATAAAATTTTGGAATATAAAAATGTAGCGAAATAAAAAAATTACGAAGTAAAATTATGCCAAGGATTGGTTTGCGTCATAAAACTTCGGCGAAAAGTTGGTTGCCAAAGAAATTTGACGAAACATAATTCGGCCAAAAGGCAGTATACCGTATCTATCAGTATCTATCAATATCTATCAGTATCTATCAGTATCTATCAGTATCTATCAGTATCTATCAGTATCTATCAGTATCTATCAGTATCTATCAGTATCTATCAGTATCTATCAGTATCTATCAGTATCTATCAGTATCTATCAGTATCTATCAGTATCTATCAGTATCTATCAGTATCTATCAGTATCTATCAGTATCTATCAGTATCTATCAGTATGTATCAGTATCTATCAGTATCTATCAGGATCTATCAGTATCTATCAGTATCTATCAGTATCTATCAGTATCTATCAGTATCTATCAGTATCTATCAGTATCTCTATCAGTATCTATCAGTATCTATCAGTATCTATCAGTATCTATCAGTATCTATCAGTATCTATCAGTATCTATCAGTATCTATCAGTATCTATCAGTATCTATCAGTATCTATAAGTATCTATCAGTATCTATCAGTATCTATCAGTATCTATCAGTATCTATCAGTATCTATCAGTATCTATCAGTATCTATCAGTATCTATCAGTATCTATCAGTATCTATCAGTATCTATCAGTATCTATCAGTATCTATCAGTATCTATCAGTATCTATCAGTATCTATCAGTATCTATCAGTATCTATCAGTATCTATCAGTATCTATCAGTATCTATCAGTATCTATCAGTATCTATCAGTATCTATCAGTATCTATCAGTATCTATCAGTATCTATCAGTATCTATCAGTATCTATCAGTATCTATCAGTATCTATCAGTATCTATCAGTATCTATCAGTATCTACCAGTATCTATTGGTTTACTAATGTTTCGCCGAAAATTATTTAGCAAAATCTTAACTCGCCGAACTACGTATCCCATATTTTTATTTGGTCAAATTTTTATTTCCCAACAACGTTTCGCACTGATATCTTTTCCCAATTAATGATTTAATAAACTTTTGTTAGACCAATAATTATCTGGGATTTTTATAAGATGTCAATTATGTTTTCGTCAAATGTATTGATTAGCATACCTTGATTTAGCAACATATTGAATGGCATTATGTAATCTAACCTAGTTTGTTAGAATGCAAGGTTCAAATTGCATTATAATTTTATTGCATTAAGCGGATAGGGTGATGCACCATGCACCTAAATTTAGAGGGTTCTTTTGTTTACATACTTTGTGGCTCAAAATAGCATTTCATTCTTGAGTTATCATCGCTGATAGCTAATGTGCGTGTGTGCATTAAAAAAAAACCCTAACCTACCTATCTCTGGGAGCAGTTTCGTCCCGAAGACTGTAATCCCGAAGACTGTAATCCCGACGGCTAGAATTCCTACAGTTCACATACATACGTATCACAAGTACAACAAAAAGAGCATTTTCTTAGGGATATAAAAAAAAAACTTACCTAACCTAACCCGGCCGAGTCGGATCTGCTCACATACATACGTATCACAAGTACAACAAAAAAGCGTTTTTTAGGGATATAAAAAAAAAACTAACCTAACCTAACCCGGCCGAGTCGGATCTGCTCACATACATACGTATCACAGGTACAACAAATTGATTTTGATAAAAAAATATTTTTTTCGGTTTATATTTGTGTTTTATTTTGCACTATCATCATACTGTAAGCAATGGTTGTAGGTAATTTGCCCAAATGGCTTTTGATGAATCGTTATTTGAATAAGCAAATCATTTGCTACACAATTATTTACCACATAAAATTGGACGATATGTTATTTGCCTAAGCATATCATTTCCTACACAATTATTTACCACATAAAATTTGACGTAATAAAATTTTGGAATATAAAAATGTAGCGAAATAAAAAAATTACGAAGTAAAATTATGCCAAGGATTGGTTTGCGTCATAAAACTTCGGCGAAAAGTTGGTTGCCAAAGAAATTTGACGAAACATAATTCGGCCAAAAGGCAGTATACCGTATCTATCAGTATCTATCAATATCTATCAGTATCTATCAGTATCTATCAGTATCTATCAGTATCTATCAGTATCTATCAGTATCTATCAGTATCTATCAGTATCTATCAGTATCTATCAGTATCTATCAGGATCTATCAGTATCTATCAGTATCTATCAGTATCTATCAGTATCTATCAGTATCTATCAGTATCTCTATCAGTATCTATCAGTATCTATCAGTATCTATCAGTATCTATCAGTATCTATCAGTATCTATCAGTATCTATCAGTATCTATCAGTATCTATCAGTATCTATCAGTATCTATCAGTATCTATCAGTATCTATCAGTATCTATCAGTATCTATCAGTATCTATCAGTATCTATCAGTATGTATCAGTATCTATCAGTATCTATCAGGATCTATCAGTATCTATCAGTATCTATCAGTATCTATCAGTATCTATCAGTATCTATCAGTATCTATCAGTATCTCTATCAGTATCTATCAGTATCTATCAGTATCTATCAGTATCTATCAGTATCTATCAGTATCTATCAGTATCTATCAGTATCTATCAGTATCTATCAGTATCTACCAGTATCTATTGGTTTACTAATGTTTCGCCGAAAATTATTTAGCAAAATCTTAACTCGCCGAACTACGTATCCCATATTTTTATTTGGTTAAATTTTTATTTCCCAACTCAACGTTTCGCACTGATATCTTTTCCCAATTAATGATTTAATAAACTTTTGTTAGACCAATAATTATCTGGGATTTTTATAAGATGTCAATTATGTTTTCGTCAAATGTATTGATTAGCATACCTTGATTTAGCATGGCATTATGAAATCTAACCTAGTTTGTTAGAATGCAAGGTTCAAATTGCATTATAATTTTATTGCATTAAGCGGATAGGGTGATGCACCATGCACCTAAATTTAGAGGGTTCTTTTGTTTACATACTTTGTGGCTCAAAATAGCATTTCATTCTTGAGTTATCATCGCTGATAGTTAATGTGCGTGTGTGCATTAAAAAAAAACCCTAACCTACCTATCTCTGGGAGCAGTTTCGTCCCGAAGACTGTAATCCCGAAGACTGTAATCCCGACGGCTAGAATTCCTACAGTTCACATACATACGTATCACAAGTACAACAAAAAGAGCATTTTCTTAGGGATATAAAAAAAAAACTTACCTAACCTAACCCGGCCGAGTCGGATCTGCTCACATACATACGTATCACAAGTACAACAAAAAAGCGTTTTTTAGGGATATAAAAAAAAAAACTAACCTAACCTAACCCGGCCGAGTCGGATCTGCTCACATACATACGTATCACAGGTACAACAAATTGATTTTGATAAAAAAATATTTTTTTCGGTTTATATTTGTGTTTTATTTTGCACTATCATCATACTGTAAGCAATGGTTGTAGGTAATTTGCCCAAATGGCTTTTGATGAATCGTTATTTGAATAAGCAAATCATTTGCTACACAATTATTTACCACATAAAATTGGACGATATGTTATTTGCCTAAGCATATCATTTCCTACACAATTATTTACCACATAAAATTTGACGTAATAAAATTTTGGAATATAAAAATGTAGCGAAATAAAAAAAATACGAAGTAAAATTATGCCAAGGATGGGTTTGCGTCATAAAACTTCGGCGAAAAGTTGGTTGCCAAAGAAATTTGACGAAACATAATTCGGCCAAAAGGCAGTATACCGTTTCTATCAGTATCTATCAATATCTATCAGTATCTATCAGTATCTATCAGTATCTATCAGTATCTATCAGTATCTATCAGTATCTATCAGTATCTATCAGTATCTATCAGTATCTATCAGTATCTATCAGTATCTATCAGTATCTATCAGTATCTATCAGTATCTATCAGTATCTATCAGTATCTATCAGTATCTATCAGTATCTATCAGTATCTATCAGTATGTATCAGTATCTATCAGTATCTATCAGTATCTATCAGTATCTATCAGTATCTATCAGTATCTATCAGTATCTATCAGTATCTATCAGTATCTATCAGTATCTCTATCAGTATCTATCAGTATCTATCAGTATCTATCAGTATCTATCAGTATCTATCAGTATCTATCAGTATCTATCAGTATCTATCAGTATCTATCAGTATCTATCAGTATCTATAAGTATCTATCAGTATCTATCAGTATCTATCAGTATCTATCAGTATCTATCAGTATCTATCAGTATCTATCAGTATCTATCAGTATCTATCAGTATCTATCAGTATCTATCAGTATCTATCAGTATCTATCAGTATCTATCAGTATCTATCAGTATCTATCAGTATCTATCAGTATCTATCAGTATCTATCAGTATCTATCAGTATCTATCAGTATCTATCAGTATCTATCAGTATCTATCAGTATCTATCAGTATCTATCAGTATCTATCAGTATCTATCAGTATCTATCAGTATCTATCAGTATCTATCAGTATCTACCAGTATCTATTGGTTTACTAATGTTTCGCCGAAAATTATTTAGCAAAATCTTAACTCGCCGAACTACGTATCCCATATTTTTATTTGGTCAAATTTTTATTTCCCAACTCAACGTTTCGCACTGATATCTTTTCCCAATTAATGATTTAATAAACTTTTGTTAGACCAATAATTATCTGGGATTTTTATAAGATGTCAATTATGTTTTCGTCAAATGTATTGATTAACATACCTTGATTTAGCAACATATTGAATGGCATTATGAAATCTAACCTAGTTTGTTAGAATGCAAGGTTCAAATTGCATTATAATTTTATTGCATTAAGCGGATAGGGTGATGCACCATGCACCTAAATTTAGAGGGTTCTTTTGTTTACATACTTTGTGGCTCAAAATAGCATTTCATTCTTGAGTTATCATCGCTGATAGTTAATGTGCGTGTGTGCATTAAAAAAAAACCCTAACCTACCTATCTCTGGGAGCAGTTTCGTCCCGAAGACTGTAATCCCGAAGACTGTAATCCCGACGGCTAGAATTCCTACAGTTCACATACATACGTATCACAAGTACAACAAAAAGAGCATTTTCTTAGGGATATAAAAAAAAAACTTACCTAACCTAACCCGGCCGAGTCGGATCTGCTCACATACATACGTATCACAAGTACAACAAAAAAGCGTTTTTTAGGGATATAAAAAAAAAACTAACCTAACCTAACCCGGCCGAGTCGGATCTGCTCACATACATACGTATCACAGGTACAACAAATTGATTTTGATAAAAAAATATTTTTTTCGGTTTATATTTGTGTTTTATTTTGCACTATCATCATACTGTAAGCAATGGTTGTAGGTAATTTGCCCAAATGGCTTTTGATGAATCGTTATTTGAATAAGCAAATCATTTGCTACACAATTATTTACCACATAAAATTGGACGATATGTTATTTGCCTAAGCATATCATTTCCTACACAATTATTTACCACATAAAATTTGACGTAATAAAATTTTGGAATATAAAAATGTAGCGAAATAAAAAAATTACGAAGTAAAATTATGCCAAGGATTGGTTTGCGTCATAAAACTTCGGCGAAAAGTTGGTTGCCAAAGAAATTTGACGAAACATAATTCGGCCAAAAGGCAGTATACCGTATCTATCAGTATCTATCAATATCTATCAGTATCTATCAGTATCTATCAGTATCTATCAGTATCTATCAGTATCTATCAGTATCTATCAGTATCTATCAGTATCTATCAGTATCTATCAGTATCTATCAGTATCTATCAGTATCTATCAGTATCTATCAGTATCTATCAGTATCTATCAGTATCTATCAGTATCTATCAGTATCTATCAGTATCTATCAGTATCTATCAGTATCTATCAGTATCTATCAGTATCTATCAGTATCTATCAGTATCTATCAGGATCTATCAGTATCTATCAGTATCTATCAGTATCTATCAGTATCTATCAGTATCTATCAGTATCTATCAGTATCTATCAGTATCTATCAGTATCTATCAGTATCTACCAGTATCTATTGGTTTACTAATGTTTCGCCGAAAATTATTTAGCAAAATCTTAACTCGCCGAACTACGTATCCCATATTTTTATTTGGTCAAATTTTTATTTCCCAACTCAACGTTTCGCACTGATATCTTTTCCCAATTAATGATTTAATAAACTTTTGTTAGACCAATAATTATCTGGGATTTTTATAAGATGTCAATTATGTTTTCGTCAAATGTATTGATTAGCATACCTTGATTTAGCAACATATTGAATGGCATTATGAAATCTAACCTAGTTTGTTAGAATGCAAGGTTCAAATTGCATTATAATTTTATTGCATTAAGCGGATAGGGTGATGCACCATGCACCTAAATTTAGAGGGTTCTTTTGTTTACATACTTTGTGGCTCAAAATAGCATTTCATTCTTGAGTTATCATCGCTGATAGTTAATGTGCGTGTGTGCATTAAAAAAAAACCCTAACCTACCTATCTCTGGGAGCAGTTTCGTCCCGAAGACTGTAATCCCGAAGACTGTAATCCCGACGGCTAGAATTCCTACAGTTCACATACATACGTATCACAAGTACAACAAAAAGAGCATTTTCTTAGGGATATAAAAAAAAAACTTACCTAACCTAACCCGGCCGAGTCGGATCTGCTCACATACATACGTATCACAAGTACAACAAAAAAGCGTTTTTTAGGGATATAAAAAAAAAACTAACCTAACCTAACCCGGCCGAGTCGGATCTGCTCACATACATACGTATCACAGGTACAACAAATTGATTTTGATAAAAAAATATTTTTTTCGGTTTATATTTGTGTTTTATTTTGCACTATCATCATACTGTAAGCAATGGTTGTAGGTAATTTGCCCAAATGGCTTTTGATGAATCGTTATTTGAATAAGCAAATCATTTGCTACACAATTATTTACCACATAAAATTGGACGATATGTTATTTGCCTAAGCATATCATTTCCTACACAATTATTTACCACATAAAATTTGACGTATTAAAATTTTGGAATATAAAAATGTAGCGAAATAAAAAAATTACGAAGTAAAATTATGCCAAGGATTGGTTTGCGTCATAAAACTTCGGCGAAAAGTTGGTTGCCAAAGAAATTTGACGAAACATAATTCGGCCAAAAGGCAGTATACCGTATCTATCAGTATCTATCAATATCTATCAGTATCTATCAGTATCTATCAGTATCTATCAGTATCTATCAGTATCTATCAGTATCTATCAGTATCTATCAGTATCTATCAGTATCTATCAGTATCTACCAGTATCTATTGGTTTACTAATGTTTCGCCGAAAATTATTTAGCAAAATCTTAACTCGCCGAACTACGTATCCCATATTTTTATTTGGTTAAATTTTTATTTCCCAACTCAACGTTTCGCACTGATATCTTTTCCCAATTAATGATTTAATAAACTTTTGTTAGACCAATAATTATCTGGGATTTTTATAAGATGTCAATTATGTTTTCGTCAAATGTATTGATTAGCATACCTTGATTTAGCAACATATTGAATGGCATTATGTAATCTAACCTAGTTTGTTAGAATGCAAGGTTCAAATTGCATTATAATTTTATTGCATTAAGCGGATAGGGTGATGCACCATGCACCTAAATTTAGAGGGTTCTTTTGTTTACATACTTTGTGGCTCAAAATAGCATTTCATTCTTGAGTTATCATCGCTGATAGCTAATGTGCGTGTGTGCATTAAAAAAAAACCCTAACCTACCTATCTCTGGGAGCAGTTTCGTCCCGAAGACTGTAATCCCGAAGACTGTAATCCCGACGGCTAGAATTCCTACAGTTCACATACATACGTATCACAAGTACAACAAAAAGAGCATTTTCTTAGGGATATAAAAAAAAAACTTACCTAACCTAACCCGGCCGAGTCGGATCTGCTCACATACATACGTATCACAAGTACAACAAAAAAGCGTTTTTTAGGGATATAAAAAAAAAACTAACCTAACCTAACCCGGCCGAGTCGGATCTGCTCACATACATACGTATCACAGGTACAACAAATTGATTTTGATAAAAAAATATTTTTTTCGGTTTATATTTGTGTTTTATTTTGCACTATCATCATACTGTAAGCAATGGTTGTAGGTAATTTGCCCAAATGGCTTTTGATGAATCGTTTTTTGAATAAGCAAATCATTTGCTACACAATTATTTACCACATAAAATTGGACGATATGTTATTTGCCTAAGCATATCATTTCCTACACAATTATTTACCACATAAAATTTGACGTCATAAAATTTTGGAATATAAAAATGTAGCGAAATAAAAAAATTACGAAGTAAAATTATGCCAAGGATTGGTTTGCGTCATAAAACTTCGGCGAAAAGTTGGTTGCCAAAGAAATTTGACGAAACATAATTCGGCCAAAAGGCAGTATACCGTATCTATCAGTATCTATCAATATCTATCAGTATCTATCAGTATCTATCAGTATCTATCAGTATCTATCAGTATCTATCAGTATCTATCAGTATCTATCAGTATCTATCAGTATCTATCAGTATCTATCAGTATCTATCAGTATCTATCAGTATCTATCAGTATCTATCAGTATCTATCAGTATCTATCAGTATCTATCAGTATCTATCAGTATCTATCAGTATCTATCAGTATCTATCAGTATCTATCAGTATGTATCAGTATCTATCAGTATCTATCAGTATCTATCAGTATCTATCAGTATCTATCAGTATCTATCAGTATCTATCAGTATCTATCAGTATCTATCAGTATCTCTATCAGTATCTATCAGTATCTATCAGTATCTATCAGTATCTATCAGTATCTATCAGTATCTATCAGTATCTATCAGTATCTATCAGTATCTATCAGTATCTATCAGTATCTATCAGTATCTATAAGTATCTATCAGTATCTATCAGTATCTATCAGTATCTATCAGTATCTATCAGTATCTATCAGTATCTATCAGTATCTATCAGTATCTATCAGTATCTATCAGTATCTATCAGTATCTATCAGTATCTATCAGTATCTATCAGTATCTATCAGTATCTATCAGTATCTATCAGTATCTATCAGTATCTATCAGTATCTATCAGTATCTATCAGTATCTATCAGTATCTATCAGTATCTATCAGTATCTATCAGTATCTATCAGTATCTATCAGTATCTATCAGTATCTATCAGTATCTATCAGTATCTATCAGTATCTATCAGTATCTATCAGTATCTATCAGTATCTATCAGTATCTATCAGTATCTATCAGTATCTATCAGTATCTATCAGTATCTATCAGTATCTACCAGTATCTATTGGTTTACTAATGTTTCGCCGAAAATTATTTAGCAAAATCTTAACTCGCCGAACTACGTATCCCATATTTTTATTTGGTCAAATTTTTATTTCCCAACAACGTTTCGCACTGATATCTTTTCCCAATTAATGATTTAATAAACTTTTGTTAGACCAATAATTATCTGGGATTTTTATAAGATGTCAATTATGTTTTCGTCAAATGTATTGATTAGCATACCTTGATTTAGCAACATATTGAATGGCATTATGTAATCTAACCTAGTTTGTTAGAATGCAAGGTTCAAATTGCATTATAATTTTATTGCATTAAGCGGATAGGGTGATGCACCATGCACCTAAATTTAGAGGGTTCTTTTGTTTACATACTTTGTGGCTCAAAATAGCATTTCATTCTTGAGTTATCATCGCTGATAGCTAATGTGCGTGTGTGCATTAAAAAAAAACCCTAACCTACCTATCTCTGGGAGCAGTTTCGTCCCGAAGACTGTAATCCCGAAGACTGTAATCCCGACGGCTAGAATTCCTACAGTTCACATACATACGTATCACAAGTACAACAAAAAGAGCATTTTCTTAGGGATATAAAAAAAAAACTTACCTAACCTAACCCGGCCGAGTCGGATCTGCTCACATACATACGTATCACAAGTACAACAAAAAAGCGTTTTTTAGGGATATAAAAAAAAAACTAACCTAACCTAACCCGGCCGAGTCGGATCTGCTCACATACATACGTATCACAGGTACAACAAATTGATTTTGATAAAAAAATATTTTTTTCGGTTTATATTTGTGTTTTATTTTGCACTATCATCATACTGTAAGCAATGGTTGTAGGTAATTTGCCCAAATGGCTTTTGATGAATCGTTATTTGAATAAGCAAATCATTTGCTACACAATTATTTACCACATAAAATTGGACGATATGTTATTTGCCTAAGCATATCATTTCCTACACAATTATTTACCACATAAAATTTGACGTAATAAAATTTTGGAATATAAAAATGTAGCGAAATAAAAAAATTACGAAGTTAAATTATGCTAAGGATTGGTTTGCGTCATAAAACTTCGGCGAAAAGTTGGTTGCCAAAGAAATTTGACGAAACATAATTCGGCCAAAAGGCAGTATACCGTATCTATCAGTATCTATCAATATCTATCAGTATCTATCAGTATCTATCAGTATCTATCAGTATCTATCAGTATCTATCAGTATCTATCAGTATCTATCAGTATCTATCAGTATCTATCAGTATCTATCAGTATCTATCAGTATCTATCAGTATCTATCAGTATCTATCAGTATCTATCAGTATCTATCAGTATCTATCAGTATCTATCAGTATCTATCAGTATCTATCAGTATCTATCAGTATCTATCAGTATGTATCAGTATCTATCAGTATCTATCAGGATCTATCAGTATCTATCAGTATCTATCAGTATCTATCAGTATCTATCAGTATCTATCAGTATCTATCAGTATCTCTATCAGTATCTATCAGTATCTATCAGTATCTATCAGTATCTATCAGTATCTATCAGTATCTATCAGTATCTATCAGTATCTATCAGTATCTATCAGTATCTATCAGTATCTATCAGTATCTATCAGTATCTACCAGTATCTATTGGTTTACTAATGTTTCGCCGAAAATTATTTAGCAAAATCTTAACTCGCCGAACTACGTATCCCATATTTTTATTTGGTCAAATTTTTATTTCCCAACTCAACGTTTCGCACTGATATCTTTTCCCAATTAATCCATACTAATATTATAAATGCGAAAGTGTGTCTGTCTGTCTGTCTGTCTGTCTGTCTGTTACCTCTTCACGCTTAAACCGCTGAACCGATTTATATGAAATTTGGTATATAGATAGTTTCAGTCCCGGGGAAGGACATAGGATACTTTTCATCCCGAATAAATGTAGTGTTCCCGCGAAAAACGGGATTAAACTTTGTATGGAGAGCAAATCATTGTAGTTGCAACAACTCCCTACATGTCATCGTTTTGACGTAAACTAATCTACCTACGATAGACCACCAAACGCATACCAAACTATTCTTTGTAAAAAAACAATAAATTCTGATATGGGAACATGTATCCGCAAAATTCGATTAATCGCGTAATTTCAAGAATCAAATACATAAAATTTTACAAATTTGAATCAATCACATTTGATTTGACAAACGTCACACACCCATCTGGCAAGACATGTCAAACCAGTGATTGCAGAAGGGCTACTCCAATGTTCAAAATTTGACTGTCGAATAGTGCCATCCCTCTCGATCTCCTGTCAAGGTATATTTGAGTGAATGGAATAGCACTATACGAAAGTAAAATTTCGAACATCGGAGTAGCCCTTCAGGTAGGTATCACGTTCCGATACGCACATCATCTGAAAATAGTGCCTACGAGCTTTGATTATGTACCTCCGCTTGGTAACTGAGTATAAATAAAGTAGTAAATAACTCAGTATGCAAAGATACGATACTTAACATATATAAATAATCCTAATAATATTATAAACGAGAAAGTATTTACGTTCATTCCCATTTCATTCATCTTAATTTTAAACAATGATTGATGGAAGGTCGCCAGTGTTCGGAAATCGTCGTAAATAAACAGCCAATTGCTGAATTGCCTCTTTCTAACCCATAATTTGGCGTGTATGGTAGGGTGAACAAATTCTTTGACCATCTTTTTCCATATATTATTTTCGAACCAGAATATTTTGCTCAATTTTACCATAACGATGCTTGAACCAGCGACCTTCGTCATCTTTTGTCAAATTAAGGGCTAAAGACCGATGTGCAATATTTATCGCTGAGTACAGTATTAGTGCATAAAGTTTTTGTATTTTTCGGATCTTAGACTCGGACACTCGACAAAGACCCGAATTGTCAATCAATTATTATGCTACATAATCGACGTGCTTAAGTCAAGGGCCTGACACGCTTTGATGGAGAAGGATAACCTTATTATGATACTTATAAGAGGAAATAGAAAAAGTGCAATTTTTTGGCTCTATCACCGACCGAGCATTTTTTCATGGTCGGTTTATAGGCACACTTATATTCATGACGAAAACTGGCTATGTGAAAGAACCATATTGGCATCAAAAATGATATTGTTTTCAAAATCAACAAAAAAAGTACCAGTTTTGTTAATGCGCAACTTAGACGCACCCAAATTTGGCAACGGCGCTAGATTGAGAATCACCTAATTAGGGAAATACATTGTGAAGGGCACGATTTTAATGGTAGAAGCCAAGGGACAAAGTGTACTTATACCACGTGTTCCAATTATACCGAATAATTTACCATTTAATTTTAAACGTCTACAGTTTCCATTAAAAGTTTTTAACATTTTCTATGACTATTAATAAATCAAAGGGGCGAACATGAAAAGTAGCAGGAATACATTTGGGCACGAAATGTTTTTCTCATGAACAGTATGTAGCTTGCTCATGTCTCCAAATCAAAAAAATTACATGTTTTTACTGACCTAAATAAATAATTTAGGATAATTTATTGAACTATACTTCAATAAACTAAGTTGTAAAAACCAAGTTAGAAAAATAATAGTAGCTACCTAATAATTATTTTGTCCCAATTTCATAATGTGAAAAAATTCTTTGGTGAATAGAACCATACCTTCTTCGTCAGTTGATTATGGACCGTCACCATCTCGAGCCATTTCTGAGCATAGCTTATGGAATCGAATAGGACTTAGCCTCGGATAACTTATTGAATCGAATGGGACTTAGCCTTGCAACTCCAAAAATATTAAAAAAAGGATGTTTTGCATTTTGTCCATGGCTTTCACCCAATAGCCCAGAACTAAACTACTAACTAGATTCCATTCGAGTATTGAATACCTGAAAGGGTTGAAAGTCTAATTGTTTCTTTTTTTTTATTGTCAATATCAATTAACGAGTTCTACGCGTACGAAGTCGCGGGCAAAAGCTAGTGATTTAATAAACTTTTGTTAGACCAATAATTATCTGGGATTTTTATAAGATGTCAATTATGTTTTCGTCAAATGTATTGATTAGCATACCTTGATTTAGCAACATATTGAATGGCATTATGAAATCTAACCTAGTTTGTTAGAATGCAAGGTTCAAATTGCATTATAATTTTATTGCATTAAGCGGATAGGGTGATGCACCATGCACCTAAATTTAGAGGGTTCTTTTGTTTACATACTTTGTGGCTCAAAATAGCATTTCATTCTTGAGTTATCATCGCTGATAGTTAATGTGCGTGTGTGCATTAAAAAAAAACCCTAACCTACCTATCTCTGGGAGCAGTTTCGTCCCGAAGACTGTAATCCCGAAGACTGTAATCCCGACGGCTAGAATTCCTACAGTTCACATACATACGTATCACAAGTACAACAAAAAGAGCATTTTCTTAGGGATATAAAAAAAAAACTTACCTAACCTAACCCGGCCGAGTCGGATCTGCTCACATACATACGTATCACAAGTACAACAAAAAAGCGTTTTTTAGGGATATAAAAAAAAAACTAACCTAACCTAACCCGGCCGAGTCGGATCTGCTCACATACATACGTATCACAGGTACAACAAATTGATTTTGATAAAAAAATATTTTTTCGGTTTATATTTGTGTTTTATTTTGCACTATCATCATACTGTCTTAATGGTTGTAGGTAATTTGCCCAAATGGCTTTTGATGAATCGTTATTTGAATAAGCAAATCATTTGCTACACAATTATTTACCACATAAAATTGGACGATATGTTATTTGCCTAAGCATATCATTTCCTACACAATTATTTACCACATAAAATTTGACGTAATAAAATTTTGGAATATAAAAATGTAGCGAAATAAAAAAATTACGAAGTAAAATTATGCCAAGGATTGGTTTGCGTCATAAAACTTCGGCGAAAAGTTGGTTGCCAAAGAAATTTGACGAAACATAATTCGGCCAAAAGGCAGTATACCGTATCTATCAGTATCTATCAATATCTATCAGTATCTATCAGTATCTATCAGTATCTATCAGTATCTATCAGTATCTATCAGTATCTATCAGTATCTATCAGTATCTATCAGTATCTATCAGTATCTATCAGTATCTATCAGTATCTATCAGTATCTATCAGTATCTATCAGTATCTATCAGTATCTATCAGTATCTATCAGTATCTATCAGTATCGATCAGTATCTATCAGTATCTATCAGTATCTATCAGTATGTATCAGTATCTATCAGTATCTATCAGGATCTATCAGTATCTATCAGTATCTATCAGTATCTATCAGTATCTATCAGTATCTATCAGTATCTATCAGTATCTATCAGTATCTATCAGTATCTATCAGTATCTATCAGTATCTATCAGTATCTATCAGTATCTATCAGTATCTATCAGTATCTATCAGTATCTATCAGTATCTATCAGTATCTATCAGTATCTATCAGTATCTATCAGTATCTATCAGTATCTATCAGTATCGATCAGTATCTATCAGTATCTATCAGTATCTATCAGTATGTATCAGTATCTATCAGTATCTATCAGGATCTATCAGTATCTATCAGTATCTATCAGTATCTATCAGTATCTATCAGTATCTATCAGTATCTATCAGTATCTACCAGTATCTATCAGTATCTATCAGTATCTATCAGTATCTATCAGTATCTATCAGTATCTATCAGTATCTATCAGTATCTATCAGTATCTATCAGTATCTATCAGTATCTATCAGTATCTATAAGTATCTATCAGTATCTATCAGTATCTATCAGTATCTATCAGTATCTATCAGTATCTATCAGTATCTATCAGTATCTATCAGTATCTATCAGTATCTATCAGTATCTATCAGTATCTATCAGTATCTATCAGTATCTATCAGTATCTATCAGTATCTATCAGTATCTATCAGTATCTATCAGTATCTATCAGTATCTATCAGTATCTATCAGTATCTATCAGTATCTATCAGTATCTATCAGTATCTCTATCAGTATCTATCAGTATCTATCAGTATCTATCAGTATCTATCAGTATCTATCAGTATCTATCAGTATCTATCAGTATCTATCAGTATCTATCAGTATCTATCAGTATCTATCAGTATCTATCAGTATCTATCAGTATCTATCAGTATCTATCAGTATCTATCAGTATCTATCAGTATCTATCAGTATCTATCAGTATCTATCAGTATCTACCAGTATCTATCAGTATCTATCAGTATCTATCAGTATCTATCAGTATCTATCAGTATCTATCAGTATCTATCAGTATCTATCAGTATCTCTATCAGTATCTATCAGTATCTATCAGTATCTATCAGTATCTATCAGTATCTATCAGTATCTATCAGTATCTATCAGTATCTATCAGTATCTATCAGTATCTATCAGTATCTATCAGTATCTATCAGTATCTATCAGTATCTATCAGTATCTATCAGTATCTATCAGTATCTATCAGTATCTATCAGTATCTATCAGTATCTATCAGTATCTATCAGTATCTATCAGTATCTACCAGTATCTATCAGTATCTATCAGTATCTATCAGTATCTATCAGTATCTATCAGTATCTATCAGTATCTATCAGTATCTATCAGTATCTATCAGTATCTATCAGTATCTATCAGTATCTATCAGTATCTATCAGTATCTATCAGTATCTATCAGTATCTATCAGTATCTATCAGTATCTATCAGTATCTATCAGTATCTATCAGTATCTATCAGTATCTATCAGTATCTATCAGTATCTATCAGTATCTATCAGTATCTATCAGTATCTACCAGTATCTACCAGTATCTATCAGTATCTATCAGTATCTATCAGTATCTATCAGTATCTATCAGTATCTATCAGTATGTATCAGTATCTATCAGTATCTATCAGTATCTATCAGTATCTATCAGTATCTATCAGTATCTATCAGTATCTATCAGTATCTATCAGTATCTATCAGTATCTATCAGTATCTATCAGTATATATCAGTATCTATCAGTATCTATCAGTATCTATCAGTATCTATCAGTATCTATCAGTATCTATCAGTATGTATCAGTATCTATCAGTATCTATCAGGATCTATCAGTATCTATCAGTATCTATCAGTATCTATCAGTATCTATCAGTATCTATCAGTATCTATCAGTATCTCTATCAGTATCTATCAGTATCTATCAGTATCTATCAGTATCTATCAGTATCTATCAGTATCTATCAGTATCTATCAGTATCTATCAGTATCTATCAGTATCTATCAGTATCTATCAGTATCTATCAGTATCTATCAGTATCTATAAGTATCTATCAGTATCTATCAGTATCTATCAGTATCTATCAGTATCTATCAGTATCTATCAGTATCTATCAGTATCTATCAGTATCTATCAGTATCTATCAGTATCAGTATAAATTTATGTATCTACAGATACATACAGATACATGCAGATACATAGAGATACATACAGATACATACAGATACATACAGATACAAAGAGATACATACAGATACATACAGATACAAAGAGATACATACAGATACATACAGATAGATACAGATACATACAGATACATACAGATACATAATGATACATACAGATACATACAGATACATACAGATACATAGAGATATATATACAGATACATACAGATACATACAGATACATACAGATACATAAAGATACATAAAGATACATAAAGATACATACATATACATACAGATACATACAGATACATACCGATACATACAGATACATCCAGATACATACAGATACATACAGATACATAGAGATACATACAGATACATACAGATACATACAGATACATACAGATACATACAGATACATACAGCTACATACAGATACATACAGATACATACAGATACATACAGATACATACAGATACATACAGATACATACAGATACATACAGATACATCCAGATACATACAGATACATACAGATACATACAGATACAAAGAGATACATACAGATACATACAGATACCTCTAGATACATACAGGTACATACAGATAGATACAGATACATACAGATACATACAGATACATAATGATACATACAGATACATACAGATACATAAAGATACATACAGATACAAACAGATACATACAGATACATACAGCTACATACAGATACATAAAGATACATAAAGATACATACAGACACATACAGATACATACAGATACATACAGATACATACAGATACATCCAGATACATACAGATACATACAGATACATACAGATACATACAGATACATACAGATACATACAGATACATACAGATACATACAGATACATACAGATACATACAGATACATACTACAAACAGATACATACAGATACATATAGATACATACAGATACATCCAGATACATACAGAGATACATACAGATACATTCAGATACATACAGATACATACAGATACATACAGATACATACAGACACATACAGATACATACAGATACATACAGATACATACAGATACAAACAGATACATAAAGATACATACAGATACATACAGATACATACAGATACATACAGATACATACAGATACATACAGATACATACAGATACATACAGATACATACAGATACATACAGATACATACAGATACATACAGATACATACAGATACATACAGATACATACAGATACATACAGATACATACAGATACATACTACAAACAGATACATACAGATACATATAGATACATACAGATACATCCAGATACATACAGAGATACATACAGATACATTCAGATACATACAGATACATACAGATACATACAGATACATACAGACACATACAGATACATACAGATACATACAGATACATACAGATACAAACAGATACATAAAGATACATACAGATACATACAGATACATACAGATACATACAGATACATACAGATACTGTGAAGATGGTATCTTCACGATCGGTGCCTGGCCACTGATTTAAGAAATAAAGATTGTTTGAAATTCAGAATGGACGAATGACGTCCGTCAATGATTATAGTAATTGTAAAAAATATATTCATTCTTTATCTGGCCTTCGGGCAATAAAGTAATCTAAAGTACCTCTCGCTGCTTTTAATAAACCACTGAGTCTTCCCCGGCAGTCGCCACACTTGGTGGAGTCTGCGAAATTTTTAACTAGAGTCACGCGAGTATTGAAAGTTTCCCCGCTCCCAATTAATTTTGTCCACAGATTCTTGGGCATCTGTTACGAATACGTACTGAAAGCTTACGGTTTGCATAGCAGCCGTACAGGAGCGAAGCGCAAGAAGAAAAAGTGCACATTTGGCAATTGCGAATTGCCAACTTCAGTGTGGTATTGTATGTCCTGGTCCTGACGGCACTGCCGTAACGGAGCGAGTCCGACAGACGGGTGAAGTTGACGAATCTTCGCGAAGTTGAATCACCCATTATTATTTTTCTTCCCATGCGATTTTAATCTGTTTGTGCATTTGATTTGTTTGGATTCCATACGAAAATGGAGACGAGCACAATTAATGGCTTTTCCGACGTATAAATATTGGCCCGTGTGAAGATACGAAATAAAATAATCACAAATGGCAATTACGGTATAATTATTCGGGGACCGTATTACAGATTAATTTCAGACATCGTTTGAGGATGTTATATCAGTGTTAAACGAAGAATTATCGTCGAGCCAAAAATAATGTACAAGAATTTTATCATCGTTAGCGAAAATCGCAAGAATCCCCAATAATTTGTTCCTTTACGCTTGAAGCACACGTTGTTGACATCAGACAAGCAATTGTCAGTGAAAGTATACAATTTTACTAGTGAGAAACATTCAGTTTCAGTGTTGTCAAATGATGTAACAAATGTTCTTAAAGAGTGGAAGACATCAATTTCAACCAATGTCATTAGTTCCATAATATGTTGCTTGTTAAATTTTATTTCCACAATATGTGCTGTGCCGGATCGAGTGCTCGTCAAGAAAATGCAACATCGGGAACAGCAAGCCTGTACGAGGATAGCCGATCAAACGCCGACGAACGCCATGGACACCATGAATGCTGTCCAAGACGCAACGCAGATAACAGGCAATAATGAACCATAATATATAATTTGTAGAATATGTGTTTATTAGGATGTAAATAATTGTCCCATAATAATTATGCTAGGTGTATGATAGTTCTAGATATTAGTATGGTTCTACAAATAATAAATAATCGTTGTACATAAATTATTACCATATAAGATAATCCACCGATTGTCTTCATTGAATTATGTGGTACAAAAACTCACTCCTAATGGTCGTGCCAAGAATGTGATAATTCATGTTAACAGATTAAAGAAATTCTTTAATCGTTAATTCTAATTAATATAAACAATTCTATACTTCTAGGGTGTAAATAATAAAACTATTATTTTTCAGAAATTTTTAATTCAGGTTGACTGTACATGTGGATGCAATGCAATGCAATGTACAAGGATGCAGTTATGTTTGTTGCATTTGCAAGTGTCACTGTTGTAACTATAATTTTATTTCTTTCCACTATATATTGGCTGCTTTTCTAGGATATTACAATAGGAAGTTCAATTTTTAATTTCTTGCACTATAAATTTATTGCACTTTAAGTTTATTGCACTTACAATACCTTTCCTTGTAATAATAATAACTTATAACTTTCACAGAATTCCAATAATTAATTATAACACTTTATTTCCAGCATTTTAATTTGTGTATACTAATATGTTTTTCTTTTTCATGTAATCCAACACTGCAAGGGCCATAGCTGTCCCAGTTCCTCGGGATTTCAGCTACTGGGATGACTGAATGCGACTCGCATTCTACATCCAGGAGGCGGCAGGAGCGTGGGATCTTGGCATGACGAGCCAAGGATCGCACAGCACCCTGCATCAGGCCAATGCAGTCTGAAGATCTTATATTATGTTCATGTCTGTAATATAATAAATTTTATTAATTTTAATTAAGTGATAGGTAGGATTTTTAATAAAAATAACTTTCGTTTCGTGTTTTAATAATTAATTTCTCGACAGTGACATAATATTTGACATGTCAATATGACGTGTCATGCCATCGTCTATGGTCGTGAAATTAATTATGAGGTAATGGTTTATTTTATGGTACAGAATCTTGAACCATAGTCCATATGCTTCAGGATTCTAATGTAAAGATATTAGTTTGACGGTACAGATTTCTGGGGCATATTTAATATATATGTGCCAGGATTCTAATATAAAGATAGTGATAGACGGTTGTCACTATTTGTTAGTTCTGTATGGATGTTTGAGACAAGTGTCATAGACAATGTGTCAGGCATCTAATATAAGGGCAGTGACATATCGTGGTACAATTGTTTGGAGCATGCGACGTGTGTCATATGTCATACTCCAGGCAGTTAAGGTGGGAACATTCGATACGATTTAATCAGGTTAGTCGGTTTTACACTAGGCGATTAAATTGTTGAAGCTTGATGTATCGAATGGTCTATGCTTTATTAATTAGTCGAATAACATTCGGGATAAGTTGGTGCCTTGCCTTTTTAGCAGGTTTTTTGTCAAGGCAAAGCCAATGTCAGACAACATGTCAGATTACGTAACATGCCATAGGCTAGTGTCTGTTCATGTCCTGACCCTGGTTATCTCTTAGCAAGAGACCATCTGGGTATGAATGTATGGGTATTCCTGCATAGGTAGGGACCTCTAATATGTTAGGCAGGAGTAGTTTTGTCTAGCGTTTATATAGTAAGACGAACGTCCCTCGTCTATCCCGAGACGGCGGGAAATGTGAAGATGGTATCTTCACGATCGGTGACTGGCCACTGATTTAAGAAATAAAGATTGTTTGAAATTCAGAATGGACGAATGACGTCCGTCAATGATTATAGTAATTGTAAAAAATATATTCATTCTTTATCTGGCCTTCGGGCAATAAAGTAATCTAAAGTACCTCTCGCTGCTTTTAATAAACCACTGAGTCTTCCCCGGCAGTCGCCACAATACATACAGATACATACAGATACATACAGATACATCCAGATACATACAGATACATACAGATACATAGAGATACATACAGATACATACAGATACATACAGATACATACAGATACATACAGATACATACAGATACATACAGATACATACTTATCCATACAGATACATACAGATACATACAAATACAAACAGACACATACAGATACATACAGAAACATACATATACCTCTAGATACATACAGATACATACAGATACATAAAGATACATAAAGACACATGAAGATACATACTTATCCATACAGATACATACAGATACATACAGATACATACAGATACATACAGATACAGATACATACAGCTACATACAGATACGTAAAGATACATAAAGATACATACAGATATATACAGATACATACAGATACATACAGATACATACAGATACATACAGATACATACAGATACAGATACATACAGATACAGATACATACAGATACAAACAGAGATACATACAGATACATACAGATACATACAGATTCATACAGATACATACAGATACATACAGATACATACAGATACAAACAGATACATACAGATACATACAGATAGATACATATACATACAGATACATACAGATACATAATGATACATACAGATACATACAGATACATACAGATACATAGAGATATATATACAGATACATACAGATACATACAGATACATACAGATACATAAAGATACATAAAGATACATACAGATACATACAGATACATACTTATCCATACAGATACATACAGATACATACAAATACAAACAGACATATACAGATACATACAGAAACATACATATACCTCTAGATACATACAGATACATAAAGATACATAAAGATACATAAAGATACATACAGATACATAGAGATACATACAGATTCATACAGATACATACAGATACAAACAGATACATACAGATACATACAGATACATACAGATACTTAAAGATACATAAAGATACAGATACATAAAGACACATGAAGATACATACTTATCCATACAGATACATACAGATACATACAGATACATACAGATACATACAGATACATACAGATACAAACAGATACATACAGATACATAAAGATACATAAAGATACATAAAGATACATAAAGATAAATAAAGATACATACAGATACATAAAGAGATACATACTTAACCATACAGATACATACAGATACATACAGATACATACAGATACATACAGATACATACAGATACATACAGATACAAACAGATACATAGAGATACATACAGATTCATACAGATACATACATATACATACAGATACATACAGATACATACGGATACATAAAGATACATACTTATCTATACAGATACATACAGATACATAAAGATACATACAGATACATAGAGATACATACAGATACATATAGATACATACAGATACATACAGATACATAAAGATACATACAGATACATACCGATACATACAGATACATCCAGATACATACAGATACATACAGATACATAGAGATACATACAGATACATACAGATACATACAGATACATACAGATACATACAGATACATACAGATACATACAGATACATACAGATACATACTACATACAGATACATACAGATACATATAGATACATACAGATACATCCAGATACATACAGATACATACAGATACAAAGAGATACATACAGATACATACATATACCTCTAGATACATACAGATACATACAGATACATACAGATACATACAGATACATACAGATACATACAGATACATACAGATACACACAGATACATACAGATACATACAGATACATACAGATACATCCAGATACATACAGAGATACATACAGATACATTCAGATACATACAGCTACATACAGATACATAAAGATACATAAATATACATAAAGATCATACAGATACATAAAGATTCATAAAGATACACACAAATACATACAGATACATACAGATACATACAGATACATACAGATACATACAGATACATACAGATACATACAGATACATAAAGATACATACAGATACATACAGATACATACAAATACAAACAGACACATACAGATACATACAGATACATACAGATACATACTTATCCATACAGATACATACAGATACATACTTATCCATACAGATACATACAGATACATACAAATACAAACAGACACATACAGATACATACAGAAACATACATATACCTCTAGATACATACAGATACATACAGATAGATACAGATACATACAGATACATAAAGATACATAAAGATACATACAGATACATACAGATACATACAGATACATACAGATACATATTTATCCATACAGATACATACAGATACATACAAATACATACAGATACATACAGATACATACAGATACATACAGATACATACAGATACATAAAGATACATACAGATACATACAGATACATACAGATAAATACAGATACATACAGATACATACAGATACATACAGATACATACAGATACATACAGATACATACAGATACATAAAGATACATACAGATACATACAGATACATCCAGATACATACAGAGATACATACAGATACATACAGATACATAAAGATACATACAAATACATACAGATACATACAGATACATACAGATACATACAGATACATACAGATACATACAGATACATACAGATACATACAGATACATACAGATACATACAGATACATACAGATACATACAGATACATACAGATACATACAGATACATACAGCTACATATAGATACATAAAGATACAAAAAGATACATAAAGATACATAAAGATACATACAGATACATAAAGACACATAAAGATACATACTTATCCATAAAGATACATACAGATACATACAGATACATACAAATACATACAGATACATACAGATACATACAGATACATACAGATACATACAGATACATACAGATACATAAAGATACATAAAGATACATAAAGATACATAAAGATACATACAGATACATAAAGATTCATAAAGATACATAAAGATACATACTTATCCATAAAGATACATACAGATACATACAGATACATACAGATACATACAGATACATACAGATACATACAGATACATAGAGATACATACAGATACATACAGCAACATACAGATACATAAAGATACATAAAGATACATACAGATACATACAGATACATAGAGATACATACAGATTCATACAGATACATACAGAAACATACATATACCTCTAGATACATACAGATACATACAGATACATTCAGATACATTCAGATACATACAGATACATACAGATACATAAAGATACATAAAGATACATAAAGATACAGATACATAAAGATACATACTTATCCATACAGATACATACAGATACATACAGATACATACAGATACATACAGATACATACAGATACATACAGATACATACAGATACATACTTATCCATACAGACGTACAGATACATACAGATAAATACAGATACATACAGATACATACAGATACATACAGAAACATACATATACCTCTAGATACATACAGATACATACAGATAGATACAGATACATACAGATACATAAAGATACATAAAGATACATAAAGATACATGTAGATACATACAGATTCATACAGATACATACAGATACATACAGATACATACAGATACATACAGATACATACAGATACATACAGATACATTCAGATACATACAGATACATACAGATACATAAAGATACATAAAGATACATACAGATACATAAAGATTCATAAAGATACATACTTATCCATACAGATACATACAAATACATACAGATACATACAGATACATACAGATACATACAGATACATACAGATACATACTTATCCATACAGACATACAGATACATACAAATACAAACAGACACATACAGATACATACAGAAACATACATATACCTCTAGATACATACAGATACATACAGATAGATACAGATACATACAGATACATAAAGATACATAAAGATACATAAAGATACATATAGATACATACAGATACATACAGATACATACAGATACATACAGATACATACAAACACATACAGATACATACAGATACATACAGATACATACAGATACATACTACATACAGATACATACAGATACATATAGATACATACAGATACATCCAGATACATACAGAGATACATACAGATACATTCAGATACATACAGATACATACAGATACATACAGATACATACAGATACATACAGATACATACAGATACAAACAGATACATAAAGATACATACAGATATATACAGATACATACAGATACATACAGATACATGCAGATACATAGAGATACATACAGATACATACAGATACATACAGATACAAAGAGATACATACAGATACATACAGATACCTCTAGATACATACAGATACATACAGATAGATACAGATACATACAGATACATACAGATACATAATGATACATACAGATACATACAGATACATACAGATACATAGAGATATATATACAGATACATACAGATACATACAGATACATACAGATACATAAAGATACATAAAGATACATACATATACATACAGATACATACAGATACATACCGATACATACAGATACATCCAGATACATACAGATACATACAGATACATAGAGATACATACAGATACATACAGATACATACAGATACATACAGATACATACAGATACATACAGCTACATACAGATACATACAGATACATACAGATACATACAGATACATACAGATACATACAGATACATACAGATACATACAGATACATCCAGATACATACAGATACATACAGATACATACAGATACAAAGAGATACATACAGATACATACAGATACCTCTAGATACATACAGATACATACAGATAGATACAGATACATACAGATACATACAGATACATAATGATACATACAGATACATACAGATACATAAAGATACATACAGACACATACAGATACATACAGATACATACAGATACATACAGATACATCCAGATACATACAGTTACATACAGATACATAGAGATACATACAGATACATACAGATACATACAGATACATACAGATACATACAGATACATACAGATACATACAGATACATACAGATACATACAGATACATACAGATACATACTACAAACAGATACATACAGATACATATAGATACATACAGATACATCCAGATACATACAGAGATACATACAGATACATTCAGATACATACAGATACATACAGATACATACAGATACATACAGATACATACAGACACATACAGATACATACAGATACATACAGATACATACAGATACAAACAGATACATAAAGATACATACAGATACATACAGATACATACAGATACATACAGATACATACAGATACATACAGATACATACAGATACAAACAGATACATAGAGATACATACAGATTCATACAGATACATACAGATACATACAGATACAAACAGATACATACAGATACATACAGATACATACAGATACATACAGATACATAAAGATACATAAAGATACATAAAGATACATAAAGATACATAAAGATACATACAGATACATAAAGACACATAAAGATACATACTTATCCATAAAGATACATACAGATACATACATATACATACAGATACATACAGAAACATACAGATACATAAAGATACATACAGATACATACAGATACAAACAGATACATACAGATACATACAGATACATACAGATACATACAGATACATCCAGATACATACAGAGATACATACAGATACATTCAGATACATACAGCTACATACAGATACATAAAGATACATACAGATATATACAGATACATACAGATACATACAGATACATACAGATACATACAGATACATACAGATACAGATACATACAGATACAGATACATACAGATACAAACAGAGATACATACAGATACATACAGATACATACAGATACATACTTATCCATACAGATACATACAGATACATACAAATACAAACAGACACATACAGATACATACAGATATATACAGAAACATACATATACCTCTAGATACATACAGATACATACAGATAGATACAGATACATACAGATACATAAAGATGCATAAAGATACATACAGATACATACAGATACATACAGATACATACAGATACATACAGATACATACAGATACATACTGACACATACAGTAACATACAGATACATACAGATACATACAGCTACATACAGATACATAAAGATACATACAGATACATACAGATACATACAGATACATACAGAGATACATACAGATACATACAGATACATACAGATACATACAGATACATACAGCTACATACAGATACATAAAGATACATACAGATACATACAGATACATACAGATACATACAGAGATACATACAGATACATACAGATACATGCAGATACATAAAGATAGATACATGCAGATACATACAGATACATTCAGATACATACAGATACATACCGCTACATACAGATACAAAAAGATACATAAAGATACATACAGATACATACAGATACATACAGATACATCCAGATACATACAGATACATACAGATACAAAGATACATACAGATACATACAGATACATACAGATACATACAGATGCATACAGATACATACAGATACATACAGATACATACGGATACATACAGATACATACAGATACATCCAGATACATACAGATACATACAGATACATAGAGATACATACAGATACATACAGATACATACAGATACATACAGATACATACAGATACATACAGATACATACAGATACATAAAGATTCATACAGATACATACAGATACATACAAATACAAACAGACACATACAGATACATACAGATACATACAGAAACATACATATACCTCTAGATACATAAAGATACATTCAGATACATACAGATACATACAGATACATAAAGATACATACAGATACATACAGATACATAAAGATTCATAAAGATACATACAGATACATACAGATACATAGAGATACATCCAGATACATACAGATACATACAGATACATAGAGATACATACAGATACATACAGATACATACAGATACATACAGATACATACAGATACATACAGATACATACTTATCCATACAGATACATACAGATACATACAAATACAAACAGACACATACAGATACATACAGAAACATACATTTACCTCTAGATACATACAGATTCATACAGATACATAAAGATACATAAAGACACATGAAGATACATACTTATCCATACAGATACATACAGATACATACAGATACATACAGATACATACAGATACATACAGATACAAACAGATACATACAGATACATAAAGATACATAAAGATACATAAAGATAAATAAAGATACATACAGATACATAAAGAGATACATACTTATCCATACAGATACATACAGATACATACAGATACATACAGATTTATACAGATACATACAGATACAAACAGATACATACAGATACATACAGAGATACATACAGATACATTCAGATACATACAGCTACATACAGATACATAAAGATACATAAAGATACATACAGATATATACAGATACATACAGATACATACAGATACATACAGATACATACAGATACAGATACATACAGATACAGATACATACAGATACAAACAGAGATACATACAGATACATACAGATACATACAGATACATACAGATACATACAGATACATACTTATCCATACAGATACATACAGATACATACAAATACAAACAGACACATACAGATACATACAGAAACATACAACATACAGATACATACAGAGATACATACAGATACATACAGATACATGCAGATACATAAAGATACATAAAGATACATAAAGATACATGCAGATACATACAGATACATTCAGATACATACAGATACATACAGATACATACCGCTACATACAGATACATAAAGATACATAAAGATACATACAGATACATACAGATACATCCAGATACATACAAATACATACAGACACATAGAGATACATAGAGATACATACAGATACATAATGATACATACAGATACATACAGATACATAAAGATACATACAGATACAAACAGATACATACAGATACATACAGCTACATACAGATACATAAAGATACATAAAGATACATACAGACACATACAGATACATACAGATACATACAGATACATACAGATACATCCAGATACATACAGATACATACAGATACATAGAGATACATACAGATACATACAGATACATACAGATACATACAGATACATACAGATACATACAGATACATACAGATACATACAGATACATACAGATACATACTACAAACAGATACATACAGATACATATAGATACATACAGATACATCCAGATACAGAGATACATACAGATACATTCAGATACATACAGATACATACAGATACATACAGATACATACAGACACATACAGATACATACAGATACATACAGATACATACAGATACAAACAGATACATAAAGATACATACAGATACATACAGATACATACAGATACATACAGATACATACAGATACAAACAGATACATAGAGATACATACAGATTCATACAGATACATACAGATACATACAGATACAAACAGATACATACAGATACATACAGATACATACAGATACATACAGATACATAAAGATACATAAAGATACATAAAGATACATAAAGATACATAAAGATATATACAGATACATAAAGACACATAAAGATACATACTTATCCATAAAGATACATACAGATACATACAGATACATACAGATACATACAGAAACATACAGATACATAAAGATACATACAGATACAAACAGATACATACAGATACATACAGATACATACAGATACATACAGATACATACAGATACATCCAGATACATACAGAGATACATACAGATACATTCAGATACATACAGCTACATACAGATACATAAAGATACATACAGATATATACAGATACATACAGATACATACAGATACATACAGATACATACAGATACAGATACATACAGATACAGATACATACAGATACAAACAGAGATACATACAGATACATACAGATACATACAGATACATACTTATCCATACATATACATACAGATACATACAAATACAAACAGACACATACAGATACATACAGATATATACAGAAACATACATATACCTCTAGATACATACAGATACATACAGATAGATACAGATACATACAGATACATAAAGATGCATAAAGATACATACAGATACATACAGATACATACAGATACATACAGATACATACAGATACATACAGATACATACAGATACATACTGACACATACAGTAACATACAGATACATACAGATACATACAGCTACATACAGATACATAAAGATACATACAGATACATACAGATACATACAGATACATACAGAGATACATACAGATACATACAGATACATACAGATACATACAGATACATACAGCAACATACAGATACATAAAGATACATAAAGATACATACAGCTACATACAGATACATACAGATACATACAGATACATACAGATACATACAGATACATACAGATACATACAGATACATACAGCAACATACAGATACATAAAGATACATAAAGATACATACAGATACATACAGATACATAGAGATACATACAGATTCATACAGATACATACAGAAACATACATATACCTCTAGATACATACAGATACATACAGATACATTCAGATACATTCAGATACATACAGAGATACATACAGATACATTCAGATACATACAGCTACATACAGATACATAAAGATACATACAGATATATACAGATACATACAGATACATACAGATACATACAGATACAGATACATACAGATACAGATACATACAGATACAAACAGAGATACATACAGATACATACAGATACATACAGATACATACTTATCCATACAGATACATACAGATACATACAAATACAAACAGACACATACAGATACATACAGATATATACAGAAACATACATATACCTCTAGATACATACAGATACATACAGATAGATACAGATACATACAGATACATAAAGATGCATAAAGATACATACAGATACATACAGATACATACAGATACATACAGATACATACAGATACATACAGATACATACAGATACATACTGACACATACAGTAACATACAGATACATACAGATACATACAGCTACATACAGATACATAAAGATACATACAGATACATACAGATACATACAGATACATACAGAGATACATACAGATACATACAGATACATACAGATACATACTGACACATACAGTAACATACAGATACATACAGATACATACAGCTACATACAGATACATACAGATACATACAGATACATACAGATACATACAGATACATACAGATACATACAGATACATACAGATACATACAGATACATACAGATACATACAGCAACATACAGATACATAAAGATACATAAAGATACATACAGATACATACAGATACATAGAGATACATACAGATTCATACAGATACATACAGAAAGATACATATACCTCTAGATACATACAGATACATACAGATACATTCAGATACATTCAGATACATACAGATACATACAGATACATAAAGATACATAAAGATACATAAAGATACAGATACATAAAGATTCATAAAGATACATACTTATCCATACAGATACATACAGATACATACAGATACATACAGATACATACAGATACATACAGATACATACTTATCCATACAGACATACAGATACATACAGATAGATACAGATACATACAGATACATAAAGATACATAAAGATACATAAAGATACATGTAGATACATACAGATACATACAGATACATACAGATACATACAGATACATACAGATACATACAGATACATACAGATACATACAGATACATTCAGATACATACAGATACATACAGATACATAAAGATACATACAGATACATAAAGATTCATAAAGATACATACTTATCCATACAGATACATACAGATACATACAGATACATACAGATACATACAGATACATACAGATACATACAGATACATACAGATACATACAGATACATACAGATACATACAGATACATACTTATCCATACAGACATACAGATACATACAAATACAAACAGACACATACAGATACATACAGAAACATACATATACCTCTAGATACATACAGATACATACAGATAGATACAGATACATACAGATACATAAAGATACATAAAGATACATAAAGATACATATAGATACATACAGATACATACAGATACATACAGATACATACAGATACATACAGATACATACAGATACATACAGATACATACAGATACATACAGATACATACAGATACATACAGATACATACAGATACATACAGCTACATACAGAGATACATACAGATACATTCAGATACATACAGCTACATACAGATACATAAAGATACATAAAGATACATACAGATATATACAGATACATACAGATACATACAGATACATACAGATACATACAGATACAGATACATACAGATACAGATACATACAGATATAAACAGAGATACATACAGATACATACAGATACATACAGATACATACAGATACATACAGATACATACAGATACATACTTATCCATACAGATACATACAGATACATACAAATACAAACAGACACATACAGATACATACAGATACATACAGAAACATACAACATACAGATACATACAGAGATACATACAGATACATACAGATACATGCAGATACATAAAGATACATAAAGATACATAAAGATACATGCAGATACATACAGATACATACAGATACATACAGATACATACAGATACATACAGATACATACAGATACATTCAGATACATACAGATACATACAGATACATAAAGATACATACAGATACATAAAGATTCATAAAGATACATACTTATCCATACAGATACATACAGATACATACAGATACATACAGATACATACAGATACATACAGATACATACAGATACATACAGATACATACAGATACATACAGATACATACAGATACATACTTATCCATACAGACATACAGATACATACAAATACAAACAGACACATACAGATACATACAGAAACATACATATACCTCTAGATACATACAGATACATACAGATAGATACAGATACATACAGATACATAAAGATACATAAAGATACATAAAGATACATATAGATACATACAGATACATACAGATACATACAGATACATACAGATACATACAGATACATACAGATACATACAGATACATACAGATACATACAGATACATACAGATACATACAGATACATACAGATACATACAGCTACATACAGAGATACATACAGATACATTCAGATACATACAGCTACATACAGATACATAAAGATACATAAAGATACATACAGATATATACAGATACATACAGATACATACAGATACATACAGATACATACAGATACAGATACATACAGATACAGATACATACAGATATAAACAGAGATACATACAGATACATACAGATACATACAGATACATACAGATACATACAGATACATACAGATACATACTTATCCATACAGATACATACAGATACATACAAATACAAACAGACACATACAGATACATACAGATACATACAGAAACATACAACATACAGATACATACAGAGATACATACAGATACATACAGATACATGCAGATACATAAAGATACATAAAGATACATAAAGATACATGCAGATACATACAGATACATTCAGATACATACAGATACATACAGATACATACCGCTACATACAGATACATAAAGATACATAAAGATACATACAGATACATACAGATACATCCAGATACATACAAATACATACAGACACATAGAGATACATAGAGATACATACAGATACATAATGATACATACAGATACATACAGATACATAAAGATACATACAGATACAAACAGATACATACAGATACATACAGCTACATACAGATACATAAAGATACATAAAGATACATACAGACACATACAGATACAGATACATACAGATACATACAGATACATCCAGATACATACAGATACATACAGATACATAGAGATACAAACAGATACATACAGATACATACAGATACATACAGATACATACAGATACATACAGATACATACAGATACATACAGATACATACAGATACATACAGATACATACAGATACATACTACAAACAGATACATACAGATACATATAGATACATACAGATACATCCAGATACATACAGAGATACATACAGATACATTCAGATACATACAGATACATACAGATACATACAGATACATACAGACACATACAGATACATACAGATACATACAGATACATACAGATACAAACAGATACATAAAGATACATACAGATACATACAGATACATACAGATACATACAGATACATACAGATACAAACAGATACATAGAGATACATACAGATTCATACAGATACATACAGATACATACAGATACAAACAGATACATACAGATACATACAGATACATACAGATACATACAGATACATAAAGATACATAAAGATACATAAAGATACATAAAGATACATAAAGATACATACAGATACATAAAGACACATAAAGATACATACTTATCCATAAAGATACATACAGATACATACAGATACATACAGATACATACAGAAACATACAGATACATAAAGATACATACAGATACAAACAGATACATACAGATACATACAGATACATACAGATACATACAGATACATACAGATACATCCAGATACATACAGAGATACATACAGATACATTCAGATACATACAGCTACATACAGATACATAAAGATACATACAGATATATACAGATACATACAGATACATACAGATACATACAGATACATACAGATACAGATACATACAGATACAGATACATACAGATACAAACAGAGATACATACAGATACATACAGATACATACAGATACATACTTATCCATACATATACATACAGATACATACAAATACAAACAGACACATACAGATACATACAGATATATACAGAAACATACATATACCTCTAGATACATACAGATACATACAGATACATACAGATACATACAGTAACATACAGATACATACAGATACATACAGCTACATACAGATACATAAAGATACATACAGATACATACAGATACATACAGATACATACAGAGATACATACAGATACATACAGATACATACAGATACATACAGATACATACAGCAACATACAGATACATAAAGATACATAAAGATACATACAGCTACATACAGATACATACAGATACATACAGATACATACAGATACATACAGATACATACAGATACATACAGCAACATACAGATACATAAAGATACATAAAGATACATACAGATACATACAGATACATAGAGATACATACAGATTCATACAGATACATACAGAAACATACATATACCTCTAGATACATACAGATACATACAGATACATTCAGATACATTCAGATACATACAGAGATACATACAGATACATTCAGATACATACAGCTACATACAGATACATAAAGATACATACAGATATATACAGATACATACAGATACATACAGATACATACAAATACATACAGATACAGATACATACAGATACAGATACATACAGATACAAACAGAGATACATACAGATACATACAGATACATACAGATACATACTTATCCATACAGATACATACAGATACATACAAATACAAACAGACACATACAGATACATACAGATATATACAGAAACATACATATACCTCTAGATACATACAGATACATACAGATAGATACAGATACATACAGATACATAAAGATGCATAAAGATACATACAGATACATACAGATACATACAGATACATACAGATACATACAGATACATACTGACACATACAGTAACATACAGATACATACAGATACATACAGCTACATACAGATACATAAAGATACATACAGATACATACAGATACATACAGAGATACATACAGATACATACAGATACATACAGATACATACAGATACATACTGACACATACAGTAACATACAGATACATACAGATACATACAGCTACATACAGATACATACAGATACATACAGATACATACAGATACATACAGATACATACAGATACATACAGATACATACAGATACATACAGATACATACAGATACATACAGCAACATACAGATACATAAAGATACATAAAGATACATACAGATACATACAGATACATAGAGATACATACAGATTCATACAGATACATACAGAAAGATACATATACCTCTAGTTACATACAGATACATACAGATACATTCAGATACATTCAGATACATACAGATACATACAGATACATAAAGATACATAAAGATACATAAAGATACAGATACATAAAGATTCATAAAGATACATACTTATCCATACAGATACATACAGATACATACAGATACATACAGATACATACAGATACATACTTATCCATACAGACATACAGATACATACAGATAAATACAGATACATACAGATACATACAGATACATACAGAAACATACATATACCTCTAGATACATACAGATACATACAGATAGATACAGATACATACAGATACATAAAGATACATAAAGATACATAAAGATACATGAAGATACATGAAGATACATACAGATACATACAGATACATACAGATACATACAGATACATACAGATACATACAGATACATACAGATACATACAGATACATTCAGATACATACAGATACATACAGATACATAAAGATACATAAAGATACATACAGATACATAAAGATTCATAAAGATACATACTTATCCATACAGATACATACAGATACATACAGATACATACAGATACATACAGATACATACAGATACATACAGATACATACAGATACATACAGATACATACTTATCCATACAGACATACAGATACATACAAATACAAACAGACACATACAGATACATACAGAAACATACATATACCTCTAGATACATACAGATACATACAGATAGATACAGATACATACAGATACATAAAGATACATAAAGATACATAAAGATACATATAGATACATACAGATACATACAGATACATACAGATACATACAGATACATACAGATACATACAGATACATACAGATACATACAGATACATACAGATACATGCAGATACATACAGATACATACAGCTACATACAGATACATAAAGATACATACATGCAGATACATACAGATACATACAGAGATACATACAGATACATACAGATACATACAGATACATAAAGATACATAAAGATACATAAAGATACATGCAGATACATACAGATACATTCAGATACATACAGATACATACAGATACATACAGCTACATACAGATACATAAAGATACATAAAGATACATACAGATACATACAGATACATACAGATACATACAGATACATACAGATACATACAGATACATACAGATACATACAGATACATACAGATACATACTGACACATACAGATACAAACAGATACAAACAGATACATACAAATACATACAGATACATACAGATACATACAGATACATACAGATACATACAGATACATACAGATACATACTACATACAGATACATACAGATACATATAGATACATACAGATACATCCAGATACATACAGAGATACATACAGATACATTCAGATACATACAGATACATACAGATACATACAGATACATACAGATACATACAGATACATACAGATACATACAGATACAAACAGATACATAAAGATACATACAGATATATACAGATACATACAGATACATACAGATACATGCAGATACATAGAGATACATACAGATACATACAGATACATACAGATACAAAGAGATACATACAGATACATACAGATACCTCTAGATACATACAGATACATACAGATAGATACAGATACATACAGATACATACAGATACATAATGATACATACAGATACATACAGATACATACAGATACATAGAGATATATATACAGATACATACAGATACATACAGATACATACAGATACATAAAGATACATAAAGATACATACATATACATACAGATACATACAGATACATACCGATACATACAGATACATCCAGATACATACAGATACATACAGATACATAGAGATACATACAGATACATACAGATACATACAGATACATACAGATACATACAGATACATACAGCTACATACAGATACATACAGATACATACAGATACATACAGATACATACAGATACATACAGATACATACAGATACATACAGATACATACAGATACATCCAGATACATACAGATACATACAGATACATACAGATACAAAGAGATACATACAGATACATACAGATACCTCTAGATACATACAGATACATACAGATAGATACAGATACATACAGATACATACAGATACATAATGATACATACAGATACATACAGATACATAAAGATACATACAGATACAAACAGATACATACAGATACATACAGCTACATAAAGATACATAAAGATACATACAGACACATACAGATACATACAGATACATACAGATACATACAGATACATCCAGATACATACAGATACATACAGATACATAGAGATACATACAGATACATACAGATACATACAGATACATTCAGATACATACAGATACATACTGACACATACAGATACATACAGATACATACAGATACATACAAATACATACAGATACATACAGATACATACAGATACATACAGATACATACTACATACAGATACATACAGATACATATAGATACATACAGATACATCCAGATACATACAGAGATACATACAGATACATTCAGATACATACAGATACATACAGATACATACAGATACATACAGATACATACAGATACAAACAGATACATAAAGATACATACAGATATATACAGATACATACAGATACATACAGATACATGCAGATACATAGAGATACATACAGATACATGCCTATAATGGAATGCCTATTAGGTTTAGTCCCAGTGTCAAGAATTTAGGAGTTCACTTGGATAGCACACTGAGCTGGAAGGCACAGGTGAGCGAAATCAGCAGGAAAGTCATTGGCTCGCTTCATGCTCTGAACAAACTTAAGAACTTCTTGCCCATTAAAACCAAGGTGTTACTAGTAAATACCCTAATTCTGCCGATAATTGACTATGGTGATGTGTGTTATCCGGACTTAAATGAAGATCTTCTTGATAAGTTGGATCGACTTCTAAATAATTGTATTCGTTTCATTTTCTGTCTCCGTAAATATGATCACGTGTCCTCATTTCGCTCTCAACTTGGCTGGTTTCCCATCCGTCAACGACGCAACATTCGTATGCTTTGCATTCTCTATTCGATTCTTAACGATCCACAATCTCCTGAATACCTCAAGACTTTCTTCTGTTATATCGAATCCACTCGTAACCGTCATTTTCGCTCTTCCGGCAATCTCGCCCTTTCTATCCCTCTTCACCGCACTGGTTTCATGTCCAATTCATTCTCAATTCAAGTGGCTCGCCTCTGGAACGGTCTTCCTCTCTCAATTAAACAGGCACCGAGTAAGCTAGCGTTTAAAAAGTCCGTGTGCAGCTTCTTTGCTGGCAGAAATGAAGTCTCGTAGTCTATCTGCTTAGTATGTTTCATCTCTGTATGTATTTATGTATATATTTATTTATATTATATATGTTTATATTATATTAGATGTATGTATATATTTACATGTATAGCAAAATTATGTATAACTATTATAATTATGTTTTGTTACTTATGTGTAAGTTAGTTGCACCGCCTACAATTTTTCCGCTTTGCCCTAAGGTTGACTGGTAGAGAATGCCTCATGGCATTAAGTCCGCCTTTTGTACGATAAGTTTTCTTTTGTGCAATAAAGATTAAATAAATAAATAAATAAATAAATACATACAGATACATACAGATACAAAGAGATACATACAGATACATACAGATACCTCTAGATACATACAGATACATACAGATAGATACAGATACATACAGATACATACAGATACATAATGATACATACAGATACATACAGATACAGATACATACAGATACATAGAGATATATATACAGATACATACAGATACATACAGATACATACAGATACATAAAGATACATAAAGATACATACATATACATACAGATACATACAGATACATACCGATACATACAGATACATCCAGATACATACAGATACATACAGATACATAGAGATACATACAGATACATACAGATACATACAGATACATACAGATACATACAGATACATACAGCTACATACAGATACATACAGATACATACAGATACATACAGATACATACAGATACATACAGATACATACAGATACATACAGATACATCCAGATACATACAGATACATACAGATACATGCAGATACAAAGATATACATACAGATACATACAGATACCTCTAGATACATACAGATATATACAGATAGATACAGATACATACAGATACATACAGATACATAATGATACATACAGATACATACAGATACATAAAGATACATACAGATACAAACAGATACATACAGATACATACAGCTACATACAGATACATAAAGATACATAAAGATACATACAGACACATACAGATACATACAGATACATACAGATACATACAGATACATCCAGATACATACAGATACATACAGATACATACAGATACATACAGATACATACAGATACATACAGATACATACTACAAACAGATACATACAGATACATATAGATACATACAGATACATCCAGATACATACTGAGATACATACAGATACATTCAGATACATACAGATACATACAGATACATACAGATACATACAGACACATACAGATACATACAGATACATACAGATACATACAGATACAAACAGATACATAAAGATACATACAGATACATACAGATACATACAGATACATACAGATACAAACAGATACATAGAGATACATACAGATTCATACAGATACATACAGATACATACAGATACAAACAGATACATACAGATACATACAGATACATACAGATACATACAGATACATAAAGATACATAAAGATACATAAAGATACATAAAGATACATACTTATCCATAAAGATACATACAGATACATACATATACATACAGATACATACAGAAACATACAGATACATAAAGATACATACAGATACATACAGATACATACAGATACATACAGATACATACAGATACATACAGATACATCCAGATACATACAGAGATACATACAGATACATTCAGATACATACAGCTACATACAGATACATAAAGATACATACAGATATATACAGATACATACAGATACATACAGATACATACAGATACATACAGATACAGATACATACAGATACAGATACATACAGATACAAACAGAGATACATACAGATACATACAGATACATACAGATACATACTTATCCATAGATACATACAGATACATACAAATACAAACAGACACATACAGATACATACAGATATATACAGAAACATACATATACCTCTAGATACATACAGATACATACAGATAGATACAGATACATACAGATACATAAAGATGCATAAAGATACATACAGATACATACAGATACATACAGATACATACAGATACATACAGATACATACAGATACATACAGATACATACAGATACATACTGACACATACAGTAACATACAGATACATACAGATACATACAGCTACATACAGATACATAAAGATACATACAGATACATACAGATACATACAGATACATACAGAGATACATACAGATACATACAGATACATACAGATACATACAGATACATACAGATACATACAGATACATACAGATACATAAAGATACATAAAGACACATGAAGATACATACTTATCCATACAGATACATACAGATACATACAGCTACATACAGATACATAAAGATACATACAGATACATACAGATACATACAGATACATACAGAGATACATACAGATACATACAGATACATGCAGATACATAAAGATAGATACATGCAGATACATACAGATACATTCAGATACATACAGATACATACAGATACATACCGCTACATACAGATACAAAAAGATACATAAAGATACATACAGATACATACAGATACATACAGATACATCCAGATACATACAGATACATACAGATACAAAGATACATACAGATACATACAGATACATACAGATACATACAGATACATACAGATACATACAGATACATACAGATACATACGGATACATACAGATACATACAGATACATCCAGATACATACAGATACATACAGATACATAGAGATACATACAGATACATACAGATACATACAGATACATACAGATACATACAGATACATACAGATACATAAAGATTCATACAGATACATACAGATACATACAAATACAAACAGACACATACAGATACATACAGATACATACAGAAACATACATATACCTCTAGATACATACAGATACATTCAGATACATACAGATACATACAGATACATAAAGATACATACAGATACATACAGATACATAAAGATTCATAAAGATACTGCGGCGTCCGGTGTGTAAATGAAACAAAGGATTTTTTAAAAATGTAAAAATGCGTTTAATCCGTTAAATTTTAAATATGTAAAATAACGGCACAACCGTTGCCAGCATAAAAAAATAGGGTGTGGGTATTAAGGCCCGTCTGGTTTCTCAATTCGGTAAACGACCGTTACAAGTTCTAATTTTCAAATTTTAAATTCGCTGTCCGTTGAGACAGTACTGCCCTGATGGTGGCCTTGGGACGGGGCGCGGCCGGTGGTCACGGACAGACGTGCAGATCAGCCAGGAACGGGCGGTGAAGGCGGAATGTCACCCACGGTGACTCGGCAGTTCCGGAACTCCTTTCCGTCGGCGTCTACAGCCGTAACTTTGCACCCTGGAATGTTCCACGAACGGTGTGAGAATAAAGTCCACAGTTCCACCCCGCTGATTGTGACCGTAAGCGAAGCGACAATAAGTACTGTGCGAGAGTGATATTAAGATGGTAGTGCAAAGTCACAATCAGACGGAGTTACAAATATGTTGGTGGAAAAAGAAGAAAGAAACAAGCGTATAACTATTTAAACCAAACTGCCAGCTGATATTAATTAATATTAACATTATGGTTTAAATATGCAATCTGCTGCATAGTGCAAAAGGCTTAACAAAGAAAACATATTCATAAAAATAAATATGCAATTAAGTTCTTTTAATTTAAATTACACAAGAAATGAAAATAGGCGCAATTACATGTATCAATGCTGCAAGAAAGTTACAAGGCAAATAATAAGATGAAATTATGCACAAATAAGCTGAATTTAGCGTAATAAAACGGACACACCCTACTTAAAACTACCTGCTATAATGAAATAAGTAAATTACTCATGATCACTTACCCTATCTGGGGTTTTACCACACTCACATTAATTTAACAACTTCCTAAGGACAATTATATTATTATATTGCAGGAATTAAAATAAAAAGTTAAAATTTGGGCAGAGCTCGCGCACACGAAATATGTCGCGCTTGCGCTGGGATGAACGTCCGCTTTTGATGGCTGCCCGTACAGAGTGTAACGTTAAAAATTTAACTAGAACCGGCCAGAGCGGCGCGGCGCGCGACGCGGGAGGCAGGGAAGCTTATCTATTCAACGTCTTTTTGCGAACAAAGGATCGCTTAGGGTTCGCGCGGAACTAAATAAGACGAAACGAAAGGTTCATTTATTTACTTCTTACTGTAAGATTATACTTATTTTAATACTTATTTTAATATAAATGTTATAATTTGATAACTACAAAGTCCTCATGGAACTTTTACGTTACAATACCCCGTCGCGTCTCCAAGGATTTTATTACTATTCAAAATAAAATCCGCATAAGGTAAAGTGAGCTTTTGCTGACGCTAACATAAGATCCATCAAACATACATCTACTATCACAATACCACAGCAATTGCTTCACGAAGTCAATTACTGACGTAACAAACAACCGTTGGTTCCTAGCTGCATGAACTTGAAACCAAAACAAATGCTAACCCAAAGATGTTCAATGACGCCACGCACGATAACGCAATACTAAATAACAACTACCTAAAACTACCTACTAGCTTTAAGTCCTTGATATGCCATGTGCCTAAGTTTTTCCCAGACATATCCTGCAAAACGTAAACAAGGGGAGACCTCTTCTCAATCACCTTTGCCTTTATAAATTTAGGAGCCAACTTTTTAGAGAAATGTTTATCTTTATCGCTTAAAAAGTAAGCACGCTTCATCACTAGATCGCCTACGTTGAACTCAGCCGCTTTACGCCTAAGGTTGTAATGAACCGAATTCTTTGAATGAGCTTGCCATAGCTTCTGTTGTACGCTGTCAAAAACTGTTGACATGCAACCCAAGTTCTCCGCGTAGACATCACGTGGTAAAAACAAAATCTCATCTCCAATATCGTTGTCAGTAAAGTGGGAACCGCAAGTTACGAGTTCACGACCATAAACTAAGAACGCAGGAGTATAACCAGTTGACTCGTTAACCGAATTATTGATAGCGAACTGAACTTTAGGAATAAATAAATCCCATGACCTATGGTTATCCTCAACATAAGTAGATAAACACGTGATAATAGTCCTATTGAAGCGTTCCACCAAATTAACCTGCGGAGTATATCTAGGCGTAAGATACACGTTAGGTACACCATAATTCTTGAAAAACGAAGTCATATTATTACTTGTGAACTGAGTGCCATTATCCATTAAAATTGTTTGTGGAATCCCGTGTACAAGAAATACCGACTCTTCCAAAATCTTCGTTATTACATCCGAAGTTGCTTTCTTTATAGGAAAGATTAAACAATACTTCGAAAAACAGCAAGTCACAACTAAGATGTAGTTATTCTGCTTCTTGGTAATTGGAAGCGGACCCATTAAATCAACCGATAACATTTGAAATGGACGCGAACACTGCTTAGGACGACCCATCTCTCCCAGAGTCTGGTGATTCTGAGCCTTGTAGGCTAGGCACTTGTCACAAGAACCTATAAATTTAACTACGTCCTGGTACATACCCGGCCAATAGTAGCGCAACGCTAATCGCTTATAGGTCTTGAAAATACCCATGTGTCCCGCCGTAGGCTCTGAATGATTCTGATCTATGACCTTTTCCCTTAGTTCGATTGGAACGACCTCCTTCCACGAGAATTCAGAAGTAAGCTCGTGCTTGTTCTTGGAGAGTCTGTACAAAGTATTATTCTTAACATTGAAATTAGGATAGCTAACAGAATTATTTACGCAACCGTTATAAATATTCTTGTACCATACGTCTTTAGTATCAGCGAAGGAGTCGGAAGTGGAAATCGCATTGACCGGAACACTACGTGACAGAGCATCAGGAATTACATTGTCTACCCCGCGACGATGCTTTAAGACAAAATTAAACGCTGATAGGCGAACTCCCCAACGAGCTAACCTACCGGTTGGATTACTGATAGACAAAAACCACTTCAACGCGCTATGATCCGTGTACACAGTAAATTGCTGTCCGTTATCAATGTAACAACGCCAATGCTCTAGAGCAGCAACTACGGCCAGCGTCTCTCGTTCAGTAATACTGTAATTCCTCTCCGCAGCTGTTAAAGACTTGCTCATGTATGCTATAGGATGTTCTTTACCGTCAATTGTCTGAGTAAGCATTCCGCCAATTCCGTAATTACTAGCATCTGTATGTACCTCAAATGGCCTACTATAATCAGGACAAGCAAGAACCGGAGCCGAAACCAAACACTCCTTCAACTGTCGAAATGCAGCGTCGGCTTCAGGGGTCCATTTAAAAGACGGAGTACCCTTTTTATTTGAAGTAAGTTTATTTAACGGCCCAGCAATCGTACTAAAGTTTGGAACGAAACGACGATACCAAGTTGCAGTGCCGAGAAACCGTTTAAGATCCTTGCGACAGGAAGGCGTAGGATAGTTCAAGATTGCTTCGACTTTTTCGGGATCTGTACGTAAACCTGAGCTATCGACGACGTAACCTAGATACTTGAGACGACTGCTAAAGAACTTACACTTCTCTAGATTGATTGTCAAATTGGCTTGCTTCAACTTATCAAGTACACGCAATAATAAAGTCACGTGACTATTAAAATCGTTTGATACGATGATAATATCGTCCAAATATGCAAAAACCTTTAAATCGAACTCCGCAAACATAAGGTCAACAAGCCGTTGTTGAGTTGCGGGTGCATTAGTTAAACCAAAGGCTGTCCTTTTAAAACGTAGGCTTCCCCTGCCAGGAACATAGAACGCGGTCTTGTCCCTATCATCCGTAGCGATCGGAATCTGCCAGAAAGCCTTTGACAAATCAATACTAGATAAGTAACGAGCGTCCCTCAAATTGTCTAAAATTTCCGATATATAAGGAAGGTTATACGCATCACGTTTGGTAACTGAATTCAATTTCCTACTGTCGAGACAGAACCTAGGCTGACCGTTCTTCTTCGTAACTATGAGAACCGGAGAAGACCACGCACTTTCACAAGGCTCAATCACATCCAAGGAAAGCATCTCATCAACCTGCTCAATTAAAATACGTTGCTTTTCCGGTGACAACCTATAATAGCGCTGACGAATCGGCTTAGAGTCTCCAGTGTCGATGTGATGAGTCATAAGGTCAGTAAGCCCGAGACCCTTACGATCAAAAGAAATATCCTCGAATTGCTTAATAACATTATCGGCAAGTTGTTTCTCTGTCTCGACCAAATTGTCATAACCTTGAATGAAGGCCATAGATGAATTATTTAAATCCTTACGATTGTCATCCTCGTGCTGATTGCCTTTAGAAAGCACAATGCTGCTTAGGTACTTCGGACAAAGTTCAAACTTACGCCAAAAATCAATGCCTAAAATCAAATTGTACTTAATGCCGGGAATAACGAAAGCCCTCAAAATGTGAAATTGGTTCTCAAAGTGAATAGGTAAGTTCATGTAACCAATACTATATAAACTTTGTCCTCCTGCGGCAGTTACTGCAATGCAATTATCAGTAATAACCTTGAAACCTTGCTTTTCAAAGTGAACATGCGCATCATTACCTAAAATTGTAATAGCCGAACCAGAGTCAAGAAGACCCGATAAAGTGTCGTTGCTAATTGTAACCGAAACAAATGGCCTATCATCGCCTATCCTAGTTTTTTCCAGAATTGTGTCAACTTTGTATGTGCGAAAAAATATGTTAATCGTGCTCAGCCAGGATTGCCAGTCCTCACTGTCAAAGTTGGTCTTTGATGAGCCAACACAATTCTGACTAACTAGTTTTTTGGAACCGAACCGTTACTAACTGAACAATCCGGGCAGTCCGTTACCTTAACATCTTTACGACCACATTTGTAACAGAAAATGTTGTCCTTGTTGGCGGTACACTGTCTCACGTTATGAGAATCGACCTTACACCTAGGACACCAACGAGATTTAGCAGCAGAAGTTCCAACCGCATGAACATAGTTAGAACTGGCATTAGCTCTGCTAAAATTACCATTATTTTGGTTGCTGAAATGTTTATTTGTGCTGTTATTATTCGTATAATGACGATTAAACTTACTAAAATTGTGACTACCAGAGCTATTGTTAACATTACTATTGAAGTGTTTCGGCTTAACTTGACTACCAACATACGCGAATTCAGGGGCCAAAGTATCAGACGATGGTCTCGGAGGTTCTTTGAAATAAGCAAGCCGTGATTGAATGTCTTCGTAATTACGACAAAGAGTTTTCAACTCGTCTATGCTATTAATCTGAGAAACGCAGGATAATGTGCTCGCGTAACAAGGACGTATATTATGTAGGATAATTTCCAATTTATCCTCTTCTGAAAGTGATCTCGACAACCTTGAAAACAACCCAGCCATTATGGAGAGATAAATTATTATATTCTCTGATTCTCCTTGCGTACGAGCTCGGATTTCCGAAAGCAACCTATAATCAAAGTCAGATTGGCCGAAATCCTTCCGCAATAAAACTACTAGATCACTCCAAGTCGATGCCTGCCCCTTAATGCTTCTATACCAATGAATGGCGTCACCCGTGAAAATTTCAGTGGCATTATTAATAATTTTGTTATGAGAAATACCTTTCGCTTCGCAAAATTCATCAACGCGTTGAATGAACGCACGCACACACGATTTGCCGTCAAAACGTAGCTTCGAAAACAAATTCGCACTCCCCGCCTCACACGTAACGCTAACCTTAAGTGGCGGTGGTATAAAAGATACGCCGCTAGAATTACCCGAAATAGTGTTCGGAGTAGTTGAAGGTAAAAGAGGGTCTGAGCCCTTGTCCTTGAGTGTATCAAACTTAGCAAGAGAAGACTTAAAGAGACTAACGCAAGAGTCATAATTCTCCTTCTCCATATCATTCTCACATGATATACGGCTAAGCCGATGGTATAAATGATTAAGTAAATTCTCCGCGCGCAGTAAATCCGAATTGTCTAAAGCAGGTGAATCTAAGTAAGTAGTAATCTTTTCGAGCACAATGAGTACACCATCCAAGTCTTCCGAAACCTCATACGAGCTAGTTAAAATTTCATCAGATGGAAACAGTGGGCCACTCTTAGCTATTTGTTTACGAAGCTCTTGTACCGTGCTAGCTGGTGTATCGCCTCTAATAGATACCTCATATTCCAGCTCAGACTTCTGCAGAGACATGAATTTAACTTTCCTGTCCATTTTAGCAAAAAAAAAAAAAAAACAATGTGAGTGCAGCAAAGTGATAACTTCCCCTTAAGTGAGAGGATAAATGACGAATGAGTAATACGTGAAGTGAAAATCTCCGTCTGTTACAATGAATGATATGAAAAATGAGCTACGTTTTGGTTATTTCCTAATGTGCGAAGATGTAAACAATGACAATGGAAAATAAAAAAAACAGCACAAAAATAAAATAAAAACGCGTGCAACTAATGTGTAAAAACCTTACAAAACACCCAGGACTGATTAATTATACTAAAACATTAAATGATGCAATAGCAGAAAAAAAAAAAAAAAAACAAAAACAATAAATTTAAATTTGTAAAAATAATAATTATAATAAAACAATTTAAACGAATTATATAATTGTTTTATTTAAATGTGTGACAGTCGCGGAAACCGAAGAAAATATTAATTAAAAAATTATATTATAATTATCATTAAATTAAAATAAAAAAAAAAAAAAATAATAAGTTAATTCCCTAATAAATGCTTGCTACTTGTCAATACAAGAGGTCAAGATTAAAATTAAAAAAATATAACTCAATAAAAAAACAATTAATAATAATAATAAAATGACTAGAAAAAAAAACTGTTTAGAGGATGAAGTCCCTTGGTAAAAAGAAAATACTATCACAGTAAAAAAAAAAAAGTCCTATAAAAATGGGTAAGTTCGTACACATTAGCTACGGCAACCAAAAAACAAAAAGCATTAGAAAAAACGTTCACAAAACAAGCACAACACCAAATACACTCGGCAACGAACAGCGAATTTAAATAATTACAAATTTGAGAAACCAGACCTAAAAAAACCACGTTGGCGCCAATGCGGCGTCCGGTGTGTAAATGAAACAAAGGATTTTTTAAAAATGTAAAAATGCGTTTAATCCGTTAAATTTTAAATATGTAAAATAACGGCACAACCGTTGCCAGCATAAAAAAATAGGGTGTGGGTATTAAGGCCCGTCTGGTTTCTCAATTCGGTAAACGACCGTTACAAGTTCTAATTTTCAAATTTTAAATTCGCTGTCCGTTGAGACAGTACTGCCCTGATGGTGGCCTTGGGACGGGGCGCGGCCGGTGGTCACGGACAGACGTGCAGATCAGCCAGGAACGGGCGGTGAAGGCGGAATGTCACCCACGGTGACTCGGCAGTTCCGGAACTCCTTTCCGTCGGCGTCTACAGCCGTAACTTTGCACCCTGGAATGTTCCACGAACGGTGTGAGAATAAAGTCCACAGTTCCACCCCGCTGATTGTGACCGTAAGCGAAGCGACAATAAGTACTGTGCGAGAGTGATATTAAGATGGTAGTGCAAAGTCACAATCAGACGGAGTTACAAATATGTTGGTGGAAAAAGAAGAAAGAAACAAGCGTATAACTATTTAAACCAAACTGCCAGCTGATATTAATTAATATTAACATTATGGTTTAAATATGCAATCTGCTGCATAGTGCAAAAGGCTTAACAAAGAAAACATATTCATAAAAATAAATATGCAATTAAGTTCTTTTAATTTAAATTACACAAGAAATGAAAATAGGCGCAATTACATGTATCAATGCTGCAAGAAAGTTACAAGGCAAATAATAAGATGAAATTATGCACAAATAAGCTGAATTTAGCGTAATAAAACGGACACACCCTACTTAAAACTACCTGCTATAATGAAATAAGTAAATTACTCATGATCACTTACCCTATCTGGGGTTTTACCACACTCACATTAATTTAACAACTTCCTAAGGACAATTATATTATTATATTGCAGGAATTAAAATAAAAAGTTAAAATTTGGGCAGAGCTCGCGCACACGAAATATGTCGCGCTTGCGCTGGGATGAACGTCCGCTTTTGATGGCTGCCCGTACAGAGTGTAACGTTAAAAATTTAACTAGAACCGGCCAGAGCGGCGCGGCGCGCGACGCGGGAGGCAGGGAAGCTTATCTATTCAACGTCTTTTTGCGAACAAAGGATCGCTTAGGGTTCGCGCGGAACTAAATAAGACGAAACGAAAGGTTCATTTATTTACTTCTTACTGTAAGATTATACTTATTTTAATACTTATTTTAATATAAATGTTATAATTTGATAACTACAAAGTCCTCATGGAACTTTTACGTTACAATACATACAGATACATACAGATACATCCAGATACATACAGATACATACAGATACATAGAGATACATACAGATACATACAGATACATACAGATACATACAGATACATACAGATACATACAGATACATACTTATCCATACAGATACATACAGATACATACAAATACAAACAGACACATACAGATACATACAGAAACATACATATACCTCTAGATACATACAGATACATACAGATACATAAAGATACATAAAGACACATGAAGATACATACTTATCCATACAGTTACATACAGATACATACAGATACATACAGATACATACAGATACAAACAGATACATACAGATACATAAAGATACATAAAGATACATAAAGATAAATAAAGATACATACAGATACATAAAGAGATACATACTTATCCATACAGATACATACAGATACATACAGATACATACAGATTTATACAGATACATACAGATACAAACAGATACATACAGATACATACAGATACATACAGATACATACAGATACATACAGATACATACAGATACATACAGATACATCCAGATACATACAGAGATACATACAGATACATTCAGATACATACAGCTACATACAGATACATAAAGATACATAAAGATACATACAGATATATACAGATACATACAGATACATACAGATACATACAGATACATACAGATACAGATACATACAGATACAGATACATACAGATACAAACAGAGATACATACAGATACATACAGATACATACAGATACATACAGATACATACAGATACATACTTATCCATACAGATACATACAGATACATACAAATACAAACAGACACATACAGATACATACAGATACATACAGAAACATACAACATACAGATACATACAGAGATACATACAGATACATACAGATACATGCAGATACATAAAGATACATAAAGATACATAAAGATACATGCAGATACATACAGATACATTCAGATACATACAGATACATACAGATACATACCGCTACATACAGATACATAAAGATACATAAAGATACATACAGATACATACAGATACATCCAGATACATACAAATACATACAGACACATAGAGATACATAGAGATACATACAGATACATAATGATACATACAGATACATACAGATACATAGACACATACAGATACATACAGATACATACAGATACATACAGATACATCCAGATACATACAGATACATACAGATACATAGAGATACATACAGATACATACAGATACATACAGATACATACAGATACATACAGATACATACAGATACATACAGATACAAACAGATACATACAGATACATACTACAAACAGATACATACAGATACATATAGATACATACAGATACATCAAGATACATACAGAGATACATACAGATACATTCAGATACATACAGATACATACAGATACATACAGATACATACAGACACATACAGATACATACAGATACATACAGATACATACAGATACAAACAGATACATAAAGATACATACAGATACATACAGATACATACAGATACAAACAGATACATACAGATACATACAGCTACATACAGATACATACAGATACATACAGATACATAAAGATACATAAAGATACATAAAGATACATGCAGATACATACAGATACATTCAGATACATACAGATACATACAGATACATACAGATACATACAGCTACATACAGATACATAAAGATACATAAAGATACATACAGATACATACAGATACAAACAGATACATACAGATACATACAGCTACATACAGATACATACAGATACATACAGATACATAAAGATACATAAAGATACATAAAGATACATGCAGATACATACAGATACATTCAGATACATACAGATACATACAGATACATACAGCTACATACAGATACATAAAGATACATAAAGATACATACAGATACATACAGATACATACAGATACATACAGATACATACAGATACATACAGATACATACAGATACATACAGATACATACTGACACATACAGATACAAACAGATACATACAGATACATACAAATACATACAGATACATACAGATACATACAGATACATACAGATACATACTACATACAGATACATACAGATACATATAGATACATACAGATACATCCAGATACATACAGAGATACATACAGATACATTCAGATACATACAGATACATACAGATACATACAGATACATACAGATACATACAGATACATACAGATACAAACAGATACATAAAGATACATACAGATATATACAGATACATACAGATACATACAGATACATGCAGATACATAGAGATACATACAGATACATACAGATACATACAGATACAAAGAGATACATACAGATACATACAGATACCTCTAGATACATACAGATACATACAGATAGATACAGATACATACAGATACATACAGATACATAATGATACATACAGATACATACAAATACATACAGATACATAGAGATATATATACAGATACATACAGATACATACAGATACATACAGATACATAAAGATACATAAAGATACATACATATACATACAGATACATACAGATACATACCGATACATACAGATACATCCAGATACATACAGATACATACAGATACATAGAGATACATACAGATACATACAGATACATACAGATACATACAGATACATACAGCTACATACAGATACATACAGATACATACAGATACATACAGATACATACAGATACATACAGATACATACAGATACATCCAGATACATACAGATACATACAGATACATCCAGATACATACAGATACATACAGATACATAGAGATACATACAGATACATACAGATACATACAGATACATACAGATACATACAGATACATACAGATACATACTTATCCATACAGATACATACAGATACATACAAATACAAACAGACACATACAGATACATACAGAAACATACATATACCTCTAGATACATACAGATACATACAGATACATAAAGATACATAAAGACACATGAAGATACATACTTATCCATACAGTTACATACAGATACATACAGATACATACAGATACATACAGATACAAACAGATACATACAGATACATAAAGATACATAAAGATACATAAAGATAAATAAAGATACATACAGATACATAAAGAGATACATACTTATCCATACAGATACATACAGATACATACAGATACATACAGATTTATACAGATACATACAGATACAAACAGATACATACAGATACATACAGATACATACAGATACATACAGATACATACAGATACATACAGATACATACAGATACATACAGATACATCCAGATACATACAGAGATACATACAGATACATTCAGATACATACAGCTACATACAGATACATAAAGATACATAAAGATACATACAGATATATACAGATACATACAGATACATACAGATACATACAGATACATACAGATACAGATACATACAGATACAGATACATACAGATACAAACAGAGATACATACAGATACATACAGATACATACAGATACATACAGATACATACAGATACATACTTATCCATACAGATACATACAGATACATACAAATACAAACAGACACATACAGATACATACAGATACATACAGAAACATACAACATACAGATACATACAGAGATACATACAGATACATACAGATACATGCAGATACATACAGATACATAAAGATACATAAAGATACATACAGATACATACAGATACATTCAGATACATACAGATACATACAGATACATACCGCTACATACAGATACATAAAGATACATAAAGATACATACAGATACATACAGATACATCCAGATACATACAAATACATACAGACACATAGAGATACATAGAGATACATACAGATACATAATGATACATACAGATACATACAGATACATAGACACATACAGATACATACAGATACATACAGATACATACAGATACATCCAGATACATACAGATACATACAGATACATAGAGATACATACAGATACATACAGATACATACAGATACATACAGATACATACAGATACATACAGATACATACAGATACAAACAGATACATACAGATACATACTACAAACAGATACATACAGATACATATAGATACATACAGATACATCAAGATACATACAGAGATACATACAGATACATTCAGATACATACAGATACATACAGATACATACAGATACATACAGATACATACAGATACATACAGATACATACAGATACATACAGATACAAACAGATACATAAAGATACATACAGATACATACAGATACATACAGATACAAACAGATACATACAGATACATACAGCTACATACAGATACATACAGATACATACAGATACATAAAGATACATAAAGATACATAAAGATACATGCAGATACATACAGATACATTCAGATACATACAGATACATACAGATACATACAGATACATACAGCTACATACAGATACATAAAGATACATAAAGATACATACAGATACATACAGATACAAACAGATACATACAGATACATACAGCTACATACAGATACATACAGATACATACAGATACATAAAGATACATAAAGATACATAAAGATACATGCAGATACATACAGATACATTCAGATACATACAGATACATACAGATACATACAGCTACATACAGATACATAAAGATACATAAAGATACATACAGATACATACAGATACATACAGATACATACAGATACATACAGATACATACAGATACATACAGATACATACAGATACATACTGACACATACAGATACAAACAGATACATACAGATACATACAAATACATACAGATACATACAGATACATACAGATACATACAGATACATACTACATACAGATACATACAGATACATATAGATACATACAGATACATCCAGATACATACAGAGATACATACAGATACATTCAGATACATACAGATACATACAGATACATACAGATACATACAGATACATACAGATACATACAGATACAAACAGATACATAAAGATACATACAGATATATACAGATACATACAGATACATACAGATACATGCAGATACATAGAGATACATACAGATACATACAGATACATACAGATACAAAGAGATACATACAGATACATACAGATACCTCTAGATACATACAGATACATACAGATAGATACAGATACATACAGATACATACAGATACATAATGATACATACAGATACATACAAATACATACAGATACATAGAGATATATATACAGATACATACAGATACATACAGATACATACAGATACATAAAGATACATAAAGATACATACATATACATACAGATACATACAGATACATACCGATACATACAGATACATCCAGATACATACAGATACATACAGATACATAGAGATACATACAGATACATACAGATACATACAGATACATACAGATACATACAGCTACATACAGATACATACAGATACATACAGATACATACAGATACATACAGATACATACAGATACATACAGATACATCCAGATACATACAGATACATACAGATACATACAGATACAAAGAGATACATACAGATACATACAGATACCTCTAGATACATACAGATACATACAGATAGATACAGATACATACAGATACATACAGATACATAATGATACATACAGATACATACAGATACATAAAGATACATACAGATACAAACAGATACATACAGATACATACAGCTACATACAGATACATAAAGATACATAAAGATACATACAGACACATACAGATACATACAGATACATACAGATACATACAGATACATCCAGATACATACAGATACAAACAGATACATAGAGATACATACAGATACATACAGATACATACAGATACATACAGATACATTCAGATACATACAGATACATACTGACACATACAGATACATACAGATACATACAGATACATACAAATACATACAGATACATACAGATACATACAGATACATACAGATACATACTACATACAGATACATACAGATACATATAGATACATACAGATACATCCAGATACATACAGAGATACATACAGATACATTCAGATACATACAGATACATACAGATACATACAGATACATACAGATACATACAGATACATACAGATACAAACAGATACATAAAGATACATACAGATATATACAGATACATACAGATACATACAGATACATGCAGATACATAGAGATACATACAGATACATACAGATACATACAGATACAAAGAGATACATACAGATACATACAGATACCTCTAGATACATACAGATACATACAGATAGATACAGATACATACAGATACATACAGATACATAATGATACATACAGATACATAGAGATACATACAGATACATACAGATACATACAGATACATACAGATACATACAGATACATACAGCTACATACAGATACATACAGATACATACAGATACATACAGATACATACAGATACATACAGATACATACAGATACATAGAGATACATACAGATACATACAGATACATACAGATACATACAGATACATACAGATACATACAGCTACATACAGATACATACAGATACATACAGATACATACAGATACATACAGATACATACAGATACATACAGATACATACAGATACATAAAGATACATACATATACATACAGATACATACAGATACATACCGATGCATACAGATACATCCAGATACATACAGATACATACAGATACATAGAGATACATACAGATACATACAGATACATACAGATACATACAGATACATACAGATACATACAGCTACATACAGATACATACAGATACATACAGATACATACAGATACATACAGATACATACAGATACATACAGATACATACAGATACATCCAGATACATACAGATACATACAGATACATGCAGATACAAAGAGATACATACAGATACATACAGATACCTCTAGATACATACAGATACATACAGATAGATACAGATACATACAGATACATACAGATACATAATGATACATACAGATACATACAGATACATAAAGATACATACAGATACAAACAGATACATACAGATACATACAGCTACATACAGATACATAAAGATACATAAAGATACATACAGACACATACAGATACATACAGATACATACAGATACATACAGATACATCCAGATACATACAGATACATACAGATACATATAGATACATACAGATACATACAGATACATACAGATACATACAGATACATACAGATACATACAGATACATACAGATACATACAGATACATACAGATACATACTACAAACAGATACATACAGATACATATAGATACATACAGATACATCCAGATACATACTGAGATACATACAGATACATTCAGATACATACAGATACATACAGATACATACAGATACATACAGACACATACAGATACATACAGATACATACAGATACATACAGATACAAACAGATACATAAAGATACATACAGATACATACAGATACATACAGATACATACAGATACAAACAGATACATAGAGATACATACAGATTCATACAGATACATACAGATACATACAGATACAAACAGATACATACAGATACATACAGATACATACAGATACATACAGATACATAAAGATACATAAAGATACATAAAGATACATAAAGATACATACTTATCCATAAAGATACATACAGATACATACATATACATACAGATACATACAGAAACATACGGATACATAAAGATACATACAGATACATACAGATACATACAGATACATACAGATACATACAGATACATACAGATACATACAGATACATCCAGATACATACAGAGATACATACAGATACATTCAGATACATACAGCTACATACAGATACATAAAGATACATACAGATATATACAGATACATACAGATACATACAGATACATACAGATACATACAGATACAGATACATACATATACAGATACATACAGATACAAACAGAGATACATACAGATACATACAGATACATACAGATACATACTTATCCATAAAGATACATACAGATACATACAAATACAAACAGACACATACAGATACATACAGATATATACAGAAACATACATATACCTCAAGATACATACAGATACATACAGATAGATACAGATACATACAGATACATAAAGATGCATAAAGATACATACAGATACATACAGATACATACAGATACATACAGATACATACAGATACATACAGATACATACAGATACATACTGACACATACAGTAACATACAGATACATACAGATACATACAGCTACATACAGATACATAAAGATACATACAGATACATACAGATACATACAGATACATACAGAGATACATACAGATACATACAGATACATACAGATACATACAGATACATACAGATACATACAGATATATACAGATACATAAAGATACATACAGATACATAAAGATACATAAAGACACATGAAGATACATACTTATCCATACAGATACATACAGATACATACAGCTACATACAGATACATAAAGATACATACAGATACATACAGATACATACAGATACATACAGAGATACATACAGATACATACAGATATATGCAGATACATAAAGATAGATACATGCAGATACATACAGATACATTCAGATACATACAGATACATACAGATACATACCGCTACATACAGATACAAAAAGATACATAAAGATACATACAGATACATACAGATACATCCAGATACATACAGATACATACAGATACAAAGATACATACAGATACATACAGATACATACAGATACATACAGATGCATACAGATACATACAGATACATACAGATACATACGGATACATACAGATACATACAGATACATCCAGATACATACAGATACATACAGATACATAGAGATACATACAGATACATACAGATACATACAGATACATACAGATACATACAGATACATACAGATACATACAGATACATACAGATACATAAAGATTCATACAGATACATACAGATACATACAAATACAAACAGACACATACAGATACATACAGATACATACAGAAACATACATATACCTCTAGATACATACAGATACATTCAGATACATACAGATACATACAGATACATAAAGATACATACAGATACATACAGATACATAAAGATTCATAAAGATACATACAGATACATACAGATACATCCAGATACATACAGATACATACAGATACATAGAGATACATACAGATACATACAGATACATACAGATACATACAGATACATACAGATACATACTTATCCATACAGATACATACAGATACATACAAATACAAACAGACACATACAGATACATACAGAAACATACATATACCTCTAGATACATACAGATACATACAGATACATAAAGATACATAAAGACACATGAAGATACATACTTATCCATACAGATACATACAGATACATACAGATACATACAGATACATACAGATACATACAGATACAAACAGATACATACAGATACATAAAGATACATAAAGATACATAAAGATAAATAAAGATACATACAGATACATAAAGAGATACATACTTATCCATACAGATACATACAGATACATACAGATACATACAGATTTATACAGATACATACAGATGCAAACAGATACATACAGATACATACAGATACATACAGATACATACAGATACATACAGATACATACAGATACATACAGATACATACAGATACATCCAGATACATACAGAGATACATACAGATACATTCAGATACATACAGCTACATACAGATACATAAAGATACATAAAGATACATACAGATATATACAGATACATACAGATACATACAGATACATACAGATACATACAGATACAGATACATACAGATACAGATACATACAGATACAAACAGAGATACATACAGATACATACAGATACATACAGATACATACAGATACATTCAGATACATACTTATCCATACAGATACATACAGATACATACAAATACAAACAGACACATACAGATACATACAGATACATACAGAAACATACAACATACAGGTACATACAGAGATACATACAGATACATACAGATACATGCAGATACATAAAGATACATAAAGATACATAAAGATACATGCAGATACATACAGATACATTCAGATACATACAGATACATACAGATACATACCGCTACATACAGATACATAAAGATACATAAAGATACATACAGATACATACAGATACATCCAGATACATACAAATACATACAGACACATAGAGATACATAGAGATACATACAGATACATAATGATACATACAGATACATACAGATACATAGACACATAGACACATACAGATACATACAGATACATACAGATACATACAGATACATCCAGATACATACAGATACATACAGATACATAGAGATACATACAGATACATACAGATACATACAGATACATACAGATACATACAGATACATACAGATACATACAGATACATACAGATACATACAGATACATACAGATACATACAGATACATACAGATACATACTACAAACAGATACATACAGATACATATAGATACATACAGATACATCCAGATACATACAGAGATACATACAGATACATTCAGATACATACAGATACATACAGATACATACAGATACATACAGATACATACAGATACATCCAGATACATACAAATACATACAGACACATAGAGATACATAGAGATACATACAGATACATACAGATACATACAGATACATACAGCTACATACAGATACATAAAGATACATAAAGATACATACAGATACATACAGATACAAACAGATACATACAGATACATACAGCTACATACAGATACATACAGATACATACAGATACATAAAGATACATAAAGATACATAAAGATACATGCAGATACATACAGATACATTCAGATACATACAGATACATACAGATACATACAGCTACATACAGATACATAAAGATACATAAAGATACATACAGATACATACAGATACATACAGATACATACAGATACATACAGATACATACAGATACATACAGATACATACAGATACATACAGATACATACTGACACATACAGATACAAACAGATACATACAGATACATACAAATACATACAGATACATACAGATACATACAGATACATACAGATACATACTACATACAGATACATACAGATACATATAGATACATACAGATACATCCAGATACATACAGAGATACATACAGATACATTCAGATACATACAGATACATACAGATACATACAGATACATACAGATACATACAGATACATACAGATACAAACAGATACATAAAGATACATACAGATATATACAGATACATACAGATACATACAGATACATGCAGATACATAGAGATACATACAGATACATACAGATACATACAGATACAAAGAGATACATACAGATACATACAGATACCTCTAGATACATACAGATACATACAGATAGATACAGATACATACAGATACATACAGATACATAATGATACATACAGATACATACAAATACATACAGATACATAGAGATATATATACAGATACATACAGATACATACAGATACATACAGATACATAAAGATACATAAAGATACATACATATACATACAGATACATACAGATACATACCGATACATACAGATACATCCAGATACATACAGATAATACAGATACATAGAGATACATACAGATACATACAGATACATACAGATACATAGAGATACATACAGATACATACAGATACATACAGATACATACAGATACATACAGATACATACAGATACATACAGATACATACAGATACATACAGATACATACAGATACATACTACAAACAGATACATACAGATACATATAGATACATACAGATACATCCAGATACATACTGAGATACATACAGATACATTCAGATACATACAGATACATACAGATACATACAGATACATACAGACACATACAGATACATACAGATACATACAGATACATACAGATACAAACAGATACATAAAGATACATACAGATACATACAGATACATACAGATACATACAGATACAAACAGATACATAGAGATACATACAGATTCATACAGATACATACAGATACATACAGATACAAACAGATACATACAGATACATACAGATACATACAGATACATACAGATACATAAAGATACATAAAGATACATAAAGATACATAAAGATACATAAAGATACATACTTATCCATAAAGATACATACAGATACATACATATACATACAGATACATACAGAAACATACGGATACATAAAGATACATACAGATACATACAGATACATACAGATACATACAGATACATACAGATACATACAGATACATACAGATACATACAGATACATCCAGATACATACAGAGATACATACAGATACATTCAGATACATACAGCTACATACAGATACATAAAGATACATACAGATATATACAGATACATACAGATACATACAGATACATACAGATACATACAGATACAGATACATACAGATACAGATACATACAGATACAAACAGAGATACATACAGATACATACAGATACATACAGATACATACTTATCCATAAAGATACATACAGATACATACAAATACAAACAGACACATACAGATACATACAGATATATACAGAAACATACATATACCTCAAGATACATACAGATACATACAGATAGATACAGATACATACAGATACATAAAGATGCATAAAGATACATACAGATACATACAGATACATACAGATACATACAGATACATACAGATACATACAGATACATACAGATACATACTGACACATACAGTAACATACAGATACATACAGATACATACAGCTACATACAGATACATAAAGATACATACAGATACATACAGATACATACAGATACATACAGAGATACATACAGATACATACAGATACATACAGATACATACAGATACATACAGATACATACAGATACATACAGATACATAAAGATACATACAGATACATAAAGATACATAAAGACACATGAAGATACATACTTATCCATACAGATACATACAGATACATACAGCTACATACAGATACATAAAGATACATACAGATACATACAGATACATACAGATACATACAGAGATACATACAGATACATACAGATACATGCAGATACATAAAGATAGATACATGCAGATACATACAGATACATTCAGATACATACAGATACATACAGATACATACCGCTACATACAGATACAAAAAGATACATAAAGATACATACAGATACATACAGATACATCCAGATACATACAGATACATACAGATACAAAGATACATACAGATACATACAGATACATACAGATACATACAGATGCATACAGATACATACAGATACATACAGATACATACGGATACATACAGATACATACAGATACATCCAGATACATACAGATACATACAGATACATAGAGATACATACAGATACATACAGATACATACAGATACATACAGATACATACAGATACATACAGATACATAAAGATTCATACAGATACATACAGATACATACAAATACAAACAGACACATACAGATACATACAGATACATACAGAAACATACATATACCTCTAGATACATACAGATACATTCAGATACATACAGATACATACAGATACATAAAGATACATACAGATACATACAGATACATAAAGATTCATAAAGATACGTACAGATACATACAGATACATCCAGATACATACAGATACATACAGATACATAGAGATACATACAGATACATACAGATACATACAGATACATACAGATACATACAGATACATACAGATACATACTTATCCATACAGATACATACAGATACATACAAATACAAACAGACACATACAGATACATACAGAAACATACATATACCTCTAGATACATACAGATACATACAGATACATAAAGATACATAAAGACACATGAAGATACATACTTATCCATACAGATACATACAGATACATACAGATACATACAGATACATACAGATACATACAGATACAAACAGATACATACAGATACATAAAGATACATAAAGATACATAAAGATAAATAAAGATACATACAGATACATAAAGAGATACATACTTATCCATACAGATACATACAGATACATACAGATACATACAGATTTATACAGATACATACAGATGCAAACAGATACATACAGATACATACAGATATATACAGATACATAAAGATACATACAGATACATAAAGATACATAAAGACACATGAAGATACATACTTATCCATACAGATACATACAGATACATACAGCTACATACAGATACATAAAGATACATACAGATACATACAGATACATACAGATACATACAGAGATACATACAGATACATACAGATACATGCAGATACATAAAGATAGATACATGCAGATACATACAGATACATACAGATACATACAGATAGATACAGATACATACAGATACATACAGATACATAATGATACATACAGATACATACAGATACATACAGATACATACAGATACATACAGATACAAAGAGATATATATACAGATACATACAGATACATACAGATACATAAAGATACATAAAGATACATACATATACATACAGATACATACAGATACATACCGATACATACAGATACATCCAGATACATACAGATACATACAGATACACAGAGATACATACAGATACATACAGATACATACAGATACATACAGATACATACAGATACAGCTACATACAGATACATACAGATACATACAGATACATACAGATACATACAGATACATACAGATACATACAGATACATACAGATACATCCAGATACATACAGATACATACAGATACATGCAGATACAAAGAGATACATACAGATACATACAGATACCTCTAGATACATACAGATACATACAGATAGATACAGATACATACAGATACATACAGATACATAATGATACATACAGATACATACAGATACATAAAGATACATACAGATACAAACAGATACATACAGATACATACAGCTACATACAGATACATAAAGATACATAAAGATACATACAGACACATACAGATAGATACATACAGATACATACAGATACATACAGATACATCCAGATACATACAGATACATACAGATACATAGAGATACATACAGATACATACAGATACATACAGATACATACAGATACATACAGATACATACAGATACATACAGATACATACAGATACATACAGATACATACAGATACATACTACAAACAGATACATACAGATACATATAGATACATACAGATACATCCAGATACATACTGAGATACATACAGATACATTCAGATACATACAGATACATACAGATACATACAGATACATACAGACACATACAGATACATACAGATACATACAGATACATACAGATACAAACAGATACATACAGAGATACATACAGATACATACAGATACATACAGATACATACAGATACATACAGATACATACAGATATATACAGATACATAAAGATACATACAGATACATAAAGATACATAAAGACACATGAAGATACATACTTATCCATACAGATACATACAGATACATACAGCTACATACAGATACATAAAGATACATACAGATACATACAGATACATACAGATACATACAGAGATACATACAGATACATACAGATACATGCAGATACATAAAGATAGATACATGCAGATACATACAGATACATACAGATACATACAGATAGATACAGATACATACAGATACATACAGATACATAATGATACATACAGATACATACAGATACATACAGATACATACAGATACATACAGATACAAAGAGATATATATACAGATACATACAGATACATACAGATACATAAAGATACATGAAGATACATACATATACATACAGATACATACAGATACATACCGATACATACAGATACATCCAGATACATACAGATACATACAGATACATAGAGATACATACAGATACATACAGATACATACAGATACATACAGATACATACAGATACATACAGCTACATACAGATACATACAGATACATACAGATACATACAGATACATACAGATACATACAGATACATACAGATACATACAGATACATCCAGATACATACAGATACATACAGATACATGCAGATACAAAGAGATACATACAGATACATACAGATACCTCTAGATACATACAGATACATACAGATAGATACAGATACATACAGATACATACAGATACATAATGATACATACAGATACATACAGATACATAAAGATACATACAGATACAAACAGATACATACAGATACATACAGCTACATACAGATACATAAAGATACATAAAGATACATACAGACACATACAGATACATACAGATACATACAGATACATACAGATACATACAGATACATCCAGATACATACAGATACATACAGATACATAGAGATACATACAGATACATACAGATACATACAGATACATACAGATACATACAGATACATACAGATACATACAGATACATACAGATACATACAGATACATACAGATACATACTACAAACAGATACATACAGATACATATAGATACATACAGATACATCCAGATACATACTGAGATACATACAGATACATTCAGATACATACAGATACATACAGATACATACAGATACATACAGACACATACAGATACATACAGATACATACAGATACATACAGATACAAACAGATACATAAAGATACATACAGATACATACAGATACATACAGATACATACAGATACAAACAGATACATAGAGATACATACAGATTCATACAGATACATACAGATACATACAGATACAAACAGATACATACAGATACATACAGATACATACAGATACATACAGATACATAAAGATACATAAAGATACATAAAGATACATAAAGATACATAAAGATACATAAAGATACATACTTATCCATAAAGATACATACAGATACATACATATACATACAGATACATACAGAAACATACGGATACATAAAGATACATACAGATACATACAGATACATAGAGATACATACAGATACATACAGATACATACAGATACATACAGATACATCCAGATACATACAGAGATACATACAGATACATTCAGATACATACAGCTACATACAGATACATAAAGATACATACAGATATATACAGATACATACAGATACATACAGATACATACAGATACATACAGATACAGATACATACAGATACAGATACATACAGATACAAACAGAGATACATACAGATACATACAGATACATACAGATACATACTTATCCATAAAGATACATACAGATACATACAAATACAAACAGACACATACAGATACATACAGATATATACAGAAACATACATATACCTCAAGATACATACACATACATACAGATAGATACAGATACATACAGATACATAAAGATGCATAAAGATACATACAGATACATACAGATACATACAGATACATACAGATACATACAGATACATACAGATACATACAGATACATACTGACACATACAGTAACATACAGATACATACAGATACATACAGCTACATACAGATACATAAAGATACATACAGATACATACAGATACATACAGATACATACAGATACATACAGAGATACATACAGATACATACAGATACATACAGATACATACAGATACATACAGATACATACAGATATATACAGATACATAAAGATACATACAGATACATAAAGATACATAAAGACACATGAAGATACATACTTATCCATACAGATACATACAGATACATACAGCTACATACAGATACATAAAGATACATACAGATACATACAGATACATACAGATACATACAGAGATACATACAGATACATACAGATACATGCAGATACATAAAGATAGATACATGCAGATACATACAGATACATTCAGATACATACAGATACATACAGATACATACCGCTACATACAGATACAAAAAGATACATAAAGATACATACAGATACATACAGATACATCCAGATACATACAGATACATACAGATACAAAGATACATACAGATACATACAGATACATACAGATACATACAGATGCATACAGATACATACAGATACATACAGATACATACGGATACATACAGATACATACAGATACATCCAGATACATACAGATACATACAGATACATAGAGATACATACAGATACATACAGATACATACAGATACATACAGATACATACAGATACATACAGATACATAAAGATTCATACAGATACATACAGATACATACAAATACAAACAGACACATACAGATACATACAGATACATACAGAAACATACATATACCTCTAGATACATACAGATACATTCAGATACATACAGATACATACAGATACATAAAGATACATACAGATACATACAGATACATAAAGATTCATAAAGATACATACAGATACATACAGATACATCCAGATACATACAGATACATACAGATACATAGAGATACATACAGATACATACAGATACATACAGATACATACAGATACATACAGATACATACAGATACATACTTATCCATACAGATACATACAGATACATACAAATACAAACAGACACATACAGATACATACAGAAACATACATATACCTCTAGATACATACAGATACATACAGATACATAAAGATACATAAAGACACATGAAGATACATACTTATCCATACAGATACATACAGATACATACAGATACATACAGATACATACAGATACATACAGATACATACAGATACATACAGATACATAAAGATACATAAAGATACATAAAGATAAATAAAGATACATACAGATACATAAAGAGATACATACTTATCCATACAGATACATACAGATACATACAGATACATACAGATTTATACAGATACATACAGATGCAAACAGATACATACAGATACATACAGATACATACAGATACATACAGATACATACAGATACATACAGATACATACAGATACATACAGATACATCCAGATACATACAGAGATACATACAGATACATTCAGATACATACAGCTACATACAGATACATAAAGATACATAAAGATACATACAGATATATACAGATACATACAGATACATACAGATACATACAGATACATACAGATACAGATACATACAGATACAGATACATACAGATACAAACAGAGATACATACAGATACATACAGATACATACAGATACATACAGATACATTCAGATACATACTTATCCATACAGATACATACAGATACATACAAATACAAACAGACACATACAGATACATACAGATACATACAGAAACATACAACATACAGGTACATACAGAGATACATACAGATACATACAGATACATGCAGATACATAAAGATACATAAAGATACATAAAGATACATGCAGATACATACAGATACATTCAGATACATACAGATACATACAGATACATACCGCTACATACAGATACATAAAGATACATAAAGATACATACAGATACATACAGATACATCCAGATACATACAAATACATACAGACACATAGAGATACATAGAGATACATACAGATACATAATGATACATACAGATACATACAGATACATAGACACATAGACACATACAGATACATACAGATACATACAGATACATACAGATACATCCAGATACATACAGATACATACAGATACATAGAGATACATACAGATACATACAGATACATACAGATACATACAGATACATACAGATACATACAGATACATACAGATACATACAGATACATACAGATACATACAGATACATACTACAAACAGATACATACAGATACATATAGATACATACAGATACATCCAGATACATACAGAGATACATACAGATACATTCAGATACATACAGATACATACAGATACATACAGATACATACAGACACATAGAGATACATAGAGATACATACAGATACATAATGATACATACAGATACATACAGATACATAGACACATAGACACATACAGATACATACAGATACATACAGATACATACAGATACTTCCAGATACATACAGATACATACAGATACATAGAGATACATACAGATACATACAGATACATACAGATACATACAGATACATACAGATACATACAGATACATACAGATACATTCAGATACATACAGATACATACAGATACATACCGCTACATACAGATACATAAAGATACATAAAGATACATACAGATACATACAGATACATCCAGATACATACAAATACATACAGACACATAGAGATACATAGAGATACATACAGATACATAATGATACATACAGATACATACAGATACATAGACACATAGACACATACAGATACATACAGATACATACAGATACATACAGATACATCCAGATACATACAGATACATACAGATACATAGAGATACATACAGATACATACAGATACATACAGATACATACAGATACATACAGATACATACAGATACATACAGATACATACAGATACATACAGATACATACAGATACATACAGATACATACTACAAACAGATACATACAGATACATATAGATACATACAGATACATCCAGATACATACAGAGATACATACAGATACATTCAGATACATACAGATACATACAGATACATACAGATACATACAGATACATACAGATACATCCAGATACATACAAATACATACAGACATAGAGATACATAGAGATACATACAGATACATACAGATACATACAGATACATACAGATACATACAGCTACATACAGATACATAAAGATACATAAAGATACATACAGATACATACAGATACAAACAGATACATACAGATACATACAGCTACATACAGATACATACAGATACATACAGATACATAAAGATACATAAAGATACATAAAGATACATGCAGATACATACAGATACATTCAGATACATACAGATACATACAGATACATACAGCTACATACAGATACATAAAGATACATAAAGATACATACAGATACATACAGATACATACAGATACATACAGATACATACAGATACATACAGATACATACAGATACATACAGATACATACTGACACATACAGATACAAACAGATACATACAGATACATACAAATACATACAGATACATACAGATACATACAGATACAAACAGATACATACAGATACATACAGATACATACAGATACATACAGATACATAAAGATACAAAAAAGATACATAAAGATACATAAAGATACATAAAGATACATACTTATCCATAAAGATACATACAGATACATACATATACATACAGATACATACAGAAACATACGGATACATAAAGATACATACAGATACATACAGATACATACAGATACATACAGATACATACAGATACATACAGATACATACAGATACATCCAGATACATACAGAGATACATACAGATACATTCAGATACATACAGCTACATACAGATACATAAAGATACATACAGATATATACAGATACATACAGATACATACAGATACATACAGATACATACAGATACAGATACATACAGATACAGATACATACAGATACAAACAGAGATACATACAGATACATACAGATACATACAGATACATACTTATCCATAAAGATACATACAGATACATACAAATACAAACAGACACATACAGATACATACAGATATATACAGAAACATACATATACCTCAAGATACATACAGATACATACAGATAGATACAGATACATACAGATACATAAAGATGCATAAAGATACATACAGATACATACAGATACATACAGATACATACAGATACATACAGATACATACAGATACATACAGATACATACTGACACATACAGTAACATACAGATACATACAGATACATACAGCTACATACAGATACATAAAGATACATACAGATACATACAGATACATACAGATACATACAGAGATACATACAGATACATACAGATACATACAGATACATACAGATACATACAGATACATACAGATATATACAGATACATAAAGATACATACAGATACATAAAGATACATAAAGACACATGAAGATACATACTTATCCATACAGATACATACAGATACATACAGCTACATACAGATACATAAAGATACATACAGATACATACAGATACATACAGATACATACAGAGATACATACAGATACATACAGATACATGCAGATACATAAAGATAGATACATGCAGATACATACAGATACATTCAGATACATACAGATACATTCAGATACATACCGCTACATACAGATACAAAAAGATACATAAAGATACATACAGATACATACAGATACATCCAGATACATACAGATACATACAGATACAAAGATACATACAGATACATACAGATACATACAGATACATACAGATGCATACAGATACATACAGATACATACAGATACATACGGATACATACAGATACATACAGATACATCCAGATACATACAGATACATACAGATACATAGAGATACATACAGATACATACAGATACATACAGATACATACAGATACATACAGATACATACAGATACATAAAGATTCATACAGATACATACAGATACATACAAATACAAACAGACACATACAGATACATACAGATACATACAGAAACATACATATACCTCTAGATACATACAGATACATTCAGATACATACAGATACATACAGATACATAAAGATACATACAGATACATACAGATACATAAAGATTCATAAAGATACATACAGATACATACAGATACATCCAGATACATACAGATACATACAGATACATAGAGATACATACAGATACATACAGATACATACAGATACATACAGATACATACAGATACATACAGATACATACTTATCCATACAGATACATACAGATACATACAAATACAAACAGACACATACAGATACATACAGAAACATACATATACCTCTAGATACATACAGATACATACAGATACATAAAGATACATAAAGACACATGAAGATACATACTTATCCATACAGATACATACAGATACATACAGATACATACAGATACATACAGATACATACAGATACAAACAGATACATACAGATACATAAAGATACATAAAGTTACATAAAGATAAATAAAGATAAATACAGATACATAAAGAGATACATACTTATCCATACAGATACATACAGATACATACAGATACATACAGATTTATACAGATACATACAGATGCAAACAGATACATACAGATACATACAGATACATACAGATACATACAGATACATACAGATACATACAGATACATACAGATACATACAGATACATCCAGATACATACAGAGATACATACAGATACATTCAGATACATACAGCTACATACAGATACATAAAGATACATAAAGATACATACAGATATATACAGATACATACAGATACATACAGATACATACAGATACATACAGATACAGATACATACAGATACAGATACATACAGATACAAACAGAGATACATACAGATACATACAGATACATACAGATACATACAGATACATTCAGATACATACTTATCCATACAGATACATACAGATACATACAAATACAAACAGACACATACAGATACATACAGATACATACAGAAACATACAACATACAGGTACATACAGAGATACATACAGATACATACAGATACATGCAGATACATAAAGATACATAAAGATACATAAAGATACATGCAGATACATACAGATACATTCAGATACATACAGATACATACAGATACATACCGCTACATACAGATACATAAAGATACATAAAGATACATACAGATACATACAGATACATCCAGATACATACAAATACATACAGACACATAGAGATACATAGAGATACATACAGATACATAATGATACATACAGATACATACAGATACATAGACACATAGACACATACAGATACATACAGATACATACAGATACATACAGATACATCCAGATACATACAGATACATACAGATACATAGAGATACATACAGATACATACAGATACATACAGATACATACAGATACATACAGATACATACAGATACATACAGATACATACAGATACATACAGATACATACAGATACATACTACAAACAGATACATACAGATACATATAGATACATACAGATACATCCAGATACATACAGAGATACATACAGATACATTCAGATACATACAGATACATACAGATACATACAGATACATACAGACACATAGAGATACATAGAGATACATACAGATACATAATGATACATACAGATACATACAGATACATAGACACATAGACACATACAGATACATACAGATACATACAGATACATACAGATACATCCAGATACATACAGATACATACAGATACATAGAGATACATACAGATACATACAGATACATACAGATACATACAGATACATACAGATACATACAGATACATACAGATACATTCAGATACATACAGATACATACAGATACATACCGCTACATACAGATACATAAAGATACATAAAGATACATACAGATACATACAGATACATCCAGATACATACAAATACATACAGACACATAGAGATACATAGAGATACATACAGATACATAATGATACATACAGATACATACAGATACATAGACACATAGACACATACAGATACATACAGATACATACAGATACATACAGATACATCCAGATACATACAGATACATACAGATACATAGAGATACATACAGATACATACAGATACATACAGATACATACAGATACATACAGATACATACAGATACATACAGATACATACAGATACATACAGATACATACAGATACATACTACAAACAGATACATACAGATACATATAGATACATACAGATACATCCAGATACATACAGAGATACATACAGATACATTCAGATACATACAGATACATACAGATACATACAGATACATACAGATACATACAGATACATCCAGATACATACAAATACATACAGACATAGAGATACATAGAGATACATACAGATACATACAGATACATACAGATACATACAGATACATACAGATACATACAGCTACATACAGATACATAAAGATACATAAAGATACATACAGATACATACAGATACAAACAGATACATACAGATACATACAGCTACATACAGATACATACAGATACATACAGATACATAAAGATACATAAAGATACATAAAGATACATGCAGATACATACAGATACATTCAGATACATACAGATACATACAGATACATACAGCTACATACAGATACATAAAGATACATAAAGATACATACAGATACATACAGATACATACAGATACATACAGATACATACAGATACATACAGATACATACAGATACATACAGATACATACTGACACATACAGATACAAACAGATACATACAGATACATACAAATACATACAGATACATACAGATACATACAGATACAAACAGATACATACAGATACATACAGATACATACAGATACATACAGATACATAAAGATACATAAAGATACATAAAGATACATAAAGATACATAAAGATACATACTTATCCATAAAGATACATACAGATACATACATATACATACAGATACATACAGAAACATACGGATACATAAAGATACATACAGATACATACAGATACATACAGATACATACAGATACATACAGATACATACAGATACATACAGATACATCCAGATACATACAGAGATACATACAGATACATTCAGATACATACAGCTACATACAGATACATAAAGATACATACAGATACATACAGATACATACAGATACATACAGATACATACAGATACATACAGATACAGATACATACAGATACAGATACATACAGATACAAACAGAGATACATACAGATACATACAGATACATACAGATACATACTTATCCATAAAGATACATACAGATACATACAAATACAAACAGACACATACAGATACATACAGATATATACAGAAACATACATATACCTCAAGATACATACAGATACATACAGATAGATACAGATACATACAGATACATAAAGATGCATAAAGATACATACAGATACATACAGATACATACAGATACATACAGATACATACAGATACATACAGATACATACAGATACATACTGACACATACAGTAACATACAGATACATACAGATACATACAGCTACATACAGATACATAAAGATACATACAGATACATACAGATACATACAGATACATACAGAGATACATACAGATACATACAGATACATACAGATACATACAGATACATACAGATACATACAGATATATACAGATACATAAAGATACATACAGATACATAAAGATACATAAAGACACATGAAGATACATACTTATCCATACAGATACATACAGATACATACAGCTACATACAGATACATACAGATACATACAGATACATACAGATACATACAGATACATACAGAGATACATACAGATACATACAGATACATGCAGATACATAAAGATAGATACATGCAGATACATACAGATACATTCAGATACATACAGATACATTCAGATACATACCGCTACATACAGATACAAAAAGATACATAAAGATACATACAGATACATACAGATACATCCAGATACATACAGATACATACAGATACAAAGATACATACAGATACATACAGATACATACAGATACATACAGATGCATACAGATACATACAGATACATACAGATACATACGGATACATACAGATACATACAGATACATCCAGATACATACAGATACATACAGATACATAGAGATACATACAGATACATACAGATACATACAGATACATACAGATACATACAGATACATACAGATACATAAAGATTCATACAGATACATACAGATACATACAAATACAAACAGACACATACAGATACATACAGATACATACAGAAACATACATATACCTCTAGATACATACAGATACATTCAGATACATACAGATACATACAGATACATAAAGATACATACAGATACATACAGATACATAAAGATTCATAAAGATACATACAGATACATACAGATACATCCAGATACATACAGATACATACAGATACATAGAGATACATACAGATACATACAGATACATACAGATACATACAGATACATACAGATACATACAGATACATACTTATCCATACAGATACATACAGATACATACAAATACAAACAGACACATACAGATACATACAGAAACATACATATACCTCTAGATACATACAGATACATACAGATACATAAAGATACATAAAGACACATGAAGATACATACTTATCCATACAGATACATACAGATACATACAGATACATACAGATACATACAGATACATACAGATACAAACAGATACATACAGATACATAAAGATACATAAAGTTACATAAAGATAAATAAAGATACATACAGATACATAAAGAGATACATACTTATCCATACAGATACATACAGATACATACAGATACATACAGATTTATACAGATACATACAGATGCAAACAGATACATACAGATACATACAGATACATACAGATACATACAGATACATACAGATACATACAGATACATACAGATACATACAGATACATCCAGATACATACAGAGATACATACAGATACATTCAGATACATACAGCTACATACAGATACATAAAGATACATAAAGATACATACAGATATATACAGATACATACAGATACATACAGATACATACAGATACATACAGATACAGATACATACAGATACAGATACATACAGATACAAACAGAGATACATACAGATACATACAGATACATACAGATACATACAGATACATTCAGATACATACTTATCCATACAGATACATACAGATACATACAAATACAAACAGACACATACAGATACATACAGATACATACAGAAACATACAACATACAGGTACATACAGAGATACATACAGATACATACAGATACATGCAGATACATAAAGATACATAAAGATACATAAAGATACATGCAGATACATACAGATACATTCAGATACATACAGATACATACAGATACATACCGCTACATACAGATACATAAAGATACATAAAGATACATACAGATACATACAGATACATCCAGATACATACAAATACATACAGACACATAGAGATACATAGAGATACATACAGATACATAATGATACATACAGATACATACAGATACATAGACACATAGACACATACAGATACATACAGATACATACAGATACATACAGATACATCCAGATACATACAGATACATACAGATACATAGAGATACATACAGATACATACAGATACATACAGATACATACAGATACATACAGATACATACAGATACATACAGATACATACAGATACATACAGATACATACAGATACATACAGATACATACTACAAACAGATACATACAGATACATATAGATACATACAGATACATCCAGATACATACAGAGATACATACAGATACATTCAGATACATACAGATACATACAGATACATACAGATACATACAGATACATACAGATACATCCAGATACATACAAATACATACAGACATAGAGATACATAGAGATACATACAGATACATACAGATACATACAGATACATACAGCTACATACAGATACATAAAGATACATAAAGATACATACAGATACATACAGATACAAACAGATACATACAGATACATACAGATACATACAGATACATACAGATACATAAAGATACATAAAGATACATAAAGATACATGCAGATACATACAGATACATTCAGATACATACAGATACATACAGATACATACAGCTACATACAGATACATAAAGATACATAAAGATACATACAGATACATACAGATACATACAGATACATACAGATACATACAGATACATACAGATACATACAGATACATACTGACACATACAGATACAAACAGATACATACAGATACATACAAATACATACAGATACATACAGATACATACAGATACATACAGATACATACTACATACAGATACATACAGATACATATAGATACATACAGATACATCCAGATACATACAGAGATACATACAGATACATTCAGATACATACAGATACATACAGATACATACAGATACATACAGATACATACAGATACATACAGATACAAACAGATACATAAAGATACATACAGATATATACAGATACATACAGATACATACAGATACATGCAGATACATAGAGATACATACAGATACATACAGATACATACAGATACAAAGAGATACATACAGATACATACAGATACCTCTAGATACATACAGATACATACAGATAGATACAGATACATACAGATACATACAGATACATAATGATACATACAGATACATACAAATACATACAGATACATAGAGATATATACAGGGTGTCCCTAAAACCAACGCCGAAATGAAGAGGGGTGATAGAACAGCTCATAAGCAACCATATTAAGTTAATTTGACCTTAATAAAAAGTTCATGGTTTTCGAGATATTTGCATTTAAAAAAAACTCGTGACTTTTGATGCCCTGCGTCAGTATGTCGATTGCCACCACTGCAAATTTAGGTATTTTTTAAATCTGTTTTTTGCAGGATGTTACTAAAAACATATCCTATCGAATGTAATTTCAATTTATTACATATCATGATGCTTTGTCGGTAAAAAAAAAAAAAAAACGAATTATAGCAATTTATTAAATTTAGCCAGCGGTTTTGATCGAGTTTCATTTAAAAAAAGTATAGTAAACTAACATGGCACACAACATAAAAAGATAGTAAATTTATTGTAGTTTTCAAAAAGGTACAGCATTTTCTAATTTTCGCAGCAGTTTACGAGATATTGATATTTTACACCAAAAGGAGCTCATACTGCAGTTATTCCATAGTATGGTACCAGAGCCCCTACTAGGCTCAGAGTTTGAATTTTGAACAAAAAATCGATTTAAAGAATACTTTATTTAGAACAGGAACACAATTCAATTTTAGAATAAAAAAAAATGAAATTTTCATAGCGAACCTGGCAAATAACGTAGAAAGATATCAAATTTAGAGTTGTTTTTAAAATGGTATTGAAGTGACTTAATTATTTAGCGGTTTATAAGATAATGCAAAAATAATACTGGTTGCCATTTTTATCTGTTAAGTGAATAAAAAAACTGAAAACATTAAAAAAATACGATACCTGTTTTATGTAACTAAATTAAATGTTCAAATTGTCCGCCATTGACTTGAATACAAGCTCGGCATCTCCTTAAAAATGCTTGACTGATGTGACGTGCACTTCTTGATACGTCGTTTTGGGCCTCTGCGTATGCGTTGTCTCAGCTCCGCTATACTGTTATTCGGTTCATTGTAAACTTTTTCTTTAATATAACCCCAGTAATAGAAATCCAGAGGATTTAGGTCTGGAGATCGAGGAGGCCACAAAATGGGACCCAGACGGCCGATCCATTTCTGTAGATAAGTTTGGTTTAAATGTAGTCGCACTTCGCGTGCATAATGTGCTGGACAGCCATCATTCTGTAGCCACATTAACCTCCGCGTAGCTACAGGTACGTCGTCGAGAAGATTTGGCAACTCATTCTCTAAGAAATGCAGATAACTTGGATCATTCAGCGTTTCTGGTAATTCAAATGGGCCAATTATTTTCCCATCTAATATTCCAGTCCAGAGGTTCACTTTAAATTGGTACTGCGACCGATCTTCCCTCATTAAATGAGGATTTTCTAATGTATAACTGTGTAAATTGTGCATGTTTCATAAATCCATCTCTCTTAAAAGTGCTTTCATCAGACCATAAAACCATATTTATGAAATTGGGATCCTCTCTGTGTTTTTGCAGCATTGTCTGGCAAAACTGAACACGAAGTGGGTAATCACGGGGCAGCAACGCTTGAACACGTTGTATGTGGTATGGATGATATCCTATCCATATCGACGTAATATTCTATTGGCAACAGATTTTGATATCCCTAAATTACGTTCAATGTTCCGTGTCGAAGTGGATGGGTCGTTTTGAATCTCTTGTAAAACATCTTCATCGTAATCTCCTCTAGGTCTTCCCAATCCACCACGATTGCCAGGCAAAACGCCTTGTGAGTATGCGAGATGAACATTTCGAAATACTCGATGGTCCGGATGCCTTAAATTTGGATATCTTTCCCGATAGAGTCTAGCTGCAGCACAAGAGTTACCCTGACATTCCCCATAGACAAAATTCATGTTGGCATATTCTTGAGGAGTATAATTCTCTGGCATATTTGTAACAAACGCACTACAATTAATCTTAACAGAGCCAAAGTAAATCGAAGTTAAAATCAATAGGCAGAACTCGAGTCCAAGATGCACAAAGCAAAGTTAAATTGTACCAAAAATCCAAATCACAAGGCAAACACGAGTTCTATTGGTAAATCAAGTCTATTTAAGAAAATAAGAAACCAAACTAAATAAAGAACATCAAACGAATTGACGAAGTGTCCTAAAATTACTAAAATACTCTTTAATCAGAAAGCCGACTTGAATTCGAATTTCAAATTGTGTTCCAATTTCAAATTGTGTATTCTATGAATCTATTTTTTGTTCAAAATTCTAACTCTGAGCCTAGTAGGGGCTCTGGTTCCATACTATGTAATAACTGCAGTATGAGCTCCTGTTAGTGTAAAATATCAATATCTCGTAAACTGCTGCGTAAATTAGAAAATGCTGTACCTTTTTGAAAACTACAATAAATTTACTATCTTTTTATGTTGTGTGCCATGTTAGTTTACATTACTTTTTTTAAATGAAACTCGATCAAAACCGCTGGCTAAATTTAATAAATTGCTATAATTCGTTTTTTTTTATTATTTTTACCGACAAAGCATCATGATATGTAATAAATTGAAATTACATTCGATAGGATATGTTTTTAGTAACATCCTGCAAAAAACAGATTTAAAAAATACCTAAATTTGCAGTGGTGGCAATCGACATACTGACGCAGGGCATCAAAAGTCACGAGTTTTTTTTAAATGCAAATATCTCGAAAACCATGAACTTTTTATTAAGGTCAAATTAACTTAGTATGGTTGCTTATGAGCTGTTCTATCACCCCTCTTCATTTCGGCGTTGGTTTTAGGGACACCCTGTATACAGATACATACAGATACATACAGATACATACAGATACATAAAGATACATAAAGATACATACATATACATACAGATACATACAGATACATACCGATACATACAGATACATCCAGATACATACAGATACATACAGATACATAGAGATACATACAGATACATACAGATACATACAGATACATACAGATACATACAGCTACATACAGATACATACAGATACATACAGATACATACAGATACATACAGATACATACAGATACATACAGATACATCCAGATACATACAGATACATACAGATACATACAGATACAAAGAGATACATACAGATACATACAGATACCTCTAGATACATACAGATAGATACAGATACATACAGATACATACAGATACATAATGATACATACAGATACATACAGATACATAAAGATAGATACAGATACAAACAGATACATACAGATACATACAGCTACATACAGATACATAAAGATACATAAAGATACATACAGACACATACAGATACATACAGATACATACAGATACATACAGATACATCCAGATACATACAGATACAAACAGATACATAGAGATACATACAGATACATACAGATACATACAGATACATACAGATACATTCAGATACATACAGATACATACTGACACATACAGATACATACAGATACATACAGATACATACAAATACATACAGATACATAGAGATACATAGAGATACATACAGATACATAATGATACATACAGATACATACAGATACATAGACACATAGACACATACAGATACATACAGATACATACAGATACATACAGATACATCCAGATACATACAGATACATACAGATACATAGAGATACATACAGATACATACAGATACATACAGATACATACAGATACATACAGATACATACAGATACATACAGATACATACAGATACATACAGATACATACAGATACATACAGATACATACTACAAACAGATACATACAGATACATATAGATACATACAGATACATCCAGATACATACAGAGATACATACAGATACATTCAGATACATACAGATACATACAGATACATACAGATACATACAGATACATCCAGATACATACAAATACATACAGACATAGAGATACATAGAGATACATACAGATACATACAGATACATACAGATACATACAGCTACATACAGATACATAAAGATACATAAAGATACATACAGATACATACAGATACAAACAGATACATACAGATACATACAGCTACATACAGATACATACAGATACATACAGATACATAAAGATACATAAAGATACATAAAGATACATGCAGATACATACAGATACATTCAGATACATACAGATACATACAGATACATACAGCTACATACAGATACATAAAGATACATAAAGATACATACAGATACATACAGATACATACAGATACATACAGATACATACAGATACATACAGATACATACAGATACATACAGATACATACTGACACATACAGATACAAACAGATACATACAGATACATACAAATACATACAGATACATACAGATACATACAGATACATACAGATACATACTACATACAGATACATACAGATACATATAGATACATACAGATACATCCAGATACATACAGAGATACATACAGATACATTCAGATACATACAGATACATACAGATACATACAGATACATACAGATACATACAGATACATACAGATACAAACAGATACATAAAGATACATACAGATACATACAGATACATACAGATACATACAGATACATACAGATACATAGAGATACATACAGATACATACAGATACATACAGATACAAAGAGATACATACAGATACATACAGATACCTCTAGATACATACAGATACATACAGATAGATACAGATACATACAGATACATACAGATACATAATGATACATACAGATACATACAAATACATACAGATACATAGAGATATATATACAGATACATACAGATACATACAGATACATACAGATACATAAAGATACATAAAGATACATACATATACATACAGATACATACAGATACATACAGATACATACAGATACATCCAGATACATACAGATACATACAGATACATAGAGATACATACAGATACATACAGATACATACAGATACATACAGATACATACAGCTACATACAGATACATACAGATACATACAGATACATACAGATACATACAGATACATACAGATACATACAGATACATCCAGATACATACAGATACATACAGATACATACAGATACAAAGAGATACATACAGATACATACAGATACCTCTAGATACATACAGATAGATACAGATACATACAGATACATACAGATACATAATGATACATACAGATACATACAGATACATAAAGATACATACAGATACAAACAGATACATACAGATACATACAGCTACATACAGATACATAAAGATACATAAAGATACATACAGACACATACAGATACATACAGATACATACAGATACATACAGATACATCCAGATACATACAGATACAAACAGATACATAGAGATACATACAGATACATACAGATACATACAGATACATACAGATACATTCAGATACATACAGATACATACTGACACATACAGATACATACAGATACATACAGATACATACAAATACATACAGATACATACAGATACATACAGATACATACAGATACATACTACATACAGATACATACAGATACATATAGATACATACAGATACATCCAGATACATACAGAGATACATACAGATACATTCAGATACATACAGATACATACAGATACATACAGATACATACAGATACATACAGATACATACAGATACAAACAGATACATAAAGATACATACAGATACATACAGATACATACAGATACATACAGATACATGCAGATACATAGAGATACATACAGATACATACAGATACATACAGATACAAAGAGATACATACAGATACATACAGATACCTCTAGATACATACAGATACATACAGATAGATACAGATACATACAGATACATACAGATACATAATGATACATACAGATACATACAGATACATACAGATACATACAGATACAAAGAGATATATATACAGATACATACAGATACATACAGATACATAAAGATACATAAAGATACATACATATACATACAGATACATACAGATACATACCGATACATACAGATACATCCAGATACATACAGATACATACAGATACATAGAGATACATACAGATACATACAGATACATACAGATACATACAGATACATACAGATACATACAGATACATACAGCTACATACAGATACATACAGATACATACAGATACATACAGATACATACAGATACATACAGATACATACAGATACATACAGATACATCCAGATACATACAGATACATACAGATACATGCAGATACAAAGAGATACATACAGATACATACAGATACCTCTAGATACATACAGATACATACAGATACATACAGATACATAATGATACATACAGATACATACAGATACATAAAGATACATACAGATACAAACAGATACATACAGATACATACAGCTACATACAGATACATAAAGATACATAAAGATACATACAGATACATAAAGATACATAAAGATACATACAGATACATACAGATACATTCAGATACATACAGATACATACAGATACATACCGCTACATACAGATACATAAAGATACATAAAGATACATACAGATACATACAGATACATCCAGATACATACAAATACATACAGACACATAGAGATACATAGAGATACATACAGATACATAATGATACATACAGATACATACAGATACATAGACACATAGACACATACAGATACATACAGATACATACAGATACATACAGATACATCCAGATACATACAGATACATACAGATACATAGAGATACATACAGATACATACAGATACATACAGATACATACAGATACATACAGATACATACAGATACATACAGATACATACAGATACATACAGATACATACAGATACATACAGATACATACTACAAACAGATACATACAGATACATATAGATACATACAGATACATCCAGATACATACAGAGATACATACAGATACATTCAGATACATACAGATACATACAGATACATACAGATACATACAGATACATACAGATACATCCAGATACATACAAATACATACAGACATAGAGATACATAGAGATACATACAGATACATACAGATACATACAGATACATACAGCTACATACAGATACATAAAGATACATAAAGATACATACAGATACATACAGATACAAACAGATACATACAGATACATACAGCTACATACAGATACATACAGATACATACAGATACATAAAGATACATAAAGATACATAAAGATACATGCAGATACATACAGATACATTCAGATACATACAGATACATACAGATACATACAGCTACATACAGATACATAAAGATACATAAAGATACATACAGATACATACAGATACATACAGATACATACAGATACATACAGATACATACAGATACATACAGATACATACAGATACATACTGACACATACAGATACAAACAGATACATACAGATACATACAAATACATACAGATACATACAGATACATACAGATACATACAGATACATACTACATACAGATACATACAGATACATATAGATACATACAGATACATCCAGATACATACAGAGATACATACAGATACATTCAGATACATACAGATACATACAGATACATACAGATACATACAGATACATACAGATACATACAGATACAAACAGATACATAAAGATACATACAGATATATACAGATACATACAGATACATACAGATACATGCAGATACATAGAGATACATACAGATACATACAGATACAAAGAGATACATACAGATACATACAGATACCTCTAGATACATACAGATACATACAGATAGATACAGATACATACAGATACATACAGATACATAATGATACATACAGATACATACAAATACATACAGATACATAGAGATATATATACAGATACATACAGATACATACAGATACATACAGATACATAAAGATACATAAAGATACATACATATACATACAGATACATACAGATACATACAGATACATACAGATACATACAGATACATACAGATACATACAGATACAAACAGATACATACAGATACATAAAGATACATAAAGTTACATAAAGATAAATAAAGATACATACAGATACATAAAGAGATACATACTTATCCATACAGATACATACAGATACATACAGATACATACAGATTTATACAGATACATACAGATGCAAACAGATACATACAGATACATACAGATACATACAGATACATACAGATACATACAGATACATACAGATACATACAGATACATACAGATACATCCAGATACATACAGAGATACATACAGATACATTCAGATACATACAGCTACATACAGATACATAAAGATACATAAAGATACATACAGATATATACAGATACATACAGATACATACAGATACATACAGATACATACAGATACAGATACATACAGATACAGATACATACAGATACAAACAGAGATACATACAGATACATACAGATACATACAGATACATACAGATACATTCAGATACATACTTATCCATACAGATACATACAGATACATACAAATACAAACAGACACATACAGATACATACAGATACATACAGAAACATACAACATACAGGTACATACAGAGATACATACAGATACATACAGATACATGCAGATACATAAAGATACATAAAGATACATAAAGATACATGCAGATACATACAGATACATTCAGATACATACAGATACATACAGATACATACCGCTACATACAGATACATAAAGATACATAAAGATACATACAGATACATACAGATACATCCAGATACATACAAATACATACAGACACATAGAGATACATAGAGATACATACAGATACATAATGATACATACAGATACATACAGATACATAGACACATAGACACATACAGATACATACAGATACATACAGATACATACAGATACATCCAGATACATACAGATACATACAGATACATAGAGATACATACAGATACATACAGATACATACAGATACATACAGATACATACAGATACATACAGATACATACAGATACATACAGATACATACAGATACATACAGATACATACAGATACATACTACAAACAGATACATACAGATACATATAGATACATACAGATACATCCAGATACATACAGAGATACATACAGATACATTCAGATACATACAGATACATACAGATACATACAGATACATACAGATACATACAGATACATCCAGATACATACAAATACATACAGACATAGAGATACATAGAGATACATACAGATACATACAGATACATACAGATACATACAGCTACATACAGATACATAAAGATACATAAAGATACATACAGATACATACAGATACAAACAGATACATACAGATACATACAGATACATACAGATACATACAGATACATAAAGATACATAAAGATACATAAAGATACATGCAGATACATACAGATACATTCAGATACATACAGATACATACAGATACATACAGCTACATACAGATACATAAAGATACATAAAGATACATACAGATACATACAGATACATACAGATACATACAGATACATACAGATACATACAGATACATACAGATACATACTGACACATACAGATACAAACAGATACATACAGATACATACAAATACATACAGATACATACAGATACATACAGATACATACAGATACATACTACATACAGATACATACAGATACATATAGATACATACAGATACATCCAGATACATACAGAGATACATACAGATACATTCAGATACATACAGATACATACAGATACATACAGATACATACAGATACATACAGATACATACAGATACAAACAGATACATAAAGATACATACAGATATATACAGATACATACAGATACATACAGATACATGCAGATACATAGAGATACATACAGATACATACAGATACATACAGATACAAAGAGATACATACAGATACATACAGATACCTCTAGATACATACAGATACATACAGATAGATACAGATACATACAGATACATACAGATACATAATGATACATACAGATACATACAAATACATACAGATACATAGAGATATATACAGGGTGTCCCTAAAACCAACGCCGAAATGAAGAGGGGTGATAGAACAGCTCATAAGCAACCATATTAAGTTAATTTGACCTTAATAAAAAGTTCATGGTTTTCGAGATATTTGCATTTAAAAAAAACTCGTGACTTTTGATGCCCTGCGTCAGTATGTCGATTGCCACCACTGCAAATTTAGGTATTTTTTAAATCTGTTTTTTGCAGGATGTTACTAAAAACATATCCTATCGAATGTAATTTCAATTTATTACATATCATGATGCTTTGTCGGTAAAAAAAAAAAAAAAAACGAATTATAGCAATTTATTAAATTTAGCCAGCGGTTTTGATCGAGTTTCATTTAAAAAAAGTATAGTAAACTAACATGGCACACAACATAAAAAGATAGTAAATTTATTGTAGTTTTCAAAAAGGTACAGCATTTTCTAATTTTCGCAGCAGTTTACGAGATATTGATATTTTACACCAAAAGGAGCTCATACTGCAGTTATTCCATAGTATGGTACCAGAGCCCCTACTAGGCTCAGAGTTTGAATTTTGAACAAAAAATCGATTTAAAGAATACTTTATTTAGAACAGGAACACAATTCAATTTTAGAATAAAAAAAAATGAAATTTTCATAGCGAACCTGGCAAATAACGTAGAAAGATATCAAATTTAGAGTTGTTTTTAAAATGGTATTGAAGTGACTTAATTATTTAGCGGTTTATAAGATAATGCAAAAATAATACTGGTTGCCATTTTTATCTGTTAAGTGAATAAAAAAACTGAAAACATTAAAAAAATACGATACCTGTTTTATGTAACTAAATTAAATGTTCAAATTGTCCGCCATTGACTTGAATACAAGCTCGGCATCTCCTTAAAAATGCTTGACTGATGTGACGTGCACTTCTTGATACGTCGTTTTGGGCCTCTGCGTATGCGTTGTCTCAGCTCCGCTATACTGTTATTCGGTTCATTGTAAACTTTTTCTTTAATATAACCCCAGTAATAGAAATCCAGAGGATTTAGGTCTGGAGATCGAGGAGGCCACAAAATGGGACCCAGACGGCCGATCCATTTCTGTAGATAAGTTTGGTTTAAATGTAGTCGCACTTCGCGTGCATAATGTGCTGGACAGCCATCATTCTGTAGCCACATTAACCTCCGCGTAGCTACAGGTACGTCGTCGAGAAGATTTGGCAACTCATTCTCTAAGAAATGCAGATAACTTGGATCATTCAGCGTTTCTGGTAATTCAAATGGGCCAATTATTTTCCCATCTAATATTCCAGTCCAGAGGTTCACTTTAAATTGGTACTGCGACCGATCTTCCCTCATTAAATGAGGATTTTCTAATGTATAACTGTGTAAATTGTGCATGTTTCATAAATCCATCTCTCTTAAAAGTGCTTTCATCAGACCATAAAACCATATTTATGAAATTGGGATCCTCTCTGTGTTTTTGCAGCATTGTCTGGCAAAACTGAACACGAAGTGGGTAATCACGGGGCAGCAACGCTTGAACACGTTGTATGTGGTATGGATGATATCCTATCCATATCGACGTAATATTCTATTGGCAACAGATTTTGATATCCCTAAATTACGTTCAATGTTCCGTGTCGAAGTGGATGGGTCGTTTTGAATCTCTTGTAAAACATCTTCATCGTAATCTCCTCTAGGTCTTCCCAATCCACCACGATTGCCAGGCAAAACGCCTTGTGAGTATGCGAGATGAACATTTCGAAATACTCGATGGTCCGGATGCCTTAAATTTGGATATCTTTCCCGATAGAGTCTAGCTGCAGCACAAGAGTTACCCTGACATTCCCCATAGACAAAATTCATGTTGGCATATTCTTGAGGAGTATAATTCTCTGGCATATTTGTAACAAACGCACTACAATTAATCTTAACAGAGCCAAAGTAAATCGAAGTTAAAATCAATAGGCAGAACTCGAGTCCAAGATGCACAAAGCAAAGTTAAATTGTACCAAAAATCCAAATCACAAGGCAAACACGAGTTCTATTGGTAAATCAAGTCTATTTAAGAAAATAAGAAACCAAACTAAATAAAGAACATCAAACGAATTGACGAAGTGTCCTAAAATTACTAAAATACTCTTTAATCAGAAAGCCGACTTGAATTCGAATTTCAAATTGTGTTCCAATTTCAAATTGTGTATTCTATGAATCTATTTTTTGTTCAAAATTCTAACTCTGAGCCTAGTAGGGGCTCTGGTTCCATACTATGTAATAACTGCAGTATGAGCTCCTGTTAGTGTAAAATATCAATATCTCGTAAACTGCTGCGTAAATTAGAAAATGCTGTACCTTTTTGAAAACTACAATAAATTTACTATCTTTTTATGTTGTGTGCCATGTTAGTTTACATTACTTTTTTTAAATGAAACTCGATCAAAACCGCTGGCTAAATTTAATAAATTGCTATAATTCGTTTTTTTTTATTATTTTTACCGACAAAGCATCATGATATGTAATAAATTGAAATTACATTCGATAGGATATGTTTTTAGTAACATCCTGCAAAAAACAGATTTAAAAAATACCTAAATTTGCAGTGGTGGCAATCGACATACTGACGCAGGGCATCAAAAGTCACGAGTTTTTTTTAAATGCAAATATCTCGAAAACCATGAACTTTTTATTAAGGTCAAATTAACTTAGTATGGTTGCTTATGAGCTGTTCTATCACCCCTCTTCATTTCGGCGTTGGTTTTAGGGACACCCTGTATACAGATACATACAGATACATACAGATACATACAGATACATAAAGATACATAAAGATACATACATATACATACAGATACATACAGATACATACCGATACATACAGATACATCCAGATACATACAGATACATACAGATACATAGAGATACATACAGATACATACAGATACATACAGATACATACAGATACATACAGCTACATACAGATACATACAGATACATACAGATACATACAGATACATACAGATACATACAGATACATACAGATACATCCAGATACATACAGATACATACAGATACATACAGATACAAAGAGATACATACAGATACATACAGATACCTCTAGATACATACAGATAGATACAGATACATACAGATACATACAGATACATAATGATACATACAGATACATACAGATACATAAAGATACATACAGATACAAACAGATACATACAGATACATACAGCTACATACAGATACATAAAGATACATAAAGATACATACAGACACATACAGATACATACAGATACATACAGATACATACAGATACATCCAGATACATACAGATACAAACAGATACATAGAGATACATACAGATACATACAGATACATACAGATACATACAGATACATTCAGATACATACAGATACATACTGACACATACAGATACATACAGATACATACAGATACATACAAATACATACAGATACATAGAGATACATAGAGATACATACAGATACATAATGATACATACAGATACATACAGATACATAGACACAGACACATACAGATACATACAGATACATACAGATACATACAGATACATCCAGATACATACAGATACATACAGATACATAGAGATACATACAGATACATACAGATACATACAGATACATACAGATACATACAGATACATACAGATACATACAGATACATACAGATACATACAGATACATACAGATACATACTACAAACAGATACATACAGATACATATAGATACATACAGATACATCCAGATACATACAGAGATACATACAGATACATTCAGATACATACAGATACATACAGATACATACAGATACATACAGATACATCCAGATACATACAAATACATACAGACATAGAGATACATAGAGATACATACAGATACATACAGATACATACAGATACATACAGCTACATACAGATACATAAAGATACATAAAGATACATACAGATACATACAGATACAAACAGATACATACAGATACATACAGCTACATACAGATACATACAGATACATACAGATACATAAAGATACATAAAGATACATAAAGATACATGCAGATACATACAGATACATTCAGATACATACAGATACATACAGATACATACAGCTACATACAGATACATAAAGATACATAAAGATACATACAGATACATACAGATACATACAGATACATACAGATACATACAGATACATACAGATACATACAGATACATACAGATACATACTGACACATACAGATACAAACAGATACATACAGATACATACAAATACATACAGATACATACAGATACATACAGATACATACAGATACATACTACATACAGATACATACAGATACATATAGATACATACAGATACATCCAGATACATACAGAGATACATACAGATACATTCAGATACATACAGATACATACAGATACATACAGATACATACAGATACATACAGATACATACAGATACAAACAGATACATAAAGATACATACAGATATATACAGATACATACAGATACATACAGATACATGCAGATACATAGAGATACATACAGATACATACAGATACATACAGATACAAAGAGATACATACAGATACATACAGATACCTCTAGATACATACAGATACATACAGATAGATACAGATACATACAGATACATACAGATACATAATGATACATACAGATACATACAAATACATACAGATACATAGAGATATATATACAGATACATACAGATACATACAGATACATACAGATACATAAAGATACATAAAGATACATACATATACATACAGATACATACAGATACATACCGATACATACAGATACATCCAGATACATACAGATACATACAGATACATAGAGATACATACAGATACATACAGATACATACAGATACATACAGATACATACAGCTACATACAGATACATACAGATACATACAGATACATACAGATACATACAGATACATACAGATACATACAGATACATCCAGATACATACAGATACATACAGATACATACAGATACAAAGAGATACATACAGATACATACAGATACCTCTAGATACATACAGATAGATACAGATACATACAGATACATACAGATACATAATGATACATACAGATACATACAGATACATAAAGATACATACAGATACAAACAGATACATACAGATACATACAGCTACATACAGATACATAAAGATACATAAAGATACATACAGACACATACAGATACATACAGATACATACAGATACATACAGATACATCCAGATACATACAGATACAAACAGATACATAGAGATACATACAGATACATACAGATACATACAGATACATACAGATACATTCAGATACATACAGATACATACTGACACATACAGATACATACAGATACATACAGATACATACAAATACATACAGATACATACAGATACATACAGATACATACAGATACATACTACATACAGATACATACAGATACATATAGATACATACAGATACATCCAGATACATACAGAGATACATACAGATACATTCAGATACATACAGATACATACAGATACATACAGATACATACAGATACATACAGATACATACAGATACAAACAGATACATAAAGATACATACAGATATATACAGATACATACAGATACATACAGATACATGCAGATACATAGAGATACATACAGATACATACAGATACATACAGATACAAAGAGATACATACAGATACATACAGATACCTCTAGATACATACAGATACATACAGATAGATACAGATACATACAGATACATACAGATACATAATGATACATACAGATACATACAGATACATACAGATACATACAGATACAAAGAGATATATATACAGATACATACAGATACATACAGATACATAAAGATACATAAAGATACATACATATACATACAGATACATACAGATACATACCGATACATACAGATACATCCAGATACATACAGATACATACAGATACATAGAGATACATACAGATACATACAGATACATACAGATACATACAGATACATACAGATACATACAGATACATACAGCTACATACAGATACATACAGATACATACAGATACATACAGATACATACAGATACATACAGATACATACAGATACATACAGATACATCCAGATACATACAGATACATACAGATACATGCAGATACAAAGAGATACATACAGATACATACAGATACCTCTAGATACATACAGATACATACAGATACATACAGATACATAATGATACATACAGATACATACAGATACATAAAGATACATACAGATACAAACAGATACATACAGATACATACAGCTACATACAGATACATAAAGATACATAAAGATACATACAGATACATAAAGATACATAAAGATACATACAGATACATACAGATACATTCAGATACATACAGATACATACAGATACATACCGCTACATACAGATACATAAAGATACATAAAGATACATACAGATACATACAGATACATCCAGATACATACAAATACATACAGACACATAGAGATACATAGAGATACATACAGATACATAATGATACATACAGATACATACAGATACATAGACACATAGACACATACAGATACATACAGATACATACAGATACATACAGATACATCCAGATACATACAGATACATACAGATACATAGAGATACATACAGATACATACAGATACATACAGATACATACAGATACATACAGATACATACAGATACATACAGATACATACAGATACATACAGATACATACAGATACATACAGATACATACTACAAACAGATACATACAGATACATATAGATACATACAGATACATCCAGATACATACAGAGATACATACAGATACATTCAGATACATACAGATACATACAGATACATACAGATACATACAGATACATACAGATACATCCAGATACATACAAATACATACAGACATAGAGATACATAGAGATACATACAGATACATACAGATACATACAGATACATACAGCTACATACAGATACATAAAGATACATAAAGATACATACAGATACATACAGATACAAACAGATACATACAGATACATACAGCTACATACAGATACATACAGATACATACAGATACATAAAGATACATAAAGATACATAAAGATACATGCAGATACATACAGATACATTCAGATACATACAGATACATACAGATACATACAGCTACATACAGATACATAAAGATACATAAAGATACATACAGATACATACAGATACATACAGATACATACAGATACATACAGATACATACAGATACATACAGATACATACAGATACATACTGACACATACAGATACAAACAGATACATACAGATACATACAAATACATACAGATACATACAGATACATACAGATACATACAGATACATACTACATACAGATACATACAGATACATATAGATACATACAGATACATCCAGATACATACAGAGATACATACAGATACATTCAGATACATACAGATACATACAGATACATACAGATACATACAGATACATACAGATACATACAGATACAAACAGATACATAAAGATACATACAGATATATACAGATACATACAGATACATACAGATACATGCAGATACATAGAGATACATACAGATACATACAGATACAAAGAGATACATACAGATACATACAGATACCTCTAGATACATACAGATACATACAGATAGATACAGATACATACAGATACATACAGATACATAATGATACATACAGATACATACAAATACATACAGATACATAGAGATATATATACAGATACATACAGATACATACAGATACATACAGATACATAAAGATACATAAAGATACATACATATACATACAGATACATACAGATACATACCGATACATACAGATACATCCAGATACATACAGATACATACAGATACATAGAGATACATACAGATACATACAGATACATACAGATACATACAGATACATACAGCTACATACAGATACATACAGATACATACAGATACATACAGATACATACAGATACATACAGATACATACAGATACATCCAGATACATACAGATACATACAGATACATACAGATACAAAGAGATACATACAGATACATACAGATACCTCTAGATACATACAGATAGATACAGATACATACAGATACATACAGATACATAATGATACATACAGATACATACAGATACATAAAGATACATACAGATACAAACAGATACATACAGATACATACAGCTACATACAGATACATAAAGATACATAAAGATACATACAGACACATACAGATACATACAGATACATACAGATACATACAGATACATCCAGATACATACAGATACAAACAGATACATAGAGATACATACAGATACATACAGATACATACAGATACATACAGATACATTCAGATACATACAGATACATACTGACACATACAGATACATACAGATACATACAGATACATACAAATACATACAGATACATAGAGATACATAGAGATACATACAGATACATAATGATACATACAGATACATACAGATACATAGACACATAGACACATACAGATACATACAGATACATACAGATACATACAGATACATCCAGATACATACAGATACATACAGATACATAGAGATACATACAGATACATACAGATACATACAGATACATACAGATACATACAGATACATACAGATACATACAGATACATACAGATACATACAGATACATACAGATACATACTACAAACAGATACATACAGATACATATAGATACATACAGATACATCCAGATACATACAGAGATACATACAGATACATTCAGATACATACAGATACATACAGATACATACAGATACATACAGATACATCCAGATACATACAAATACATACAGACATAGAGATACATAGAGATACATACAGATACATACAGATACATACAGATACATACAGCTACATACAGATACATAAAGATACATAAAGATACATACAGATACATACAGATACAAACAGATACATACAGATACATACAGCTACATACAGATACATACAGATACATACAGATACATAAAGATACATAAAGATACATAAAGATACATGCAGATACATACAGATACATTCAGATACATACAGATACATACAGATACATACAGCTACATACAGATACATAAAGATACATAAAGATACATACAGATACATACAGATACATACAGATACATACAGATACATACAGATACATACAGATACATACAGATACATACAGATACATACTGACACATACAGATACAAACAGATACATACAGATACATACAAATACATACAGATACATACAGATACATACAGATACATACAGATACATACAGATACATACTACATACAGATACATACAGATACATATAGATACATACAGATACATCCAGATACATACAGAGATACATACAGATACATTCAGATACATACAGATACATACAGATACATACAGATACATACAGATACATACAGATACATACAGATACAAACAGATACATAAAGATACATACAGATATATACAGATACATACAGATACATACAGATACATGCAGATACATAAAGATACATACAGATACATACAGATACATACAGATACAAAGAGATACATACAGATACATACAGATACCTCTAGATACATACAGATACATACAGATAGATACAGATACATACAGATACATACAGATACATAATGATACATACAGATACATACAAATACATACAGATACATAGAGATATATATACAGATACATACAGATACATACAGATACATACAGATACATAAAGATACATAAAGATACATACATATACATACAGATACATACAGATACATACCGATACATACAGATACATCCAGATACATACAGATACATACAGATACATAGAGATACATACAGATACATACAGATACATACAGATACATACAGATACATACAGCTACATACAGATACATACAGATACATACAGATACATACAGATACATACAGATACATACAGATACATACAGATACATCCAGATACATACAGATACATACAGATACATACAGATACAAAGAGATACATACAGATACATACAGATACCTCTAGATACATACAGATAGATACAGATACATACAGATACATACAGATACATAATGATACATACAGATACATACAGATACATAAAGATACATACAGATACAAACAGATACATACAGATACATACAGCTACATACAGATACATAAAGATACATAAAGATACATACAGACACATACAGATACATACAGATACATACAGATACATACAGATACATCCAGATACATACAGATACAAACAGATACATAGAGATACATACAGATACATACAGATACATACAGATACATACAGATACATTCAGATACATACAGATACATACTGACACATACAGATACATACAGATACATACAGATACATACAAATACATACAGATACATACAGATACATACAGATACATACAGATACATACTACATACAGATACATACAGATACATACAGATACATACAGATACATCCAGATACATACAGAGATACATACAGATACATTCAGATACATACAGATACATACAGATACATACAGATACATACAGATACATACAGATACATACAGATACAAACAGATACATAAAGATACATACAGATATATACAGATACATACAGATACATACAGATACATACAGATACATAGAGATACATACAGATACATACAGATACATACAGATACAAAGAGATACATACAGATACATACAGATACCTCTAGATACATACAGATACATACAGATAGATACAGATACATACAGATACATACAGATACATAATGATACATACAGATACATACAGATACATACAGATACATACAGATACAAAGAGATATATATACAGATACATACAGATACATACAGATACATAAAGATACATAAAGATACATACATATACATACAGATACATACAGATACATACCGATACATACAGATACATCCAGATACATACAGATACATACAGATACATAGAGATACATACAGATACATACAGATACATACAGATACATACAGATACATACAGATACATACAGATACATACAGCTACATACAGATACATACAGATACATACAGATACATACAGATACATACAGATACATACAGATACATACAGATACATACAGATACATCCAGATACATACAGATACATACAGATACATGCAGATACAAAGAGATACATACAGATACATACAGATACCTCTAGATACATACAGATACATACAGATACAAACAGATACATAATGATACATACAGATACATACAGATACATAAAGATACATACAGATACAAACAGATACATACAGATACATACAGCTACATACAGATACATAAAGATACATAAAGATACATACAGACACATACAGATACATACAGATACATACAGATACATACAGATACATCCAGATACATACAGATACATACAGATACATAGAGATACATACAGATACATACAGATACATACAGATACATACAGATACATACAGATACATACAGATACATACAGATACATACAGATACATACAGATACATACTACAAACAGATACATACAGATACATATAGATACATACAGATACATCCAGATACATACTGAGATACATACAGATACATTCAGATACATACAGATACATACAGATACATACAGATACATACAGACACATACAGATACATACAGATACATACAGATACATACAGATACAAACAGATACATAAAGATACATACAGATACATACAGATACATACAGATACATACAGATACAAACAGATACATAGAGATACATACAGATTCATACAGATACATACAGATACATACAGATACAAACAGATACATACAGATACATACAGATACATACAGATACATACAGATACATAAAGATACATAAAGATACATAAAGATACATAAAGATACATAAAGATACATACTTATCCATAAAGATACATACAGATACATACATATACATACAGATACATACAGAAACATACGGATACATAAAGATACATACAGATACATACAGATACATACAGATACATACAGATACATACAGATACATACAGATACATACAGATACATACAGATATATACAGATACATAAAGATACATACAGATACATAAAGATACATAAAGACACATGAAGATAGATACTTATCCATACAGATACATACAGATACATACAGCTACATACAGATACATAAAGATACATACAGATACATACAGATACATACAGATACATACAGAGATACATACAGATACATACAGATACATGCAGATACATAAAGATAGATACATGCAGATACATACAGATACATTCAGATACATACAGATACATACAGATACATACCGCTACATACAGATACAAAAAGATACATAAAGATACATACAGATACATACAGATACATCCAGATACATACAGATACATACAGATACAAAGATACATACAGATACATACAGATACATACAGATACATACAGATGCATACAGATACATACAGATACATACAGATACATACGGATACATACAGATACATACAGATACATCCAGATACATACAGATACATACAGATACATAGAGATACATACAGATACATACAGATACATACAGATACATACAGATACATACAGATACATACAGATACATACAGATACATAAAGATTCATACAGATACATACAGATACATACAAATACAAACAGACACATACAGATACATACAGATACATACAGAAACATACATATACCTCTAGATACATACAGATACATTCAGATACATACAGATACATACAGATACATAAAGATACATACAGATACATACAGATACATAAAGATTCATAAAGATACATACAGATACATACAGATACATCCAGATACATACAGATACATACAGATACATAGAGATACATACAGATACATACAGATACATACAGATACATACAGATACATACAGATACATACAGATACATACTTATCCATACAGATACATACAGATACATACAAATACAAACAGACACATACAGATACATACAGAAACATACATATACCTCTAGATACATACAGATACATACAGAAACATACATATACCTCTAGATACATACAGATACATACAGATACATAAAGATACATAAAGACACATGAAGATACATACTTATCCATACAGATACATACAGATACATACAGATACATACAGATACATACAGATACATACAGATACATACAGATACATAAAGATAAATAAAGATACATACAGATACATAAAGAGATACATACTTATCCATACAGATACATACAGATACATACAGATACATACAGATTTATACAGATACATACAGATGCAAACAGATACATACAGATACATACAGATACATACAGATACATACAGATACATACAGATACATACAGATACATACAGATACATACAGATACATCCAGATACATACAGAGATACATACAGATACATTCAGATACATACAGCTACATACAGATACATAAAGATACATAAAGATACATACAGATATATACAGATACATACAGATACATACAGATACATACAGATACAGATACATACAGATACAGATACATACAGATACAAACAGAGATACATACAGATACATACAGATACATACAGATACATACAGATACATACAGATACATTCAGATACATACTTATCCATACAGATACATACAGATACATACAAATACAAACAGACACATACAGATACATACAGATACATACAGAAACATACAACATACAGGTACATACAGAGATACATACAGATACATACAGATACATGCAGATACATAAAGATACATAAAGATACATAAAGATACATGCAGATACATACAGATACATTCAGATACATACAGATACATACAGATACATACCGCTACATACAGATACATAAAGATACATAAAGATACATACAGATACATACAGATACATCCAGATACATACAAATACATACAGACACATAGAGATACATAGAGATACATACAGATACATAATGATACATACAGATACATACAGATACATAGACACATAGACACATACAGATACATACAGATACATACAGATACATACAGATACATCCAGATACATACAGATACATACAGATACATAGAGATACATACAGATACATACAGATACATACAGATACATACAGATACATACAGATACATACAGATACATACAGATACATACAGATACATACAGATACATACAGATACATACTACAAACAGATACATACAGATACATATAGATACATACAGATACATCCAGATACATACAGAGATACATACAGATACATTCAGATACATACAGATACATACAGATACATACAGATACATACAGACACATACAGATACATACAGATACATACAGATACATACAGATACAAACAGATACATAAAGATACATACAGATACATACAGATACATACAGATACATACAGATACATACAGATACAAACAGATACATAGAGATACATACAGATTCATACAGATACATACAGATACATACAGATACAAACAGATACATACAGATACATACAGATACATACAGATACATACAGATACATAAAGATACATAAAGATACATAAAGATACATAAAGATACATAAAGATACATACAGATACATAAAGACACATAAAGATACATACTTATCCATAAAGATACATACAGATACATACAGATACATACAGATACATACAGAAACATACAGATACATAAAGATACATACAGATACAAACAGATACATACAGATACATACAGATACATACAGATACATACAGATACATACAGATACATCCAGATACATACAGAGATACATACAGATACATTCAGATACATACAGCTACATACAGATACATAAAGATACATACAGATATATACAGATACATACAGATACATACAGATACATACAGATACATACAGATACATCCAGATACATACAGAGATACATACAGATACATTCAGATACATACAGCTACATACAGATACATAAAGATACATAAAGATACATACAGATATATACAGATACATACAGATACATACAGATACATACAGATACATACAGATACAGATACATACAGATACAGATACACACAGATACAAACAGAGATACATACAGATACATACAGATACATACAGATACATACAGATACATACAGATACATACTTATCCATACAGATACATACAGATACATACAAATACAAACAGACACATACAGATACATACAGATACATACAGAAACATACAACATACAGATACATACAGAGATACATACAGATACATACAGATACATGCAGATACATAAAGATACATAAAGATACATGCAGATACATACAGATACATACAGATACATACAGATACATACGGATACATACAGATACATACAGATACATCCAGATACATACAGATACATACAGATACATAGAGATACATACAGATACATACAGATACATACAGATACATACAGATACATACAGATACATACAGATACATACAGATACATACAGATACATAAAGATTCATACAGATACATACAGATACATACAAATACAAACAGACACATACAGATACATACAGATACATACAGAAACATACATATACCTCTAGATACATACAGATACATTCAGATACATACAGATACATACAGATACATAAAGATACATACAGATACATACAGATACATAAAGATTCATAAAGATACATACAGATACATACAGATACATACAGATACATCCAGATACATACAGATACATACAGATACATAGAGATACATACAGATACATACAGATACATACAGATACATACAGATACATACAGATACATACAGATACATACTTATCCATACAGATACATACAGATACATACAAATACAAACAGACACATACAGATACATACAGAAACATACATATACCTCTAGATACATACAGATACATACAGATTCATAAAGATACATAAAGACACATGAAGATACATACTTATCCATACAGATACATACAGATACATACAGATACATACAGATACATACAGATACATACAGATACAAACAGATACATACAGATACATAAAGATACATAAAGATACATAAAGATAAATAAAGATACATACAGATACATAAAGAGATACATACTTATCCATACAGATACATACAGATACATACAGATACATACAGATTTATACAGATACATACAGATACAAACAGATACATACAGATACATACAGATACATACAGATACATACAGATACATACAGATACATCCAGATACATACAGAGATACATACAGATACATTCAGATACATACAGCTACATACAGATACATAAAGATACATAAAGATACATACAGATATATACAGATACATACAGATACATACAGATACATACAGATACATACAGATACAGATACATACAGATACAGATACATACAGATACAAACAGAGATACATACAGATACATACAGATACATACAGATACATACAGATACATACAGATACATACAGATACATACTTATCCATACAGATACATACAGATACATACAAATACAAACAGACACATACAGATACATACAGATACATACAGAAACATACAACATACAGATACATACAGAGATACATACAGATACATACAGATACATGCAGATACATAAAGATACATAAAGATACATGCAGATACATACAGATACATTCAGATACATACAGATACATACAGATACATACCGCTACATACAGATACATAAAGATACATAAAGATACATACAGATACATACAGATACATCCAGATACATACAAATACATACAGACACATAGAGATACATAGAGATACATACAGATACATACAGATACATACAGATACATACAGATACATACAGATACATACAGATACATACAGATACATACAGATACATACAAATACATACAGATACATACAGATACATACAGATACATACAGATACATACAGATACATACAGATACATAAAGATACATAAAGATACATACAGATACATACAGATACATACAGATACATACAGATACATACAGATACAGATACATACAGATACAGATACATACAGATACAAACAGAGATACATACAGATACATACAGATACATACAGATACATACAGATACATACAGATACATACTTATCCATACAGATACATACAGATACATACAAATACAAACAGACACATACAGATACATACAGATACATACAGAAACATACAACATACAGATACATACAGAGATACATACAGATACATACAGATACATGCAGATACATAAAGATACATAAAGATACATGCAGATACATACAGATACATTCAGATACATACAGATGCATACAGATACATACCGCTACATACAGATACATAAAGATACATAAAGATACATACAGATACATACAGATACATCCAGATACATACAAATACATACAGACACATAGAGATACATAGAGATACATACAGATACATAATGATACATACAGATACATACAGATACATAGACACATAGACACATACAGATACATACAGATACATACAGATACATACAGATACATACAGATACATCCAGATACATACAGATACATACAGATACATAGAGATACATACAGATACATACAGATACATACAGATACATACAGATACATACAGATACATACAGATACATACAGATACATACAGATACATCCAGATACATACAGAGATACATACAGATACATTCAGATACATACAGCTACATACAGATACATAAAGATACATAAAGATACATACAGATATATACAGATACATACAGATACATACAGATACATACAGATACATACAGATACAGATACATACAGATACAGATACATACAGATACAAACAGAGATACATACAGATACATACAGATACATACAGATACATACAGATACATACAGATACATACTTATCCATACAGATACATACAGATACATACAAATACAAACAGACACATACAGATACATACAGATACATACAGAAACATACAACATACAGATACATACAGAGATACATACAGATACATACAGATACATGCAGATACATAAAGATACATAAAGATACATGCAGATACATACAGATACATTCAGATACATACAGATACATACAGATACATACCGCTACATACAGATACATAAAGATACATAAAGATACATACAGATACATACAGATACATCCAGATACATACAAATACATACAGACACATAGAGATACATAGAGATACATACAGATACATAATGATACATACAGATACATACAGATACATAGACACATAGACACATACAGATACATACAGATACATACAGATACATACAGATACATCCAGATACATACAGATACATACAGATACATAGAGATACATACAGATACATACAGATACATACAGATACATACAGATACATACAGATACATACAGATACATACAGATACATACAGATACATACAGATACATACAGATACATACTACAAACAGATACATACAGATACATATAGATACATACAGATACATCCAGATACATACAGAGATACATACAGATACATTCAGATACATACAGATACATACAGATACATACAGATACATACAGACACATACAGATACATACAGATACATACAGATACATACAGATACAAACAGATACATAAAGATACATACAGATACATACAGATACATACAGATACATACAGATACATACAGATACAAACAGATACATAGAGATACATACAGATTCATACAGATACATACAGATACATACAGATACAAACAGATACATACAGATACATACAGATACATACAGATACATACAGATACATAAAGATACATAAAGATACATAAAGATACATAAAGATACATAAAGATACATACAGATACATAAAGACACATAAAGATACATACTTATCCATAAAGATACATACAGATACATACAGATACATACAGATACATACAGAAACATACAGATACATAAAGATACATACAGATACAAACAGATACATACAGATACATACAGATACATACAGATACATACAGATACATACAGATACATACAGATACATACAGATACATCCAGATACATACAGAGATACATACAGATACATTCAGATACATACAGCTACATACAGATACATAAAGATACATACAGATATATACAGATACATACAGATACATACAGATACATACAGATACATACAGATACATACAGATACAGATACATACAGATACAGATACATACAGATACAAACAGAGATACATACAGATACATACAGATACATACTTATCCATACAGATACATACAGATACATACAAATACAAACAGACACATACAGATACATACAGATATATACAGAAACATACATATACCTCTAGATACATACAGATACATACAGATAGATACAGATACATACAGATACATACTGACACATACAGTAACATACAGATACATACAGATACATACAGCTACATACAGATACATAAAGATACATACAGATACATACAGATACATACAGATACATACAGAGATACATACAGATACATACAGATACATACAGATACATACAGATACATACAGATACATACAGATATATACAGATATATACAGATACATAAAGATACATACAGATACATAAAGATACATAAAGACACATGAAGATACATACTTATCCATACAGATACATACAGATACATACAGCTACATACAGATACATAAAGATACATACAGATACATACAGATACATACAGATACATACAGAGATACATACAGATACATACAGATACATGCAGATACATAAAGATACATAAAGATACATACGGATACATACAGATACATACAGATACATCCAGATACATACAGATACATACAGATACATAGAGATACATACAGATACATACAGATACATACAGATACATACAGATACATACAGATACATACAGATACATACAGATACATACAGATACATACAGATACATACAGATGCATACAGATACATACAGATACATACAGATACATACGGATACATACAGATACATACAGATACATTCAGATACATACAGATACATACAGATACATAGAGATACATACAGATACATACAGATACATACAGATACATACAGATACATACAGATACATACAGATACATACAGATACATACAGATACATAAAGATTCATACAGATACATACAGATACATACAAATACAAACAGACACATACAGATACATACAGATACATACAGAAACATACATATACCTCTAGATACATACAGATACATTCAGATACATACAGATACATACAGATACATAAAGATACATACAGATACATACAGATACATAAAGATTCATAAAGATACATACAGATACATACAGATACATACAGATACATCCAGATACATACAGATACATACAGATACATAGAGATACATACAGATACATACAGATACATACAGATACATTCAGATACATACAGATACATACAGATACATACTTATCCATACAGATACATACAGATACTTACAAATACAAACAGACACATACAGATACATACAGAAACATACATATACCTCTAGATACATACAGATACATAAAGATACATAAAGACACATGAAGATACATACTTATCCATACAGATACATACAGATACATACAGATACATACAGATACATACAGATACATACAGATACAAACAGATACATACAGATACATAAAGATACATAAAGATACATAAAGATAAATAAAGATACATACAGATACATAAAGAGATACATACTTATCCATACAGATACATACAGATACATACAGATACATACAGATTTATACAGATACATACAGATACAAACAGATACATACAGATACATACAGATACATACAGATACATACAGATACATACAGATACATCCAGATACATACAGAGATACATACAGATACATTCAGATACATACAGCTACATACAGATACATAAAGATACATAAAGATACATACAGATATATACAGATACATACAGATACATACAGATACATACAGATACATACAGATACAGATACAGATACATACAGATACAAACAGAGATACATACAGATACATACAGATACATACAGATACATACAGATACATACAGACACATACTTATCCATACAGATACATACAGATACATACAAATACAAACAGACACATACAGATACATACAGATACATACAGAAACATACAACATACAGATACATACAGAGATACATACAGATACATACAGATACATGCAGATACATAAAGATACATAAAGATACATGCAGATACATACAGATACATTCAGATACATACAGATACATACAGATACATACCGCTACATACAGATACATAAAGATACATAAAGATACATACAGATACATACAGATACATCCAGATACATACAAATACATACAGACACATAGAGATACATAGAGATACATACAGATACATACAGATACATACAGATACATACAGATACATACAGATACATACAGATACATACAGATACATACAAATACATACAGATACATACAGATACATACAGATACATACAGATACATACAGATACATACAGATACATAAAGATACATAAAGATACATAAAGATACATACAGATACATACAGATACATACAGATACATACAGATACATACAGATACATACAGATACATACTGACACATACAGATACATACAGATACATACAGATACATACAGATACATACAGATACATAAAGATTCATACAGATACATACAGATACATACAAATATTAACAGACACATACAGATACATACAGAAACATACATATACCTCTAGATACATACAGATACATACAGATACATACAGATACATACAGATACATAAAGATACATACAGATACATACAGATACATAAAGATTCATAAAGATACATACAGATACATACAGATACATACAGATACATACAGATACATCCAGATACATACAGATACATACAGATACATAGAGATACATACAGATACATACAGATACATACAGATACATACAGATACATACAGATACATACAGATACATACTTATCCATACAGATACATACAGATACATACAAATACAAACAGACACATACAGATACATACAGAAACATACATATACCTCTAGATACATACAGATACATACAGATACATAAAGATACATAAAGACACATGAAGATACATACTTATCCATACAGATACATACAGATACATACAGATACATACAGATACATCCAGATACATACAGATACATACAGATACAAAGAGATACATACAGATACATACAGATAAATACAGATACATACAGATACATACAGATACATACAGATACATACAGATACATACAGATACATACTACAAACAGATACATACAGATACATATAGATACATACAGATACATCCAGATACATACAGAGATACATACAGATACATTCAGATACATACAGATACATACAGATACATACAGATACATACAGACACATACAGATACATACAGATACATACAGATACATACAGATACAAACAGATACATAAAGATACATACAGATACATACAGATACATACAGATACATACAGATACATACAGATACATACAGATACAAACAGATACATAGAGATACATACAGATTCATACAGATACATACAGATACATACAGATACAAACAGATACATACAGATACATACAGATACATACAGATACATACAGATACATAAAGTTACATAAAGATACATAAAGATACATAAAGATACATACAGATACATAAAGACACATAAAGATACATACTTATCCATAAAGATACATACAGATACATACAGATACATACAGAAACATACAGATACATAAAGATACATACAGATACATACAGATACATACAGATACATACAGATACATACAGATACATACAGATACATACAGATACGTCCAGATACATACAGAGATACATACAGATACATTCAGATACATACAGCTACATACAGATACGTAAAGATACATAAAGATACATACAGATATATACAGATACATACAGATACATACAGATACATACTTATCCATACAGATACATACAGATACATACAAATACAAACAGACATATACAGATACATACAGAAACATACATATACCTCTAGATACATACAGATACATACAGATACATAAAGATACATAAAGATACATACAGATACATAGAGATACATACTGATTCATACAGATACATACAGATACAAACAGATACATACAGATACATACAGATACATACAGATACTTAAAGATACATAAAGATACAGATACATAAAGACACATGAAGATACATACTTATCCATACAGATACATACAGATACATACAGATACATACAAATACATACAGATACATACAGATACAAACAGATACATACAGATACATAAAGATACATACAGATACATACAGATACATATAGATACATACAGATACATCCAGATACATACAGATACATACAGATACAAAGAGATACATACAGATACATACATATACCTCTAGATACATACAGATACATACAGATAGATACAGATACATACAGATACATAAAGATACATAAAGATACATACAGATACATACAGATACATACAGATACATACAGATACATACAGATACATACAGATACATACAGATACATACAGATACATACAGATACATACAGATACATACAGAGATACATACTTAACCATACAGATACATACAGATACATACAGATACATACAGATACATACAGATACAAACAGATACATAGAGATACATACAGATTCATACAGATACATACAGATACATACAGATACATACAGATCCATACAGATACATACAGATACATATAGATACATACAGATACATGCAGATACATACAGATACAGATACAAAGAGATACATACAGATACATACATATACCTCTAGATACATACAGATACATACAGATAGATACAGATACATACAGATACATAAAGATACATAAAGATACATACAGATACATACAGATACATACAGATACATACAGATACATACAGATACATACAGATACATACAGATACATACAGATACATACAGATACATACAGATACATACAGATACATACAGATACATACAGATACATACAGATACATACAGCTACATACAGATACATAAAGATACATACAGATACATACAGATACATACAGAAACATACAGATACATACAGAGATAAATACAGATACATACAGATACATGCAGATACATAAAGATACATAAAGATACATAAAGATACATGCAGATACATACAGATACATTCAGATACATACAGATACATACAGATACATACCGCTACATACAGATACATAAAGATACATACAGATACATACAGATACATACAGATACATCCAGATACATACAGATACATACAGATACATAGAGATACATACAGATACATACAGATACATACAGATACATACAGATACATACAGATACATACAGATACATACAGATACATAAGGATACATACAGATACATAAAGATACATACAGATACATACAGATACATACAGATACATACAGATACATACAGATACATCCAGATACATACAGATACATACAGATACATAGAGATACATAGAGATACATACAGATACATACAGATACATACAGATACATACAGATACATACAGATACATACAGATACATACTACAAACAGATACATACAGATACATACAGATACATACAGATACATACAGATACAAACAGATACATACAGATACATACAGATACATACAGATACATAAAGATACATAAAGATACATAAAGATACATACAGACATAAAGATACATACTTATCCATAAAGATACACACAGATACATACAGATACATATAAATACATACAGATACATACAGATACATACAGATACATACAGATACATACAGATACATACAGATACATAAAGATACATAAAGATACATAAAGATACATAAAGATACATACAGATACATAAAGATTCATAAAGATACATACAAATACATACAGATACATACAGATACATACAGATACATACAGATACATACAGATACATACAGATACATACAGATACATACAGATACATACAGATACATACAGATACATACAGATACATACAGATACATAAAGATACATAAAGATACATACTTATCCATACAGATACATACAGATACATACAAATACATAAAGATACATAGAGATTCACAAAGATACATACTTATCCATACAGATACATACAGATACATACAGACACATACATATACATACAGATACATCCAGATACATACAGATACATACAGATACATAGAGATATATACAGATACATACAGATACAAACAGATACATACAGATACATACAGATACATACAGATATATACTACATACAGATACATACAGATACATATAGATACATACAGATACATCCAGATACATACAAATACAAACAGACACATACAGATACATACAGATACATACAGATACATACAGAAACATACATATACCTCTAGATACATACAGATACATACAGATAGATACAGATACATACAGATACATAAAGATACATAAAGATACATACAGATACATACAGATACATAAAGATACATAAAGATACATACAGATACATACAGATACATACAGATACATACAGATACATACAGATACATACAGATACATACAGATACATACAGCTACATACAGATACATAAAGATACATTCAGATACATACAGATACATACAGATACATACAGAGATACATACAGATACATAAAGATACATAAAGATACATGCAGATACATACCGATACATTCAGATACATACAGATACATACAGATACATACAGCTACATACAGATACATAAAGATACATAAAGATACATACAGATACATACAGATACATACAGATACATACAGATACATACAGATACATACAGATACATACAGATACATACAGATACATACAGATACATACAGCTACATACAGATACATAAAGATACATACAGATACATACAGATACATACAGATACATACAGATACATACAGATACATACAGATACATACAGATACATACAGATACATACAGAGATACATACAGATACATTCAGATACATACAGCTACATACAGATACATAAAGATACATACAGATATATACAGATACATACAGATACATACAGATACATACAGATACATACAGATACAGATACATACAGATACAGATACATACAGATACAAACAGAGATACATACAGATACATACAGATACATACAGATACATAAAGATACATAAAGATACATAAAGATACATAAAGATACATAAAGATACATAAAGATACATACAGATACATAAAGACACATAAAGATACATACTTATCCATAAAGATACATACAGATACATACAGATACATACAGATACATACAGAAACATACAGATACATAAAGATACATACAGATACAAACAGATACATACAGATACATACAGATACATACAGATACATACAGATACATACAGATACATCCAGATACATACAGAGATACATACAGATACATTCAGATACATACAGCTACATACAGATACATAAAGATACATACAGATATATACAGATACATACAGATACATACAGATACATACAGATACATACAGATACAGATACATACAGATACATACAGATACATACAGATACAGATACATACAGATACAGATACATACAGATACAAACAGAGATACATACAGATACATACAGATACATACAGATACATACTTATCCATACATATACATACAGATATATACAGAAACATACATATACCTCTAGATACATACAGATACATACAGATAGATACAGATACATACAGATACATAAAGATGCATAAAGATACATACAGATACATACAGATACATACAGATACATACAGATACATACAGATACATACAGATACATACAGATACATACAGATACATACAGATACATACTGACACATACAGTAACATACAGATACATACAGATACATACAGCTACATACAGATACATAAAGATACATACAGATACATACAGATACATACAGATACATACAGAGATACATACAGATACATACAGATACATACAGATACATACAGATACATACAGCAACATACAGATACATAAAGATACATAAAGATACATACAGCTACATACAGATACATACAGATACATACAGATACATACAGATACATACAGCAACATACAGATACATAAAGATACATAAAGATACATACAGATACATACAGATACATAGAGATACATACAGATTCATACAGATACATACAGAAACATACATATACCTCTAGATACATACAGATACATACAGATACATTCAGATACATTCAGATACATACAGAGATACATACAGATACATTCAGATACATACAGCTACATACAGATACATAAAGATACATACAGATATATACAGATACATACAGATACATACAGATACATACAGATACATACAGATACAGATACATACAGATACAGATACATACAGATACAAACAGAGATACATACAGATACATACAGATACATACAGATACATACTTATCCATACAGATACATACAGATACATTTAAATACAAACAGACACATACAGATACATACAGATATATACAGAAACATACATATACCTCTAGATACATACAGATACATACAGATAGATACAGATACATACAGATACATAAAGATGCATAAAGATACATACAGATACATACAGATACATACAGATACATACAGATACATACAGATACATACAGATACATACAGATACATACAGATACATACAGATACATACTGACACATACAGTAACATACAGATACATACAGATACATTCAGATACATACAGATACATACAGATACATAAAGATACATAAAGATACATACAGATACATAAAGATTCATAAAGATACATACTTATCCATACAGATACATACAGATACATACAGATACATACAGATACATACAGATACATACAGATACATACAGATACATACAGATACATACAGATACATACTTATCCATACAGACATACAGATACATACAAATACAAACAGACACATACAGATACATACAGAAACATACATATACCTCTAGATACATACAGATACATACAGATAGATACAGATACATACAGATACATAAAGATACATAAAGATACATAAAGATACATATAGATACATACAGATACATACAGATACATACAGATACATACAGATACATACAGATACATACAGATACATACAGATACATACAGATACATACAGATACATACAGATACATACAGATACATACAGCAACATACAGATACATAAAGATACATACATGCAGATACATACAGATACATACAGAGATACATACAGATACATTCAGATACATACAGCTACATACAGATACATAAAGATACATAAAGATACATACTGACACATACAGTAACATACAGATACATACAGATACATACAGCTACATACAGATACATAAAGATACATACAGATACATACAGATACATACAGATACATACAGAGATACATACAGATACATACAGATACATACAGATACATACAGATACATACAGCAACATACAGATACATAAAGATACATAAAGATACATACAGCTACATACAGATACATACAGATACATACAGATACATACAGATACATACAGATACATACAGCAACATACAGATACATAAAGATACATAAAGATACATACAGATACATACAGATACATAGAGATACATACAGATTCATACAGATACATACAGAAACATACATATACCTCTAGATACATACAGATACATACAGATACATTCAGATACATTCAGATACATACAGAGATACATACAGATACATTCAGATACATACAGCTACATACAGATACATAAAGATACATACAGATATATACAGATACATACAGATACATACAGATACATACAGATACATACAGATACAGATACATACAGATACAGATACATACAGATACAAACAGAGATACATACAGATACATACAGATACATACAGATACATACTTATCCATACAGATACATACAGATACATTTAAATACAAACAGACACATACAGATACATACAGATATATACAGAAACATACATATACCTCTAGATACATACAGATACATACAGATAGATACAGATACATACAGATACATAAAGATGCATAAAGATACATACAGATACATACAGATACATACAGATACATACAGATACATACAGATACATACAGATACATACCGATACATACAGATACATACAGATACATACTGACACATACAGTAACATACAGATACATACAGATACATACAGCTACATACAGATACATAAAGATACATACAGATACATACAGATACATACAGATACATACAGAGATACATACAGATACATACAGATACATACAGATACATACAGATACATACTGACACATACAGTAACATACAGATACATACAGATACATACAGCTACATACAGATACATACAGATACATACAGATACATACAGATACATACAGATACATACAGATACATACAGATACATACAGATACATACAGATTTATACAGATACATACAGCAACATACAGATACATAAAGATACATAAAGATACATACAGATACATACAGATACATAGAGATACATACAGATTCATACAGATACATACAGAAAGATACATATACCTCTAGATACATACAGATACATACAGATACATTCAGATACATTCAGATACATACAGATACATACAGATACATAAAGATACATAAAGATACATAAAGATACAGATACATAAAGATTCATTAAGATACATACTTATCCATACAGATACATACAGATACATACAGATACATACAGATACATACAGATACATACAGATACATACTTATCCATACAGACATACAGATACATACAGATAAATACAGATACATACAGATACATACATATACATACAGAAACATACATATACCTCTAGATACATACAGATACATACAGATAGATACAGATACATACAGATACATAAAGATACATAAAGATACATGTAGATACATACAGATACATACAGATACATACAGATACATACAGATACATACAGATACATAAAGATACATACAGATACATACAGATACATTCAGATACATACAGATACATACAGATACATAAAGATACATAAAGATACATACAGATACATAAAGATTCATAAAGATACATACTTATCCATACAGATACATACAGATACATACAGATACATACAGATACATACAGATACATACAGATACATACAGATACATACAGATACATACAGATACATACTTATCCATACAGACATACAGATACATACAAATACAAACAGACACATACAGATACATACAGAAACATACATATACCTCTAGATACATACAGATACATACAGATAGATACAGATACATACAGATACATAAAGATACATAAAGATACATAAAGATACATATAGATACATACAGATACATACAGATACATACAGATACATACAGATACATACAGATACATACAGATACATACAGATACATACAGATACATACAGATACATACAGATACATACAGATACATACAGATACATACAGCAACATACAGATACATAAAGATACATACATGCAGATACATACAGATACATACAGAGATACATACAGATACATTCAGATACATACAGCTACATACAGATACATAAAGATACATAAAGATACATACAGATATATACAGATACATACAGATACATACAGATACATACAGATACATACAGATACAGATACATACAGATACAGATACATACAGATACAAACAGAGATACATACAGATACATACAGATACATACAGATACATACAGATACATACAGATACATACAGATACATACTTATCCATACAGATACATACAGATACATACAAATACAAACAGACACATACAGATACATACAGATACATACAGAAACATACAACATACAGATACATACAGAGATACATACAGATACATACAGATACATGCAGATACATAAAGATACATAAAGATACATAAAGATACATGCAGATACATACAGATACATTCAGATACATACAGATACATACAGATACATACCGCTACATACAGATACATTAAGATACATAAAGATACATACAGATACATACAGATACATCCAGATACATACAAATACATACAGACACATAGAGATACATAGAGATACATACAGATACATAATGATACATACAGATACATACAGATACATAAAGATACATACAGATACATACAGATACATACAGATACATACAGATACATACAGATACATACTTATCCATACAGACATACAGATACATACAAATACAAACAGACACATACAGATACATACAGAAACATACATATACCTCTAGATACATACAGATACATACAGATAGATACAGATACATACAGATACATAAAGATACATAAAGATACATAAAGATACATATAGATACATACAGATACATACAGATACATACAGATACATACAGATACATACAGATACATACAGATACATACAGATACATACAGATACATACAGATACATACAGATACATACAGATACATACAGCAACATACAGATACATAAAGATACATACATGCAGATACATACAGATACATACAGAGATACATACAGATACATTCAGATACATACAGCTACATACAGATACATAAAGATATATAAAGATACATACTGACACATACAGTAACATACAGATACATACAGATACATACAGCTACATACAGATACATAAAGATACATACAGATACATACAGATACATACAGATACATACAGAGATACATACAGATACATACAGATACATACAGATACATACAGATACATACAGCAACATACAGATACATAAAGATACATAAAGATACATACAGCTACATACAGATACATACAGATACATACAGATACATACAGATACATACAGATACATACAGCAACATACAGATACATAAAGATACATAAAGATACATACAGATACATACAGATACATAGAGATACATACAGATTCATACAGATACATACAGAAACATACATATACCTCTAGATACATACAGATACATACAGATACATTCAGATACATTCAGATACATACAGAGATACATACAGATACATTCAGATACATACAGCTACATACAGATACATAAAGATACATACAGATATATACAGATACATACAGATACATACAGATACATACAGATACATACAGATACAGATACATACAGATACAGATACATACAGATACAAACAGAGATACATACAGATACATACAGATACATACAGATACATACTTATCCATACAGATACATACAGATACATTTAAATACAAACAGACACATACAGATACATACAGATATATACAGAAACATACATATACCTCTAGATACATACAGATACATACAGATAGATACAGATACATACAGATACATAAAGATGCATAAAGATACATACAGATACATACAGATACATACAGATACATACAGATACATACAGATACATACAGATACATACAGATACATACAGATACATACAGATACATACTGACACATACAGTAACATACAGATACATACAGATACATACAGCTACATACAGATACATAAAGATACATACAGATACATACAGATACATACAGATACATACAGAGATACATACAGATACATACAGATACATACAGATACATACAGATACATACTGACACATACAGTAACATACAGATACATACAGATACATACAGATACATACAGATACATACAGATACATACAGATACATACAGATACATACAGATACATACAGATACATACAGATACATACAGATACATACAGATTTATACAGATACATACAGCAACATACAGATACATAAAGATACATAAAGATACATACAGATACATACAGATACATAGAGATACATACAGATTCATACAGATACATACAGAAAGATACATATACCTCTAGATACATACAGATACATACAGATACATTCAGATACATTCAGATACATACAGATACATACAGATACATAAAGATACATAAAGATACATAAAGATACAGATACATAAAGATTCATTAAGATACATACTTATCCATACAGATACATACAGATACATACAGATACATACAGATACATACAGATACATACAGATACATACTTATCCATACAGACATACAGATACATACAGATAAATACAGATACATACAGATACATACATATACATACAGAAACATACATATACCTCTAGATACATACAGATACATACAGATAGATACAGATACATACAGATACATAAAGATACATAAAGATACATGTAGATACATACAGATACATACAGATACATACAGATACATACAGATACATACAGATACATAAAGATACATACAGATACATACAGATACATTCAGATACATACAGATACATACAGATACATAAAGATACATAAAGATACATACAGATACATAAAGATTCATAAAGATACATACTTATCCATACAGATACATACAGATACATACAGATACATACAGATACATACAGATACATACAGATACATACAGATACATACAGATACATACAGATACATACTTATCCATACAGACATACAGATACATACAAATACAAACAGACACATACAGATACATACAGAAACATACATATACCTCTAGATACATACAGATACATACAGATAGATACAGATACATACAGATACATAAAGATACATAAAGATACATAAAGATACATATAGATACATACAGATACATACAGATACATACAGATACATACAGATACATACAGATACATACAGATACATACAGATACATACAGATACATACAGATACATACAGATACATACAGATACATACAGATACATACAGCAACATACAGATACATAAAGATACATACATGCAGATACATACAGATACATACAGAGATACATACAGATACATTCAGATACATACAGCTACATACAGATACATAAAGATACATAAAGATACATACAGATATATACAGATACATACAGATACATACAGATACATACAGATACATACAGATACAGATACATACAGATACAGATACATACAGATACAAACAGAGATACATACAGATACATACAGATACATACAGATACATACAGATACATACAGATACATACAGATACATACTTATCCATACAGATACATACAGATACATACAAATACAAACAGACACATACAGATACATACAGATACATACAGAAACATACAACATACAGATACATACAGAGATACATACAGATACATACAGATACATGCAGATACATAAAGATACATAAAGATACATAAAGATACATGCAGATACATACAGATACATTCAGATACATACAGATACATACAGATACATACCGCTACATACAGATACATTAAGATACATAAAGATACATACAGATACATACAGATACATCCAGATACATACAAATACATACAGACACATAGAGATACATAGAGATACATACAGATACATAATGATACATACAGATACATACAGATACATAAAGATACATACAGATACAAACAGATACATACAGATACATACAGCTACATACAGATACATAAAGATACATAAAGATACATACAGACACATACAGATACATACAGATACATACAGATACATACAGATACATCCAGATACATACAGATACATACAGATACATAGAGATACATACAGATACATACAGATACATACAGATACATACAGATACATACAGATACATACAGATACATACAGATACAAACAGATACATACAGATACATACAGATACATACTACAAACAGATACATACAGATACATATAGATACATACAGATACATCCAGATACATACAGAGATACATACAGATACATTCAGATACATACAGATACATACAGATACATACAGATACATACAGACACATACAGATACATACAGATACATACAGATACATACAGATACAAACAGATACATAAAGATACATACAGATACATACAGATACATACAGATACATACAGATACATACAGATACAAACAGATACATAGAGATACATACAGATTCATACAGATACATACAGATACATACAGATACAAACAGATACATACAGATACATACAGATACATACTGATACATACAGATACATAAAGATACATAAAGATACATAAAGATACATAAAGATACATAAAGATACATACAGATACATAAAGACACATAAAGATACATACTTATCCATAAAGATACATACAGATACATACAGATACATACAGATACATACAGAAACATACAGATACATAAAGATACATACAGATACAAACAGATACATACAGATACATACAGATACATACAGATACATACAGATACATACAGATACATCCAGATACATACAGAGATACATACAGATACATTCAGATACATACAGCTACATACAGATACATAAAGATACATACAGATATATACAGATACATACAGATACATACAGATACATACAGATACATACAGATACATACAGATACAGATACATACAGATACAGATACATACAGATACAAACAGAGATACATACAGATACATACAGATACATACAGATACATACTTATCCATACATATACATACAGATACATACAAATACAAACAGACACATACAGATACATACAGATATATACAGAAACATACATATACTTCTAGATACATACAGATACATACAGATAGATACAGATACATACAGATACATAAAGATGCATAAAGATACATACAGATACATACAGATACATACAGATACATACAGATACATAGAGATACATAGAGATACATACAGATACATAATGATACATACAGATACATACAGATACATAGACACATACAGATACATACAGATACATACAGATACATACAGATACATCCAGATACATACAGATACATACAGATACATAGAGATACATACAGATACATACAGATACATACAGATACATACAGATACATACAGATACATACAGATACATACAGATACATACAGATACATACAGATACATACAGATACATACTACAAACAGATACATACAGATACATATAGATACATACAGATACATCCAGATACATACAGAGATACATACAGATACATTCAGATACATACAGATACATACAGATACATACAGATACATACAGACACATACAGATACATACAGATACATACAGATACATACAGATACAAACAGATACATAAAGATACATACAGATACATACAGAAACATACAGATACATACAGATACAAACAGATACATAGAGATACATACAGATTCATACAGATACATACAGATACATACAGATACAAACAGATACATACAGATACATACAGATACATACAGATACATACAGATACATAAAGATACATAAAGATACATAAAGATACATAAAGATACATAAAGATACATACAGATACATAAAGACACATAAAGATACATACTTATCCATAAAGATACATACAGATACATACAGATACATACAGATACATACAGAAACATACAGATACATAAAGATACATACAGATACAAACAGATACATACAGATACATACAGATACATACAGATACATACAGATACATACAGATACATCCAGATACATACAGAGATACATACAGATTCATTCAGATACATACAGCTACATACAGATACATAAAGATACATACAGATATATACAGATACATACAGATACATACAGATACATACAGATACATACAGATACAGATACATACAGATACAGATACATACAGATACAAACAGAGATACATACAGATACATACAGATACATACAGATACATACTTATCCATACAGATACATACAGATACATACAAATACAAACAGACACATACAGATACATACAGATATATACAGAAACATACATATACCTCTAGATACATACAGATACATACAGATAGATACAGATACATACAGATACATAAAGATGCATAAAGATACATACAGATACATACAGATACATACAGATACATACAGATACATACAGATACATACAGATACATACAGATACATACTGACACATACAGTAACATACAGATACATACAGATACATACAGCTACATACAGATACATAAAGATACATACAGATACATACAGATACATACAGATACATACAGAGATACATACAGATACATACAGATACATACAGATACATACAGATACATACAGATACATACAGATATATACAGATACATAAAGATACATACAGATACATAAAGATACATAAAGACACATGAAGATACATACTTATCCATACAGATACATACAGATACATACAGCTACATACAGATACATAAAGATACATACAGATACATACAGATACATACAGATACATACAGAGATACATACAGATACATACAGATACATGCAGATACATAAAGATACATAAAGATACATACGGATACATACAGATACATACAGATACATCCAGATACATACAGATACATACAGATACATAGAGATACATACAGATACATACAGATACATACAGATACATACAGATACATACAGATACATACAGATACATACAGATACATACAGATGCATACAGATACATACAGATACATACAGATACATACGGATACATACAGATACATACAGATACATCCAGATACATACAGATACATACAGATACATAGAGATAAATACAGATACATACAGATACATACAGATACATACAGATACATACAGATACATACAGATACATACAGATACATACAGATACATACAGATACATAACGATTCATACAGATACATACAGATACATACAAATACAAACAGACACATACAGATACATACAGATACATACAGAAACATACATATACCTCTAGATACATACAGATACATTCAGATACATACAGATACATACAGATACATAAAGATACATACAGATACATACAGATACATAAAGATTCATAAAGATACATACAGATACATACAGATACATACAGATACATCCAGATACATACAGATACATACAGATACATAGAGATACATACAGATACATACAGATACATACAGATACATACAGATACATACAGATACATACAGATACATACAGATACATACTTATCCATACAGATACATACAGATACATACAAATACAAACAGACACATACAGATACATACAGAAACATACATATACCTCTAGATACATACAGATACATACAGATACATAAAGATACATAAAGACACATGAAGATACATACTTATCCATACAGATACATACAGATACATACAGATACATACAGATACATACAGATACATACAGATACAAACAGATACATACAGATACATAAAGATACATAAAGATACATAAAGATAAATAAAGATACATACAGATACATAAAGAGATACATACTTATCCATACAGATACATACAGATACATACAGATACATACAGATTTATACAGATACATACAGATACAAACAGATACATACAGATACATACAGATACATACAGATACATACAGATACATACAGATACATACAGATACATCCAGATACATACAGAGATACATACAGATACATTCAGATACATACAGCTACATACAGATACATAAAGATACATAAAGATACATACAGATATATACAGATACATACAGATACATACAGATACATACAGATACATACAGATACAGATACATACAGATACAGATACATACAGATACAAACAGAGATACATACAGATACATACAGATACATACAGATACATACAGATACATACAGATACATACAGATACATACTTATCCATACAGATACATACAGATACATACAAATACAAACAGACACATACAGATACATACAGATACATACAGAAACATACAACATACAGATACATACAGAGATACATACAGATACATACAGATACATGCAGATACATAAAGATACATAAAGATACATGCAGATACATACAGATACATTCAGATACATACAGATACATACAGATACATACCGCTACATACAGATACATAAAGATTCATAAAGATACATACAGATACATACAGATACATACAGATACATACAGATACATCCAGATACATACAGATACTTACAGATACATAGAGATACATACAGATACATACAGATACATACAGATACATACAGATACATACAGATACATACAGATACATACTTATCCATACAGATACATACAGATACATACAAATACAAACAGACACATACAGATACATACAGAAACATACATATACCTCTAGATACATACAGATACATACAGATACATAAAGATACATAAAGACACATGAAGATACATACTTATCCATACAGATACATACAGATACATACAGATACATACAGATACATCCAGATACATACAGATACATACAGATACATAGAGATACATACAGATACATACAGATAAATACAGATACATACAGATACATACAGATACATACAGATACATACAGATACATACAGATACATACTACAAACAGATACATACAGATACATATAGATACATACAGATACATCCAGATACATACAGAGATACATACAGATACATTCAGATACATACAGATACATACAGATACATACAGATACATACAGACACATACAGATACATACAGATACATACAGATACATACAGATACAAACAGATACATAAAGATACATACAGATACATACAGATACATACAGATACATACAGATACATACAGATACATACAGATACAAACAGATACATAGAGATACATACAGATTCATACAGATACATACAGATACATACAGATACAAACAGATACATACTGATACATACAGATACATACAGATACATACAGATACATAAAGATACATAAAGATACATAAAGATACATAAAGATACATACAGATACATAAAGACACATAAAGATACATACTTATCCATAAAGATACATACAGATACATACAGATACATACAGAAACATACAGATACATAAAGATACATACAGATACATACAGATACATACAGATACATACAGATACATACAGATACATACAAATACGTCCAGATACATACAGAGATACATACAGATACATTCAGATACATACAGCTACATACAGATACGTAAAGATACATAAAGATACATACAGATATATACAGATACGTACAGATACATACAGATCCATACAGATACATACAGATACATACAGATACAGATACATACAGATACAGATACATACAGATACAAACAGATACATACAGATACATACAGATACATACAGATTCATACAGATACATACAGATACATACAGATACATACAGATACAAACAGATACATACAGATACATACAGATAGATACAGATACATACAGATACATACAGATACATAATGATACATACAGATACATACAGATACATACAGATACATACAGCTACATACAGATACATACAGATACTTACAGATACATACAGATACATACAGATACATACAGATACATACAGATACATACAGATACATACAGATACATCCAGATACATACAGATACATACAGATACATACAGATACATACAGATACATAAAGATACATACAGATACATACAGATACATACTTATCCATACAGATACATACAGATACATACAAATACAAACAGACATATACAGATACATACAGAAACATACATATACCTCTAGATACATACAGATACATACAGATACATAAAGATACATAAAGATACATACAGATACATAGAGATACATACTGATTCATACAGATACATACAGATACAAACAGATACATACAGATACATACAGATACATACAGATACTTAAAGATACATAAAGATACAGATACATAAAGACACATGAAGATACATACTTATCCATACAGATACATACAGATACATACAGATACATACAGATACATACAGATACATACAGATACAAACAGATACATACAGATACATAAAGATACATAAAGATACATAAAGATAAATAAAGATACATACAGATACATAAAGAGATACATACTTAACCATACAGATACATACAGATACATACAGATACATACAGATACATACAGATACAAACAGATACATAGAGATACATACAGATTCATACAGATACATACAGATACATACAGATACATACAGATCCATACAGATACATACAGATACATATAGATACATACAGATACATCCAGATACATACAGATCCATACAGATACAAAGAGATACATACAGATACATACATATACCTCTAGATACATACAGATACATACAGATAGATACAGATACATACAGATACATAAAGATACATAAAGATACATACAGATACATACAGATACATACAGATACATACAGATACATACAGATACATACAGATACATACAGATACATACAGATACATACAGATACATACAGATACATACAGATACATACAGATACATACAGATACATACAGATACATACAGCTACATACAGATACATAAAGATACATACAGATACATACAGATACATACAGAAACATACAGATACATACAGAGATAAATACAGATACATACAGATACATGCAGATACATAAAGATACATAAAGATACATAAAGATACATGCAGATACATACAGATACATTCAGATACATACAGATACATACAGATACATACCGCTACATACAGATACATAAAGATACATACAGATACATACAGATACATACAGATACATCCAGATACATACAGATACATACAGATACATAGAGATACATACAGATACATACAGATACATACAGATACATACAGATACATACAGATACATACAGATACATACAGATACATAAGGATACATACAGATACATAAAGATACATACAGATACATACAGATACATACAGATACATACAGATACATACAGATACATCCAGATACATACAGATACATACAGATACATAGAGATACATAGAGATACATACAGATACATACAGATACATACAGATACATACAGATACATACAGATACATACTACAAACAGATACATACAGATACATACAGATACATACAGATACAAACAGATACATACAGATACATACAGATACATACAGATACATAAAGATACATAAAGATACATACAGACATAAAGATACATACTTATCCATAAAGATACACACAGATACATACAGATACATATAAATACATACAGATACATACAGATACATACAGATACATACAGATACATACAGATACATACAGATACATAAAGATACATAAAGATACATAAAGATACATAAAGATACAGATACATAAAGATTCATAAAGATACATACAAATACATACAGATACATACAGATACATACAGATACATACAGATACATACAGATACATACAGATACATACAGATACATACAGATACATACAGATACATACAGATACATACAGATACATAAAGATACATAAAGATACATACTTATCCATACAGATACATACAGATACATACAAATACATAAAGATACATAGAGATTCACAAAGATACATACTTATCCATACAGATACATACAGATACATACAGATACATACATATACATACAGATACATCCAGATACATACAGATACATACAGATACATAGAGATATATACAGATACATACAGATACAAACAGATACATACAGATACATACAGATACATACAGATATATACTACATACAGATACATACAGATACATATAGATACATACAGATACATCCAGATACATACAAATACAAACAGACACATACAGATACATACAGATACATACAGAAACATACATATACCTCTAGATACATACAGATACATACAGATAGATACAGATACATACAGATACATAAAGATACATAAAGATACATACAGATACATACAGATACATACAGATACATACAGATACATACAGATACATACAGATACATACAGATACATACAGATACATACAGATACATACAGATACATACAGCTACATACAGATACATAAAGATACATTCAGATACATACAGATACATACAGATACATACAGAGATACATACAGATACATAAAGATACATAAAGATACATGCAGATACATACCGATACATTCAGATACATACAGATACATACAGATACATACAGCTACATACAGATACATAAAGATACATAAAGATACATACAGATACATACAGATACATACAGATACATACAGATACATACAGATACATACAGATACATACTGACACATACAGATACATACAGATACAAACAGATACAAACAGATACATACAGATACATACAGATACATACTTATCCATACAGATACATACAGATACATACAAATACAAACAGACACATACAGATACATACAGATACATACAGAAACATACATATACCTCTAGATACATACAGATACATACAGATAGATACAGATACATACAGATACATAGATACATAAAGATACATACAGATACATACAGATACATACAGATACATACAGATACATACAGATACATACAGATACATACAGATACATACAGATACATACAGCTACATACAGATACATAAAGATACATACAGAAACATACAGATACATACAGATACATACAGATACATACAGATACATACAGATACATACAGATACATACAGAAACATACATATACCTCTAGATACATACAGATACATACAGATAGATACAGATACATACAGATACATAAAGATACATAAAGATACATACAGATACATACAGATACATACAGATACATACAGATACATACAGATACATACAGATACATATAGATACATACAGATACATCCAGATACATACAAATACAAACAGACACATACAGATACATACAGATACATACAGAAACATACATATACCTCTAGATACATACAGATACATACAGATAGATACAGATACATACAGATACATAAAGATACATAAAGATACATACAGATACATACAGATACATACAGATACATACAGATACATACAGATACATACAGATACATACAGATACATACAGATACATACAGCTACATACAGATACATAAAGATACATTCAGATACATACAGATACATACAGATACATACATATACATACAGATACATACAGATACAAACAGATACATAGAGATACATACAGATACATAAAAATACATACAGATACATGCAAATACAAACAGACACATACAGATACAAACAGATACATACAGAAACAAACATATACCTCTAGATACATACAGATACATACAGATACATACAGATACATACAGATACATCCAGATACATACAGATACATACAGATACTTAGAGATACATAGAGATACATACAGATACATACAGATACATACAGATACATACAGATACATACAGATACATACAGAAACATACAGATACATACAGATACATACAGATACATACAGATACATACAGATACATACAGATACATACAGATACATAGAGATACATACAGATACATACAGCTACATACAGATACATAAAGATACATTCAGATACATACAGATACATACAGATACATACAGAGATACATACAGATACATACAGATACATAAAGATACATAAAGATACATAAAGATACATGCAGATACATACAGATACATTCAGATACATACAGATACATACAGATACATACAGATACATACAGATACATACAGATATATACAGATACATAAAGATACATACAGATACATAAAGATACATAAATACACATGAAGATACATACTTATCCATACAGATACATACAGATACATACAGCTACATACAGATACATAAAGATACATACAGATACATACAGATACATACAGATAAATACAGAGATACATACAGATACATACAGATACATGCAGATACATAAAGATAGATACATGCAGATACATACAGATACATTCAGATACATACAGATACATACAGATACATACCGCTACATACAGATACAAAAAGATACATAAAGATACATACAGATACATACAGATACATACAGATACATCCAGATACATACAGATACATACAGATACAAAGATACATACAGATACATACAGATACATACAGATACATACAGATGCAAACAGATACATACAGATACATACAGATACATACGGATACATACAGATACATACAGATACATCCAGATACATACAGATACATACAGATACATAGAGATACATACAGATACATACAGATACATACAGATACATACAGATACATACAGATACATACAGATACATACAGATACATAAAGATTCATACAGATACATACAGATACATACAAATACAAACAGACACATACAGATACATACAGATACATACAGAAACATACATATACCTCTAGATACATACAGATACATTCAGATAAATACAGATAAATACAGATACATACAGATACATAAAGATACATACAGATACATACAGATACATAAAGATTCATAAAGATACATACAGATACATACAGATACATACAGATACATCCAGATACATACAGATACATACAGATACATAGAGATACATACAGATACATACAGATACATACAGATACATACAGATACATACTTATCCATACAGATACATACAGATACATACAAATACAAACAGACACATACAGATACATACAGAAACATACATATACCTCTAGATACATACAGATTCATACAGATACATAAAGATACATAAAGACACATGAAGATACATACTTATCCATACAGATACATACAGATACATACAGATACATACAGATACATACAGATACATACAGATACAAACAGATACATACAGATACATAAAGATACATAAAGATACATAAAGATAAATAAAGATACATACAGATACATAAAGAGATACATACTTATCCATACAGATACATACAGATACATACAGATACATACAGATACAAACAGATACATACAGATACATAAAGATACATAAAGATACATAAAGATAAATAAAGATACATACAGATACATAAAGAGATACATACTTATCCATACAGATACATACAGATACATACAGATACATACAGATTTATACAGATACATACAGATACAAACAGATACATACAGATACATACAGATACATACAGATACATACAGATACATACAGATACATACAGATACATCCAGATACATACAGAGATACATACAGATACATTCAGATACATACAGCTACATACAGATACATAAAGATACATAAAGATACATACAGATATATACAGATACATACAGATACATACAGATACATACAGATACATACAGATACAGATACATACAGATACAGATACATACAGATACAAACAGAGATACATACAGATACATACAGATACATACAGATACATACAGATACATACAGATACATACTTATCCATACAGATACATACAGATACATACAAATACAAACAGACACATACAGATACATACAGATACATACAGAAACATACAACATACAGATACATACAGAGATACATACAGATACATACAGATACATGCAGATACATAAAGATACATAAAGATACATGCAGATACATACAGATACATTCAGATACATACAGATACATACAGATACATACCGCTACATACAGATACATAAAGATACATAAAGATACATACAGATACATACAGATACATCCAGATACATACAAATACATACAGACACATAGAGATACATAGAGATACATACAGATACATACAGATACATACAGATACATACAGATACATACAGATACATACAGATACATACAGATACATACAGATACATACAAATACATACAGATACATACAGATACATACAGATACATACAGATACATACAGATACATACAGATACATAAAGATACATAAAGATACATAAAGATACATACAGATACATACAGATACATACAGATACATACAGATACATACAGATACATACAGATACATACAGATACATACTGACACATACAGATACATACAGATACATACAGATACATACAGATACATACAGATACATAAAGATTCATACAGATACATACAGATACATACAAATACAAACAGACACATACAGATACATACAGATACATACAGAAACATACATATACCTCTAGATACATACAGATACATACAGATACATACAGATACATACAGATACATAAAGATACATACAGATACATACAGATACATAAAGATTCATAAAGATACATACAGATACATACAGATACATACAGATACATACAGATACATCCAGATACATACAGATACATACAGATACATAGAGATACATACAGATACATACAGATACATACAGATACATACAGATACATACAGATACATACAGATACATACTTATCCATACAGATACATACAGATACATACAAATACAAACAGACACATACAGATACATACAGAAACATACATATACCTCTAGATACATACAGATACATACAGATACATAAAGATACATAAAGACACATGAAGATACATACTTATCCATACAGATACATACAGATACATACAGATACATACAGATACATCCAGATACATACAGATACATACAGATACATAGAGATACATACAGATACATACAGATAAATACAGATACATACAGATACATACAGATACATACAGATACATACAGATACATACAGATACATACTACAAACAGATACATACAGATACATATAGATACATACAGATACATCCAGATACATACAGAGATACATACAGATACATTCAGATACATACAGATACATACAGATACATACAGATACATACAGACACATACAGATACATACAGATACATACAGATACAAACAGATACATAAAGATACATACAGATACATACAGATACATACAGATACATACAGATACATACAGATACATACAGATACAAACAGATACATAGAGATACATACAGATTCATACAGATACATACAGATACATACAGATACAAACAGATACATACAGATACATACAGATACATACAGATACATACAGATACATAAAGATACATAAAGATACATAAAGATACATAAAGATACATACAGATACATAAAGACACATAAAGATACATACTTATCCATAAAGATACATACAGATACATACAGATACATACAGAAACATACAGATACATAAAGATACATACAGATACATACAGATACATACAGATACATACAGATACATACAGATACATACAGATACATACAAATACGTCCAGATACATACAGAGATACATACAGATACATTCAGATACATACAGCTACATACAGATACGTAAAGATACATAAAGATACATACAGATATATACAGATACATACAGATCCATACAGATACATACAGATACATACAGATACAGATACATACAGATACAGATACATACAGATACAAACAGAGATACATACAGATACATACAGATACATACAGATTCATACAGATACATACAGATACATACAGATACATACAGATACAAACAGATACATACAGATACATACAGATAGATACAGATACATACAGATACATACAGATACATAATGATACATACAGATACATACAGATACATACAGATACATACAGCTACATACAGATACATACAGATACTTACAGATACATACAGATACATACAGATACATACAGATACATACAGATACATACAGATACATACAGATACATCCAGATACATACAGATACATACAGATACATACAGATACATAAAGATACATACAGATACATACAGATACATACTTATCCATACAGATACATACAGATACATACAAATACAAACAGACATATACAGATACATACAGAAACATACATATACCTCTAGATACATACAGATACATACAGATACATAAAGATACATAAAGATACATACAGATACATAGAGATACATACTGATTCATACAGATACATACAGATACAAACAGATACATACAGATACATACAGATACATACAGATACTTAAAGATACATAAAGATACAGATACATAAAGACACATGAAGATACATACTTATCCATACAGATACATACAGATACATACAGATACATACAGATACATACAGATACATACAGATACAAACAGATACATACAGATACATAAAGATACATAAAGATACATAAAGATAAATAAAGATACATACAGATACATAAAGAGATACATACTTAACCATACAGATACATACAGATACATACAGATACATACAGATACATACAGATACAAACAGATACATAGAGATACATACAGATACATACAGATACATACAGATACATACAGATACATACAGATCCATACAGATACATACAGATACATATAGATACATACAGATACATCCAGATACATACAGATACATACAGATACAAAGAGATACATACAGATACATACATATACCTCTAGATACATACAGATACATACAGATAGATACAGATACATACAGATACATAAAGATACATAAAGATACATACAGATACATACAGATACATACAGATACATACAGATACATACAGATACATACAGATACATACAGATACATACAGATACATACAGATACATACAGATACATACAGATACATACAGATACATACAGATACATACAGATACATACAGCTACATACAGATACATAAAGATACATACAGATACATACAGATACATACAGAAACATACAGATACATACAGAGATAAATACAGATACATACAGATACATGCAGATACATAAAGATACATAAAGATACATAAAGATACATGCAGATACATACAGATACATTCAGATACATACAGATACATACAGATACATACCGCTACATACAGATACATAAAGATACATACAGATACATACAGATACATACAGATACATCCAGATACATACAGATACATACAGATACATAGAGATACATACAGATACATACAGATACATACAGATACATACAGATACATACAGATACATACAGATACATACAGATACATAAGGATACATACAGATACATAAAGATACATACAGATACATACAGATACATACAGATACATACAGATACATACAGATACATCCAGATACATACAGATACATACAGATACATAGAGATACATAGAGATACATACAGATACATACAGATACATACAGATACATACAGATACATACTACAAACAGATACATACAGATACATACAGATACATACAGATACAAACAGATACATACAGATACATACAGATACATACAGATACATAAAGATACATAAAGATACATAAAGATACATACAGACATAAAGATACATACTTATCCATAAAGATACACACAGATACATACAGATACATATAAATACATACAGATACATACAGATACATACAGATACATACAGATACATACAGATACATACAGATACATAAAGATACATAAAGATACATAAAGATACATAAAGATACATACAGATACATAAAGATTCATAAAGATACATACAAATACATACAGATACATACAGATACATACAGATACATGCAGATACATACAGATACATACAGATACATACAGATACATACAGATACATACAGATACATACAGATACATACAGATACATACAGATACATAAAGATACATAAAGATACATACTTATCCATACAGATACATACAGATACATACAAATACATAAAGATACATAGAGATTCACAAAGATACATACTTATCCATACAGATACATACAGATACATACAGATACATACATATACATACAGATACATCCAGATACATACAGATACATACAGATACATAGAGATATATACAGATACATACAGATACAAACAGATACATACAGATACATACAGATACATACAGATATATACTACATACAGATACATACAGATACATATAGATACATACAGATACATCCAGATACATACAAATACAAACAGACACATACAGATACATACAGAAACATACATATACCTCTAGATACATACAGATACATACAGATAGATACAGATACATACAGATACATAAAGATACATAAAGATACATACAGATACATACAGATACATACAGATACATACAGATACATACAGATACATACAGATACATACAGATACATACAGATACATACAGATACAAACAGATACATACAGCTACATACAGATACATAAAGATACATTCAGATACATACAGATACATACAGATACATACAGAGATACATACAGATACATAAAGATACATAAAGATACATGCAGATACATACCGATACATTCAGATACATACAGATACATACAGATACATACAGCTACATACAGATACATAAAGATACATAAAGATACATACAGATACATACAGATACATACAGATACATACAGATACATACAGATACATACAGATACATACTGACACATACAGATACATACAGATACAAACAGATACATACAGATACATACAGATACATACTTATCCATACAGATACATACAGATACATACAAATACAAACAGACACATACAGATACATACAGATACATACAGAAACATACATATACCTCTAGATACATACAGATACATACAGATAGATACAGATACATACAGATACATAGATACATAAAGATACATACAGATACATACAGATACATACAGATACATACAGATACATACAGATACATACAGATACATACAGATACATACAGATACATACAGATACATACAGATACATACAGCTACATACAGATACATAAAGATACATACAGATACATACAGATACATACAGATACATACAGATACATACAGATACATACAGATACATACAGATACATACAGATACATACAGATACATACAGAAACATACATATACCTCTAGATACATACAGATACATACAGATACATACAGATACATACAGATACATACAGATACATATAGATACATACAGATACATCCAGATACATACAAATACAAACAGACACATACAGATACATACAGATACATACAGAAACATACATATACCTCTAGATACATACAGATACATACAGATAGATACAGATACATACAGATACATAAAGATACATAAAGATACATACAGATACATACAGATACATACAGATACATACAGATACATACAGATACATACAGATACATACAGATACATACAGATACATACAGCTACATACAGATACATAAAGATACATTCAGATACATACAGATACATACAGATACATACATATACATACAGATACATACAGATACAAACAGATACATAGAGATACATAAAGATTCATAAAGATACATACTTATCCATACAGATACATACAGATACATACAGATACATACAGATACATACAGATACATACAGATACATACAGATACATAAAAATACATACAGATACATGCAAATACAAACAGACACATACAGATACAAACAGATACATACAGAAACAAACATATACCTCTAGATACATACAGATACATACAGATACATACAGATACATCCAGATACATACAGATACATACAGATACTTAGAGATACATAGAGATACATACAGATACATACAGATACATACAGATACATACAGATACATACAGATACATACAGAAACATACAGATACATACAGATACATACAGATACATACAGATACATACAGATACATACAGATACATACAGATACATAGAGATACATACAGATACATACAGCTACATACAGATACATAAAGATACATTCAGATACATACAGATACATACAGATACATACAGAGATACATACAGATACATACAGATACATAAAGATACATAAAGATACATAAAGATACATGCAGATACATACAGATACATTCAGATACATACAGATACATACAGATACATACAGCTACATACAGATACATAAAGATACATAAATATACATACAGATACATACAGATACATACAGATACATACAGATACATACAGATACATACAGATACATACAGATACATACAGATACATACTGACACATACAGATACATACAGATACAAACAGATACATACAGATACATACAGATACATACAGATACATACAAATACAAACAGACACATACAGATACATACAGATACATACAGAAACATACATATACCTCTAGATACATACAGATACATACAGATAGATACAGATAGATACAGATACATACAGATACATAAAGATACATAAAGATACATACAGATACATACAGATACATACAGATACGTAGATACATACAGATACATACAGATACATACAGATACATACAGATACATACAGATACATACAGATACATACAGCTACATACAGATACATAAAGATACATACAGATACATACAGATACATACAGATACATACAGATGCATACAGAGATAAATACAGATACATACAGATACATGCAGATACATAAAGATACATAAAGATACATGCAGATACATACAGATACATTCAGATACATACAGATACATACAGATACATACCGCTACATACAGATACATAAAGATACAGATACATACAGATACATACAGATACATCCAGATACATACAGATACATACAGATACATAGAGATACATAGAGATACATACAGATACATACAGATACATACAGATACATACAGATACATACAGATACATAAGGATACATACAGATACATACAGATACATACAGATACATACAGATACATACAGATACATCCAGATACATACAGATACATACAGATACATACAGATACATACAGATACATACAGATACATACAGATACATACAGATACATACAGATACATACAGATACATGCAGATACATAGAGATACATACAGATACATACAGATACATACAGATACAAAGAGATACATACAGATACATACAGATACCTCTAGATACATACAGATACATACAGATAGATACAGATACATACAGATACATACAGATACATACAGATACATACAGATACATACAGATACATACAGATACATAGAGATATATATACAGATACATACAGATACATACAGATACATACAGATACATAAAGATACATAAAGATACATACATATACATACAGATACATACAGATACATACCGATACATACAGATACATCCAGATACATACAGATACATACAGATACATAGAGATACATACAGATACATACAGATACATACAGATACATACAGATACATACAGATACATACAGCTACATACAGATACATACAGATACATACAGATACATACAGATACATACAGATACATACAGATACATACAGATACATACAGATACATCCAGATACATACAGATACATACAGATACATACAGATACAAAGAGATACATACAGATACATACAGATACCTCTAGATACATACAGATACATACAGATAGATACAGATACATACAGATACATACAGATACATAATGATACATACAGATACATACAGATACATAAAGATACATACACATACAAACAGATACATACAGATACATACAGCTACATACAGATACATAAAGATACATAAAGATACATACAGACACATACAGATACATACAGATACATACAGATACATACAGATACATCCAGATACATACAGTTACATACAGATACATAGAGATACATACAGATACATACAGATACATACAGATACATACAGATACATACAGATACATACAGATACATACAGATACATACAGATACATACAGATACATACAGATACATACAGATACATACTACAAACAGATACATACAGATACATATAGATACATACAGATACATCCAGATACATACAGAGATACATACAGATACATTCAGATACATACAGATACATACAGATACATACAGATACATACAGATACATACAGACACATACAGATACATACAGATACATACAGATACATACAGATACAAACAGATACATAAAGATACATACAGATACATACAGATACATACAGATACATACAGATACATACAGATACAAACAGATACATAGAGATACATACAGATTCATACAGATACATACAGATACATACAGATACAAACAGATACATACAGATACATACAGATACATACAGATACATACAGATACATAAAGATACATAAAGATACATAAAGATACATAAAGATACATAGATACATACAGATACATAAAGACACATAAAGATACATACTTATCCATAAAGATACATACAGATACATACATATACATACAGATACATACAGAAACATACAGATACATAAAGATACATACAGATACATACAGATACATACAGATACATAGAGATACATACAGATACATACAGATACATACAGATACATCCAGATACATACAGAGATACATACAGATACATTCAGATACATACAGCTACATACAGATACATAAAGATACATACAGATATATACAGATACATACAGATACATACAGATACATACAGATACATACAGATACATACAGATACATACAGATACAGATACATACAGATACAGATACATACAGATACAAACAGAGATACATACAGATACATACAGATACATACAGATACATACTTATCCATACAGATACATACAGATACATACAAATACAAACAGACACATACAGATACATACAGATATATACAGAAACATACATATACCTCTAGATACATACAGATACATACAGATAGATACAGATACATACAGATACATAAAGATGCATAAAGATACATACAGATACATACAGATACATACAGATACATACAGATACATACAGATACATACAGATACATACTGACACATACAGTAACATACAGATACATACAGATACATACAGCTACATACAGATACATAAAGATACATACAGATACATACAGATACATACAGATACATACAGAGATACATACAGATACATACAGATACATACAGATACATACAGATACATACAGATACATACAGATACATACAGATACATACAGATACATAAAGATACATACAGATACATAAAGATACATAAATACACATGAAGATACATACTTATCCATACAGATACATACAGATACATACAGCTACATACAGATACATAAAGATACATACAGATACATACAGATACATACAGATACATACAGAGATACATACAGATACATACAGATACATGCAGATACATAAAGATAGATACATGCAGATACATACAGATACATTCAGATACATACAGATACATACAGATACAAAAAGATACATAAAGATACATACAGATACATACATATACATACAGATACATCCAGATACATACAGATACATACAGATACAAAGATACATACAGATACATACAGATACATACAGATACATACAGATGCAAACAGATACATACAGATACATACAGATACATACGGATACATACAGATACATACAGATACATCCAGATACATACAGATACATACAGATACATAGAGATACATACAGATACATACAGATACATACAGATACATACAGATACATACAGATACATACAGATACATACAGATACATAAAGATTCATACAGATACATACAGATACATACAAATACAAACAGACACATACAGATACATACAGATACATACAGAAACATACATATACCTCTAGATACATACAGATACATTCAGATACATACAGATACATACAGATACATAAAGATACATACAGATACATACAGATACATAAAGATTCATAAAGATACATACAGATACATACAGATACATACAGATACATCCAGATACATACAGATACATACAGATACATAGAGATACATACAGATACATACAGATACATACAGATACATACAGATACATACAGATACATACAGATACATACAGATACATACTTATCCATACAGATACATACAGATACATACAAATACAAACAGACACATACAGATACATACAGAAACATACATATACCTCTAGATACATACAGATTCATACAGATACATAAAGATACATAAAGACACATGAAGATACATACTTATCCATACAGATACATACAGATACATACAGATACATACAGATACATACAGATACAAACAGATACATACAGATACATAAAGATACATAAAGATACATAAAGATAAATAAAGATACATACAGATACATAAAGAGATACATACTTATCCATACAGATACATACAGATACATACAGATACATACAGATACATACAGAGATACATACAGATACATTCAGATACATACAGCTACATACAGATACATAAAGATACATAAAGATACATACAGATATATACAGATACATACAGATACATACAGATACATACAGATACATACAGATACAGATACATACAGATACAGATACATACAGATACAAACAGAGATACATACAGATACATACAGATACATACAGATACATACAGATACATACAGATACATACAGATACATACTTATCCATACAGATACATACAGATACATACAAATACAAACAGACACATACAGATACATACAGAAACATACAACATACAGATACATACAGAGATACATACAGATACATACAGATACATGCAGATACATAAAGATACATAAAGATACATAAAGATACATGCAGATACATACAGATACATTCAGATACATACAGATACATACAGATACATACCGCTACATACAGATACATAAAGATACATAAAGATACATACAGATACATACAGATACATCCAGATACATACAAATACATACAGACACATAGAGATACATACAGATACATAATGATACATACAGATACATACAGATACATAAAGATACATACAGATACAAACAGATACATACAGATACATACAGCTACATACAGATACATAAAGATACATAAAGATACATACAGACACATACAGATACATACAGATACATACAGATACATACAGATACATCCAGATACATACAGATACATACAGATACATAGAGATACATACAGATACATACAGATACATACAGATACATACAGATACATACAGATACATACAGATACATACAGATACATACAGATACATACAGATACATACTACAAACAGATACATACAGATACATATAGATACATACAGATACATCCAGATACATACAGAGATACATACAGATACATTCAGATACATACAGATACATACAGATACATACAGATACATACAGACACATACAGATACATACAGATACATACAGATACATACAGATACAAACAGATACATAAAGATACATACAGATACATACAGATACATACAGATACATACAGATACATACAGATACAAACAGATACATAGAGATACATACAGATTCATACAGATACATACAGATACATACAGATACAAACAGATACATACAGATACATACAGATACATACAGATACATACAGATACATAAAGATACATAAAGATACATAAAGATACATAAAGATACATAAAGATACATACAGATACATAAAGACACATAAAGATACATACTTATCCATAAAGATACATACAGATACATACAGATACATACAGATACATACAGAAACATACAGATACATAAAGATACATACAGATACAAACAGATACATACAGATACATACAGATACATACAGATACATACAGATACATACAGATACATCCAGATACATACAGAGATACATACAGATACATTCAGATACATACAGCTACATACAGATACATAAAGATACATACAGATATATACAGATACATACAGATACATACAGATACATACAGATACATACAGATACAGATACATACAGATACAGATACATACAGATACAAACAGAGATACATACAGATACATACAGATACATACAGATACATACTTATCCATACATATACATACAGATACATACAAATACAAACAGACACATACAGATACATACAGATATATACAGAAACATACATATACCTCTAGATACATACAGATACATACAGATAGATACAGATACATACAGATACATAAAGATGCATAAAGATACATACAGATACATACAGATACATACAGATACATACAGATACATACAGATACATACAGATACATACAGATACATACAGATACATACAGATACATACAGATACATACAGATACATACTGACACATACAGTAACATACAGATACATACAGATACATACAGCTACATACAGATACATAAAGATACATACAGATACATACAGATACATACAGAGATACATACAGATACATACAGATACATACAGATACATACAGATACATACAGCAACATACAGATACATAAAGATACATAAAGATACATACAGCTACATACAGATACATACAGATACATACAGATACATACAGATACATACAGATACATACAGATACATACAGATACATACAGCAACATACAGATACATAAAGATACATAAAGATACATACAGATACATACAGATACATAGAGATACATACAGATTCATACAGATACATACAGAAACATACATATACCTCTAGATACATACAGATACATTCAGATACATTCAGATACATACAGAGATACATACAGATACATTCAGATACATACAGCTACATACAGATACATAAAGATACATACAGATACATACAGATACATACAGATACATACAGATACATACAGATACATACAGATACAGATACATACAGATACAGATACATACAGATACAAACAGAGATACATACAGATACATACAGATACATACAGATACATACTTATCCATACAGATACATACAGATACATTTAAATACAAACAGACACATACAGATACATACAGATATATACAGAAACATACATATACCTCTAGATACATACAGATACATACAGATAGATACAGATACATACAGATACATAAAGATGCATAAAGATACATACAGATACATACAGATACATACAGATACATACAGATACATACAGATACATACAGATACATACAGATACATACAGATACATACTGACACATACAGTAACATACAGATACATACAGATACATACAGCTACATACAGATACATAAAGATACATACAGATACATACAGATACATACAGATACATTCAGAGATACATACAGATACATACAGATACATACAGATACATACAGATACATACTGACACATACAGTAACATACAGATACATACAGATACATACAGCTACATACAGATACATACAGATACATACAGATACATACAGATACATACAGATACATACAGATACATACAGATACATACAGATACATACAGATACATACAGATACATACAGCAACATACAGATACATAAAGATACATAAAGATACATACAGATACATACAGATACATAGAGATACATACAGATTCATACAGATACATACAGAAAGATACATATACCTCTAGATACATACAGATACATACAGATACATTCAGATACATTCAGATACATACAGATACATACAGATACATAAAGATACATAAAGATACATAAAGATACAGATACATAAAGATTCATAAAGATACATACTTATCCATACAGATACATACAGATACATACAGATACATACAGATACATACAGATACATACTTATCCATACAGACATACAGATACATACAGATAAATACAGATACATACAGATACATACAGATACATACAGAAACATACATATACCTCTAGATACATACAGATACATACAGATAGATACAGATACATACAGATACATAAAGATACATAAAGATACATGTAGATACATACAGATACATACAGATACATACAGATACATACAGATACATACAGATACATACAGATACATACAGATACATACAGATACATTCAGATACATACAGATACATACAGATACATAAAGATACATAAAGATACATACAGATACATAAAGATTCATAAAGATACATACTTATCCATACAGATACATACAGATACATACAGATACATACAGATACATACAGATACATACAGTTACATACAGATACATACAGATACATACAGATACATACAGATACATACTTATCCATACAGACATACAGATACATACAAATACAAACAGACACATACAGATACATACAGAAACATACATATACCTCTAGATACATACAGATACATACAGATAGATACCGATACATACAGATACATAAAGATACATAAAGATACATAAAGATACATATAGATACATACAGATACATACAGATACATACAGATACATACAGATACATACAGATACATACAGATACATACAGATACATACAGATACATACAGATACATACAGATACATACAGATACATACAGATACATACAGATACATACAGATACAAACAGATACATACAGATACATAAAGATACATACATGCAGATACATACAGATACATACAGAGATACATACAGATACATTCAGATACATACAGCTACATACAGATACATAAAGATACATAAAGATACATACAGATATATACAGATACATACAGATACATACAGATACATACAGATACAGATACATACAGATACAGATACATACAGATACAAACAGAGATACATACAGATACATACAGATACATACAGATACATACAGATACATACAGATACATACTTATCCATACAGATACATACAGATACATACAAATACAAACAGACACATACAGATACATACAGATACATACAGAAACATACAACATACAGATACATACAGAGATACATACAGATACATACAGATACATGCAGATACATAAAGATACATAAAGATACATAAAGATACATGCAGATACATACAGATACATACAGATACATACAGATACATACAGATACATACCGCTACATACAGATACATAAAGATACATAAAGATACATACAGATACATACAGATACATCCAGATACATACAAATACATACAGACACATAGAGATACATAGAGATACATACAGATACATAATGATACATACAGATACATACAGATACATAAAGATACATACAGATACAAACAGATACATACAGATACATACAGCTACATACATATACATAAAGATACATAAAGATACATACAGACACATACAGATACATACAGATACATACAGATACATACAGATACATCCAGATACATACAGATACATACAGATACATAGAGATACATACAGATACATACAGATACATACAGATACATACAGATACATACAGATACATACAGATACATACAGATACATACAGATACATACAGATACATACTACAAACAGATACATACAGATACATATAGATACATACAGATACATCCAGATACATACAGAGATACATACAGATACATTCAGATACATACAGATACATACAGATACATACAGATACATACAGACACATACAGATACATACAGATACATACAGATACATACAGATACAAACAGATACATAAAGATACATACAGATACATACAGATACATACAGATACATACAGATACATACAGATACATACAGATACAAACAGATACATAGAGATACATACAGATTCATACAGATACATACAGATACATACAGATACAAACAGATACATACAGATACATACAGATACATACAGATACATACAGATACATAAAGATACATAAAGATACATAAAGATACATAAAGACACATAAAGATACATACTTATCCATAAAGATACATACAGATACATACAGATACATACAGATACATACAGAAACATACAGATACATAAAGATACATACAGATACAAACAGATACATACAGATACATACAGATACATACAGATACATACAGATACATACAGATACATCCAGATACATACAGAGATACATACAGATACATACAGATACATACAGATACATACAGATACATACAGATACATACAGATACATACTTATCCATACAGACATACAGATACATACAAATACAAACAGACACATACAGATACATACAGAAACATACATATACCTCTAGATACATACAGATACATACAGATAGATACAGATACATACAGATACATAAAGATACATAAAGATACATAAAGATACATATAGATACATACAGATACATACAGATACATACAGATACATACAGATACATACAGATACATACAGATACATACAGATACATACAGATACATACAGATACATACAGATACATACAGATACATACAGATACATACAGATACATACAGCAACATACAGATACATAAAGATACATACATGCAGATACATACAGATACATACAGAGATACATACAGATACATTCAGATACATACAGCTACATACAGATACATAAAGATACATAAAGATACATACAGATATATACAGATACATACAGATACATACAGATACATACAGATACATACAGATACAGATACATACAGATACAGATACATACAGATACAAACAGAGATACATACAGATACATACAGATACATACAGATACATACAGATACATACTTATCCATACAGATACATACAGATACATACAAATACAAACAGACACATACAGATACATACAGATACATACAGAAACATACAACATACAGATACATACAGAGATACATACAGATACATACAGATACATGCAGATACATAAAGATACATAAAGATACATAAAGATACATGCAGATACATACAGATACATTCAGATACATACAGATACATACAGATACATACCGCTACATACAGATACATAAAGATACATAAAGATACATACAGATACATACAGATACATCCAGATACATACAAATACATACAGACACATAGAGATACATAGAGATACATACAGATACATAATGATACATACAGATACATACAGATACATAAAGATACATACAGATACAAACAGATACATACAGATACATACAGCTACATACAGATACATAAAGATACATAAAGATACATACAGACACATACAGATACATACAGATACATACAGATACATACAGATACATCCAGATACATACAGATACATACAGATACATAGAGATACATACAGATACATACAGATACATACAGATACATACAGATACATACAGATACATACAGATACATACAGATACATACAGATACATACTACAAACAGATACATACAGATACATATAGATACATACAGATACATCCAGATACATACAGAGATACATACAGATACATTCAGATAAATACAGATACATACAGATACATACAGATACATACAGACACATACAGATACATACAGATACATACAGATACATACAGATACAAACAGATACATAAAGATACATACAGATACATACAGATACATACAGATACATACAGATACATACAGATACAAACAGATACATAGAGATACATACAGATTCATACAGATACATACAGATACATACAGATACAAACAGATACATACAGATACATACAGATACATACAGATACATACAGATACATACTGACACATACAGTAACATACAGATACATACAGATACATACAGCTACATACAGATACATAAAGATACATACAGATACATACAGATACATACAGATACATACAGAGATACATACAGATACATACAGATACATACAGATACATACAGCAACATACAGATACATAAAGATACATAAAGATACATACAGATACATACAGATACATACAGATACATACAGATACATACAGATACATCCAGATACATACAGAGATACATACAGATACATTCAGATACATACAGCTACATACAGATACATAAAGATACATACAGATACATACAGATACATACAGATACATACAGATACATACAGATACATACAGATACAGATACATACAGATACAGATACATACAGATACAAACAGAGATACATACAGATACATACAGATACATACAGATACATACTTATCCATACATATACATACAGATACATACAAATACAAACAGACACATACAGATACATACAGATATATACAGAAACATACATATACCTCTAGATACATACAGATACATACAGATAGATACAGATACATACAGATACCTAAAGATGCATAAAGATACATACAGATACATACAGATACATACAGATACATACAGATACATACAGATACATACAGATACATACTGACACATACAGTAACATACAGATACATACAGATACATACAGCTACATACAGATACATAAAGATACATACAGATACATACAGATACATACAGATACATACAGAGATACATACAGATACATACAGATACATACAGATACATACAGCAACATACAGATACATAAAGATACATAAAGATACATACAGCTACATACAGATACATACAGATACATATAGATACATACAGATACATACAGATACATACAGCAACATACAGATACATAAAGATACATAAAGATACATACAGATACATACAGATACATAGAGATACATACAGATTCATACAGATACATACAGAAACATACATATACCTCTAGATACATACAGATACATACAGATACATTCAGATACATTCAGATACATACAGAGATACATACAGATACATTCAGATACATACAGATACATACAGATACATACAGATACATGCAGATACATAAAGATACATACAGATACATACAGATACATACAGATACAAAGAGATACATACAGATACATACAGATACCTCTAGATACATACAGATACATACAGATAGATACAGATACATACAGATACATACAGATACATAATGATACATACTTATCCATACAGATACATACAGATACATACATATACAAACAGACACATACAGATACATACAGATATATACAGAAACATACATATACCTCTAGATACATACAGATACATACAGATACATACAGATACATAAAGATGCATAAAGATACATACAGATACATACAGATACATACAGATACATACAGATACATACAGATACATACAGATACATACAGATACATACAGATACATACTGACACATACAGTAACATACAGATACATACAGATACATACAGCTACATACAGATACATAAAGATACATACAGATACATACAGATACATACAGATACATACAGAGATACATACAGATACATACAGATACATACAGATACATACAGATACATACTGACACATACAGTAACATACAGATACATACAGATACATACAGCTACATACAGATACATACAGATACATACAGATACATACAGATACATACAGATACATACAGATACATACAGATACATACAGATACATACAGATACATACAGATACATACAGCAACATACAGATACATAAAGATACATAAAGATACATACAGATACATACAGATACATACAGATACATAGAGATACATACAGATTCATACAGATACATACAGAAAGATACATATACCTCTAGATACATACAGATACATACAGATACATTCAGATACATTCAGATACATACAGATACATACAGATACATAAAGATACATAAAGATACATAAAGATACAGATACATAAAGATTCATAAAGATACATACTTATCCATACAGATACATACAGATACATACAGATACATACAGATACATACAGATACATACTTATCCATACAGACATACAGATACATACAGATAAATACAGATACATACAGATACATACAGATACATACAGAAACATACATATACCTCTAGATACATACAGATACATACAGATAGATACAGATACATACAGATACATAAAGATACATAAAGATACATAAAGATACATGTAGATACATACAGATACATACAGATACATACAGATACATACAGATACATACAGATACATACAGATACATACAGATACATTCAGATACATACAGATACATACAGATACATAAAGATACATAAAGATACATACAGATACATAAAGATTCATAAAGATACATACTTATCCATACAGATACATACAGATACATACAGATACATACAGATACATACAGATACATACAGATACATACAGATACATACAGATACATACAGATACATACAGATACATACTTATCCATACAGACATACAGATACATACAAATACAAACAGACACATACAGATACATACAGAAACATACATATACCTCTAGATACATACAGATACATACAGATAGATACAGATACATACAGATACATAAAGATACATAAAGATACATAAAGATACATATAGATACATACAGATACATACAGATACATACAGATACATACAGATACATACAGATACATACAGATACATACAGATACATACAGATACATACAGATACATACAGATACATACAGCTACATACAGATACATAAAGATACATACATGCAGATACATACAGATACATACAGAGATACATACAGATACATACAGATACATACAGATACATAAAGATACATAAAGATACATAAAGATACATGCAGATACATACAGATACATTCAGATACATACAGATACATACAGATACATACAGCTACATACAGATACATAAAGATACATAAAGATACATACAGATACATACAGATACATACAGATACATACAGATACATACAGATACATACAGATACATACAGATACATACAGATACATACTGACACATAAAGATACAAACAGATACATACAGATACATACAAATACATACAGATACATACAGATACATACAGATACATACAGATACATACAGATACATACTACATACAGATACATACAGATACATATAGATACATACAGATACATCCAGATACATACAGAGATACATACAGATACATTCAGATACATACAGATACATACAGATACATACAGATACATACAGATACATACAGATACATACAGATACATACAGATACAAACAGATACATAAAGATACATACAGATATATACAGATACATACAGATACATACAGATACATGCAGATACATAGAGATACATACAGATACATACAGATACATACAGATACAAAGATATACATACAGATACATACAGATACCTCTAGATACATACAGATACATACAGATAGATACAGATACATACAGATACATACAGATACATAATGATACATACAGATACATACAGATACATACAGATACATAGAGATATATATACAGATACATACAGATACATACAGATACATACAGATACATAAAGATACATAAAGATACATACATATACATACAGATACATACAGATACATACCGATACATACAGATACATCCAGATACATACAGATACATACAGATACATAGAGATACATACAGATACATACAGATACATACAGATACATACAGATACATACAGCTACATACAGATACATACAGATACATACAGATACATACAGATACATACAGATACATACAGATACATACAGATACATACAGATACATCCAGATACATACAGATACATACAGATACATACAGATACAAAGAGATACATACAGATACATACAGATACCTCTAGATACATACAGATACATACAGATAGATACAGATACATTCAGATACATACAGATACATACTGACACATACAGATACATACAGATACATACAGATTTATACAGATACATACAGATACAAACAGATACATACAGATACATACAGATACATACAGATACATACAGATACATACAGATACATACAGATACATACAGATACATACAGATACATCCAGATACATACAGAGATACATACAGATACATTCAGATACATACAGCTACATACAGATACATAAAGATACATAAAGATACATACAGATATATACAGATACATACAGATACATACAGATACATACAGATACAGATACATACAGATACAGATACATACAGATACAAACAGAGATACATACAGATACATACAGATACATACAGATACATACAGATACATACAGATACATACTTATCCATACAGATACATACAGATACATACAAATACAAACAGACACATACAGATACATACAGATACATACAGAAACATACAACATACAGATACATACAGAGATACATACAGATACATACAGATACATGCAGATACATAAAGATACATAAAGATACATAAAGATACATGCAGATACATACAGATACATTCAGATACATACAGATACATACAGATACATACCGCTACATACAGATACATAAAGATACATAAAGATACATACAGATACATACAGATACATCCAGATACATACAAATACATACAGACACATAGAGATACATAGAGATACATACAGATACATAATGATACATACAGATACATACAGATACATAGACACATACAGATACATACAGATACATACAGATACATACAGATACATCCAGATACATACAGATACATACAGATACATAGAGATACATACAGATACATACAGATACATACAGATACATACAGATACATAGAGATACATACAGATACATACAGATACATACAGATACATACTACAAACAGATACATACAGATACATATAGATACATACAGATACATCCAGATACATACAGAGATACATACAGATACATTCAGATACATACAGATACATACAGATACATACAGATACATACAGACACATACAGATACATACAGATACATACAGATACATACAGATACAAACAGATACATAAAGATACATACAGATACATACAGATACATACAGATACATACAGATACAAACAGATACAAACAGATACAAACAGATACATAGAGATACATACAGATTCATACAGATACATACAGATACAGATACATACAGATACAGATACATACAGATACAGATACAAACAGAGATACATACAGATACATACAGATACATACAGATACATACAGATACATACTTATCCATACAGATACATACAGATACATACAAATACAAACAGACACATACAGATACATACAGAAACATACAACATACAGATACATACAGAGATACATACAGATACATACAGATACATGCAGATACATAAAGATACATAAAGATACATAAAGATACATGCAGATACATACAGATACATTCAGATACATACAGATACATACAGATACATACCGCTACATACAGATACATAAAGATACATAAAGATACATACAGATACATACAGATACATCCAGATACATACAAATACATACAGACACATAGAGATACATAGAGATACATACAGATACATAATGATACATACAGATACATACAGATACATAGACACATACAGATACATACAGATACATACAGATACATACAGATACATCCAGATACATACAGATACATACAGATACATAGAGATACATACAGATACATACAGATACATACAGATACATACAGATACATACAGATACATACAGATACATACAGATACATACAGATACATACAGATACATACAGATACATACTACAAACAGATACATACAGATACATATAGATACATACAGATACATCCAGATACATACAGAGATACATACAGATACATTCAGATACATACAGATACATACAGATACATACAGATACATACAGACACATACAGATACATACAGATACATACAGATACATACAGATACAAACAGATACATAAAGATACATACAGATACATACAGATACATACAGATACATACAGATACATACAGATACAAACAGATACATAGAGATACATACAGATTCATACAGATACATACAGATACATACAGATACAAACAGATACATACAGATACATACAGATACATACAGATACATAAAGATACATAAAGATACATAAAGATACATAAAGATACATAAAGATACATACAGATACATAAAGACACATAAAGATACATACTTATCCATAAAGATACATACAGATACATACAGATACATACAGATACATACAGAAACATACAGATACATAAAGATACATACAGATACAAACAGATACATACAGATACATACAGATACATACAGATACATAATGATACATACAGATACATACAGATACATCCAGATACATACAGAGATACATACAGATACATTCAGATACATACAGCTACATACAGATACATAAAGATACATACAGATATATACAGATACATACAGATACATACAGATACATACAGATACATACAGATACAGATACATACAGATACAGATACATACAGATACAAACAGAGATACATACAGATACATACAGATACATACAGATACATACTTATCCATACAGATACATACAGATACATACAAATACAAACAGACACATACAGATACATACAGATATATACAGAAACATACATATACCTCTAGACACATACAGATACATACAGATAGATACAGATACATACAGATACATAAAGATGCATAAAGATACATACAGATACATACAGATACATACAGATACATACAGATACATACAGATACATACAGATACATACAGATACATACTGACACATACAGTAACATACAGATACATACAGATACATACAGCTACATACAGATACATAAAGATACATACAGATACATACAGATACATACAGATACATACAGATACATACAGAGATACATACAGATACATACAGATACATACAGATACATACAGATACATACAGATACATACAGATATATACAGATACATAAAGATACATACAGATACATAAAGATACATAAAGACACATGAAGATACATACTTATCCATACAGATACATACAGATACATACAGCTACATACAGATACATAAAGATACATACAGATACATACAGATACATACAGATACATACAGAGATACATACAGATACATACAGATACATGCAGATACATAAAGATACATAAAGATACATACGGATACATACAGATACATACAGATACATCCAGATACATACAGATACATACAGATACATAGAGATACATACAGATACATACAGATACATACAGATACATACAGATACATACAGATACATACAGATACATACAGATACATACAGATGCATACAGATACATACAGATACATACAGATACATACGGATACATACAGATACATACAGATACATCCAGATACATACAGATACATACAGATACATAGAGATACATACAGATACATACAGATACATACAGATACATACAGATACATACAGATACATACAGATACATACAGATACATACAGATACATAAAGATTCATACAGATACATACAGATACATACAAATACAAACAGACACATACAGATACATACAGATACATACAGAAACATACATATACCTCTAGATACATACAGATACATTCAGATACATACAGATACATACAGATACATAAAGATACATACAGATACATACAGATACATAAAGATTCATAAAGATACATACAGATACATACAGATACATACAGATACATCCAGATACATACAGATACATACAGATACATAGAGATACATACAGATACATACAGATACATACAGATACATACAGATACATACAGATACATACAGATACATACAGATACATACAGATACATACTTATCCATACAGATACATACAGATACATACAAATACAAACAGACACATACAGATACATACAGAAACATACATATACCTCTAGATACATACAGATACATACAGATACATAAAGATACATAAAGACACATGAAGATACATACTTATCCATACAGATACATACAGATACATACAGATACATACAGATACATACAGATACATACAGATACAAACAGATACATACAGATACATAAAGATACATAAAGATACATAAAGATAAATAAAGATACATACAGATACATAAAGAGATACATACTTATCCATACAGATACATACAGATACATACAGATACATACAGTTTTATACAGATACATACAGATACAAACAGATACATACAGATACATACAGATACATACAGATACATACAGATACATACAGATACATACAGATACATCCAGATACATACAGAGATACATACAGATACATTCAGATACATACAGCTACATACAGATACATAAAGATACATAAAGATACATACAGATATATACAGATACATACAGATACATACAGATACATACAGATACATACAGATACAGATACATACAGATACAGATACATACAGATACAAACAGAGATACATACAGATACATACAGATACATACAGATACATACAGATACATACAGATACATACTTATCCATACAGATACATACAGATACATACAAATACAAACAGACACATACAGATACATACAGATACATACAGAAACATACAACATACAGATACATACAGAGATACATACAGATACACACAGATACATGCAGATACATAAAGATACATAAAGATACATGCAGATACATACAGATACATTCAGATACATACAGATACATACAGATACATACCGCTACATACAGATACATAAAGATACATAAAGATACATACAGATACATACAGATACATCCAGATACATACAAATACATACAGACACATAGAGATACATAGAGATACATACAGATACATACAGATACATACAGATACATACAGATACATACAGATACATACAGATACATACAGATACATACAAATACATACAGATACATACAGATACATACAGATACATACAGATACATAAAGATACATAAAGATACATAAAGATACATACAGATACATACAGATACATACAGATACATACAGATACATACTACAAACAGATACATACAGATACATATAGATACATACAGATACATCCAGATACATACAGAGATACATACAGATACATTCAGATACATACAGATACATACAGATACATACAGATACATACAGACACATACAGATACATACAGATACATACAGATACATACAGATACAAACAGATACATAAAGATACATACAGATACATACAGATACATACAGATACATACAGATGTATACAGATACAAACAGATACATAGAGATACATACAGATTCATACAGATACATACAGATACATACGGATACAAACAGATACATACAGATACATACAGATACATACAGATACATACAGATACATAAAGATACATACAGATACAAACAGATACATACAGATACATACAGATACATACAGATACATAATGATACATACAGATACATACAGATACATCCAGATACATACAGAGATACATACAGATACATTCAGATACATACAGCTACATACAGATACATAAAGATACATACAGATATATACAGATACATACAGATACATACAGATACATACAGATACATACAGATACAGATACATACAGATACAGATACATACAGATACAAACAGAGATACATACAGATACATACAGATACATACAGATACATACTTATCCATACAGATACATACAGATACATACAAATACAAACAGACACATACAGATACATACAGATATATACAGAAACATACATATACCTCTAGACACATACAGATACATACAGATAGATACAGATACATACAGATACATAAAGATGCATAAAGATACATACAGATACATACAGATACATACAGATACATACAGATACATACAGATACATACAGATACATACAGATACATACTGACACATACAGTAACATACAGATACATACAGATACATACAGCTACATACGGATACATAAAGATACATACAGATACATACAGATACATACAGATACATACAGATACATACAGAGATACATACAGATACATACAGATACATACAGATACATACAGATACATACAGATACATACAGATATATACAGATACATAAAGATACATACAGATACATAAAGATACATAAAGACACATGAAGATACATACTTATCCATACAGATACATACAGATACATACAGCTACATACAGATACATAAAGATACATACAGATACATACAGATACATACAGATACATACAGAGATACATACAGATACATACAGATACATGCAGATACATAAAGATACATAAAGATACATACAGATACATACAGATACATACAGATACATCCAGATACATACAGATACATACAGATACATAGAGATACATACAGATACATACAGATACATACAGATACATACAGATACATACAGATACATACAGATACATACAGATACATACAGATGCATACAGATACATACAGATACATACAGATACATACGGATACATACAGATACATACAGATACATCCAGATACATACAGATACATACAGATACATAGAGATACATACAGATACATACAGATACATACAGATACATACAGATACATACAGATACATACAGATACATACAGATACATACAGATACATAAAGATTCATACAGATACATACAGATACATACAAATACAAACAGACACATACAGATACATACAGATACATACAGAAACATACATATACCTCTAGATACATACAGATACATTCAGATACATACAGATACATACAGATACATAAAGATACATACAGATACATACAGATACATAAAGATTCATAAAGATACATACAGATACATACAGATACATACAGATACATCCAGATACATACAGATACATACAGATACATAGAGATACATACAGATACATACAGATACATACAGATACATACAGATACATACAGATACATACAGATACATACAGATACATACAGATACATACTTATCCATACAGATACATACAGATACATACAAATACAAACAGACACATACAGATACATACAGAAACATACATATACCTCTAGATACATACAGATACATACAGATACATAAAGATACATAAAGACACATGAAGATACATACTTATCCATACAGATACATACAGATACATACAGATACATACAGATACATACAGATACATACAGATACAAACAGATACATACAGATACATAAAGATACATAAAGATACATAAAGATAAATAAAGATACATACAGATACATAAAGAGATACATACTTATCCATACAGATACATACAGATACATACAGATACATACAGTTTTATACAGATACATACAGATACAAACAGATACATACAGATACATACAGATACATACAGATACATACAGATACATACAGATACATACAGATACATCCAGATACATACAGAGATACATACAGATACATTCAGATACATACAGCTACATACAGATACATAAAGATACATAAAGATACATACAGATATATACAGATACATACAGATACATACAGATACATACAGATACATACAGATACAGATACATACAGATACAGATACATACAGATACAAACAGAGATACATACAGATACATACAGATACATACAGATACATACAGATACATACAGATACATACTTATCCATACAGATACATACAGATACATACAAATACAAACAGACACATACAGATACATACAGATACATACAGAAACATACAACATACAGATACATACAGAGATACATACAGATACACACAGATACATGCAGATACATAAAGATACATAAAGATACATGCAGATACATACAGATACATTCAGATACATACAGATACATACAGATACATACCGCTACATACAGATACATAAAGATACATAAAGATACATACAGATACATACAGATACATCCAGATACATACAAATACATACAGACACATAGAGATACATAGAGATACATACAGATACATACAGATACATACAGATACATACAGATACATACAGATACATACAGATACATACAGATACATACAAATACATACAGATACATACAGATACATACAGATACATACAGATACATAAAGATACATAAAGATACATAAAGATACATACAGATACATACAGATACATACAGATACATACAGATACATACTACAAACAGATACATACAGATACATATAGATACATACAGATACATCCAGATACATACAGAGATACATACAGATACATTCAGATACATACAGATACATACAGATACATACAGATACATACAGACACATACAGATACATACAGATACATACAGATACATACAGATACAAACAGATACATAAAGATACATACAGATACATACAGATACATACAGATACATACAGATGTATACAGATACAAACAGATACATAGAGATACATACAGATTCATACAGATACATACAGATACATACGGATACAAACAGATACATACAGATACATACAGATACATACAGATACATACAGATACATAAAGATACATAAAGATACATAAAGATACATAAAGATACATAAAGATACATACAGCTACATACAGATACGTAAAGATACATAAAGATACATACAGATATATACAGATACATACAGATCCATACAGATACATACAGATACATACAGATACAGATACATACAGATACAGATACATACAGATACAAACAGAGATACATACAGATACATACAGATACATACAGATTCATACAGATACATACAGATACATACAGATACATACAGATACAAACAGATACATACAGATACATACAGATAGATACAGATACATACAGATACATACAGATACATAATGATACATACAGATACATACAGATACATACAGATACATACAGCTACATACAGATACATACAGATACTTACAGATACATACAGATACATACAGATACATACAGATACATACAGATACATACAGATACATACAGATACATCCAGATACATACAGATACATACAGATACATACAGATACATACAGATACATAAAGATACATACAGATACATACAGATACATACTTATCCATACAGATACATACAGATACATACAAATACAAACAGACATATACAGATACATACAGAAACATACATATACCTCTAGATACATACAGATACATACAGATACATAAAGATACATAAAGATACATACAGATACATAGAGATACATACTGATTCATACAGATACATACAGATACAAACAGATACATACAGATACATACAGATACATACAGATACTTAAAGATACATAAAGATACAGATACATAAAGACACATGAAGATACATACTTATCCATACAGATACATACAGATACATACAGATACATACAGATACATACAGATACATACAGATACATACAGATACATACAGATACATAAAGATACATAAAGATACATAAAGATAAATAAAGATACATACAGATACATAAAGAGATACATACTTAACCATACAGATACATACAGATACATACAGATACATACAGATACATACAGATACAAACAGATACATAGAGATACATACAGATTCATACAGATACATACAGATACATACAGATACATACAGATCCATACAGATACATACAGATACATATAGATACATACAGATACATCCAGATACATACAGATACATACAGATACAAAGAGATACATACAGATACATACATATACCTCTAGATACATACAGATACATACAGATAGATACAGATACATACAGATACATAAAGATACATAAAGATACATACAGATACATACAGATACATACAGATACATACAGATACATACAGATACATACAGATACATACAGATACATACAGATACATACAGATACATACAGATACATACAGATACATACAGATACATACAGATACATACAGCTACATACAGATACATAAAGATACATACAGATACATACAGATACATACAGAAACATACAGATACATACAGAGATAAATACAGATACATACAGATACATGCAGATACATAAAGATACATAAAGATACATAAAGATACATGCAGATACATACAGATACATTCAGATACATACAGATACATACAGATACATACCGCTACATACAGATACATAAAGATACATACAGATACATACAGATACATACAGATACATCCAGATACATACAGATACATACAGATACATAGAGATACATACAGATACATACAGATACATACAGATACATACAGATACATACAGATACATACAGATACATACAGATACATAAGGATACATACAGATACATAAAGATACATACAGATACATACAGATACATACAGATACATACAGATACATACAGATACATCCAGATACATACAGATACATACAGATACATAGAGATACATAGAGATACATACAGATACATACAGATACATACAGATACATACAGATACATACAGATACATACTACAAACAGATACATACAGATACATACAGATACATACAGATACAAACAGATACATACAGATACATACAGATACATACAGATACATAAAGATACATAAAGATACATAAAGATACATACAGACATAAAGATACATACTTATCCATAAAGATACACACAGATACATACAGATACATATAAATACATACAGATACATACAGATACATACAGATACATACAGATACATACAGATACATACAGATACATAAAGATACATAAAGATACATAAAGATACATAAAGATACATACAGATACATAAAGATTCATAAAGATACATACAAATACATACAGATACATACAGATACATACAGATACATACAGATACATACAGATACATACAGATACATACAGATACATACAGATACATACAGATACATACAGATACATACAGATACATACAGATACATAAAGATACATAAAGATACATACTTATCCATACAGATACATACAGATACATACAAATACATAAAGATACATAGAGATTCACAAAGATACATACTTATCCATACAGATACATACAGATACATACAGATACATACATATACATACAGATACATCCAGATACATACAGATACATACAGATACATAGAGATATATACAGATACATACAGATACAAACAGATACATACAGATACATACAGATACATACAGATATATACTACATACAGATACATACAGATACATATAGATACATACAGATACATCCAGATACATACAAATACAAACAGACACATACAGATACATACAGATACATACAGGAACATACATATACCTCTAGATACATACAGATACATACAGATAGATACAGATACATACAGATACATAAAGATACATAAAGATACATACAGATACATACAGATACATACAGATACATACAGATACATACAGATACAAACAGATACATACAGCTACATACAGATACATAAAGATACATTCAGATACATACAGATACATACAGATACATACAGAGATACATACAGATACATAAAGATACATAAAGATACATGCAGATACATACCGATACATTCAGATACATACAGATACATACAGATACATACAGCTACATACAGATACATAAAGATACATAAAGATACATACAGATACATACAGATACATACAGATACATACAGATACATACAGATACATACAGATACATACTGACACATACAGATACATACAGATACAAACAGATACATACAGATACATACAGATACATACTTATCCATACAGATACATACAGATACATACAAATACAAACAGACACATACAGATACATACAGATACATACAGAAACATACATATACCTCTAGATACATACAGATACATACAGATAGATACAGATACATACAGATACATAGATACATAAAGATACATACAGATACATACAGATACATACAGATACATACAGATACATACAGATACATACAGATACATACAGATACATACAGATACATACAGCTACATACAGATACATAAAGATACATACAGATACATACAGATACATACAGATACATACAGATACATACAGATACATACAGATACATACAGATACATACAGATACATACAGAAACATACATATACCTCTAGATACATACAGATACATACAGATACATACAGATACATACAGATACATATAGATACATACAGATACATCCAGATACATACAAATACAAACAGACACATACAGATACATACAGATACATACAGAAACATACATATACCTCTAGATACATACAGATACATACAGATAGATACAGATACATACAGATACATAAAGATACATAAAGATACATACAGATACATACAGATACATACAGATACATACAGATACATACAGATACATACAGATACATACAGATACATACAGATACATACAGCTACATACAGATACATAAAGATACATTCAGATACATACAGATACATACAGATACATACATATACATACAGATACATACAGATACAAACAGATACATAGAGATACATAAAGATTCATAAAGATACATACTTATCCATACAGATACATACAGATACATACAGATACATACAGATACATACAGATACATACAGATACATAAAAATACATACAGATACATGCAAATACAAACAGACACATACAGATACAAACAGATACATACAGAAACAAACATATACCTCTAGATACATACAGATACATACAGATACATACAGATACATCCAGATACATACAGATACATACAGATACTTAGAGATACATAGAGATACATACAGATACATACAGATACATACAGATACATACAGATACATACAGATACATACAGAAACATACAGATACATACAGATACATACAGATACATACAGATACATACAGATACATACAGATACATACAGATACATAGAGATACATACAGATACATACAGCTACATACAGATACATAAAGATACATTCAGATACATACAGATACATACAGATACATACAGAGATACATACAGATACATACAGATACATAAAGATACATAAAGATACATAAAGATACATGCAGATACATACAGATACATTCAGATACATACAGATACATACAGATACATACAGCTACATACAGATACATAAAGATACATAAATATACATACAGATACATACAGATACATACAGATACATACAGATACATACAGATACATACAGATACATACAGATACATACAGATACATACTGACACATACAGATACATACAGATACATACAGATACATACAGATACATACAGATACATACAGATACATACAAATACAAACAGACACATACAGATACATACAGATACATACAGAAACATACATATACCTCTAGATACATACAGATACATACAGATAGATACAGATACATACAGATACATAAAGATACATAAAGATACATACAGATACATACAGATACATACAGATACGTAGATACATACAGATACATACAGATACATACAGATACATACAGATACATACAGATACATACAGATACATACAGATACATACAGATACATAAAGATACATACAGATACATACAGATACATACAGATACATACAGATGCATACAGAGATAAATACAGATACATACAGATACATGCAGATACATAAAGATACATAAAGATACATGCAGATACATACAGATACATTCAGATACATACAGATACATACAGATACATACCGCTACATACAGATACATAAAGATACAGATACATACAGATACATACAGATACATCCAGATACATACAGATACATACAGATACATAGAGATACATAGAGATACATACAGATACATACAGATACATACAGATACATACAGATACATACAGATACATAAGGATACATACAGATACATACAGATACATACAGATACATACAGATACATACAGATACATCCAGATACATACAGATACATACAGATACATACAGATACATACAGATACATACAGATACATACAGATACATACAGATACATACAGATACATACAGATACATGCAGATACATAGAGATACATACAGATACATACAGATACATACAGATACAAAGAGATACATACAGATACCTCTAGATACATACAGATACATACAGATAGATACAGATACATACAGATACATACAGATACATACAGATACATACAGATACATACAGATACATACAGATACATAGAGATATATATACAGATACATACAGATACATACAGATACATACAGATACATAAAGATACATAAAGATACATACATATACATACAGATACATACAGATACATACCGATACATACAGATACATCCAGATACATACAGATACATACAGATACATAGAGATACATACAGATACATACAGATACATACAGATACATACAGATACATACAGATACATACAGCTACATACAGATACATACAGATACATACAGATACATACAGATACATACAGATACATACAGATACATACAGATACATACAGATACATCCAGATACATACAGATACATACAGATACATACAGATACAAAGAGATACATACAGATACATACAGATACCTCTAGATACATACAGATACATACAGATAGATACAGATACATACAGATACATACAGATACATAATGATACATACAGATACATACAGATACATAAAGATACATACAGATACAAACAGATACATACAGATACATACAGCTACATACAGATACATAAAGATACATAAAGATACATACAGACACATACAGATACATACAGATACATACAGATACATACAGATACATCCAGATACATACAGTTACATACAGATACATAGAGATACATACAGATACATACAGATACATACAGATACATACAGATACATACAGATACATACAGATACATACAGATACATACAGATACATACAGATACATACAGATACATACAGATACATACTACAAACAGATACATACAGATACATATAGATACATACAGATACATCCAGATACATACAGAGATACATACAGATACATTCAGATACATACAGATACATACAGATACATACAGATACATACAGATACATACAGACACATACAGATACATACAGATACATACAGATACATACAGATACAAACAGATACATAAAGATACATACAGATACATACAGATACATACAGATACATACAGATACATACAGATACAAACAGATACATAGAGATACATACAGATTCATACAGATACATACAGATACATACAGATACAAACAGATACATACAGATACATACAGATACATACAGATACATACAGATACATAAAGATACATAAAGATACATAAAGATACATAAAGATACATAGATACATACAGATACATAAAGACACATAAAGATACATACTTATCCATAAAGATACATACAGATACATACATATACATACAGATACATACAGATACATACAGATACATAAAGATACATACAGATACATACAGATACATACAGATACATACAGATACATACAGATACATACAGATACATACAGATACATCCAGATACATACAGAGATACATACAGATACATTCAGATACATACAGCTACATACAGATACATAAAGATACATACAGATATATACAGATACATACAGATACATACAGATACATACAGATACATACAGATACATACAGATACATACAGATACAGATACATACAGATACAGATACATACAGATACAAACAGAGATACATACAGATACATACAGATACATACAGATACATACTTATCCATACAGATACATACAGATACATACAAATACAAACAGACACATACAGATACATACAGATATATACAGAAACATACATATACCTCTAGATACATACAGATACATACAGATAGATACAGATACATACAGATACATAAAGATGCATAAAGATACATACAGATACATACAGATACATACAGATACATACAGATACATACAGATACATACAGATACATACTGACACATACAGTAACATACAGATACATACAGATACATACAGCTACATACAGATACATAAAGATACATACAGATACATACAGATACATACAGATACATACAGAGATACATACAGATACATACAGATACATACAGATACATACAGATACATACAGATACATACAGATACATACAGATATACAGGGTGTCCCTAAACCCAACGCCGAAATGAAGAGGGGTGATAGAACAGCTCATAAGCAACCATATTAAGTTAATTTGACCTTAATAAAAAGTTCATGGTTTTCGAGATATTTGCATTTAAAAAAAACTCGTGACTTGATGCCCTGCGTCAGTATGTCGATTGCCACCACTGCAAATTTAGGTATTTTTTAAATCTGTTTTTTGCAGGATGTTACTAAAAACATATCCTATCGAATGTAATTTCAATTTATTACATATCATGATGCTTTGTCGGTAAAAATAATAAAAAAAAACGAATTATAGCAATTTATTAAATTTAGCCAGCGGTTTTGATCGAGTTTCATTTAAAAAAAGTATTGTAAACTAACATGGCACACAACATAAAAAGATAGTAAATTTATTGTAGTTTTCAAAAAGGTACAGCATTTTCTAATTTACGCAGCAGTTTACGAGATATTGATATTTTACACCAAAAGGAGCTCATACTGCAGTTATTCCATAGTATGGTACCAGAGCCCCTACTAGGCTCAGAGTTTGAATTTTGAACAAAAAATCGATTTAAAGAATACTTTATTTAGAATAGGAACACAATTCAATTTGAGAATAAAAAAAAAATTAAATATTCATAGCGAACCTGGCAAATAACGTAAAAAGAGCAAATTTAGAGTTGTTTTTAAAATGGTATTGAAGTGACTTAATTATTTAGCGGTTTATAAGATAATGCAAAAATAATACTGGTTGCCATTTTTATCTGTTAAGTGAATAAAAAAACTAAAAACATTAAAAAAATACGATACCTGTTTTATGTAACTAAATTAAATGTTCAAATTGTCCGCCATTGACTTGAATACAAGCTCGGCATCTCCTTAAAAATGCTCGACTGATGTGACGTGCACTTCTTGATACGTCGTTTTGGGCCTCTGCGTAAATGCGTTGTCTCAGCTCCGCTATACTGTTAATCGGTTCATTGTAAACTTTTTCTTTAATATAACCCCAGTAATAGAAATCCAGAGGATTTAGGTCTGGAGATCGAGGAGGCCACAAAATGGGACCCAGACGGCCGATCCATTTCTGTGGATAAGTTTGGTTTAAATGTAGTCGCACTTCGCGTGCATAATGTGCTGGACAGCCATCATTCTGCAGCCACATTGACCTCCGCGTAGCTAAAGGTACGTCGTCGAGAAGATTTGGCAACTCATTCTCTAAGAAATGCAGATAACTTGGACCATTCAGCATTTCTGGTAATTCAAATGGGCCAATTATTTTCCCATCTAATATTCCAGTCCAGAGGTTCACTTTAAATTGGTACTGCGACCGATCTTCCCTCATTCAATGAGGATTTTCTAATGCATAACTGTGTAAATTGTGCATGTTCATAAATCCATCTCTCTTAAAAGTGCTTTCATCAGACCATAAAACCATATTTATGAAATTGGGATCCTCTCTGTGTTTTTGCAGCATTGTCTGGCAAAACTGAACACGAAGTGGGTAATCACGGGGCAGCAACGCTTGAACACGTTGTATGTGGTATGGATGATATCCATATCGACGTAATATTCTATTGGCAACAGATTTTGATATCCCTAAATTACGTTCAATGTTCCGTGTCGAAGTGGATGGGTCGTTTTGAATCTCTTGTAAAACATCTTCATCGTAATCTCCTCTAGGTCTTCCCAATCCACCACGATTGCCAGGCAAAACGCCTTGTGAGTATGCGAGATGAACATTTCGAAATACTCGATGGTCCGGATGCCTTAAATTTGGATATCTTTCCCGATAGAGTCTAGCTGCAGCACAAGAGTTACCCTGACATTCCCCATAGACAAAATGCATGTTGGCATATTCTTGAGGAGTATAATTCTCTGGCATATTTGTAACAAACGCACTACAATTAATCTTAACAGAGCCAAAGTAAATCGAAGTTAAAATCAATAGGCAGAACTCGAGTCCAAGATGCAAAAAGCAAAGTTAAATTGTACCAAAAATCCAAATCACAAGGCAAACACGAGTTCTATTGGTAAATCAAGTCTATTTAAGAAAATAAGAAACCAAACTAAATGAAGAACATCAAACGAATTGACGAAGTGTCCTAAAATTACTAAAATACTCTTTAATCAGAAAGCCGACTTGAATTCAAATTTCAAATTGTGTTCCAATTTCAAATTGTGTATTCTTTGAATCTATTTTTTGTTCGAAATTCAAACTCTGAGCCTAGTAGGGGCTCTGGTTCCATACTATGTAATAACTGCAGTATGAGCTCCTGTTAGTGTAAAATATCAATATCTCGTAAACTGCTGCGTAAATTAGAAAATGCTGTACCTTTTTGAAAACTACAATAAATTTACTATCTTTTTATGTTGTGTGCCATGTTAGTTTACAATACTTTTTTTAAATGAAAGTCGATCAAAACCGCTGGCTAAATTTAATAAATTGCTATAATTCGTTTTTTTTTATTATTTTTACCGACAAAGCATCATGATATGTAATAAATTGAAATTACATTCGATAGGATATCTTTTTAGTAACATCCTGCAAAAAACAGATTTAAAAAATACCTAAATTTGCAGTGGTGGCAATCGACATACTGACGCAGGGCCTCAAAAGTCACGAGTTTTTTAAAAATGCAAATATCTCGAAAACCATGAACTTTTTATTAAGGTCAAATTAACTTAATATGGTTGCTTATGAGCTGTTCTATCACCCCTCTTCATTTTGGCGTTGGTTTTAGGGACACCCTGTATACAGATACATAAAGATACATACAGATACATAAAGATACATAAATACACATGAAGATACATACTTATCCATACAGATACATACAGATACATACAGCTACATACAGATACATAAAGATACATACAGATACATACAGATACATACAGATACATACAGAGATACATACAGATACATACAGATACATGCAGATACATAAAGATAGATACATGCAGATACATACAGATACATTCAGATACATACAGATACATACAGATACATACCGCTACATACAGATACAAAAAGATACATAAAGATACATACAGATACATACATATACATACAGATACATCCAGATACATACAGATACATACAGATACAAAGATACATACAGATACATACAGATACATACAGATACATACAGATGCAAACAGATACATACAGATACATACAGATACATACGGATACATACAGATACATACAGATACATCCAGATACATACAGATACATACAGATACATAGAGATACATACAGATACATACAGATACATACAGATACATACAGATACATACAGATACATACAGATACATACAGATACATAAAGATTCATACAGATACATACAGATACATACAAATACAAACAGACACATACAGATACATACAGATACATACAGAAACATACATATACCTCTAGATACATACAGATACATTCAGATACATACAGATACATACAGATACATAAAGATACATACAGATACATACAGATACATAAAGATTCATAAAGATACATACAGATACATACAGATACATACAGATACATCCAGATACATACAGATACATACAGATACATAGAGATACATACAGATACATACAGATACATACAGATACATACAGATACATACAGATACATACAGATACATACTTATCCATACAGATACATACAGATACATACAAATACAAACAGACACATACAGATACATACTGACACATACAGTAACATACAGATACATACAGATACATACAGCTACATACAGATACATAAAGATACATACAGATACATACAGATACATACAGATACATACAGAGATACATACAGATACATACAGATACATACAGATACATACAGATACATACAGCAACATACAGATACATAAAGATACATAAAGATACATACAGCTACATACAGATACATACAGATACATACAGATACATACAGATACATACAGATACATACAGATACATACAGATACATACAGCAACATACAGATACATAAAGATACATAAAGATACATACAGATACATACAGATACATAGAGATACATACAGATTCATACAGATACATACAGAAACATACATATACCTCTAGATACATACAGATACATTCAGATACATTCAGATACATACAGAGATACATACAGATACATTCAGATACATACAGCTACATACAGATACATAAAGATACATACAGATATATACAGATACATACAGATACATACAGATACATACAGATACATACAGATACAGATACATACAGATACAGATACATACAGATACAAACAGAGATACATACAGATACATACAGATACATACAGATACATACTTATCCATACAGATACATACAGATACATTTAAATACAAACAGACACATACAGATACATACAGATATATACAGAAACATACATATACCTCTAGATACATACAGATACATACAGATAGATACAGATACATACAGATACATAAAGATGCATAAAGATACATACAGATACATACAGATACATACAGATACATACAGATACATACAGATACATACAGATACATACAGATACATACAGATACATACTGACACATACAGTAACATACAGATACATACAGATACATACAGCTACATACAGATACATAAAGATACATACAGATACATACAGATACATACAGATACATTCAGAGATACATACAGATACATACAGATACATACAGATACATACAGATACATACTGACACATACAGTAACATACAGATACATACAGATACATACAGCTACATACAGATACATACAGATACATACAGATACATACAGATACATACAGATACATACAGATACATACAGATACATACAGATACATACAGATACATACAGCAACATACAGATACATAAAGATACATAAAGATACATACAGATACATACAGATACATAGAGATACATACAGATTCATACAGATACATACAGAAAGATACATATACCTCTAGATACATACAGATACATACAGATACATTCAGATACATTCAGATACATACAGATACATACAGATACATAAAGATACATAAAGATACATAAAGATACAGATACATAAAGATTCATAAAGATACATACTTATCCATACAGATACATACAGATACATACAGATACATACAGATACATACAGATACATACTTATCCATACAGACATACAGATACATACAGATAAATACAGATACATACAGATACATACAGATACATACAGAAACATACATATACCTCTAGATACATACAGATACATACAGATAGATACAGATACATACAGATACATAAAGATACATAAAGATACATGTAGATACATACAGATACATACAGATACATACAGATACATACAGATACATACAGATACATACAGATACATACAGATACATACAGATACATTCAGATACATACAGATACATACAGATACATAAAGATACATAAAGATACATACAGATACATAAAGATTCATAAAGATACATACTTATCCATACAGATACATACAGATACATACAGATACATACAGATACATACAGATACATACAGATACATACAGATACATACAGATACATACAGATACATACAGATACATACTTATCCATACAGACATACAGATACATACAAATACAAACAGACACATACAGATACATACAGAAACATACATATACCTCTAGATACATACAGATACATACAGATAGATACCGATACATACAGATACATAAAGATACATAAAGATACATAAAGATACATATAGATACATACAGATACATACAGATACATACAGATACATACAGATACATACAGATACATACAGATACATACAGATACATACAGATACATACAGATACATACAGATACATACAGATACATACAGATACATACAGATACATACAGATACATAAAGATACATACATGCAGATACATACAGATACATACAGAGATACATACAGATACATTCAGATACATACAGCTACATACAGATACATAAAGATACATAAAGATACATACAGATACATACAGATACATACAGATACATACAGATACATACAGATACAGATACATACAGATACAGATACATACAGATACAAACAGAGATACATACAGATACATACAGATACATACAGATACATACAGATACATACAGATACATACTTATCCATACAGATACATACAGATACATACAAATACAAACAGACACATACAGATACATACAGATACATACAGAAACATACAACATACAGATACATACAGAGATACATACAGATACATACAGATACATGCAGATACATAAAGATACATAAAGATACATAAAGATACATGCAGATACATACAGATACATTCAGATACATACAGATACATACAGATACATACCGCTACATACAGATACATAAAGATACATAAAGATACATACAGATACATACAGATACATCCAGATACATACAAATACATACAGACACATAGAGATACATAGAGATACATACAGATACATAATGATACATACAGATACATACAGATACATAAAGATACATACAGATACAAACAGATACATACAGATACATACAGCTACATACATATACATAAAGATACATAAAGATACATACAGACACATACAGATACATACAGATACATACAGATACATACAGATACATCCAGATACATACAGATACATACAGATACATAGAGATACATACAGATACATACAGATACATACAGATACATACAGATACATACAGATACATACAGATACATACAGATACATACAGATACATACTACAAACAGATACATACAGATACATATAGATACATACAGATACATCCAGATACATACAGAGATACATACAGATACATTCAGATACATACAGATACATACAGATACATACAGATACATACAGACACATACAGATACATACAGATACATACAGATACATACAGATACAAACAGATACATAAAGATACATACAGATACATACAGATACATACAGATACATACAGATACATACAGATACAAACAGATACATAGAGATACATACAGATTCATACAGATACATACAGATACATACAGATACAAACAGATACATACAGATACATACAGATACATACAGATACATACAGATACATAAAGATACATAAAGATACATAAAGATACATAAAGACACATAAAGATACATACTTATCCATAAAGATACATACAGATACATACAGATACATACAGATACATACAGAAACATACAGATACATAAAGATACATACAGATACAAACAGATACATACAGATACATACAGATACATACAGATACATACAGATACATACAGATACATCCAGATACATACAGAGATACATACAGATACATACAGATACATACAGATACATACAGATACATACAGATACATACTTATCCATACAGACATACAGATACATACAAATACAAACAGACACATACAGATACATACAGAAACATACATATACCTCTAGATACATACAGATACATACAGATAGATACAGATACATACAGATACATAAAGATACATAAAGATACATAAAGATACATATAGATACATACAGATACATACAGATACATACAGATACATACAGATACATACAGATACATACAGATACATACAGATACATACAGATACATACAGATACATACAGATACATACAGATACATACAGATACATACAGCAACATACAGATACATAAAGATACATACATGCAGATACATACAGATACATACAGAGATACATACAGATACATTCAGATACATACAGCTACATACAGATACATAAAGATACATAAAGATACATACAGATATATACAGATACATACAGATACATACAGATACATACAGATACATACAGATACAGATACATACAGATACAGATACATACAGATACAAACAGAGATACATACAGATACATACAGATACATACAGATACATACAGATACATACTTATCCATACAGATACATACAGATACATACAAATACAAACAGACACATACAGATACATACAGATACATACAGAAACATACAACATACAGATACATACAGAGATACATACAGATACATACAGATACATGCAGATACATAAAGATACATAAAGATACATAAAGATACATGCAGATACATACAGATACATTCAGATACATACAGATACATACAGATACATACCGCTACATACAGATACATAAAGATACATAAAGATACATACAGATACATACAGATACATCCAGATACATACAAATACATACAGACACATAGAGATACATAGAGATACATACAGATACATAATGATACATACAGATACATACAGATACATAAAGATACATACAGATACAAACAGATACATACAGATACATACAGCTACATACAGATACATAAAGATACATAAAGATACATACAGACACATACAGATACATACAGATACATACAGATACATACAGATACATCCAGATACATACAGATACATACAGATACATAGAGATACATACAGATACATACAGATACATACAGATACATACAGATACATACAGATACATACAGATACATACAGATACATACAGATACATACTACAAACAGATACATACAGATACATATAGATACATACAGATACATCCAGATACATACAGAGATACATACAGATACATTCAGATACATACAGATACATACAGATACATACAGATACATACAGATACATACAGATACATACAGATACATACAGATACATACAGATACAAACAGATACATAAAGATACATACAGATACATACAGATACATACAGATACATACAGATACATACAGATACAAACAGATACATAGAGATACATACAGATTCATACAGATACATACAGATACATACAGATACAAACAGATACATACAGATACATACAGATACATACAGATACATACAGATACATACTGACACATACAGTAACATACAGATACATACAGATACATACAGCTACATACAGATACATAAAGATACATACAGATACATACAGATACATACAGATACATACAGAGATACATACAGATACATACAGATACATACAGATACATACAGCAACATACAGATACATAAAGATACATAAAGATACATACAGATACATACAGATACATACAGATACATACAGATACATACAGATACATCCAGATACATACAGAGATACATACAGATACATTCAGATACATACAGCTACATACAGATACATAAAGATACATACAGATACATACAGATACATACAGATACATACAGATACATACAGATACATACAGATACAGATACATACAGATACAGATACATACAGATACAAACAGAGATACATACAGATACATACAGATACATACAGATACATACTTATCCATACATATACATACAGATACATACAAATACAAACAGACACATACAGATACATACAGATATATACAGAAACATACATATACCTCTAGATACATACAGATACATACAGATAGATACAGATACATACAGATACATACAGATACATAAAGATACATACAGATACATACAGATACATACAGATACATACAGATACATACAGATACATACAGATACATACTGACACATACAGTAACATACAGATACATACAGATACATACAGCTACATACAGATACATAAAGATACATACAGATACATACAGATACATACAGATACATACAGAGATACATACAGATACATACAGATACATACAGATACATACAGCAACATACAGATACATAAAGATACATAAAGATACATACAGCTACATACAGATACATACAGATACATATAGATACATACAGATACATACAGATACATACAGCAACATACAGATACATAAAGATACATAAAGATACATACAGATACATACAGATACATAGAGATACATACAGATTCATACAGATACATACAGAAACATACATATACCTCTAGATACATACAGATACATACAGATACATTCAGATACATTCAGATACATACAGAGATACATACAGATACATTCAGATACATACAGATACATACAGATACATACAGATACATGCAGATACATAGAGATACATACAGATACATACAGATACATACAGATACAAAGAGATACATACAGATACATACAGATACCTCTAGATACATACAGATACATACAGATAGATACAGATACATACAGATACATACAGATACATAATGATACATACTTATCCATACAGATACATACAGATACATACAAATACAAACAGACACATACAGATACATACAGATATATACAGAAACATACATATACCTCTAGATACATACAGATACATACAGATACATACAGATACATAAAGATACATACAGATACATACAGATACATACAGATACATACAGATACATACAGATACATACAGATACATACAGATACATACAGATACATACAGATACATACTGACACATACAGTAACATACAGATACATACAGATACATACAGCTACATACAGATACATACAGATACATACAGATACATACAGATACATACAGATACATACAGAGATACATACAGATACATACAGATACATACAGATACATACAGATACATACTGACACATACAGTAACATACAGATACATACAGATACATACAGCTACATACAGATACATACAGATACATACAGATACATACAGATACATACAGATACATACAGATACATACAGATACATACAGATACATACAGATACATACAGATACATACAGCAACATACAGATACATAAAGATACATAAAGATACATACAGATACATACAGATACATACAGATACATAGAGATACATACAGATTCATACAGATACATACAGAAAGATACATATACCTCTAGATACATACAGATACATACAGATACATTCAGATACATTCAGATACATACAGATACATACAGATACATAAAGATACATAAAGATACATAAAGATACAGATACATAAAGATTCATAAAGATACATACTTATCCATACAGATACATACAGATACATACAGATACATACAGATACATACAGATACATACTTATCCATACAGACATACAGATACATACAGATAAATACAGATACATACAGATACATACAGATACATACAGAAACATACATATACCTCTAGATACATACAGATACATACAGATAGATACAGATACATACAGATACATAAAGATACATAAAGATACATAAAGATACATGTAGATACATACAGATACATACAGATACATACAGATACATACAGATACATACAGATACATACAGATACATACAGATACATTCAGATACATACAGATACATACAGATACATAAAGATACATAAAGATACATACAGATACATAAAGATTCATAAAGATACATACTTATCCATACAGATACATACAGATACATACAGATACATACAGATACATACAGATACATACAGATACATACAGATACATACAGATACATACAGATACATACAGATACATACTTATCCATACAGACATACAGATACATACAAATACAAACAGACACATACAGATACATACAGAAACATACATATACCTCTAGATACATACAGATACATACAGATAGATACAGATACATACAGATACATAAAGATACATAAAGATACATAAAGATACATATAGATACATACAGATACATACAGATACATACAGATACATACAGATACATACAGATACATACAGATACATACAGATACATACAGATACATACAGATACATACAGATACATACAGCTACATACAGATACATAAAGATACATACATGCAGATACATACAGATACATACAGAGATACATACAGATACATACAGATACATACAGATACATAAAGATACATAAAGATACATAAAGATACATGCAGATACATACAGATACATTCAGATACATACAGATACATACAGATACATACAGCTACATACAGATACATAAAGATACATAAAGATACATACAGATACATACAGATACATACAGATACATACAGATACATACAGATACATACAGATACATACAGATACATACAGATACATACTGACACATAAAGATACAAACAGATACATACAGATACATACAAATACATACAGATACATACAGATACATACAGATACATACAGATACATACTACATACAGATACATACAGATACATATAGATACATACAGATACATCCAGATACATACAGAGATACATACAGATACATTCAGATACATACAGATACATACAGATACATACAGATACATACAGATACATACAGATACATACAGATACATACAGATACAAACAGATACATAAAGATACATACAGATATATACAGATACATACAGATACATACAGATACATGCAGATACATAGAGATACATACAGATACATACAGATACATACAGATACAAAGATATACATACAGATACATACAGATACCTCTAGATACATACAGATACATACAGATAGATACAGATACATACAGATACATACAGATACATAATGATACATACAGATACATACAGATACATACAGATACATAGAGATATATATACAGATACATACAGATACATACAGATACATACAGATACATAAAGATACATAAAGATACATACATATACATACAGATACATACAGATACATACCGATACATACAGATACATCCAGATACATACAGATACATACAGATACATAGAGATACATACAGATACATACAGATACATACAGATACATACAGATACATACAGCTACATACAGATACATACAGATACATACAGATACATACAGATACATACAGATACATACAGATACATACAGATACATACAGATACATCCAGATACATACAGATACATACAGATACATACAGATACAAAGAGATACATACAGATACATACAGATACCTCTAGATACATACAGATACATACAGATAGATACAGATACATTCAGATACATACAGATACATACTGACACATACAGATACATACAGATACATACAGATTTATACAGATACATACAGATACAAACAGATACATACAGATACATACAGATACATACAGATACATACAGATACATACAGATACATACAGATACATACAGATACATCCAGATACATACAGAGATACATACAGATACATTCAGATACATACAGCTACATACAGATACATAAAGATACATAAAGATACATACAGATATATACAGATACATACAGATACATACAGATACATACAGATACAGATACATACAGATACAGATACATACAGATACAAACAGAGATACATACAGATACATACAGATACATACAGATACATACAGATACATACAGATACATACTTATCCATACAGATACATACAGATACATACAAATACAAACAGACACATACAGATACATACAGATACATACAGAAACATACAACATACAGATACATACAGAGATACATACAGATACATACAGATACATGCAGATACATAAAGATACATAAAGATACATAAAGATACATGCAGATACATACAGATACATTCAGATACATACAGATACATACAGATACATACCGCTACATACAGATACATAAAGATACATAAAGATACATACAGATACATACAGATACATCCAGATACATACAAATACATACAGACACATAGAGATACATAGAGATACATACAGATACATAATGATACATACAGATACATACAGATACATAGACACATACAGATACATACAGATACATACAGATACATACAGATACATCCAGATACATACAGATACATACAGATACATAGAGATACATACAGATACATACAGATACATACAGATACATACAGATACATACAGATACATACAGATACATACTACAAACAGATACATACAGATACATATAGATACATACAGATACATCCAGATACATACAGAGATACATACAGATACATTCAGATACATACAGATACATACAGATACATACAGATACATACAGACACATACAGATACATACAGATACATACAGATACATACAGATACAAACAGATACATAAAGATACATACAGATACATACAGATACATACAGATACATACAGATACATACAGATACAAACAGATACAAACAGATACATAGAGATACATACAGATTCATACAGATACATACAGATACAGATACATACAGATACATACAGATACAAACAGATACATAGAGATACATACAGATTCATACAGATACATACAGATACATACAGATACAAACAGATACATACAGATACATACAGATACATACAGATACATACAGATACATAAAGATACATAAAGATACATAAAGATACATAAAGATACATAGATACATACAGATACATAAAGACACATAAAGATACATACTTATCCATAAAGATACATACAGATACATACATATACATACAGATACATACAGAAACATACAGATACATAAAGATACATACAGATACATACAGATACATACAGATACATACAGATACATACAGATACATACAGATACATACAGATACATCCAGATACATACAGAGATACATACAGATACATTCAGATACATACAGCTACATACAGATACATAAAGATACATACAGATACATACAGATACATACAGATACATACAGATACATACAGATACATACAGATACATACAGATACATACAGATACAGATACATACAGATACAGATACATACAGATACAAACAGAGATACATACAGATACATACAGATACATACAGATACATACTTATCCATACAGATACATACAGATACATACAAATACAAACAGACACATACAGATACATACAGATATATACAGAAACATACATATACCTCTAGATACATACAGATACATACAGATAGATACAGATACATACAGATACATAAAGATGCATAAAGATACATACAGATACATACAGATACATACAGATACATACAGATACATACAGATACATACAGATACATACTGACACATACAGTAACATACAGATACATACAGATACATACAGCTACATACAGATACATAAAGATACATACAGATACATACAGATACATACAGATACATACAGAGATACATACAGATACATACAGATACATACAGATACATACAGATACATACAGATACATACAGATACATACAGATACATACAGATACATAAAGATACATACAGATACATAAAGATACATAAATACACATGAAGATACATACTTATCCATACAGATACATACAGATACATACAGCTACATACAGATACATAAAGATACATACAGATACATACAGATACATACAGATACATACAGAGATACATACAGATACATACAGATACATGCAGATACATAAAGATAGATACATGCAGATACATACAGATACATTCAGATACATACAGATACATACAGATACATACCGCTACATACAGATACAAAAAGATACATAAAGATACATACAGATACATACATATACATACAGATACATCCAGATACATACAGATACATACAGATACAAAGATACATACAGATACATACAGATACATACAGATACATACAGATGCAAACAGATACATACAGATACATACAGATACATACGGATACATACAGATACATACAGATACATCCAGATACATACAGATACATACAGATACATAGAGATACATACAGATACATACAGATACATACAGATACATACAGATACATACAGATACATACAGATACATACAGATACATAAAGATTCATACAGATACATACAGATACATACAAATACAAACAGACACATACAGATACATACAGATACATACAGAAACATACATATACCTCTAGATACATACAGATACATTCAGATACATACAGATACATACAGATACATAAAGATACATACAGATACATACAGATACATAAAGATTCATAAAGATACATACAGATACATACAGATACATACAGATACATACAGATACATCCAGATACATACAGATACATACAGATACATAGAGATACATACAGATACATACAGATACATACAGATACATACAGATACATACAGATACATACAGATACATACTTATCCATACAGATACATACAGATACATACAAATACAAACAGACACATACAGATACATACTGACACATACAGTAACATACAGATACATACAGATACATACAGCTACATACAGATACATAAAGATACATACAGATACATACAGATACATACAGATACATACAGAGATACATACAGATACATACAGATACATACAGATACATACAGATACATACAGCAACATACAGATACATAAAGATACATAAAGATACATACAGCTACATACAGATACATACAGATACATACAGATACATACAGATACATACAGATACATACAGATACATACAGATACATACAGCAACATACAGATACATAAAGATACATAAAGATACATACAGATACATACAGATACATAGAGATACATACAGATTCATACAGATACATACAGAAACATACATATACCTCTAGATACATACAGATACATACAGATACATACAGATACATACAGAGATACATACAGATACATTCAGATACATACAGCTACATACAGATACATAAAGATACATACAGATATATACAGATACATACAGATACATACAGATACATACAGATACATACAGATACAGATACATACAGATACAGATACATACAGATACAAACAGAGATACATACAGATACATACAGATACATACAGATACATACTTATCCATACAGATACATACAGATACATTTAAATACAAACAGACACATACAGATACATACAGATATATACAGAAACATACATATACCTCTAGATACATACAGATACATACAGATACATACAGATACATACAGATACATAAAGATACATAAAGATACATACAGATACATACAGATACATACAGATACATACAGATACATACAGATACATACAGATACATACAGATACATACAGATACATACTGACACATACAGTAACATACAGATACATACAGATACATACAGCTACATACAGATACATAAAGATACATACAGATACATACAGATACATACAGATACATTCAGAGATACATACAGATACATACAGATACATACAGATACATACAGATACATACTGACACATACAGTAACATACAGATACATACAGATACATACAGCTACATACAGATACATACAGATACATACAGATACATACAGATACATACAGATACATACAGATACATACAGATACATACAGATACATACAGATACATACAGCAACAAACAGATACATAAAGATACATAAAGATACATACAGATACATACAGATACATAGAGATACATACAGATTCATACAGATACATACAGAAAGATACATATACCTCTAGATACATACAGATACATACAGATACATTCAGATACATTCAGATACATACAGATACATACAGATACATAAAGATACATAAAGATACATAAAGATACAGATACATAAAGATTCATAAAGATACATACTTATCCATACAGATACATACAGATACATACAGATACATACAGATACATACAGATACATACTTATCCATACAGACATACAGATACATACAGATAAATACAGATACATACAGATACATACAGATACATACAGAAACATACATATACCTCTAGATACATACAGATACATACAGATAGATACAGATACATACAGATACATAAAGATACATAAAGATACATGTAGATACATACAGATACATACAGATACATACAGATACATACAGATACATACAGATACATACAGATACATACAGATACATACAGATACATTCAGATACATACAGATACATACAGATACATAAAGATACATAAAGATACATACAGATACATAAAGATTCATAAAGATACATACTTATCCATACAGATACATACAGATACATACAGATACATACAGATACATACAGATACATACAGATACATACAGATACATACAGATACATACAGATACATACAGATACATACAGATACATACAGATACATACTTATCCATACAGACATACAGATACATACAAATACAAACAGACACATACAGATACATACAGAAACATACATATACCTCTAGATACATACAGATACATACAGATAGATACCGATACATACAGATACATAAAGATACATAAAGATACATAAAGATACATATAGATACATACAGATACATACAGATACATACAGATACATACAGATACATACAGATACATACAGATACATACAGATACATACAGATACATACAGATACATACAGATACATACAGATACATACAGATACATACAGATACATACAGATACATAAAGATACATACATGCAGATACATACAGATACATACAGAGATACATACAGATACATTCAGATACATACAGCTACATACAGATACATAAAGATACATAAAGATACATACAGATATATACAGATACATACAGATACATACAGATACATACAGATACAGATACATACAGATACAGATACATACAGATACAAACAGAGATACATACAGATACATACAGATACATACAGATACATACAGATACATACAGATACATACAGATACATACTTATCCATACAGATACATACAGATACATACAAATACAAACAGACACATACAGATACATACAGATACATACAGAAACATACAACATACAGATACATACAGAGATACATACAGATACATACAGATACATGCAGATACATAAAGATACATAAAGATACATAAAGATACATGCAGATACATACAGATACATTCAGATACATACAGATACATACAGATACATACCGCTACATACAGATACATAAAGATACATAAAGATACATACAGATACATACAGATACATCCAGATACATACAAATACATACAGACACATAGAGATACATAGAGATACATACAGATACATAATGATACATACAGATACATACAGATACATAAAGATACATACAGATACAAACAGATACATACAGATACATACAGCTACATACATATACATAAAGATACATAAAGATACATACAGACACATACAGATACATACAGATACATACAGATACATACAGATACATCCAGATACATACAGATACATACAGATACATAGAGATACATACAGATACATACAGATACATACAGATACATACAGATACATACAGATACATACAGATACATACAGATACATACAGATACATACAGATACATACTACAAACAGATACATACAGATACATATAGATACATACAGATACATCCAGATACATACAGAGATACATACAGATACATTCAGATACATACAGATACATACAGATACATACAGATACATACAGACACATACAGATACATACAGATACATACAGATACATACAGATACAAACAGATACATAAAGATACATACAGATACATACAGATACATACAGATACATACAGATACATACAGATACAAACAGATACATAGAGATACATACAGATTCATACAGATACATACAGATACATACAGATACAAACAGATACATACAGATACATACAGATACATACAGATACATACAGATACATAAAGATACATAAAGATACATAAAGATACATAAAGACACATAAAGATACATACTTATCCATAAAGATACATACAGATACATACAGATACATACAGATACATACAGAAACATACAGATACATAAAGATACATACAGATACAAACAGATACATACAGATACATACAGATACATACAGATACATACAGATACATACAGATACATCCAGATACATACAGAGATACATACAGATACATACAGATACATACAGATACATACAGATACATACAGATACATACAGATACATACAGATACATACTTATCCATACAGACATACAGATACATACAAATACAAACAGACACATACAGATACATACAGAAACATACATATACCTCTAGATACATACAGATACATACAGATAGATACAGATACATACAGATACATAAAGATACATAAAGATACATAAAGATACATATAGATACATACAGATACATACAGATACATACAGATACATACAGATACATACAGATACATACAGATACATACAGATACATACAGATACATACAGATACATACAGATACATACAGATACATACAGATACATACAGCAACATACAGATACATAAAGATACATACATGCAGATACATACAGATACATACAGAGATACATACAGATACATTCAGATACATACAGCTACATACAGATACATAAAGATACATAAAGATACATACAGATATATACAGATACATACAGATACATACAGATACATACAGATACATACAGATACAGATACATACAGATACAGATACAAACAGAGATACATACAGATACATACAGATACATACAGATACATACAGATACATACTTATCCATACAGATACATACAGATACATACAAATACAAACAGACACATACAGATACATACAGAAACATACAACATACAGATACATACAGAGATACATACAGATACATACAGATACATGCAGATACATAAAGATACATAAAGATACATAAAGATACATGCAGATACATACAGATACATTCAGATACATACAGATACATACAGATACATACCGCTACATACAGATACATAAAGATACATAAAGATACATACAGATACATACAGATACATCCAGATACATACAAATACATACAGACACATAGAGATACATAGAGATACATACAGATACATAATGATACATACAGATACATACAGATACATAGACACATACAGATACATACAGATACATACAGATACATACAGATACATCCAGATACATACAGATACATACAGATACATAGAGATACATACAGATACATACAGATACATACAGATACATACAGATACATACAGATACATACAGATACATACAGATACATACAGATACATACAGATACATACAGATACATACTACAAACAGATACATACAGATACATATAGATACATACAGATACATCCAGATACATACAGAGATACATACAGATACATTCAGATACATACAGATACATACAGATACATACAGATACATACAGACACATACAGATACATACAGATACATACAGATACATACAGATACAAACAGATACATAAAGATACATACAGATACATACAGATACATACAGATACATACAGATACATACAGATACAAACAGATACATAGAGATACATACAGATTCATACAGATACATAAAGATACATAAAGATACATAAAGATACATATAGATACATACAGATACATACAGATACATACAGATACATACAGATACATACAGATACATACAGATACATACAGATACATACAGATACATACAGATACATACAGATACATACAGATACATACAGATACATACAGCAACATACAGATACATAAAGATACATACATGCAGATACATACAGATACATACAGAGATACATACAGATACATTCAGATACATACAGCTACATACAGATACATAAAGATACATAAAGATACATACAGATATATACAGATACATACAGATACATACAGATACATACAGATACATACAGATACAGATACATACAGATACAGATACATACAGATACAAACAGAGATACATACAGATACATACAGATACATACAGATACATACAGATACATACTTATCCATACAGATACATACAGATACATACAAATACAAACAGACACATACAGATACATACAGATACATACAGAAACATACAACATACAGATACATACAGAGATACATACAGATACATACAGATACATGCAGATACATAAAGATACATAAAGATACATAAAGATACATGCAGATACATACAGATACATTCAGATACATACAGATACATACAGATACATACCGCTACATACAGATACATAAAGATACATAAAGATACATACAGATACATACAGATACATCCAGATACATACAAATACATACAGACACATAGAGATACATAGAGATACATACAGATACATAATGATACATACAGATACATACAGATACATAAAGATACATACAGATACAAACAGATACATACAGATACATACAGCTACATACAGATACATAAAGATACATAAAGATACATACAGACACATACAGATACATACAGATACATACAGATACATACAGATACATCCAGATACATACAGATACATACAGATACATAGAGATACATACAGATACATACAGATACATACAGATACATACAGATACATACAGATACATACAGATACATACAGATACATACAGATACATACAGATACATACTACAAACAGATACATACAGATACATATAGATACATACAGATACATCCAGATACATACAGAGATACATACAGATACATTCAGATAAATACAGATACATACAGATACATACAGATACATACAGACACATACAGATACATACAGATACATACAGATACATACAGATACAAACAGATACATAAAGATACATACAGATACATACAGATACATACAGATACATACAGATACATACAGATACAAACAGATACATAGAGATACATACAGATTCATACAGATACATACAGATACATACAGATACAAACAGATACATACAGATACATACAGATACATACAGATACATACAGATACATACTGACACATACAGTAACATACAGATACATACAGATACATACAGCTACATACAGATACATAAAGATACATACAGATACATACAGATACATACAGATACATACAGAGATACATACAGATACATACAGATACATACAGATACATACAGCAACATACAGATACATAAAGATACATAAAGATACATACAGATACATACAGATACATACAGATACATACAGATACATACAGATACATCCAGATACATACAGAGATACATACAGATACATTCAGATACATACAGCTACATACAGATACATAAAGATACATACAGATATATACAGATACATACAGATACATACAGATACATACAGATACATACAGATACAGATACATACAGATACAGATACATACAGATACAAACAGAGATACATACAGATACATACAGATACATACAGATACATACTTATCCATACATATACATACAGATACATACAAATACAAACAGACACATACAGATACATACAGATATATACAGAAACATACATATACCTCTAGATACATACAGATACATACAGATAGATACAGATACATACAGATACCTAAAGATGCATAAAGATACATACAGATACATACAGATACATACAGATACATACAGATACATACAGATACATACAGATACATACTGACACATACAGTAACATACAGATACATACAGATACATACAGCTACATACAGATACATAAAGATACATACAGATACATACAGATACATACAGATACATACAGAGATACATACAGATACATACAGATACATACAGATACATACAGCAACATACAGATACATAAAGATACATAAAGATACATACAGCTACATACAGATACATACAGATACATATAGATACATACAGATACATACAGATACATACAGCAACATACAGATACATAAAGATACATAAAGATACATACAGATACATACAGATACATAGAGATACATACAGATTCATACAAATACATACAGAAACATACATATACCTCTAGATACATACAGATACATACAGATACATTCAGATACATTCAGATACATACAGAGATACATACAGATACATTCAGATACATACAGATACATACAGATACATACAGATACATGCAGATACATAGAGATACATACAGATACATACAGATACATACAGATACAAAGAGATACATACAGATACATACAGATACCTCTAGATACATACAGATACATACAGATAGATACAGATACATACAGATACATACAGATACATAATGATACATACTTATCCATACAGATACATACAGATACATACAAATACAAACAGACACATACAGATACATACAGATATATACAGAAACATACATATACCTCTAGATACATACAGATACATACAGATACATACAGATACATAAAGATACATAAAGATACATACAGATACATACAGATACATACAGATACATACAGATACATACAGATACATACAGATACATACAGATACATACAGATACATACTGACACATACAGTAACATACAGATACATACAGATACATACAGCTACATACAGATACATAAAGATACATACAGATACATACAGATACATACAGATACATACAGAGATACATACAGATACATACAGATACATACAGATACATACAGATACATACTGACACATACAGTAACATACAGATACATACAGATACATACAGCTACATACAGATACATACAGATACATACAGATACATACAGATACATACAGATACATACAGATACATACAGATACATACAGATACATACAGATACATACAGATACATACAGCAACATACAGATACATAAAGATACATAAAGATACATACAGATACATACAGATACATACAGATACATAGAGATACATACAGATTCATACAGATACATACAGAAAGATACATATACCTCTAGATACATACAGATACATACAGATACATTCAGATACATTCAGATACATACAGATACATACAGATACATAAAGATACATAAAGATACATAAAGATACAGATACATAAAGATTCATAAAGATACATACTTATCCATACAGATACATACAGATACATACAGATACATACAGATACATACAGATACATACTTATCCATACAGACATACAGATACATACAGATAAATACAGATACATACAGATACATACAGATACATACAGAAACATACATATACCTCTAGATACATACAGATACATACAGATAGATACAGATACATACAGATACATAAAGATACATAAAGATACATAAAGATACATGTAGATACATACAGATACATACAGATACATACAGATACATACAGATACATACAGATACATACAGATACATACAGATACATTCAGATACATACAGATACATACAGATACATAAAGATACATAAAGATACATACAGATACATAAAGATTCATAAAGATACATACTTATCCATACAGATACATACAGATACATACAGATACATACAGATACATACAGATACATACAGATACATACAGATACATACAGATACATACAGATACATACTTATCCATACAGACATACAGATACATACAAATACAAACAGACACATACAGATACATACAGAAACATACATATACCTCTAGATACATACAGATACATACAGATAGATACAGATACATACAGATACATAAAGATACATAAAGATACATAAAGATACATATAGATACATACAGATACATACAGATACATACAGATACATACAGATACATACAGATACATACAGATACATACAGATACATACAGATACATACAGATACATACAGATACATACAGCTACATACAGATACATAAAGATACATACATGCAGATACATACAGATACATACAGAGATACATACAGATACATACAGATACATACAGATACATAAAGATACATAAAGATACATAAAGATACATGCAGATACATACAGATACATTCAGATACATACAGATACATACAGATACATACAGCTACATACAGATACATAAAGATACATAAAGATACATACAGATACATACAGATACATACAGATACATACAGATACATACAGATACATACAGATACATACAGATACATACAGATACATACTGACACATAAAGATACAAACAGATACATACAGATACATACAAATACATACAGATACATACAGATACATACAGATACATACAGATACATACTACATACAGATACATACAGATACATATAGATACATACAGATACATCCAGATACATACAGAGATACATACAGATACATTCAGATACATACAGATACATACAGATACATACAGATACATACAGATACATACAGATACATACAGATACATACAGATACAAACAGATACATAAAGATACATACAGATATATACAGATACATACAGATACATACAGATACATACAGATACATAGAGATACATACAGATACATACAGATACATACAGATACAAAGATATACATACAGATACATACAGATACCTCTAGATACATACAGATACATACAGATAGATACAGATACATACAGATACATACAGATACATAATGATACATACAGATACATACAGATACATACAGATACATAGAGATATATATACAGATACATACAGATACATACAGATACATACAGATACATAAAGATACATAAAGATACATACATATACATACAGATACATACAGATACATACCGATACATACAGATACATCCAGATACATACAGATACATACAGATACATAGAGATACATACAGATACATACAGATACATACAGATACATACAGATACATACAGCTACATACAGATACATACAGATACATACAGATACATACAGATACATACAGATACATACAGATACATACAGATACATACAGATACATCCAGATACATACAGATACATACAGATACATACAGATACAAAGAGATACATACAGATACATACAGATACCTCTAGATACATACAGATACATACAGATAGATACAGATACATTCAGATACATACAGATACATACTGACACATACAGATACATACAGATACATACAGATTTATACAGATACATACAGATACAAACAGATACATACAGATACATACAGATACATACAGATACATACAGATACATACAGATACATACAGATACATACAGATACATACAGATACATCCAGATACATACAGAGATACATACAGATACATTCAGATACATACAGCTACATACAGATACATAAAGATACATAAAGATACATACAGATATATACAGATACATACAGATACATACAGATACATACAGATACAGATACATACAGATACAGATACATACAGATACAAACAGAGATACATACAGATACATACAGATACATACAGATACATACAGATACATACAGATACATACTTATCCATACAGATACATACAGATACATACAAATACAAACAGACACATACAGATACATACAGATACATACAGAAACATACAACATACAGATACATACAGAGATACATACAGATACATACAGATACATGCAGATACATAAAGATACATAAAGATACATAAAGATACATGCAGATACATACAGATACATTCAGATACATACAGATACATACAGATACATACCGCTACATACAGATACATAAAGATACATAAAGATACATACAGATACATACAGATACATCCAGATACATACAAATACATACAGACACATAGAGATACATAGAGATACATACAGATACATAATGATACATACAGATACATACAGATACATAGACACATACAGATACATACAGATACATACAGATACATACAGATACATCCAGATACATACAGATACATACAGATACATAGAGATACATACAGATACATACAGATACATACAGATACATACAGATACATACAGATACATACAGATACATACAGATACATACAGATACATACTACAAACAGATACATACAGATACATATAGATACATACAGATACATCCAGATACATACAGAGATACATACAGATACATTCAGATACATACAGATACATACAGATACATACAGCTACATACAGATACATACAGATACATACAGATACATACAGATACATACAGATACATACAGATACATACAGATACATACAGATACATACAGATACATACAGATACATACAGCAACATACAGATACATAAAGATACATAAAGATACATACAGATACATACAGATACATACAGATACATAGAGATACATACAGATTCATACAGATACATACAGAAAGATACATATACCTCTAGATACATACAGATACATACAGATACATTCAGATACATTCAGATACATACAGATACATACAGATACATAAAGATACATAAAGATACATAAAGATACAGATACATAAAGATTCATAAAGATACATACTTATCCATACAGATACATACAGATACATACAGATACATACAGATACATACAGATACATACTTATCCATACAGACATACAGATACATACAGATAAATACAGATACATACAGATACATACAGATACATACAGAAACATACATATACCTCTAGATACATACAGATACATACAGATAGATACAGATACATACAGATACATAAAGATACATAAAGATACATAAAGATACATGTAGATACATACAGATACATACAGATACATACAGATACATACAGATACATACAGATACATACAGATACATACAGATACATTCAGATACATACAGATACATACAGATACATAAAGATACATAAAGATACATACAGATACATAAAGATTCATAAAGATACATACTTATCCATACAGATACATACAGATACATACAGATACATACAGATACATACAGATACATACAGATACATACAGATACATACAGATACATACAGATACATACAGATACATACTTATCCATACAGACATACAGATACATACAAATACAAACAGACACATACAGATACATACAGAAACATACATATACCTCTAGATACATACAGATACATACAGATACATACAGATACATACAGATACATAAAGATACATAAAGATACATAAAGATACATATAGATACATACAGATACATACAGATACATACAGATACATACAGATACATACAGATACATACAGATACATACAGATACATACAGATACATACAGATACATACAGATACATACAGCTACATACAGATACATAAAGATACATACATGCAGATACATACAGATACATACAGAGATACATACAGATACATACAGATACATACAGATACATAAAGATACATAAAGATACATAAAGATACATGCAGATACATACAGATACATTCAGATACATACAGATACATACAGATACATACAGCTACATACAGATACATAAAGATACATAAAGATACATACAGATACATACAGATACATACAGATACATACAGATACATACAGATACATACAGATACATACAGATACATACAGATACATACTGACACATAAAGATACAAACAGATACATACAGATACATACAAATACATACAGATACATACAGATACATACAGATACATACAGATACATACTACATACAGATACATACAGATACATATAGATACATACAGATACATCCAGATACATACAGAGATACATACAGATACATTCAGATACATACAGATACATACAGATACATACAGATACATACAGATACATACAGATACATACAGATACATACAGATACAAACAGATACATAAAGATACATACAGATATATACAGATACATACAGATACATACAGATACATGCAGATACATAGAGATACATACAGATACATACAGATACATACAGATACAAAGATATACATACAGATACATACAGATACCTCTAGATACATACAGATACATACAGATAGATACAGATACATACAGATACATACAGATACATAATGATACATACAGATACATACAGATACATACAGATACATAGAGATATATATACAGATACATACAGATACATACAGATACATACAGATACATAAAGATACATAAAGATACATACATATACATACAGATACATACAGATACATACCGATACATACAGATACATCCAGATACATACAGATACATACAGATACAAAGAGATACATACAGATACATACAGATACATACAGATACATACAGATACATACAGCTACATACAGATACATACAGATACATACAGATACATACAGATACATACAGATACATACAGATACATACAGATACATACAGATACATCCAGATACATACAGATACATACAGATACATACAGATACAAAGAGATACATACAGATACATACAGATACCTCTAGATACATACAGATACATACAGATAGATACAGATACATTCAGATACATACAGATACATACTGACACATACAGATACATACAGATACATACAGATTTATACAGATACATACAGATACAAACAGATACATACAGATACATACAGATACATACAGATACATACAGATACATACAGATACATACAGATACATACAGATACATACAGATACATCCAGATACATACAGAGATACATACAGATACATTCAGATACATACAGCTACATACAGATACATAAAGATACATAAAGATACATACAGATATATACAGATACATACAGATACATACAGATACATACAGATACAGATACATACAGATACAGATACATACAGATACAAACAGAGATACATACAGATACATACAGATACATACAGATACATACAGATACATACAGATACATACTTATCCATACAGATACATACAGATACATACAAATACAAACAGACACATACAGATACATACAGATACATACAGAAACATACAACATACAGATACATACAGAGATACATACAGATACATACAGATACATGCAGATACATAAAGATACATAAAGATACATAAAGATACATGCAGATACATACAGATACATTCAGATACATACAGATACATACAGATACATACCGCTACATACAGATACATAAAGATACATAAAGATACATACAGATACATACAGATACATCCAGATACATACAAATACATACAGACACATAGAGATACATAGAGATACATACAGATACATAATGATACATACAGATACATACAGATACATAGACACATACAGATACATACAGATACATACAGATACATACAGATACATCCAGATACATACAGATACATACAGATACATAGAGATACATACAGATACATACAGATACATACAGATACATACAGATACATACAGATACATACAGATACATACAGATACATACAGATACATACTACAAACAGATACATACAGATACATATAGATACATACAGATACATCCAGATACATACAGAGATACATACAGATACATTCAGATACATACAGATACATACAGATACATACAGATACATACAGACACATACAGATACATACAGATACATACAGATACATACAGATACAAACAGATACATAAAGATACATACAGATACATACAGATACATACAGATACATACAGATACATACAGATACAAACAGATACAAACAGATACATAGAGATACATACAGATTCATACAGATACATACAGATACAGATACATACAGATACAGATACATACAGATACAGATACAAACAGAGATACATACAGATACATACAGATACATACAGATACATACAGATACATACTTATCCATACAGATACATACAGATACATACAAATACAAACAGACACATACAGATACATACAGAAACATACAACATACAGATACATACAGAGATACATACAGATACATACAGATACATGCAGATACATAAAGATACATAAAGATACATAAAGATACATGCAGATACATACAGATACATTCAGATACATACAGATACATACAGATACATACCGCTACATACAGATACATAAAGATACATAAAGATACATACAGATACATACAGATACATCCAGATACATACAAATACATACAGACACATAGAGATACATAGAGATACATACAGATACATAATGATACATACAGATACATACAGATACATAGACACATACAGATACATACAGATACATACAGATACATACAGATACATCCAGATACATACAGATACATACAGATACATAGAGATACATACAGATACATACAGATACATACAGATACATACAGATACATACAGATACATACAGATACATACAGATACATACAGATACATACAGATACATACAGATACATACTACAAACAGATACATACAGATACATATAGATACATACAGATACATCCAGATACATACAGAGATACATACAGATACATTCAGATACATACAGATACATACAGATACATACAGATACATACAGACACATACAGATACATACAGATACATACAGATACATACAGATACAAACAGATACATAAAGATACATACAGATACATACAGATACATACAGATACATACAGATACATACAGATACAAACAGATACATAGAGATACATACAGATTCATACAGATACATACAGATACATACAGATACAAACAGATACATACAGATACATACAGATACATACAGATACATACAGATACATAAAGATACATAAAGATACATAAAGATACATAAAGATACATAAAGATACATACAGATACATAAAGACACATAAAGATACATACTTATCCATAAAGATACATACAGATACATACAGATACATACAGATACATACAGAAACATACAGATACATAAAGATACATACAGATACAAACAGATACATACAGATACATACAGATACATACAGATACATACAGATACATACAGATACATACAGATACATCCAGATACATACAGAGATACATACAGATACATTCAGATACATACAGCTACATACAGATACATAAAGATACATACAGATATATACAGATACATACAGATACATACAGATACATACAGATACATACAGATACAGATACATACAGATACAGATACATACAGATACAAACAGAGATACATACAGATACATACAGATACATACAGATACATACTTATCCATACAGATACATACAGATACATACAAATACAAACAGACACATACAGATACATACAGATATATACAGAAACATACATATACCTCTAGACACATACAGATACATACAGATAGATACAGATACATACAGATACATAAAGATGCATAAAGATACATACAGATACATACAGATACATACAGATACATACAGATACATACAGATACATACAGATACATACAGATACATACTGACACATACAGTAACATACAGATACATACAGATACATACAGCTACATACAGATACATAAAGATACATACAGATACATACAGATACATACAGATACATACAGATACATACAGAGATACATACAGATACATACAGATACATACAGATACATACAGATACATACAGATACATACAGATATATACAGATACATAAAGATACATACAGATACATAAAGATACATAAAGACACATGAAGATACATACTTATCCATACAGATACATACAGATACATACAGCTACATACAGATACATAAAGATACATACAGATACATACAGATACATACAGATACATACAGAGATACATACAGATACATACAGATACATGCAGATACATAAAGATACATAAAGATACATACGGATACATACAGATACATACAGATACATCCAGATACATACAGATACATACAGATACATAGAGATACATACAGATACATACAGATACATACAGATACATACAGATACATACAGATACATACAGATACATACAGATACATACAGATGCATACAGATACATACAGATACATACAGATACATACGGATACATACAGATACATACAGATACATCCAGATACATACAGATACATACAGATACATAGAGATACATACAGATACATACAGATACATACAGATACATACAGATACATACAGATACATACAGATACATACAGATACATACAGATACATAAAGATTCATACAGATACATACAGATACATACAAATACAAACAGACACATACAGATACATACAGATACATACAGAAACATACATATACCTCTAGATACATACAGATACATTCAGATACATACAGATACATACAGATACATAAAGATACATACAGATACATACAGATACATAAAGATTCATAAAGATACATACAGATACATACAGATACATACAGATACATCCAGATACATACAGATACATACAGATACATAGAGATACATACAGATACATACAGATACATACAGATACATACAGATACATACAGATACATACAGATACATACAGATACATACAGATACATACTTATCCATACAGATACATACAGATACATACAAATACAAACAGACACATACAGATACATACAGATACATAAAGATACATAAAGACACATGAAGATACATACTTATCCATACAGATACATACAGATACATACAGATACATACAGATACATACAGATACATACAGATACAAACAGATACATACAGATACATAAAGATACATAAAGATACATAAAGATAAATAAAGATACATACAGATACATAAAGAGATACATACTTATCCATACAGATACATACAGATACATACAGATACATACAGTTTTATACAGATACATACAGATACAAACAGATACATACAGATACATACAGATACATACAGATACATACAGATACATACAGATACATACAGATACATCCAGATACATACAGAGATACATACAGATACATTCAGATACATACAGCTACATACAGATACATAAAGATACATAAAGATACATACAGATATATACAGATACATACAGATACATACAGATACATACAGATACATACAGATACAGATACATACAGATACAGATACATACAGATACAAACAGAGATACATACAGATACATACAGATACATACAGATACATACAGATACATACAGATACATACTTATCCATACAGATACATACAGATACATACAAATACAAACAGACACATACAGATACATACAGATACATACAGAAACATACAACATACAGATACATACAGAGATACATACAGATACACACAGATACATGCAGATACATAAAGATACATAAAGATACATGCAGATACATACAGATACATTCAGATACATACAGATACATACAGATACATACCGCTACATACAGATACATAAAGATACATAAAGATACATACAGATACATACAGATACATCCAGATACATACAAATACATACAGACACATAGAGATACATAGAGATACATACAGATACATACAGATACATACAGATACATACAGATACATACAGATACATACAGATACATACAGATACATACAAATACATACAGATACATACAGATACATACAGATACATACAGATACATAAAGATACATAAAGATACATAAAGATACATACAGATACATACAGATACATACAGATACATACAGATACATACTACAAACAGATACATACAGATACATATAGATACATACAGATACATCCAGATACATACAGAGATACATACAGATACATTCAGATACATACAGATACATACAGATACATACAGATACATACAGACACATACAGATACATACAGATACATACAGATACATACAGATACAAACAGATACATAAAGATACATACAGATACATACAGATACATACAGATACATACAGATACATACAGATACAAACAGATACAAAGAGATACATACAGATTCATACAGATACATACAGATACATACAGATACAAACAGATACATACAGATACATACAGATACATACAGATACATACAGATACATAAAGATACATAAAGATACATAAAGATACATAAAGATACATAAAGATACATACAGATACATAAAGACACATAAAGATACATACTTATCCATAAAGATACATACAGATACATACAGATACATACAGATACATACAGAAACATACAGATACATAAAGATACATACAGATACAAACAGATACATACAGATACATACAGATACATACAGATACATACAGATACATACAGATACATCCAGATACATACAGAGATACATACAGATACATTCAGATACATACAGCTACATACAGATACATAAAGATACATACAGATATATACAGATACATACAGATACATACAGATACATACAGATACATACAGATACAGATACATACAGATACAGATACATACAGATACAAACAGAGATACATACAGATACATACAGATACATACAGATACATACTTATCCATACAGATACATACAGATACATACAAATACAAACAGACACATACAGATACATACAGATATATACAGAAACATACATATACCTCTAGACACATACAGATACATACAGATAGATACAGATACATACAGATACATAAAGATGCATAAAGATACATACAGATACATACAGATACATACAGATACATACAGATACATACAGATACATACAGATACATACAGATACATACTGACACATACAGTAACATACAGATACATACAGATACATACAGCTACATACAGATACATAAAGATACATACAGATACATACAGATACATACAGATACATACAGATACATACAGAGATACATACAGATACATACAGATACATACAGATACATACAGATACATACAGATACATACAGATACATAAAGATACATAAAGATACATACAGATACATAAAGATACATAAAGACACATGAAGATACATACTTATCCATACAGATACATACAGATACATACAGCTACATACAGATACATAAAGATACATACAGATACATACAGATACATACAGATACATACAGAGATACATACAGATACATACAGATACATGCAGATACATAAAGATACATAAAGATACATACGGATACATACAGATACATACAGATACATCCAGATACATACAGATACATACAGATACATAGAGATACATACAGATACATACAGATACATACAGATACATACAGATACATACAGATACATACAGATACATACAGATACATACAGATGCATACAGATACATACAGATACATACAGATACATACGGATACATACAGATACATACAGATACATCCAGATACATACAGATACATACAGATACATAGAGATACATACAGATACATACAGATACATACAGATACATACAGATACATACAGATACATACAGATACATACAGATACATACAGATACATAAAGATTCATACAGATACATACAGATACATACAAATACAAACAGACACATACAGATACATACAGATACATACAGAAACATACATATACCTCTAGATACATACAGATACATTCAGATACATACAGATACATACAGATACATACAGATACATACAGATACATACAGATACATACTTATCCATACAGATACATACAGATACATACAAATACAAACAGACACATACAGATACATACAGAAACATACATATACCTCTAGATACATACAGATACATACAGATACATAAAGATACATAAAGACACATGAAGATACATACTTATCCATACAGATACATACAGATACATACAGATACATACAGATACATACAGATACATACAGATACAAACAGATACATACAGATACATAAAGATACATAAAGATACATAAAGATAAATAAAGATACATACAGATACATAAAGAGATACATACTTATCCATACAGATACATACAGATACATACAGATACATACAGTTTTATACAGATACATACAGATACAAACAGATACATACAGATACATACAGATACATACAGATACATACAGATACATACAGATACATACAGATACATCCAGATACATACAGAGATACATACAGATACATTCAGATACATACAGCTACATACAGATACATAAAGATACATAAAGATACATACAGATATATACAGATACATACAGATACATACAGATACATACAGATACATACAGATACAGATACATACAGATACAGACACATACAGATACAAACAGAGATACATACAGATACATACAGATACATACAGATACATACAGATACATACAGATACATACTTATCCATACAGATACATACAGATACATACAAATACAAACAGACACATACAGATACATACAGATACATACAGAAACATACAACATACAGATACATACAGAGATACATACAGATACACACAGATACATGCAGATACATAAAGATACATAAAGATACATGCAGATACATACAGATACATTCAGATACATACAGATACATACAGATACATACCGCTACATACAGATACATAAAGATACATACAGATACATACAGATACATCCAGATACATACAAATACATACAGACACATAGAGATACATAGAGATACATACAGATACATACAGATACATACAGATACATACAGATACATACAGATACATACAGATACATACAGATACATACAAATACATACAGATACATACAGATACATACAGATACATACAGATACATACAGATACATACAGATACATACAGATACATAAAGATACATAAAGATACATAAAGATACATACAGATACATACAGATACATACAGATACATACAGATACATACAGATACATACAGATACATACTGACACATACAGATACATACAGATACATACAGATACATACAGATACATACAGATACATAAAGATTCATACAGATACATACAGATACATACAAATACAAACAGACACATACAGATACATACAGATACATACAGAAACATACATATACCTCTAGATACATACTGATACATACAGATACATACAGATACATACAGATACATAAAGATACATACAGATACATACAGATACATAAAGATTCATAAAGATACATACAGATACATACAGATACATACAGATACATACAGATACATCCAGATACATACAGATACATACAGATACATAGAGATACATACAGATACATACAGATACATACAGATACATACAGATACATACAGATACATACTTATCCATACAGATACATACAGATACATACAAATACAAACAGACACATACAGATACATACAGAAACATACATATACCTCTAGATACATACAGATACATACAGATACATAAAGATACATAAAGACACATGAAGATACATACTTATCCATACAGATACATACAGATACATACAGATACATACAGATACATACAGATACATCCAGATACATACAGATACATACAGATACATAGAGATACATACAGATACATACAGATAAATACAGATACATACAGATACATACAGATACATACAGATACATACAGATACATACAGATACATACTACAAACAGATACATACAGATACATATAGATACATACAGATACATCCAGATACATACAGAGATACATACAGATACATTCAGATACATACAGATACATACAGATACATACAGATACATACAGACACATACAGATACATACAGATACATACAGATACATACAGATACAAACAGATACATAAAGATACATACAGATACATACAGATACATACAGATACATACAGATACATACAGATACATACAGATACAAACAGATACATAGAGATACATACAGATTCATACAGATACATACAGATACATACAGATACAAACAGATACATACAGATACATACAGATACATACAGATACATACAGATACATACAGATACATAAAGATACATAAAGATACATAAAGATACATAAAGATACATACAGATACATAAAGACACATAAAGATACATACTTATCCATAAAGATACATACAGATACATACAGATACATACAGAAACATACAGATACATAAAGATACATACAGATACATACAGATACATACAGATACATACAGATACATACAGATACATACAGATACATACAAATACGTCCAGATACATACAGAGATACATACAGATACATTCAGATACATACAGCTACATACAGATACGTAAAGATACATAAAGATACATACAGATATATACAGATACATACAGATACATACAGATCCATACAGATACATACAGATACATACAGATACAGATACATACAGATACAGATACATACAGATACAAACAGAGATACATACAGATACATACAGATACATACAGATTCATACAGATACATACAGATACATACAGATACATACAGATACAAACAGATACATACAGATACATACAGATAGATACAGATACATACAGATACATAGAAATACATAATGATACATACAGATACATACAGATACATACAGATACATACAGCTACATACAGATACATACAGATACTTACAGATACATACAGATACATACAGATACATACAGATACATACAGATACATACAGATACATACAGATACATCCAGATACATACAGATACATACAGATACATACAGATACATACAGATACATAAAGATACATACAGATACATACAGATACATACTTATCCATACAGATACATACAGATACATACAAATACAAACAGACATATACAGATACATACAGAAACATACATATACCTCTAGATACATACAGATACATACAGATACATAAAGATACATAAAGATACATACAGATACATAGAGATACATACTGATTCATACAGATACATACAGATACAAACAGATACATACAGATACATACAGATACATACAGATACTTAAAGATACATAAAGATACAGATACATAAAGACACATGAAGATACATACTTATCCATACAGATACATACAGATACATACAGATACATACAGATACATACAGATACATACAGATACAAACAGATACATACAGATACATAAAGATACATAAAGATACATAAAGATAAATAAAGATACATACAGATACATAAAGAGATACATACTTAACCATACAGATACATACAGATACATACAGATACATACAGATATATACAGATACAAACAGATACATAGAGATACATACAGATTCATACAGATACATACAGATACATACAGATACATACAGATCCATACAGATACATACAGATACATAAAGATACATACAGATACATCCAGATACATACAGATACATACAGATACAAAGAGATACATACAGATACATACATATACCTCTAGATACATACAGATACATACAGATAGATACAGATACATACAGATACATAAAGATACATAAAGATACATACAGATACATACAGATACATACAGATACATACAGATACATACAGATACATACAGATACATACAGATACATACAGATACATACAGATACATACAGATACATACAGATACATACAGATACATACAGATACATACAGATACATACAGCTACATACAGATACATAAAGATACATACAGATACATACAGATACATACAGAAACATACAGATACATACAGAGATAAATACAGATACATACAGATACATGCAGATACATAAAGATACATAAAGATACATAAAGATACATGCAGATACATACAGATACATTCAGATACATACAGATACATACAGATACATACCGCTACATACAGATACATAAAGATACATACAGATACATACAGATACATACAGATACATCCAGATACATACAGATACATACAGATACATAGAGATACATACAGATACATACAGATACATACAGATACATACAGATACATACAGATACATACAGATACATACAGATACATAAGGATACATACAGATACATAAAGATACATACAGATACATACAGATACATACAGATACATACAGATACATACAGATACATCCAGATACATACAGATACATACAGATACATAGAGATACATAGAGATACATACAGATACATACAGATACATACAGATACATACAGATACATACAGATACATACTACAAACAGATACATACAGATACATACAGATACATACAGATACAAACAGATACATACAGATACATACAGATACATACAGATACATAAAGATACATAAAGATACATGAAGATACATACAGACATAAAGATACATACTTATCCATAAAGATACACACAGATACATACAGATACATATAAATACATACAGATACATACAGATACATACAGATACATACAGATACATACAGATACATACAGATACATAAAGATACATAAAGATACATAAAGATACATAAAGATACATACAGATACATAAAGATTCATAAAGATACATACAAATACATACAGATACATACAGATACATACAGATACATACAGATACATACAGATACATACAGATACATACAGATACATACAGATACATACAGATACATACAGATACATACAGATACATAAAGATACATAAAGATACATACTTATCCATACAGATACATACAGATACATACAAATACATAAAGATACATAGAGATTCACAAAGATACATACTTATCCATACAGATACATACAGATACATACAGATACATACATATACATACAGATACATCCAGATACATACAGATACATACAGATACATAGAGATATATACAGATACATACAGATACAAACAGATACATACAGATACATACAGATACATACAGATATATACTACATACAGATACATACAGATACATATAGATACATACAGATACATCCAGATACATACAAATACAAACAGACACATACAGATACATACAGAAACATACATATACCTCTAGATACATACAGATACATACAGATAGATACAGATACATACAGATACATAAAGATACATAAAGATACATACAGATACATACAGATACATACAGATACATACAGATACATACAGATACATACAGATACATACAGATACATACAGATACATACAGATACATACAGCTACATACAGATACATAAAGATACATTCAGATACATACAGATACATACAGATACATACAGAGATACATACAGATACATAAAGATACATAAAGATACATGCAGATACATACCGATACATTCAGATACATACAGATACATACAGATACATACAGCTACATACAGATACATAAAGATACATAAAGATACATACAGATACATACAGATACATACAGATACATACAGATACATACAGATACATACAGATACATACTGACACATACAGATACATACAGATACAAACAGATACATACAGATACATACAGATACATACTTATCCATACAGATACATACAGATACATACAAATACAAACAGACACATACAGATACATACAGATACATACAGAAACATACATATACCTCTAGATACATACAGATACATACAGATAGATACAGATACATACAGATACATAGATACATAAAGATACATACAGATACATACAGATACATACAGATACATACAGATACATACAGATACATACAGATACATACAGATACATACAGATACATACAGCTACATACAGATACATAAAGATACATACAGATACATACAGATACATACAGATACATACAGATACATACAGATACATACAGATACATACAGATACATACAGAAACATACATATACCTCTAGATACATACAGATACATACAGATAGATACAGATACATACAGATACATAAAGATACATAAAGATACATACAGATACATACAGATACATACAGATACATACAGATACATACAGATACATACAGATACATATAGATACATACAGATACATCCAGATACATACAAATACAAACAGACACATACAGATACATACAGATACATACAGAAACATACATATACCTCTAGATACATACAGATACATACAGATACATACAGATACATAAAGATACATAAAGATACATACAGATACATACAGATACATACAGATACATACAGATACATACAGATACATACAGATACATACAGATACATACAGATACATACAGCTACATACAGAGACATAAAGATACATTCAGATACATACAGATACATACAGATACATACATATACATACAGATACATACAGATACAAACAGATACATAGAGATACATAAAGATTCATAAAGATACATACTTATCCATACAGATACATACAGATACATACAGATACATACAGATACATACAGATACATACAGATACATACAGATACATAAAAATACATACAGATACATGCAAATACAAACAGACACATACAGATACAAACAGATACATACAGAAACAAACATATACCTCTAGATACATACAGATACATACAGATACATACAGATACATACAGATACATCCAGATACATACAGATACATACAGATACTTAGAGATACATAGAGATACATACAGATACATACAGATACATACAGATACATACAGATACATACAGATACATACAGAAACATACAGATACATACAGATACATACAGATACATACAGATACATACAGATACATACAGATACATAGAGATACATACAGATACATACAGCTACATACAGATACATAAAGATACATTCAGATACATACAGATACATACAGATACATACAGAGATACATACAGATACATACAGATACATAAAGATACATAAAGATACATAAAGATACATGCAGATACATACAGATACATTCAGATACATACAGATACATACAGATACATACAGCTACATACAGATACATAAAGATACATAAATATACATACAGATACATACAGATACATACAGATACATACAGATACATACAGATACATACAGATACATACAGATACATACAGATACATACAGATACATACTGACACATACAGATACATACAGATACATACAGATACATACAGATACATACAGATACATACAGATACATACAAATACAAACAGACACATACAGATACATACAGATACATACAGAAACATACATATACCTCTAGATACATACAGATACATACAGATAGATACAGATACATACAGATACATAAAGATACATAAAGATACATACAGATACATACAGATACATACAGATACGTAGATACATACAGATACATACAGATACATACAGATACATACAGATACATACAGATACATACAGATACATACAGATACATACAGATACATAAAGATACATACAGATACATACAGATACATACAGATACATACAGATGCATACAGAGATAAATACAGATACATACAGATACATGCAGATACATAAAGATACATAAAGATACATGCAGATACATACAGATACATTCAGATACATACAGATACATACAGATACATACCGCTACATACAGATACATAAAGATACAGATACATACAGATACATACAGATACATCCAGATACATACAGATACATACAGATACATAGAGATACATAGAGATACATACAGATACATACAGATACATACAGATACATACAGATACATACAGATACATAAGGATACATACAGATACATACAGATACATACAGATACATACAGATACATACAGATACATCCAGATACATACAGATACATACAGATACATACAGATACATACAGATACATACAGATACATACAGATACATACAGATACATACAGATACATACAGATACATGCAGATACATAGAGATACATACAGATACATACAGATACATACAGATACAAAGAGATACATACAGATACATACAGATACCTCTAGATACATACAGATACATACAGATAGATACAGATACATACAGATACATACAGATACATACAAATACATACAGATACATACAGATACATACAGATACATAGAGATATATATACAGATACATACAGATACATACAGATACATACAGATACATAAAGATACATAAAGATACATACATATACATACAGATACATACAGATACATACCGATACATACAGATACATCCAGATACATACAGATACATACAGATACATAGAGATACATACAGATACATACAGATACATACAGATACATACAGATACATACAGATACATACAGCTACATACAGATACATACAGATACATACAGATACATACAGATACATACAGATACATACAGATACATACAGATACATACAGATACATCCAGATACATACAGATACATACAGATACATACAGATACAAAGAGATACATACAGATACATACAGATACCTCTAGATACATACAGATACATACAGATAGATACAGATACATACAGATACATACAGATACATAATGATACATACAGATACATACAGATACATAAAGATACATACAGATACAAACAGATACATACAGATACATACAGCTACATACAGATACATAAAGATACATAAAGATACATACAGACACATACAGATACATACAGATACATACAGATACATACAGATACATCCAGATACATACAGTTACATACAGATACATAGAGATACATACAGATACATACAGATACATACAGATACATACAGATACATACAGATACATACAGATACATACAGATACATACAGATACATACAGATACATACTACAAACAGATACATACAGATACATATAGATACATACAGATACATCCAGATACATACAGAGATACATACAGATACATTCAGATACATACAGATACATACAGATACATACAGATACATACAGATACATACAGACACATACAGATACATACAGATACATACAGATACATACAGATACAAACAGATACATAAAGATACATACAGATACATACAGATACATACAGATACATACAGATACATACAGATACAAACAGATACATAGAGATACATACAGATTCATACAGATACATACAGATACATACAGATACAAACAGATACATACAGATACATACAGATACATACAGATACATACAGATACATAAAGATACATAAAGATACATAAAGATACATAAAGATACATAAAGATACATACAGATACATAAAGACACATAAAGATACATACTTATCCATAAAGATACATACAGATACATACAGATACATACAGATACATACAGATACATACAGATACATACAGATACATCCAGATACATACAGAGATACATACAGATACATTCAGATACATACAGCTACATACAGATACATAAAGATACATACAGATATATACAGATACATACAGATACATACAGATACATACAGATACATACAGATACATACAGATACATACAGATACAGATACATACAGATACAGATACATACAGATACAAACAGAGATACATACAGATACATACAGATACATACAGATACATACTTATCCATACAGATACATACAAATACAAACAGACACATACAGATACATACAGATATATACAGAAACATACATATACCTCTAGATACATACAGATACATACAGATAGATACAGATACATACAGATACATAAAGATGCATAAAGATACATACAGATACATACAGATACATACAGATACATACAGATACATACAGATACATACAGATACATACTGACACATACAGTAACATACAGATACATACAGATACATACAGCTACATACAGATACATAAAGATACATACAGATACATACAGATACATACAGATACATACAGAGATACATACAGATACATACAGATACATACAGATACATACAGATACATACAGATACATACAGATACATACAGATACATACAGATACATACAGATACATAAAGATACATACAGATACATAAAGATACATAAATACACATGAAGATACATACTTATCCATACAGATACATACAGATACATACAGCTACATACAGATACATAAAGATACATACAGATACATACAGATACATACAGATACATACAGAGATACATACAGATACATACAGATACATGCAGATACATAAAGATAGATACATGCAGATACATACAGATACATTCAGATACATACAGATACATACAGATACATACCGCTACATACAGATACAAAAAGATACATAAAGATACATACAGATACATACAGATACATACAGATACATCCAGATACATACAGATACATACAGATACAAAGATACATACAGATACATACAGATACATACAGATACATACAGATGCAAACAGATACATACAGATACATACAGATACATACGGATACATACAGATACATACAGATACATCCAGATACATACAGATACATACAGATACATAGAGATACATTCAGATACATACAGATACATACAGATACATACAGATACATACAGATACATACAGATACATACAGATACATAAAGATTCATACAGATACATACAGATACATACAAATACAAACAGACACATACAGATACATACAGATACATACAGAAACATACATATACCTCTAGATACATACAGATACATTCAGATACATACAGATACATACAGATACATAAAGATACATACAGATACATACAGATACATAAAGATTCATAAAGATACATACAGATACATACAGATACATACAGATACATCCAGATACATACAGATACATACAGATACATAGAGATACATACAGATACATACAGATACATACAGATACATACAGATACATACAGATACATACAGATACATACTTATCCATACAGATACATACAGATACATACAAATACAAACAGACACATACAGATACATACAGAAACATACATATACCTCTAGATACATACAGATACATACAGATAGATACAGATACATACAGATACATAAAGATGCATAAAGATACATACAGATACATACAGATACATACAGATACATACAGATACATACAGATACATACAGATACATACAGATACATACAGATACATACTGACACATACAGTAACATACAGATACATACAGATACATACAGCTACATACAGATACATAAAGATACATACAGATACATACAGATACATACAGATACATACAGAGATACATACAGATACATACAGATACATACAGATACATACAGCAACATACAGATACATAAAGATACATAAAGATACATACAGCTACATACAGATACATACAGATACATACAGATACATACAGATACATACAGATACATACAGCAACATACAGATACATAAAGATACATAAAGATACATACAGATACATACAGATACATAGAGATACATACAGATTCATACAGATACATACAGAAACATACATATACCTCTAGATACATACAGATACATACAGATACATTCAGATACATTCAGATACATACAGAGATACATACAGATACATTCAGATACATACAGCTACATACAGATACATAAAGATACATACAGATATATACAGATACATACAGATACATACAGATACATACAGATACATACAGATACAGATACATACAGATACAAACAGAGATACATACAGATACATACAGATACATACAGATACATACTTATCCATACAGATACATACAGATACATACAAATACAAACAGACACATACAGATACATACAGATATATACAGAAACATACATATACCTCTAGATACATACAGATACATACAGATAGATACAGATACATACAGATACATAAAGATGCATTAAGATACATACAGATACATACAGATACATACAGATACATACAGATACATACAGATACATACAGATACAAACAGATACATACAGATACATACTGACACATACAGTAACATACAGATACATACAGATACATACAGCTACATACAGATACATAAAGATACATACAGATACATACAGATACATACAGATACATACAGAGATACATACATATACATACAGATACATACAGATACATACAGATACATACTGACACATACAGTAACATACAGATACATGCAGATACATACAGCTACATACAGATACATACAGATACATACAGCAACATACAGATACATAAAGATACATAAAGATACATACAGATACATACAGATACATACAGATACATAGAGATACATACAGATTCATACAGATACATACAGAAAGATACATATACCTCTAGATACATACAGATACATACAGATACATTCAGATACATTCAGATACATACAGATACATACAGATACATAAAGATACATAAAGATACATAAAGATACAGATACATAAAGATTCATAAAGATACATACTTATCCATACAGATACATACAGATACATACAGATACATACAGATACATACAGATACATACTTATCCATACAGACATACAGATACATACAGATAAATACAGATACATACAGATACATACAGATACATACAGAAACATACATATACCTCTAGATACATACAGATACATACAGATAGATACAGATACATACAGATACATAAAGATACATAAAGATACATAAAGATACATGTAGATACATACAGATACATACAGATACATACAGATACATACAGATACATACAGATACATACAGATACATACAGATACATACAGATACATACAGATACATTCAGATACATACAGATACATACAGATACATAAAGATACATAAAGATACATACAGATACATAAAGATTCATAAAGATACATACTTATCCATACAGATACATACAGATACATACAGATACATACAGATACATACAGATACATACAGATACATACAGATACATACAGATACATACAGATACATACAGATACATACTTATCCATACAGACATACAGATACATACAAATACAAACAGACACATACAGATACATACAGAAACATACATATACCTCTAGATACATACAGATACATACAGATAGATACAGATACATACAGATACATAAAGATACATAAAGATACATAAAGATACATATAGATACATACAGATACATACAGATACATACAGATACATACAGATACATACAGATACATACAGATACATACAGATACATACAGATACATACAGATACATACAGATACATACAGATACATACAGATACATACAGATACATACAGATACATACAGCTACATACAGATACATAAAGATACATACATGCAGATACATACAGATACATACAGAGATACATACAGATACATACAGATACATACAGATACATAAAGATACATAAAGATACATACAGATACATACAGATACATACAGATACATACAGATACATACTACAAACAGATACATACAGATACATATAGATACATACAGATACATCCAGATACATACAGAGATACATACAGATACATTCAGATACATACAGATACATACAGATACATACAGATACATACAGACACATACAGATACATACAGATACATACAGATACATACAGATACAAACAGATACATAAAGATACATACAGATACATACAGATACATACAGATACATACAGATACAAACAGATACATAGAGATACAGACAGATTCATACAGATACATACAGATACATACAGATACAAACAGATACATACAGATACATACAGATACATACAGATACATACAGATACATAAAGATACATAAAGATACATAAAGATACATAAAGATACATAAAGATACATACAGATACATAAAGATACATAAAGATACATACTTATCCATAAAGATACATACAGATACATACAGATACATACAGAAACATACAGATACATAAAGATACATACAGATACAAACAGATACATACAGATACATACAGATACATACAGATACATACAGATACATACAGATACATCCAGATACATACAGAGATACATACAGATACATTCAGATACATACAGCTACATACAGATACATAAAGATACATACAGATATATACAGATACATACAGATACATACAGATACATACAGATACATACAGATACATACAGATACAGATACATACAGATACAGATACATACAGATACAAACAGAGATACATACAGATACATACAGATACATACAGATACATACTTATCCATACATATACATACAGATACATACAAATACAAACAGACACATACAGATACATACAGATATATACAGAAACATACATATACCTCTAGATACATACAGATACATACAGATAGATACAGATACATACAGATACATAAAGATGCATAAAGATACATACAGATACATACAGATACATACAGATACATACAGATACATACAGATACATACAGATACATACAGATACATACAGATACATACAGATACATACAGATACATACTGACACATACAGTAACATACAGATACATACAGATACATACAGCTACATACAGATACATAAAGATACATACAGATACATACAGATACATACAGATACATACAGAGATACATACAGATACATACAGATACATACAGATACATACAGATACATACAGCAACATACAGATACATAAAGATACATAAAGATACATACAGCTACATACAGATACATACAGATACATACAGATACATACAGATACATACAGATACATACAGATACATACAGATACATACAGCAACATACAGATACATAAAGATACATAAAGATACATACAGATACATACAGATACATAGAGATACATACAGATTCATACAGATACATACAGAAACATACATATACCTCTAGATACATACAGATACATACAGATACATTCAGATACATTCAGATACATACAGAGATACATACAGATACATTCAGATACATACAGCTACATACAGATACATAAAGATACATACAGATATATACAGATACATACAGATACATACAGATACATACAGATACATACAGATACAGATACATACAGATACAGATACATACAGATACAAACAGAGATACATACAGATACATACAGATACATACAGATACATACTTATCCATACAGATACATACAGATACATTTAAATACAAACAGACACATACAGATACATACAGATATATACAGAAACATACATATACCTCTAGATACATACAGATACATACAGATAGATACAGATACATACAGATACATAAAGATGCATAAAGATACATACAGATACATACAGATACATACAGATACATACAGATACATACAGATACATACAGATACATACAGATACATACAGATACATACTGACACATACAGTAACATACAGATACATACAGATACATACAGCTACATACAGATACATAAAGATACATACAGGTACATACAGATACATACAGATACATACAGAGATACATACAGATACATACAGATACATACAGATACATACAGATACATACAGATACATACTGACACATACAGTAACATACAGATACATACAGATACATACAGCTACATACAGATACATACAGATACATACAGATACATACAGATACATACAGATACATACAGATACATACAGATACATACAGATACATACAGATACATACAGATACATACAGCAACATACAGATACATAAAGATACATAAAGATACATACAGATACATACAGATACATAGAGATACATACAGATTCATACAGATACATACAGAAAGATACATATACCTCTAGATACATACAGATACATACAGATACATTCAGATACATTCAGATACATACAGATACATACAGATACATAAAGATACATAAAGATACATAAAGATACAGATACATAAAGATTCATAAAGATACATACTTATACATACAGATACATACAGATACATACAGATACATACAGATACATACAGATACATACAGATACATACTTATCCATACAGACATACAGATACATACAGATAAATACAGATACATACAGATACATACAGATACATACAGAAACATACATATACCTCTAGATACATACAGATACATACAGATAGATACAGATACATACAGATACATAAAGATACATAAAGATACATAAAGATACATGTAGATACATACAGATACATACAGATACATACAGATACATACAGATACATACAGATACATACAGATACATACAGATACATACAGATACATTCAGATACATACAGATACATACAGATACATAAAGATACATAAAGATACATACAGATACATAAAGATTCATAAAGATACATACTTATCCATACAGATACATACAGATACATACAGATACATACAGATACATACAGATACATACAGATACATACAGATACATACAGATACATACAGATACATACTTATCCATACAGACATACAGATACATACAAATACAAACAGACACATACAGATACATACAGAAACATACATATACCTCTAGATACATACAGATACATACAGATAGATACCGATACATACAGATACATAAAGATACATAAAGATACATAAAGATACATATAGATACATACAGATACATACAGATACATACAGATACATACAGATACATACAGATACATACAGATACATACAGATACATACAGATACATACAGATACATACAGATACATACAGATACATACAGCTACATACAGATACATAAAGATACATACATGCAGATACATACAGATACATACAGAGATACATACAGATACATTCAGATACATACAGCTACATACAGATACATAAAGATACATAAAGATACATACAGATATATACAGATACATACAGATACATACAGATACATACAGATACAGATACATACAGATACAGATACATACAGATACAAACAGAGATACATACAGATACATACAGATACATACAGATACATACAGATACATACAGATACATACTTATCCATACAGATACATACAGATACATACAAATACAAACAGACACATACAGATACATACAGATACATTCAGATACATACAGATACATACAGATACATAAAGATACATAAAGATACATAAAGATACAGATACATAAAGATTCATAAAGATACATACTTATCCATACAGATACATACAGATACATACAGATACATACAGATACATACAGATACATACAGATACATACTTATCCATACAGACATACAGATACATACAGATAAATACAGATACATACAGATACATACAGATACATACAGAAACATACATATACCTCTAGATACATACAGATACATACAGATAGATACAGATACATACAGATACATAAAGATACATAAAGATACATAAAGATACATGTAGATACATACAGATACATACAGATACATACAGATACATACAGATACATACAGATACATACAGATACATACAGATACATACAGATACATTCAGATACATACAGATACATACAGATACATAAAGATACATAAAGATACATACAGATACATAAAGATTCATAAAGATACATACTTATCCATACAGATACATACAGATACATACAGATACATACAGATACATACAGATACATACAGATACATACAGATACATACAGATACATACAGATACATACTTATCCATACAGACATACAGATACATACAAATACAAACAGACACATACAGATACATACAGAAACATACATATACCTCTAGATACATACAGATACATACAGATAGATACCGATACATACAGATACATAAAGATACATAAAGATACATAAAGATACATATAGATACATACAGATACATACAGATACATACAGATACATACAGATACATACAGATACATACAGATACATACAGATACATACAGATACATACAGATACATACAGATACATACAGATACATACAGCTACATACAGATACATAAAGATACATACATGCAGATACATACAGATACATACAGAGATACATACAGATACATTCAGATACATACAGCTACATACAGATACATAAAGATACATAAAGATACATACAGATATATACAGATACATACAGATACATACAGATACATACAGATACAGATACATACAGATACAGATACATACAGATACAAACAGAGATACATACAGATACATACAGATACATACAGATACATACAGATACATACAGATACATACTTATCCATACAGATACATACAGATACATACAAATACAAACAGACACATACAGATACATACAGATACATACAGAAACATACAACATACAGATACATACAGAGATACATACAGATACATACAGATACATGCAGATACATAAAGATACATAAAGATACATAAAGATACATGCAGATACATACAGATACATTCAGATACATACAGATACATACAGATACATACCGCTACATACAGATACATAAAGATACATAAAGATACATACAGATACATACAGATACATCCAGATACATACAAATACATACAGACACATAGAGATACATAGAGATACATACAGATACATAATGATACATACAGATACATACAGATACATAAAGATACATACAGATACAAACAGATACATACAGATACATACAGCTACATACAGATACATAAAGATACATAAAGATACATACAGACACATACAGATACATACAGATACATACAGATACATACAGATACATCCAGATACATACAGATACATACAGATACATAGAGATACATACAGATACATACAGATACATACAGATACATACAGATACATACAGATACATACAGATACATACAGATACATACAGATACATACTACAAACAGATACATACAGATACATATAGATACATACAGATACATCCAGATACATACAGAGATACATACAGATACATACAGATACATACAGATACATACAGATACATACAGATACATACAGACACATACAGATACATACAGATACATACAGATACATACAGATACAAACAGATACATAAAGATACATACAGATACATACAGATACATACAGATACATACAGATACATACAGATACATACAGATACATACAGATACAAACAGATACATAGAGATACATACAGATTCATACAGATACATACAGATACATACAGATACAAACAGATACATACAGATACATACAGATACATACAGATACATACAGATACATAAAGATACATAAAGATACATAAAGATACATAAAGATACATAAAGATACATAAAGATACATACGGATACATAAAGACACATAAAGATACATACTTATCCATAAAGATACATACAGATACATACAGATACATACAGATACATACAGAAACATACAGATACATAAAGATACATACAGATACAAACAGATACATACAGATACATACAGATACATACAGATACATACAGATACATACAGATACATCCAGATACATACAGAGATACATACAGATACATACAGATACATACAGATACATACAGATACATACAGATACATACTTATCCATACAGACATACAGATACATACAAATACAAACAGACACATACAGATACATACAGAAACATACATATACCTCTAGATACATACAGATACATACAGATAGATACAGATACATACAGATACATAAAGATACATAAAGATACATAAAGATACATATAGATACATACAGATACATACAGATACATACAGATACATACAGATACATACAGATACATACAGATACATACAGATACATACAGATACATACAGATACATACAGATACATACAGATACATACAGATACATACAGATACATACAGCAACATACAGATACATAAAGATACATACATGCAGATACATACAGATACATACAGAGATACATACAGATACATTCAGATACATACAGCTACATACAGATACATAAAGATACATAAAGATACATACAGATATATACAGATACATACAGATACATACAGATACATACAGATACATACAGATACAGATACATACAGATACAGATACATACAGATACAAACAGAGATACATACAGATACATACAGATACATACAGATACATACAGATACATACTTATCCATACAGATACATACAGATACATACAAATACAAACAGACACATACAGATACATACAGATACATACAGAAACATACAACATACAGATACATACAGAGATACATACAGATACATACAGATACATGCAGATACATAAAGATACATAAAGATACATAAAGATACATGCAGATACATACAGATACATTCAGATACATACAGATACATACAGATACATACCGCTACATACAGATACATAAAGATACATAAAGATACATACAGATACATACAGATACATCCAGATACATACAAATACATACAGACACATAGAGATACATAGAGATACATACAGATACATAATGATACATACAGATACATACAGATACATAAAGATACATACAGATACAAACAGATACATACAGATACATACAGCTACATACAGATACATAAAGATACATAAAGATACATACAGACACATACAGATACATACAGATACATACAGATACATACAGATACATCCAGATACATACAGATACATACAGATACATAGAGATACATACAGATACATACAGATACATACAGATACATACAGATACATACAGATACATACAGATACATACAGATACATACAGATACATACAGATACATACAGATACATACTACAAACAGATACATACAGATACATATAGATACATACAGATACATCCAGATACATACAGAGATACATACAGATACATTCAGATAAATACAGATACATACAGATACATACAGATACATACAGATACATACAGATACATACAGATACATACAGATACATACAGATACAAACAGATACATAAAGATACATACAGATACATACAGATAGATACAGATACATACAGATACATACAGATACATACAGATACAAACAGATACATAGAGATACATACAGATTCATACAGATACATACAGATACATACAGATACAAACAGATACATACAGATACATACAGATACATACAGATACATACAGATACATAAAGATACATAAAGATACATAAAGATACATAAAGATACATAAAGATACATACAGATACATAAAGACACATAAAGATACATACTTATCCATAAAGATACATACAGATACATACAGATACATACAGAAACATACAGATACATAAAGATACATACAGATACAAACAGATACATATAGATACATACAGATACATACAGATACATACAGATACATACAGATACATCCAGATACATACAGAGATACATACAGATACATTCAGATACATACAGCTACATACAGATACATAAAGATACATACAGATACATACAGATACATACAGATACATACAGATACATACAGATACATACAGATACAGATACATACAGATACAGATACATACAGATACAAACAGAGATACATACAGATACATACAGATACATACAGATACATACTTATCCATACATATACATACAGATACATACAAATACAAACAGACACATACAGATACATACAGATATATACAGAAACATACATATACCTCTAGATACATACAGATACATACAGATAGATACAGATACATAAGATGCATAAAGATACATACAGATACATACAGATACATACAGATACATACAGATACATACAGATACATACAGATACATACTGACACATACAGTAACATACAGATACATACAGATACATACAGCTACATACAGATACATAAAGATACATACAGATACATACAGATACATACAGATACATACAGAGATACATACAGATACATACAGATACATACAGATACATACAGCAACATACAGATACATAAAGATACATAAAGATACATACAGCTACATACAGATACATACAGATACATACAGATACATACAGATACATACAGATACATACAGATACATACAGATACATAAAGATACATAAAGATACATACAGATACATACAGATACATAGAGATACATACAGATACATACAGATACATACAGAAACATACATATACCTCTAGATACATACAGATACATACAGATACATTCAGATACATTCAGATACATACAGAGATACATACAGATACATTCAGATACATACAGATACATACAGATACATACAGATACATACAGATACATACAGATACATAGAGATACATACAGATACATACAGATACATACAGATACAAAGAGATACATACAGATACATACAGATACCTCTAGATACATACAGATACATACAGATAGATACAGATACATACAGATACATACAGATACATAATGATACATACTTATCCATACAGATACATACAGATACATACAAATACAAACAGACACATACAGATATATACAGAAACATACATATACCTCTAGATACATACAGATACATACAGATAGATACAGATACATACAGATACATAAAGATACATAAAGATACATACAGATACATACAGATACATACAGATACATACAGATACATACAGATACATACAGATACATACAGATACATACAGATACATACAGATACATACTGACACATACAGTAACATACAGATACATACAGATACATACAGCTACATACAGATACATAAAGATACATACAGATACATACAGATACATACAGATACATACAGAGATACATACAGATACATACAGATACATACAGATACATACAGATACATACTGACACATACAGTAACATACAGATACATACAGATACATACAGCTACATACAGATACATACAGATACATACAGATACATACAGATACATACAGATACATACAGATACATACAGATACATACAGATACATACAGATACATACAGATACATACAGCAACATACAGATACATAAAGATACATAAAGATACATACAGATACATACAGATACATAGATATACATACAGATTCATACAGATACATACAGAAAGATACATATACCTCTAGATACATACAGATACATACAGATACATTCAGATACATTCAGATACATACAGATACATACAGATACATAAAGATACATAAAGATACATAAAGATACAGATACATAAAGATTCATAAAGATACATACTTATCCATACAGATACATACAGATACATACAGATACATACAGATACATACAGATACATACTTATCCATACAGACATACAGATACATACAGATAAATACAGATACATACAGATACATACAGATACATACAGAAACATACATATACCTCTAGATACATACAGATAGATACAGATACATACAGATACATAAAGATACATAAAGATACATAAAGATACATGTAGATACATACAGATACATACAGATACATACAGATACATACAGATACATACAGATACATACAGATACATACAGATACATACAGATACATTCAGATACATACAGATACATACAGATACATAAAGATACATAAAGATACATACAGATACATAAAGATTCATAAAGATACATACTTATCCATACAGATACATACAGATACATACAGATACATACAGATACATACAGATACATACAGATACATACAGATACATACAGATACATACAGATACATACAGATACATACTTATCCATACAGACATACAGATACATACAAATACAAACAGACACATACAGATACATACAGAAACATACATATACCTCTAGATACATACAGATACATACAGATAGATACAGATACATACAGATACATAAAGATACATAAAGATACATAAAGATACATATAGATACATACAGATACATACAGATACATACAGATACATACAGATACATACAGATACATACAGATACATACAGATACATACAGATACATACAGATACATACAGATACATACAGATACATACAGATACATACAGATACATACAGCTACATACAGATACATAAAGATACATACATGCAGATACATACAGATACATACAGAGATACATACAGATACATACAGATACATACAGATACATAAAGATACATAGAGATACATAAAGATACATGCAGATACATACAGATACATTCAGATACATACAGATACATACAGATACATACAGCTACATACAGATACATAAAGATACATAAAGATACATACAGATACATACAGATACATACAGATACATACAGATACATACAGATACATACAGATACATACAGATACATACAGATACATACTGACACATACAGATACAAACAGATACATACAGATACATACAAATACATACAGATACATACAGATACATACAGATACATACAGATACATACTACATACAGATACATACAGATACATATAGATACATACAGATACATCCAGATACATACAGAGATACATACAGATACATTCAGATACATACAGATACATACAGATACATACAGATACATACAGATACATACAGATACATACAGATACAAACAGATACATAAAGATACATACAGATATATACAGATACATACAGATACATACAGATACATGCAGATACATAGAGATACATACAGATACATACAGATACATACAGATACAAAGAGATACATACAGATACATACAGATACCTCTAGATACATACAGATACATACAGATAGATACAGATACATACAGATACATACAGATACATAATGATACATACAGATACATACAGATACATACAGATACATAGAGATATATATACAGATACATACAGATACATACAGATACATACAGATACATAAAGATACATAAAGATACATACAGATACATACAGATACATACAGATACATACAGATACATACAGATACAGATACATACAGATACAGATACATACAGATACAAACAGAGATACATACAGATACATACAGATACATACAGATACATACAGATACATACAGATACATACTTATCCATACAGATACATACAGATACATACAAATACAAACAGACACATACAGATACATACAGATACATACAGAAACATACAACATACAGATACATACAGAGATACATACAGATACATACAGATACATGCAGATACATAAAGATACATAAAGATACATAAAGATACATGCAGATACATACAGATACATTCAGATACATACAGATACATACAGATACATACCGCTACATACAGATACATAAAGATACATAAAGATACATACAGATACATACAGATACATCCAGATACATACAAATACATACAGACACATAGAGATACATAGAGATACATACAGATACATAATGATACATACAGATACATACAGATACATAAAGATACATACAGATACAAACAGATACATACAGATACATACAGCTACATACAGATACATAAAGATACATAAAGATACATACAGACACATACAGATACATACAGATACATACAGATACATACAGATACATCCAGATACATACAGATACATACAGATACATAGAGATACATACAGATACATACAGATACATACAGATACATACAGATACATACAGATACATACAGATACATACAGATACATACAGATACATACAGATACATACAGATACATACTACAAACAGATACATACAGATACATATAGATACATACAGATACATCCAGATACATACAGAGATACATACAGATACATTCAGATAAATACAGATACATACAGATACATACAGATACATACAGACACATACAGATACATACAGATACATACAGATACATACAGATACAAACAGATACATAAAGATACATACAGATACATACAGATAGATACAGATACATACAGATACATACAGATACATACAGATACAAACAGATACATAGAGATACATACAGATTCATACAGATACATACAGATACATACAGATACAAACAGATACATACAGATACATACAGATACATACAGATACATACAGATACATAAAGATACATAAAGATACATAAAGATACATAAAGATACATAAAGATACATACAGATACATAAAGACACATAAAGATACATACTTATCCATAAAGATACATACAGATACATACAGATACATACAGAAACATACAGATACATAAAGATACATACAGATACAAACAGATACATATAGATACATACAGATACATACAGATACATACAGATACATACAGATACATCCAGATACATACAGAGATACATACAGATACATTCAGATACATACAGCTACATACAGATACATAAAGATACATACAGATATATACAGATACATACAGATACATACAGATACATACAGATACATACAGATACAGATACATACAGATACAGATACATACAGATACAAACAGAGATACATACAGATACATACAGATACATACAGATACATACTTATCCATACATATACATACAGATACATACAAATACAAACAGACACATACAGATACATACAGATATATACAGAAACATACATATACCTCTAGATACATACAGATACATACAGATAGATACAGATACATAAGATGCATAAAGATACATACAGATACATACAGATACATACAGATACATACAGATACATACAGATACATACAGATACATACTGACACATACAGTAACATACAGATACATACAGATACATACAGCTACATACAGATACATAAAGATACATACAGATACATACAGATACATACAGATACATACAGAGATACATACAGATACATACAGATACATACAGATACATACAGCAACATACAGATACATAAAGATACATAAAGATACATACAGCTACATACAGATACATACAGATACATACAGATACATACAGATACATACAGATACATACAGCAACATACAGATACATAAAGATACATAAAGATACATACAGATACATACAGATACATAGAGATACATACAGATTCATACAGATACATACAGAAACATACATATACCTCTAGATACATACAGATACATACAGATACATTCAGATACATTCAGATACATACAGAGATACATACAGATACATTCAGATACATACAGATACATACAGATACATACAGATACATACAGATACATACAGATACATAGAGATACATACAGATACATACAGATACATACAGATACAAAGAGATACATACAGATACATACAGATACCTCTAGATACATACAGATACATACAGATAGATACAGATACATACAGATACATACAGATACATAATGATACATACTTATCCATACAGATACATACAGATACATACAAATACAAACAGACACATACAGATATATACAGAAACATACATATACCTCTAGATACATACAGATACATACAGATAGATACAGATACATACAGATACATAAAGATACATAAAGATACATACAGATACATACAGATACATACAGATACATACAGATACATACAGATACATACAGATACATACAGATACATACAGATACATACAGATACATACTGACACATACAGTAACATACAGATACATACAGATACATACAGCTACATACAGATACATAAAGATACATACAGATACATACAGATACATACAGATACATACAGAGATACATACAGATACATACAGATACATACAGATACATACAGATACATACTGACACATACAGTAACATACAGATACATACAGATACATACAGCTACATACAGATACATACAGATACATACAGATACATACAGATACATACAGATACATACAGATACATACAGATACATACAGATACATACAGATACATACAGATACATACAGCAACATACAGATACATAAAGATACATAAAGATACATACAGATACATACAGATACATAGATATACATACAGATTCATACAGATACATACAGAAAGATACATATACCTCTAGATACATACAGATACATACAGATACATTCAGATACATTCAGATACATACAGATACATACAGATACATAAAGATACATAAAGATACATAAAGATACAGATACATAAAGATTCATAAAGATACATACTTATCCATACAGATACATACAGATACATACAGATACATACAGATACATACAGATACATACTTATCCATACAGACATACAGATACATACAGATAAATACAGATACATACAGATACATACAGATACATACAGAAACATACATATACCTCTAGATACATACAGATACATACAGATAGATACAGATACATACAGATACATAAAGATACATAAAGATACATAAAGATACATGTAGATACATACAGATACATACAGATACATACAGATACATACAGATACATACAGATACATACAGATACATACAGATACATACAGATACATTCAGATACATACAGATACATACAGATACATAAAGATACATAAAGATACATACAGATACATAAAGATTCATAAAGATACATACTTATCCATACAGATACATACAGATACATACAGATACATACAGATACATACAGATACATACAGATACATACAGATACATACAGATACATACAGATACATACAGATACATACTTATCCATACAGACATACAGATACATACAAATACAAACAGACACATACAGATACATACAGAAACATACATATACCTCTAGATACATACAGATACATACAGATACATACAGATACATACAGATACATAAAGATACATAAAGATACATAAAGATACATATAGATACATACAGATACATACAGATACATACAGATACATACAGATACATACAGATACATACAGATACATACAGATACATACAGATACATACAGATACATACAGATACATACAGATACATACAGATACATACAGATACATACAGCTACATACAGATACATAAAGATACATACATGCAGATACATACAGATACATACAGAGATACATACAGATACATACAGATACATACAGATACATAAAGATACATAGAGATACATAAAGATACATGCAGATACATACAGATACATTCAGATACATACAGATACATACAGATACATACAGCTACATACAGATACATAAAGATACATAAAGATACATACAGATACATACAGATACATACAGATACATACAGATACATACAGATACATACAGATACATACAGATACATACAGATACATACTGACACATACAGATACAAACAGATACATACAGATACATACAAATACATACAGATACATACAGATACATACAGATACATACAGATACATACTACATACAGATACATACAGATACATATAGATACATACAGATACATCCAGATACATACAGAGATACATACAGATACATTCAGATACATACAGATACATACAGATACATACAGATACATACAGATACATACAGATACAAACAGATACATAAAGATACATACAGATATATACAGATACATACAGATACATACAGATACATACAGATACATAGAGATACATACAGATACATACAGATACATACAGATACAAAGAGATACATACAGATACATACAGATACCTCTAGATACATACAGATACATACAGATAGATACAGATACATACAGATACATACAGATACATAATGATACATACAGATACATACAGATACATACAGATACATAGAGATATATATACAGATACATACAGATACATACAGATACATACAGATACATAAAGATACATAAAGATACATACATATACATACAGATACATACAGATACATACCGATACATACAGATACATCCAGATACATACAGATACATACAGATACATAGAGATACATACAGATACATACAGATACATACAGATACATACAGATACATACAGCTACATACAGATACATACAGATACATACAGATACATACAGATACATACAGATACATACAGATACATACAGATACATACAGATACATCCAGATACATACAGATACATACAGATACATACAGATACAAAGAGATACATACAGATACATACAGATACCTCTAGATACATACAGATACATACAGATAGATACAGATACATTCAGATACATACAGATACATACAGACACATACAGATACATACAGATACATACAGATTTATACAGATACATACAGATACAAACAGATACATACAGATACATACAGATACATACAGATACATACAGATACATACAGATACATACAGATACATACAGATACATACAGATACATCCAGATACATACAGAGATACATACAGATACATTCAGATACATACAGATACATACAGATACATAAAGATACATAAAGATACATACAGATATATACAGATACATACAGATACATACAGATACATACAGATACATACAGATACAGATACATACAGATACAGATACATACAGATACAAACAGAGATACATACAGATACATACAGATACATACAGATACATACAGATACATACAGATACATACTTATCCATACAGATACATACAGATACATACAAATACAAACAGACACATACAGATACATACAGATACATACAGAAACATACAACATACAGATACATACAGAGATACATACAGATACATACAGATACATGCAGATACATAAAGATACATAAAGATACATAAAGATACATGCAGATACATACAGATACATTCAGATACATACAGATACATACAGATACATACCGCTACATACAGATACATAAAGATACATAAAGATACATACAGATACATACAGATACATCCAGATACATACAAATACATACAGACACATAGAGATACATAGAGATACATACAGATACATAATGATACATACAGATACATACAGATACATAGACACATACAGATACATACAGATACATACAGATACATACAGATACATCCAGATACATACAGATACATACAGATACATAGAGATACATACAGATACATACAGATACATACAGATACATACAGATACATACAGATACATACAGATACATACAGATACATACAGATACATACAGATACATACAGATACATACAGATACATCCAGATACATACAGATACATACAGATACATAGAGATACATACAGATACATACAGATACATACAGATACATACAGATACATACAGATACATACAGATACATACAGATACATACAGATACATACAGATACATACTACAAACAGATACATACAGATACATATAGATACATACAGATACATCCAGATACATACAGAGATACATACAGATACATTCAGATACATACAGATACATACAGATACATACAGATACATACAGATACATACAGACACATACAGATACATACAGATACATACAGATACATACAGATACAAACAGATACATAAAGATACATACAGATACATACAGATACATACAGATACATACAGATACATACAGATACAAACAGATACATAGAGATACATACAGATACATACAGATACATACACATACAGATACATACAGATACAGATACATACAGATACAAACAGAGATACATACAGATACATACAGATACATACAGATACATACAGATACATACTTATCCATACAGATACATACAGATACATACAAATACAAACAGACACATACAGATACATACAGATACATACAGAAACATACAACATACAGATACATACAGAGATACATACAGATACATACAGATACATGCAGATACATAAAGATACATAAAGATACATAAAGATACATGCAGATACATGCAGATACATTCAGATACATACAGATACATACAGATACATACCGCTACATACAGATACATAAAGATACATAAAGATACATACAGATACATACAGATACATCCAGATACATACAAATACATACAGACACATAGAGATACATAGAGATACATACAGATACATAATGATACATACAGATACATACAGATACATAGACACATACAGATACATACAGATACATACAGATACATACAGATACATCCAGATACATACAGATACATACAGATACATAGAGATACATACAGATACATACAGATACATACAGATACATACAGATACATACAGATACATACAGATACATACAGATACATACAGATACATACAGATACATACAGATACATTCAGATACATACAGATACATACAGATACATACAGATACATACAGACACATACAGATACATACAGATACATACAGATACATACAGATACAAACAGATACATAAAGATACATACAGATACATACAGATACATACAGATACATACAGATACATACAGATACAAACAGATACATAGAGATACATACAGATTCATACAGATACATACAGATACATACAGATACAAACAGATACATACAGATACATACAGATACATACAGATACATACAGATACATAAAGATACATAAAGATACATAAAGATACATAAAGATACATAAAGATACATACAGATACATAAAGACACATAAAGATACATACTTATCCATAAAGATACATACAGATACATACAGATACATACAGATACATACAGAAACATACAGATACATAAAGATACATACAGATACAAACAGATACATACAGATACATACAGATACATACAGATACATACAGATACATACAGATACATCCAGATACATACAGAGATACATACAGATACATTCAGATACATACAGCTACATACAGATACATAAAGATACATACAGATATATACAGATACATACAGATACATACAGATACATACAGATACATACAGATACAGATACATACAGATACAGATACATACAGATACAAACAGAGATACATACAGATACATACAGATACATACAGATACATACTTATCCATACAGATACATACAGATACATACAAATACAAACAGACACATACAGATACATACAGATATATACAGAAACATACATATACCTCTAGATACATACAGATACATACAGATAGATACAGATACATACAGATACATAAAGATGCATAAAGATACATACAGATACATACAGATACATACAGATACATACAGATACATACAGATACATACAGATACATACAGATACATACTGACACATACAGTAACATACAGATACATACAGATACATACAGCTACATACAGATACATAAAGATACATACAGATACATACAGATACATACAGATACATACAGATACATACAGAGATACATACAGATACATACAGATACATACAGATACATACAGATACATACAGATACATACAGATACATACAGATACATAAAGATACATACAGATACATAAAGATACATAAAGACACATGAAGATACATACTTATCCATACAGATACATACAGATACATACAGCTACATACAGATACATAAAGATACATACAGATACATACAGATACATACAGATACATACAGATACATACAGAGATACATACAGATACATACAGATACATGCAGATACATAAAGATACATAAAGATACATACAGATACATACAGATACATACAGATACATCCAGATACATACAGATACATACAGATACATAGAGATACATACAGATACATACAGATACATACAGATACATACAGATACATACATATACATACAGATACATACAGATACATACAGATACATACAGATACATACAGATACATACAGATACATACAGATACATACAGATACATACAGATACATCCAGATACATACAGATACATACAGATACATAGAGATACATACAGATACATACAGATACATACAGATACATACAGATACATACAGATACATACAGATACATACAGATACATACAGATACATAAAGATACATACAGATACATACAGATACATACAAATACAAACAGACACATACAGATACATACAGATACATACAGATACATACAGAAACATACATATACCTCTAGATACATACAGATACATTCAGATACATACAGATACATACAGATACATAAAGATACATACAGATACATACAGATACATAAAGATTCATAAAGATACATACAGATACATACAGATACATACAGATACATACAGATACATACAGATACATACAGATACATACAGATACATACAGATACATACAGAGATACATACAGATACATACAGATACATACAGATACATACTTATCCATACAGATACATACAGATACATACAAATACAAACAGACACATACAGATACATACAGAAACATACATATACCTCTAGATACATACAGATACATACAGATACATAAAGATACATAAAGACACATGAAGATACATACTTATCCATACAGATACATACAGATACATACAGATACATACAGATACATACAGATACATACAGATACATACAGATACATACAGATACATAAAGATACATAAAGATACATAAAGATAAATAAAGATACATACAGATACATAAAGAGATACATACTTATCCATACAGATACATACAGATACATACAGATACATACAGATTTATACAGATACATACAGATACAAACAGATACATACAGATACATACAGATACATACAGATACATACAGATACATACAGATACATACAGATACATCCAGATACATACAGAGATACATACAGATACATTCAGATACATACAGCTACATACAGATACATAAAGATACATAAAGATACATACAGATATATACAGATACATACAGATACATACAGATACATACAGATACATACAGATACAGATACATACAGATACAGATACATACAGATACAAACAGTGATACATACAGATACATACAGATACATACAGATACATACAGATACATACAGATACATACTTATCCATACAGATACATACAGATACATACAAATACAAACAGACACATACAGATACATACAGATACATACAGAAACATACAACATACAGATACATACAGAGATACATACAGATACACACAGATACATGCAGATACATAAAGATACATAAAGATACATGCAGATACATACAGATACATTCAGATACATACAGATACATACAGATACATACCGCTACATACAGATACATAAAGATACATAAAGATACATACAGATACATACAGATACATCCAGATACATACAAATACATACAGACACATAGAGATACATAGAGATACATACAGATACATACAGATACATACAGATACATACAGATACATACAGATACATACAGATACATACAGATACATACAAATACATACAGATACATACAGATACATACAGATACATACAGATACATACAGATACATACAGATACATAAAGATACATAAAGATACATAAAGATACATACAGATACATACAGATACATACAGATACATACAGATACATACAGATACATACAGATACATACTGACACATACAGATACATACAGATACATACAGATACATACAGATACATACAGATACATAAAGATTCATACAGATACATACAGATACATACAAATACAAACAGACACATACAGATACATACAGATACATACAGAAACATACATATACCTCTAGATACATACAGATACATACAGATACATACAGATACATACAGATACATAAAGATACATACAGATACATACAGATACATACAGATACATACAGATACATACAGATACATACAGATACATACAGATACATACAGATACATACAGATACATACAGATACATACAGCAACATACAGATACATAAAGATACATAAAGATACATACAGATACATACAGATACATAGATATACATACAGATTCATACAGATACATACAGAAAGATACATATACCTCTAGATACATACAGATACATACAGATACATTCAGATACATTCAGATACATACAGATACATACAGATACATAAAGATACATAAAGATACATAAAGATACAGATACATAAAGATTCATAAAGATACATACTTATCCATACAGATACATACAGATACATACAGATACATACAGATACATACAGATACATACTTATCCATACAGACATACAGATACATACAGATAAATACAGATACATACAGATACATACAGATACATACAGAAACATACATATACCTCTAGATACATACAGATACATACAGATAGATACAGATACATACAGATACATAAAGATACATAAAGATACATAAAGATACATGTAGATACATACAGATACATACAGATACATACAGATACATACAGATACATACAGATACATACAGATACATACAGATACATACAGATACATTCAGATACATACAGATACATACAGATACATAAAGATACATAAAGATACATACAGATACATAAAGATTCATAAAGATACATACTTATCCATACAGATACATACAGATACATACAGATACATACAGATACATACAGATACATACAGATACATACAGATACATACAGATACATACAGATACATACAGATACATACTTATCCATACAGACATACAGATACATACAAATACAAACAGACACATACAGATACATACAGAAACATACATATACCTCTAGATACATACAGATACATACAGATACATACAGATACATACAGATACATAAAGATACATAAAGATACATAAAGATACATATAGATACATACAGATACATACAGATACATACAGATACATACAGATACATACAGATACATACAGATACATACAGATACATACAGATACATACAGATACATACAGATACATACAGATACATACAGATACATACAGATACATACAGCTACATACAGATACATAAAGATACATACATGCAGATACATACAGATACATACAGAGATACATACAGATACATACAGATACATACAGATACATAAAGATACATAGAGATACATAAAGATACATGCAGATACATACAGATACATTCAGATACATACAGATACATACAGATACATACAGCTACATACAGATACATAAAGATACATAAAGATACATACAGATACATACAGATACATACAGATACATACAGATACATACAGATACATACAGATACATACAGATACATACAGATACATACTGACACATACAGATACAAACAGATACATACAGATACATACAAATACATACAGATACATACAGATACATACAGATACATACAGATACATACTACATACAGATACATACAGATACATATAGATACATACAGATACATCCAGATACATACAGAGATACATACAGATACATTCAGATACATACAGATACATACAGATACATACAGATACATACAGATACATACAGATACAAACAGATACATAAAGATACATACAGATATATACAGATACATACAGATACATACAGATACATGCAGATACATAGAGATACATACAGATACATACAGATACATACAGATACAAAGAGATACATACAGATACATACAGATACCTCTAGATACATACAGATACATACAGATAGATACAGATACATACAGATACATACAGATACATAATGATACATACAGATACATACAGATACATACAGATACATAGAGATATATATACAGATACATACAGATACATACAGATACATACAGATACATAAAGATACATAAAGATACATACATATACATACAGATACATACAGATACATACAGATACATACAGATACATCCAGATACATACAGATACATACAGATACATAGAGATACATACAGATACATACAGATACATACAGATACATACAGATACATACAGCTACATACAGATACATACAGATACATACAGATACATACAGATACATACAGATACATACAGATACATACAGATACATACAGATACATCCAGATACATACAGATACATACAGATACATACAGATACAAAGAGATACATACAGATACATACAGATACCTCTAGATACATACAGATACATACAGATAGATACAGATACATTCAGATACATACAGATACATACTGACACATACAGATACATACAGATACATACAGATTTATACAGATACATACAGATACAAACAGATACATACAGATACATACAGATACATACAGATACATACAGATACATACAGATACATACAGATACATACAGATACATACAGATACATCCAGATACATACAGAGATACATACAGATACATTCAGATACATACAGCTACATACAGATACATAAAGATACATAAAGATACATACAGATATATACAGATACATACAGATACATACAGATACATACAGATACATACAGATACAGATACATACAGATACAGATACATACAGATACAAACAGAGATACATACAGATACATACAGATACATACAGATACATACAGATACATACAGATACATACTTATCCATACAGATACATACAGATACATACAAATACAAACAGACACATACAGATACATACAGATACATACAGAAACATACAACATACAGATACATACAGAGATACATACAGATACATACAGATACATGCAGATACATAAAGATACATAAAGATACATAAAGATACATGCAGATACATACAGATACATTCAGATACATACAGATACATACAGATACATACCGCTACATACAGATACATAAAGATACATAAAGATACATACAGATACATACAGATACATCCAGATACATACAAATACATACAGACACATAGAGATACATAGAGATACATACAGATACATAATGATACATACAGATACATACAGATACATAGACACATACAGATACATACAGATACATACAGATACATACAGATACATCCAGATACATACAGATACATACAGATACATAGAGATACATACAGATACATACAGATACATACAGATACATACAGATACATACAGATACATACAGATACATACAGATACATACAGATACATACAGATACATACAGATACATACAGATACATCCAGATACATACAGATACATACAGATACATAGAGATACATACAGATACATACAGATACATACAGATACATACAGATACATACAGATACATACAGATACATACAGATACATACAGATACATACAGATACATACTACAAACAGATACATACAGATACATATAGATACATACAGATACATCCAGATACATACAGAGATACATACAGATACATTCAGATACATACAGATACATACAGATACATACAGATACATACAGATACATACAGACACATACAGATACATACAGATACATACAGATACATACAGATACAAACAGATACATAAAGATACATACAGATACATACAGATACATACAGATACATACAGATACATACAGATACAAACAGATACATAGAGATACATACAGATTCATACAGATACATACACATACAGATACATACAGATACAGATACATACAGATACAAACAGAGATACATACAGATACATACAGATACATACAGATACATACAGATACATACTTATCCATACAGATACATACAGATACATACAAATACAAACAGACACATACAGATACATACAGATACATACAGAAACATACAACATACAGATACATACAGAGATACATACAGATACATACAGATACATGCAGATACATAAAGATACATAAAGATACATAAAGATACATGCAGATACATGCAGATACATTCAGATACATACAGATACATACAGATACATACCGCTACATACAGATACATAAAGATACATAAAGATACATACAGATACATACAGATACATCCAGATACATACAAATACATACAGACACATAGAGATACATAGAGATACATACAGATACATAATGATACATACAGATACATACAGATACATAGACACATACAGATACATACAGATACATACAGATACATACAGATACATCCAGATACATACAGATACATACAGATACATAGAGATACATACAGATACATACAGATACATACAGATACATACAGATACATACAGATACATACAGATACATACAGATACATACAGATACATACAGATACATACAGATACATTCAGATACATACAGATACATACAGATACATACAGATACATACAGACACATACAGATACATACAGATACATACAGATACATACAGATACAAACAGATACATAAAGATACATACAGATACATACAGATACATACAGATACATACAGATACATACAGATACAAACAGATACATAGAGATACATACAGATTCATACAGATACATACAGATACATACAGATACAAACAGATACATACAGATACATACAGATACATACAGATACATACAGATACATAAAGATACATAAAGATACATAAAGATACATAAAGATACATAAAGATACATACAGATACATAAAGACACATAAAGATACATACTTATCCATAAAGATACATACAGATACATACAGATACATACAGATACATACAGAAACATACAGATACATAAAGATACATACAGATACAAACAGATACATACAGATACATACAGATACATACAGATACATACAGATACATACAGATACATCCAGATACATACAGAGATACATACAGATACATTCAGATACATACAGCTACATACAGATACATAAAGATACATACAGATATATACAGATACATACAGATACATACAGATACATACAGATACATACAGATACAGATACATACAGATACAGATACATACAGATACAAACAGAGATACATACAGATACATACAGATACATACAGATACATACTTATCCATACAGATACATACAGATACATACAAATACAAACAGACACATACAGATACATACAGATATATACAGAAACATACATATACCTCTAGATACATACAGATACATACAGATAGAAACAGATACATACAGATACATAAAGATGCATAAAGATACATACAGATACATACAGATACATACAGATACATACAGATACATACAGATACATACAGATACATACAGATACATACTGACACATACAGTAACATACAGATACATACAGATACATACAGCTACATACAGATACATAAAGATACATACAGATACATACAGATACATACAGATACATACAGATACATACAGAGATACATACAGATACATACAGATACATACAGATACATACAGATACATACAGATACATACAGATACATACAGATACATAAAGATACATACAGATACATAAAGATACATAAAGACACATGAAGATACATACTTATCCATACAGATACATACAGATACATACAGCTACATACAGATACATAAAGATACATACAGATACATACAGATACATACAGATACATACAGATACATACAGAGATACATACAGATACATACAGATACATGCAGATACATAAAGATACATAAAGATACATACAGATACATACAGATACATACAGATACATCCAGATACATACAGATACATACAGATACATAGAGATACATACAGATACATACAGATACATACAGATACATACAGATACATACATATACATACAGATACATACAGATACATACAGATACATACAGATACATACAGATACATACAGATACATACGGATACATACAGATACATACAGATACATCCAGATACATACAGATACATACAGATACATAGAGATACATACAGATACATACAGATACATACAGATACATACAGATACATACAGATACATACAGATACATACAGATACATACAGATACATAAAGATTCATACAGATACATACAGATACATACAAATACAAACAGACACATACAGATACATACAGATACATACAGATACATACAGAAACATACATATACCTCTAGATACATACAGATACATTCAGATACATACAGATACATACAGATACATAAAGATACATACAGATACATACAGATACATAAAGATACATAAAGATACATACAGATACATACAGATACATACAGATACATCCAGATACATACAGATACATACAGATACATACAGATACATACAGATACATACAGAGATACATACAGATACATACAGATACATACAGATACATACTTATCCATACAGATACATACAGATACATACAAATACAAACAGACACATACAGATACATACAGAAACATACATATACCTCTAGATACATACAGATACATACAGATACATAAAGATACATAAAGACACATGAAGATACATACTTATCCATACAGATACATACAGATACATACAGATACATACAGATACATACAGATACATACAGATACAAACAGATACATACAGATACATAAAGATACATAAAGATACATAAAGATAAATAAAGATACATACAGATACATAAAGAGATACATACTTATCCATACAGATACATACAGATACATACAGATACATACAGATTTATACAGATACATACAGATACAAACAGATACATACAGATACATACAGATACATACAGATACATACAGATACATACAGATACATACAGATACATCCAGATACATACAGAGATACATACAGATACATTCAGATACATACAGCTACATACAGATACATAAAGATACATAAAGATACATACAGATACATACAGATACATACAGATACATACAGATACATACAGATACATACAGATACAGATACATACAGATACAGATACATACAGATACAAACAGTGATACATACAGATACATACAGATACATACAGATACATACAGATACATACAGATACATACTTATCCATACAGATACATACAGATACATACAAATACAAACAGACACATACAGATACATACAGATACATACAGAAACATACAACATACAGATACATACAGAGATACATACAGATACACACAGATACATGCAGATACATAAAGATACATAAAGATACATGCAGATACATACAGATACATTCAGATACATACAGATACATACAGATACATACCGCTACATACAGATACATAAAGATACATAAAGATACATACAGATACATACAGATACATCCAGATACATACAAATACATACAGACACATAGAGATACATAGAGATACATACAGATACATACAGATACATACAGATACATACAGATACATACAGATACATACAGATACATACAGATACATACAAATACATACAGATACATACAGATACATACAGATACATACAGATACATACAGATACATACAGATACATAAAGATACATAAAGATACATAAAGATACATACAGATACATACAGATACATACAGATACATACAGATACATACAGATACATACAGATACATACTGACACATACAGATACATACAGATACATACAGATACATACAGATACATACAGATACATAAAGATTCATACAGATACATACAGATACATACAAATACAAACAGACACATACAGATACATACAGATACATACAGAAACATACATATACCTCTAGATACATACAGATACATACAGATACATACAGATACATACAGATACATAAAGATACATACAGATACATACAGATACATAAAGATTCATAAAGATACATACAGATACATACAGATACATACAGATACATACAGATACATCCAGATACATACAGATACATACAGATACATAGAGATACATACAGATACATACAGATACATACAGATACATACAGATACATACAGATACATACAGATACATACTTATCCATACAGATACATACAGATACATACAAATACAAACAGACACATACAGATACATACAGAAACATACATATACCTCTAGATACATACAGATACATACAGATACATAAAGATACATAAAGACACATGAAGATACATACTTATCCATACAGATACATACAGATACATACAGATACATACAGATACATCCAGATACATACAGATACATACAGATACATAGAGATACATACAGATACATACAGATAAATACAGATACATACAGATACATACAGATACATACAGATACATACAGATACATACAGATACATACTACAAACAGATACATACAGATACATATAGATACATACAGATACATCCAGATACATACAGAGATACATACAGATACATTCAGATACATACAGATACATACAGATACATACAGATACATACAGACACATACAGATACATACAGATACATACAGATACATACAGATACAAACAGATACATAAAGATACATACAGATACATACAGATACATACAGATACATACAGATACATACAGATACAAACAGATACATAGAGATACATACAGATTCATACAGATACATACAGATACATACAGATACAAACAGATACATACAGATACATACAGATACATACAGATACATACAGATACATAAAGATACATAAAGATACATAAAGATACATAAAGATACATACAGATACATAAAGACACATAAAGATACATACTTATCCATAAAGATACATACAGATACATACAGATACATACAGAAACATACAGATACATAAAGATACATACAGATACATACAGATACATACAGATACATACAGATACATACAGATACATACAAATACGTCCAGATACATACAGAGATACATACAGATACATTCAGATACATACAGCTACATACAGATACGTAAAGATACATAAAGATACATACAGATATATACAGATACATACAGATACATACAGATCCATACAGATACATACAGATACAGATACATACAGATACAGATACATACAGATACAAACAGAGATACATACAGATACATACAGATACATACAGATTCATACAGATACATACAGATACATACAGATACATACAGATACAAACAGATACATACAGATACATACAGATAGATACAGATACATACAGATACATACAAATACATAATGATACATACAGATACATACAGATACATACAGATACATACAGCTACATACAGATACATACAGATACATACAGATACATACAGATACATACAGATACATACAGATACATACAGATACATACAGATACATACAGATACATACAGATACATCCAGATACATACAGATACATACAGATACATACAGATACATACAGATACATAAAGAAACATACAGATACATACAGATACATACTTATCCATACAGATACATACAGATACATACAAATACAAACAGACATATACAGATACATACAGAAACATACATATACCTCTAGATACATACAGATACATACAGATACATAAAGATACATAAAGATACATACAGATACATAGAGATACATACTGATTCATACAGATACATACAGATACATACAGATACATACAGATACATACAGATACATACAGATACTTAAAGATACATAAAGATACAGATACATAAAGACACATGAAGATACATACTTATCCATACAGATACATACAGATACATACAGATACATACAGATACATACAGATACATACAGATACAAACAGATACATACAGATACATAAAGATACATAAAGATACATAAAGATAAATAAAGATACATACAGATACATAAAGAGATACATACTTAACCATACAGATACATACAGATACATACAGATACATACAGATACATACAGATACAAACAGATACATAGAGATACATACAGATTCATACAGATACATACAGATACATACAGATACATACAGATCCATACAGATACATACAGATACATAAAGATACATACAGATACATCCAGATACATACAGATACATACAGATACAAAGAGATACATACAGATACATACATATACCTCTAGATACATACAGATACATACAGATAGATACAGATACATACAGATACATAAAGATACATAAAGATACATACAGATACATACAGATACATACAGATACATACAGATACATACAGATACATACAGATACATACAGATACATACAGATACATACAGATACATACAGATACATACAGATACATACAGATACATACAGATACATACAGATACATACAGATACATACAGCTACATACAGATACATAAAGATACATACAGATACATACAGATACATACAGAAACATACAGATACATACAGAGATAAATACAGATACATACAGATACATGCAGATACATAAAGATACATAAAGATACATAAAGATACATGCAGATACATACAGATACATTCAGATACATACAGATACATACAGATACATACCGCTACATACAGATACATAAAGATACATACAGATACATACAGATACATACAGATACATCCAGATACATACAGATACATACAGATACATAGAGATACATACAGATACATACAGATACATACAGATACATACAGATACATACAGATACATACAGATACATACAGATACATAAGGATACATACAGATACATAAAGATACATACAGATACATACAGATACATACAGATACATACAGATACATACAGATACATCCAGATACATACAGATACATACAGATACATAGAGATACATAGAGATACATACAGATACATACAGATACATACAGATACATACAGATACATACAGATACATACTACAAACAGATACATACAGATACATACAGATACATACAGATACAAACAGATACATACAGATACATACAGATACATACAGATACATACAGATACATAAAGATACATAAAGATACATGAAGATACATACAGACATAAAGATACATACTTATCCATAAAGATACACACAGATACATACAGATACATATAAATACATACAGATACATACAGATACATACAGATACATACAGATACATACAGATACATACAGATACATAAAGATACATAAAGATACATAAAGATACATAAAGATACATACAGATACATAAAGATTCATAAAGATACATACAAATACATACAGATACATACAGATACATACAGATACATACAGATACATACAGATACATACAGATACATACAGATACATACAGATACATACAGATACATACAGATACATACAGATACATACAGATACATAAAGATACATAAAGATACATACTTATCCATACAGATACATACAGATACATACAAATACATAAAGATACATAGAGATTCACAAAGATACATACTTATCCATACAGATACATACAGATACATACAGATACATACATATACATACAGATACATCCAGATACATACAGATACATACAGATACATAGAGATATATACAGATACATACAGATACAAACAGATACATACAGATACATACAGATACATACAGATATATACTACATACAGATACATACAGATACATATAGATACATACAGATACATCCAGATACATACAAATACAAACAGACACATACAGATACATACAGATACATACAGAAACATACATATACCTCTAGATACATACAGATACATACAGATAGATACAGATACATACAGATACATAAAGATACATAAAGATACATACAGATACATACAGATACATACAGATACATACAGATACATACAGATACATACAGATACATACTACAAACAGATACATACAGATACATACAGATACATACAGATACAAACAGATACATACAGATACATACAGATACATACAGATACATACAGATACATAAAGATACATAAAGATACATGAAGATACATACAGACATAAAGATACATACTTATCCATAAAGATACACACAGATACATACAGATACATATAAATACATACAGATACATACAGATACATACAGATACATACAGATACATACAGATACATACAGATACATAAAGATACATAAAGATACATAAAGATACATAAAGATACATACAGATACATAAAGATTCATAAAGATACATACAAATACATACAGATACATACAGATACATACAGATACATACAGATACATACAGATACATACAGATACATACAGATACATACAGATACATACAGATACATACAGATACATACAGATACATACAGATACATAAAGATACATAAAGATACATACTTATCCATACAGATACATACAGATACATACAAATACATAAAGATACATAGAGATTCACAAAGATACATACTTATCCATACAGATACATACAGATACATACAGATACATACAGATACATACAGATACATACAGATACATACAGATACATAGAGATATATACAGATACATACAGATACAAACAGATACATACAGATACATACAGATACATACAGATATATACTACATACAGATACATACAGATACATATAGATACATACAGATACATCCAGATACATACAAATACAAACAGACACATACAGATACATACAGATACATACAGAAACATACATATACCTCTAGATACATACAGATACATACAGATAGATACAGATACATACAGATACATAAAGATACATAAAGATACATACAGATACATACAGATACATACAGATACATACAGATACATACAGATACATACAGATACATACAGATACATACAGATACATACAGATACATACAGATACATACAGCTACATACAGATACATAAAGATACATTCAGATACATACAGATACATACAGATACATACAGAGATACATACAGATACATAAAGATACATAAAGATACATGCAGATACATACCGATACATTCAGATACATACAGATACATACAGATACATACAGCTACATACAGATACATAAAGATACATAAAGATACATACAGATACATACAGATACATACAGATACATACAGATACATACAGATACATACAGATACATACTGACACATACAGATACATACAGATACAAACAGATACATACAGATACATACAGATACATACTTATCCATACAGATACATACAGATACATACAAATACAAACAGACACATACAGATACATACAGATACATACAGAAACATACATATACCTCTAGATACATACAGATACATACAGATAGATACAGATACATACAGATACATAGATACATAAAGATACATACAGATACATACAGATACATACAGATACATACAGATACATACAGATACATACAGATACATACAGATACATACAGATACATACAGATACATACAGCTACATACAGATACATAAAGATACATACAGATACATACAGATACATACAGATACATACAGATACATACAGATACATACAGATACATACAGATACATACAGATACATACAGAAACATACATATACCTCTAGATACATACAGATACATACAGATAGATACAGATACATACAGATACATAAAGATACATAAAGATACATACAGATACATACAGATACATACAGATACATACAGATACATACAGATACATACAGATACATATAGATACATACAGATACATCCAGATACATACAAATACAAACAGACACATACAGATACATACAGATACATACAGAAACATACATATACCTCTAGATACATACAGATACATACAGATAGATACAGATACATACAGATACATAAAGATACATAAAGATACATACAGATACATACAGATACATACAGATACAAACAGATACATACAGATACATACAGATACATACAGATACATACAGATACATACAGCTACATACAGATACATAAAGATACATTCAGATACATACAGATACATACATATACATACAGATACATACAGATACAAACAGATACATAGAGATACATAAAGATTCATAAAGATACATACTTATCCATACAGATACATACAGATACATACAGATACATACAGATACATACAGATACATACAGATACATACAGATACATAAAAATACATACAGATACATGCAAATACAAACAGACACATACAGATACAAACAGATACATACAGAAACAAACATATACCTCTAGATACATACAGATACATACAGATACATACAGATACATACAGATACATCCAGATACATACAGATACATACAGATACTTAGAGATACATAGAGATACATACAGATACATACAGATACATACAGATACATACAGATACATACAGATACATACAGAAACATACAGATACATACAGATACATACAGATACATACAGATACATACAGATACATACAGATACATACAGATACATAGAGATACATACAGATACATACAGCTACATACAGATACATTCAGATACATACAGATACATACAGATACATACAGCTACATACAGATACATAAAGATACATAAATATACATACAGATACATACAGATACATACAGATACATACAGATACATACAGATACATACAGATACATACAGATACATACAGATACATACTGACACATACAGATACATACAGATACATACAGATACATACAGATACATACAGATACATACAGATACATACAAATACAAACAGACACATACAGATACATACAGATACATACAGAAACATACATATACCTCTAGATACATACAGATACATACAGATAGATACAGATACATACAGATACATAAAGATACATAAAGATACATACAGATACATACAGATACATACAGATACGTAGATACATACAGATACATACAGATACATACAGATACATACAGATACATACAGATACATACAGATACATACAGCTACATACAGATACATAAAGATACATACAGATACATACAGATACATACAGATACATACAGATGCATACAGAGATAAATACAGATACATACAGATACATGCAGATACATAAAGATACATAAAGATACATGCAGATACATACAGATACATTCAGATACATACAGATACATACAGATACATACCGCTACATACAGATACATAAAGATACAGATACATACAGATACATACAGATACATCCAGATACATACAGATACATACAGATACATAGAGATACATAGAGATACATACAGATACATACAGATACATACAGATACATACAGATACATACAGATACATAAGGATACATACAGATACATACAGATACATACAGATACATACAGATACATACAGATACATCCAGATACATACAGATACATACAGATACATACAGATACATACAGATACATACAGATACATACAGATACATACAGATACATACAGATACATACAGATACATGCAGATACATAGAGATACATACAGATACATACAGATACATACAGATACAAAGAGATACATACAGATACATACAGATACCTCTAGATACATACAGATACATACAGATAGATACAGATACATACAGATACATACAGATACATACAGATACATACAGATACATACAGATACATACAGATACATAGAGATATATATACAGATACATACAGATACATACAGATACATACAGATACATAAAGATACATAAAGATACATACATATACATACAGATACATACAGATACATACCGATACATACAGATACATCCAGATACATACAGATACATACAGATACATAGAGATACATACAGATACATACAGATACATACAGATACATACAGATACATACAGATACATACAGCTACATACAGATACATACAGATACATACAGATACATACAGATACATACAGATACATACAGATACATACAGATACATACAGATACATCCAGATACATACAGATACATACAGATACATACAGATACAAAGAGATACATACAGATACATACAGATACCTCTAGATACATACAGATACAAACAGATAGATACAGATACATACAGATACATACAGATACATAATGATACATACAGATACATACAGATACATAAAGATACATACAGATACAAACAGATACATACAGATACATACAGCTACATACAGATACATAAAGATACATAAAGATACATACAGACACATACAGATGCATACAGATACATACAGATACATACAGATACATCCAGATACATACAGTTACATACAGATACATAGAGATACATACAGATACATACAGATACATACAGATACATACAGATACAAACAGATACATACAGATACATACAGATACATACAGATACATACAGATACATACTACAAACAGATACATACAGATACATATAGATACATACAGATACATCCAGATACATACAGAGATACATACAGATACATTCAGATACATACAGATACATACAGATACATACAGATACATACAGATACATACAGACACATACAGATACATACAGATACATACAGATACATACAGATACAAACAGATACATAAAGATACATACAGATACATACAGATACATACAGATACATACAGATACATACAGATACATACAGATACAAACAGATACATAGAGATACATACAGATTCATACAGATACATACAGATACATACAGATACAAACAGATACATACAGATACATACAGATACATACAGATACATACAGATACATAAAGATACATAAAGATACATAAAGATACATAAAGATACATAAAGATACATACAGATACATAAAGACACATAAAGATACATACTTATCCATAAAGATACATACAGATACATACATATACATACAGATACATACAGAAACATACAGATACATAAAGATACATACAGATACATACAGATACATACAGATACATACAGATACATACAGATACATACAGATACATACAGATACATCCAGATACATACAGAGATACATACAGATACATTCAGATACATACAGCTACATACAGATACATAAAGATACATACAGATATATACAGATACATACAGATACATACAGATACATACAGATACATACAGATACATACAGATTCATACAGATACAGATACATACAGATACAGATACATACAGATACAAACAGAGATACATACAGATACATACAGATACATACAGATACATACTTATCCATACAGATACATACAGATACATACAAATACAAACAGACACATACAGATACATACAGATATATACAGAAACATACATATACCTCTAGATACATACAGATACATACAGATAGATACAGATACATACAGATACATAAAGATGCATAAAGATACATACAGATACATACAGATACATACAGATACATACAGATACATACAGATACATACAGATACATACAGATACATAAAGATACATACAGATACATACAGATACATACAGATACATACAGATACATACAGATACATACAGATACATACAGATACATACAGATACATACAGATACATACTGACACATACAGATACATACAGATACAAACAGATACATACAGATACATACAGATACATACTTATCCATACAGATACATACAGATACATACAAATACAAACAGACACATACAGATACATACAGATACATACAGAAACATACATATACCTCTAGATACATACAGATACATACAGATACATACAGATACATAGATACATAAAGATACAAAGAGATACATACAGATACATACAGATACATACAGATACATACAGATACATACAGATACATACAGATACATACAGATACATACAGATACATACAGCTACATACAGATACATAAAGATACATACAGATACATACAGATACATACAGATACATACAGATACATACAGATACATACAGATACATACAGATACATACAGATACATACAGAGATACATACAGATACATTCAGATACATACAGCTACATACAGATACATAAAGATACATACAGATATATACAGATACATACAGATACATACAGATACATACAGATACATACAGATACAGATACATACAGATACAGATACATACAGATACAAACAGAGATACATACAGATACATACAGATACATACAGATACATAAAGATACATAAAGATACATAAAGATACATAAAGATACATAAAGATACATAAAGATACATACAGATACATAAAGACACATAAAGATACATACTTATCCATAAAGATACATACAGATACATACAGATACATACAGATACATACAGAAACATACAGATACATAAAGATACATACAGATACAAACAGATACATACAGATACATACAGATACATCCAGATACATACAGATACATACAGATACATCCAGATACATCCAGATACATACAGATACATACAGATACTTAGAGATACATAGAGATACATACAGATACATACAGATACATACAGATACATAGAGATACATACAGATACATACAGATACATACAGATACATTCAGATACATACAGATACATACTGACACATACAGATACATACAGATACATACAGATACATACAAATACATACAGATACATACAGATACATACAGATACATACAGATACATACTACATACAGATACATACAGATACATATAGATACATACAGATACATCCAGATACATACAGAGATACATACAGATACATTCAGATACATACAGATACATACAGATACATACAGATACATACAGATACATACAGATACAAACAGATACATAAAGATACATACAGATATATACAGATACATACAGATACATACAGATACATACAGATACATACAGATACATACAGATACATAAAGATACATAAAGATACATACTTATCCATACAGATACATACAGATACATACAAATACATAAAGATACATAGAGATTCACAAAGATACATACTTATCCATACAGATACATACAGATACATACAGATACATACATATACATACAGATACATCCAGATACATACAGATACATACAGATACATAGAGATATATACAGATACATACAGATACAAACAGATACATACAGATACATACAGATACATACAGATATATACTACATACAGATACATACAGATACATATAGATACATACAGATACATCCAGATACATACAAATACAAACAGACACATACAGATACATACAGATACATACAGATACATACAGAAACATACATATACCTCTAGATACATACAGATACATACAGATAGATACAGATACATACAGATACATAAAGATACATAAAGATACATACAGATACATACAGATACATACAGATACATACAGATACATACAGATACATACAGATACATACAGATACATACAGATACATACAGATACATACATATACATACAGATACATACAGCTACATACAGATACATAAAGATACATTCAGATACATACAGATACATACAGATACATACAGAGATACATACAGATACATAAAGATACATAAAGATACATGCAGATACATACCGATACATTCAGATACATACAGATACATACAGATACATACAGCTACATACAGATACATAAAGATACATAAAGATACATACAGATACATACAGATACATACAGATACATACAGATACATACAGATACATACAGATACATACTGACACATACAGATACATACAGATACAAACAGATACATACAGATACATACAGATACATACTTATCCATACAGATACATACAGATACATACAAATACAAACAGACACATACAGATACATACAGATACATACAGAAACATACATATACCTCTAGATACATACAGATACATACAGATAGATACAGATACATACAGATACATAGATACATAAAGATACAAAGAGATACATACAGATACATACAGATACATACAGATACATACAGATACATACAGATACATACAGATACATACAGATACATACAGATACATACAGCTACATACAGATACATAAAGATACATACAGATACATACAGATACATACAGATACATACAGATACATACAGATACATACAGATACATACAGATACATACAGATACATACAGAGATACATACAGATACATTCAGATACATACAGCTACATACAGATACATAAAGATACATACAGATATATACAGATACATACAGATACATACAGATACATACAGATACATACAGATACAGATACATACAGATACAGATACATACAGATACAAACAGAGATACATACAGATACATACAGATACATACAGATACATAAAGATACATAAAGATACATAAAGATACATAAAGATACATAAAGATACATAAAGATACATACAGATACATAAAGACACATAAAGATACATACTTATCCATAAAGATACATACAGATACATACAGATACATACAGATACATAAAGATACATACAGATACAAACAGATACATACAGATACAAACAGATACATACAGATACATACAGATACATACAGATACATACAGATACATACAGATACATCCAGATACATACAGAGATACATTCAGATACATTCAGATACATACAGCTACATACAGATACATAAAGATACATACAGATATATACAGATACATACAGATACATACAGATACATACAGATACATACAGATACAGATACATACAGATACAGATACATACAGATACAAACAGAGATACATACAGATACATACAGATACATACAGATACATACTTATCCATACATATACATACAGATACATACAAATACAAACAGACACATACAGATACATACAGATATATACAGAAACATACATATACCTCTAGATACATACAGATACATACAGATAGATACAGATACATACAGATACATAAAGATGCATAAAGATACATACAGATACATACAGATACATACAGATACATACAGATACATACAGATACATACAGATACATACAGATACATACAGATACATACTGACACATACAGTAACATACAGATACATACAGATACATACAGCTACATACAGATACATAAAGATACATACAGATACATACCGATACATACAGATACATACAGAGATACATACAGATACATACAGATACATACAGATACATACAGATACATACAGCAACATACAGATACATAAAGATACATAAAGATACATACAGCTACATACAGATACATACAGATACATACAGATACATACAGATACATACAGATACATACAGATACATACAGCAACATACAGATACATAAAGATACATAAAGATACATACAGATACATACAGATACATAGAGATACATACAGATTCATACAGATACATACAGAAACATACATATACCTCTAGATACATACAGATACATACAGATACATTCAGATACATTCAGATACATACAGAGATACATACAGATACATTCAGATACATACAGCTACATACAGATACATAAAGATACATACAGATATATACAGATACATACAGATACATACAGATACAAACAGATACATACAGATACAGATACATACAGATACAGATACATACAGATACAAACAGAGATACATACAGATACATACAGATACATACAGATACATACTTATCCATACATATACATACAGATACATACAAATACAAACAGACACATACAGATACATACAGATATATACAGAAACATACATATAACTCTAGATACATACAGATACATACAGATAGATACAGATACATACAGATACATAAAGATGCATAAAGATACATACAGATACATACAGATACATACAGATACATACAGATACATACAGATACATACAGATACATACAGATACATACTGACACATACAGTAACATACAGATACATACAGATACATACAGCTACATACAGATACATAAAGATACATACAGATACATACAGATACATACAGATACATACAGAGATACATACAGATACATACAGATATATACAGATACATACAGCAACATACAGATACATAAAGATACATAAAGATACATACAGCTACATACAGATACATACAGATACATACAGATACATACAGATACATACAGCAACATACAGATACATAAAGATACATAAAGATACATACAGATACATACAGATACATAGAGATACATACAGATTCATACAGATACATACAGAAACATACATATACCTCTAGATACATACAGATACATACAGATACATTCAGATACATTCAGATACATACAGAGATACATACAGATACATTCAGATACATACAGCTACATACAGATACATAAAGATACATACAGATATATACAGATACATACAGATACATACAGATACATACAGATACATACAGATACAGATACATACAGATACAGATACATACAGATACAAACAGAGATACATACAGATACATACAGATACATACAGATACATACTTATCCATACAGATACATACAGATACATACAAATACAAACAGACACATACAGATACATACAGATATATACAGAAACATACATATACCTCTAGATACATACAGATACATTTAGATAGATACAGATACATACAGATACATAAAGATGCATAAAGATACATACAGATACATACAGATACATACAGATACATACAGATACATACAGATACATACAGATACATACTGACACATACAGTAACATACAGATACATACAGATACATACAGCTACATACAGATACATAAAGATACATACAGATACATACAGATACATACAGATACATACAGAGATACATACAGATACATACAGATACATACAGATACATACAGATACATACTGACACATACAGTAACATACAGATACATACAGATACATACAGCTACATACAGATACATAAAGATACATAAAGATACAGATACATAAAGATTCATAAAGATACATACTTATCCATACAGATACATACAGATACATACAGATACATACAGATACATACAGATACATACTTATCCATACAGACATACAGATACATACAGATAAATACAGATACATACAGATACATACAGATACATACAGAAACATACATATACCTCTAGATACATACAGATACATACAGATAGATACAGATACATACAGATACATAAAGATACATAAAGATACATAAAGATACATGTAGATACATACAGATACATAAAGATACATAAAGATACATACAGATACATAAAGATTCATAAAGATACATACTTATCCATACAGATACATACAGATACATACAGATACATACAGATACATACAGATACATACAGATACATACAGATACATACAGATACATACAGATACATACTTATCCATACAGACATACAGATACATACAAATACACAGACACATACAGATACATACAGAAACATACATATACCTCTAGATACATACAGATACATACAGATAGATACAGATACATACAGATACATAAAGATACATAAAGATACATAAAGATACATATAGATACATACAGATACATACAGATACATACAGATACATACAGATACATACAGATACATACAGATACATACAGATACATACAGATACATACAGATACATACAGATACATACAGATACATACAGCTACATACAGATACATAAAGATACATACATGCAGATACATACAGATACATACAGATACATAATGATACATACAGATACATACAGATACATAAAGATACATACAGATACAAACAGAAACATAAAGATACATAAAGATACATACAGACACATACAGATACATACAGATACATACAGATACATACAGATACATCCAGATACATACAGATACATACAGATACATAGAGATACATACAGATACATACAGATACATACAGATACATTCAGATACATACAGATACATACTGACACATACAGATACATACAGATACATACAGATACATACAAATACATACAGATACATACAGATACATACAGATACATACAGATACATACTACATACAGATACATACAGATACATATAGATACATACAGATACATCCAGATACATACAGAGATACATACAGATACATTCAGATACATACAGATACATACAGATACATACAGATACATACAGATACATACAGATACAAACAGATACATAAAGATACATACAGATATATACAGATACATACAGATACATACAGATACATACAGATACATACAGATACATACAGATACATAAAGATACATACATATACATACAGATACATACAGATACATACCGATACATACAGATACATCCAGATACATACAGATACATACAGATACATAGAGATACATACAGATACATACAGATACATACAGATACATACAGATACATAAAGATACATAAAGATACATACATATACATACAGATACATACAGATACATACCGATACATACAGATACATCCAGATACATACAGATACATACAGATACATAGAGATACATACAGATACATACAGATACATACAGATACATACAGATACATACAGCTACATACAGATACATACAGATACATACAGATACATACAGATACATACAGATACATACAGATACATACAGATACATACAGATACATCCAGATACATACAGATACATACAGATACATACAGATACAAAGAGATACATACAGATACATACAGATACCTCTAGATACATACAGATACATACAGATAGATACAGATACATACAGATACATACAGATACATAATGATACATACAGATACATACAGATACATAAAGATACATACAGATACAAACAGATACATACAGATACATACAGCTACATACAGAAACATAAAGATACATAAAGATACATACAGACACATACAGATACATACAGATACATACAGATACATACAGATACATCCAGATACATACAGATACATACAGATACATAGAGATACATACAGATACATACAGATACATACAGATACATTCAGATACATACAGATACATACTGACACATACAGATACATACAGATACATACAGATACATACAAATACATACAGATACATACAGATACATACAGATACATACAGATACATACTACATACAGATACATACAGATACATATAGATACATACAGATACATCCAGATACATACAGAGATACATACAGATACATTCAGATACATACAGATACATACAGATACATACAGATACATACAGATACATACAGATACAAACAGATACATAAAGATACATACAGATATATACAGATACATACAGATACATACAGATACATACAGATACATACAGATACATACAGATACATAAAGATACATAAAGATACATACTTATCCATACAGATACATACAGATACATACAAATACATAAAGATACATAGAGATTCACAAAGATACATACTTATCCATACAGATACATACAGATACATCCAGATACATACAGATACATACAGATACATAGAGATATATACAGATACATACAGATACAAACAGATACATACAGATACATACAGATACATACAGATATATACTACATACAGATACATACAGATACATATAGATACATACAGATACATCCAGATACATACAAATACAAACAGACACATACAGATACATACAGATACATACAGATACATACAGAAACATACATATACCTCTAGATACATACAGATACATACAGATAGATACAGATACATACAGATACATAAAGATACATAAAGATACATACAGATACATACAGATACATACAGATACATACAGATACATACAGATACATACAGATACATACAGATACATACAGATACATACAGATACATACAGATACATACAGCTACATACAGATACATAAAGATACATTCAGATACATACAGATACATACAGATACATACAGAGATACATACAGATACATAAAGATACATAAAGATACATGCAGATACATACCGATACATTCAGATACATACAGATACATACAGATACATACAGCTACATACAGATACATAAAGATACATAAAGATACATACAGATACATACAGATACATACAGATACATACAGATACATACAGATACATACAGATACATACTGACACATACAGATACATACAGATACAAACAGATACATACAGATACATACAGATACATACTTATCCATACAGATACATACAGATACATACAAATACAAACAGACACATACAGATACATACAGATACATACAGAAACATACATATACCTCTAGATACATACAGATACATACAGATAGATACAGATACATACAGATACATAGATACATAAAGATACATACAGATACATACAGATACATACAGATACATACAGATACATACAGATACATACAGATACATACAGATACATACAGATAAATACAGATACATACAGCTACATACAGATACATAAAGATACATACAGATACATACAGATACATACAGATACATACAGATACATACAGATACATACAGATACATACAGATACATACAGAGATACATACAGATACATTCAGATACATACAGCTACATACAGATACATAAAGATACATACAGATATATACAGATACATACAGATACATACAGATACATACAGATACATACAGATACAGATACATACAGATACAGATACATACAGATACAAACAGAGATACATACAGATACATACAGATACATACAGATACATAAAGATACATAAAGATACATAAAGATACATAAAGATACATAAAGATACATAAAGATACATAAAGATACATAAAGATACATACAGATACATAAAGACACATAAAGATACATACTTATCCATAAAGATACATACAGATACATACAGATACATACAGATACATACAGAAACATACAGATACATAAAGATACATACAGATACAAACAGATACATACAGATACATACAGATACATACAGATACATACAGATACATACAGATACATCCAGATACATACAGAGATACATACAGATACATTCAGATACATACAGCTACATACAGATACATAAAGATACATACAGATATATACAGATACATACAGATACATACAGATACATACAGATACATACAGATACAGATACATACAGATACAGATACATACAGATACAAACAGAGATACATACAGATACATACAGATACATACAGATACATACTTATCCATACATATACATACAGATACATACAAATACAAACAGACACATACAGATACATACAGATATATACAGAAACATACATATACCTCTAGATACATACAGATACATACAGATAGATACAGATACATACAGATACATAAAGATGCATAAAGATACATACAGATACATACAGATACATACAGATACATACAGATACATACAGATACATACAGATACATACAGATACATACAGATACATACTGACACATACAGTTACATACAGATACATACAGATACATACAGCTACATACAGATACATAAAGATACATACAGATACATACAGATACATACAGATACATACAGAGATACATACAGATACATACAGATACATACAGATACATACAGATACATACAGCAACATACAGATACATAAAGATACATAAAGATACATACAGCTACATACAGATACATACAGATACATACAGATACATACAGATACATACAGATACATACAGATACATACAGCAACATACAGATACATAAAGATACATAAAGATACATACAGATACATACAGATACATAGAGATACATACAGATTCATACAGATACATACAGAAACATACATATACCTCTAGATACATACAGATACATACAGATACATTCAGATACATTCAGATACATACAGAGATACATACAGATACATTCAGATACATACAGCTACATACAGATACATAAAGATACATACAGATATATACAGATACATACAGATACATACAGATACATACAGATACATACAGATACAGATACATACAGATACAGATACATACAGATACAAACAGAGATACATACAGATACATACAGATACATACAGATACATACTTATCCATACAGATACATACAGATACATTTAAATACAAACAGACACATACAGATACATACAGATATATACAGAAACATACATATACCTCTAGATACATACAGATACATACAGATAGATACAGATACATACAGATACATAAAGATGCATAAAGATACATACAGATACATACAGATACATACAGATACATACAGATACATACAGATACATACAGATACATACAGATACATACTGACACATACAGTAACATACAGATACATACAGATACATACAGCTACATACAGATACATAAAGATACATACAGATACATACAGATACATACAGATACATACAGAGATACATACAGATACATACAGATACATACAGATACATACAGATACATACTGACACATACAGTAACATACAGATACATACAGATACATACAGCTACATACAGATACATACAGATACATACAGATACATACAGATACATACAGATACATACAGATACATACAGATACATACAGATACATACAGATACATACAGATACATACAGCAACATACAGATACATAAAGTATGTATCTGTATGTATCTGCATGTATCTGTATGTATCTGTATGTATCTGGATGTATCTGTATGTATCTGTGTGTATCTGTATGTATCTGTATGTATCTGTATGTATCTGTATGTATCTGTATGTATCTGTATGTAGCTGTATGTATCTGTATGTATCTGTATGTATCTGTATGTATCTGTATGTATCTGTATGTATCTCTATGTATCTGTATGTATCTGTATGTATCTGGATGTATCTGTATGTATCGGTATGTATCTGTATGTATCTGTATGTATATGTATGTATCTTTATGTATCTTTATGTATCTGTATGTATCTGTATGTATCTGTATGTATCTGTATATATATCTCTATGTATCTGTATGTATCTGTATGTATCTGTATGTATCTGTATGTATCATTATGTATCTGTATGTATCTGTATGTATCTGTATCTATCTGTATGTATCTGTATGTATCTAGAGGTATCTGTATGTATCTGTATGTATCTCTTTGTATCTGTATGTATCTGTATGTATCTGTATGTATCTCTATGTATCTGCATGTATCTGTATGTATCTGTATGTATCTGTATATATCTGTTTGTATCTTTATGTATCTGTTTGTATCTGTATGTATCTGTATGTATCTGTATGTATCTGTATGTATCTGTATGTATCTGAATGTATCTGTATGTATCTCTGTATGTATCTGGATGTATCTGTATGTATCTATATGTATCTGTATGTATCTGTATGTAGTATGTATCTGTATGTATCTGTATGTATCTGTATGTATCTGTATGTATTTGTATGTATCTGTATGTATCTGTATGTATCTGTATGTGTCAGTATGTATCTGTATGTATCTGAATGTATCTGTATGTATCTGTATGTATCTGTATGTATCTCTATGTATCTGTATGTATCTGTATCTGGATGTATCTGTATGTATCTGTATGTATCTGTATGTATCTGTATGTGTCTGTATGTATCTTTATGTATCTTTATGTATCTGTATGTAGCTGTATGTATCTGTATGTATCTGTTTGTATCTGTATGTATCTTTATGTATCTGTATGTATCTGTATGTATCATTATGTATCTGTATGTATCTGTATGTATCTGTATCTATCTGTATGTATCTGTATGTATCTAGAGGTATCTGTATGTATCTGTATGTATCTCTTTGTATCTGTATGTATCTGTATGTATCTGTATGTATCTGTATGTATCTGTATGTATCTGTATGTATCTGTATGTATCTGTATGTATCTGTATGTATCTGTATGTATCTGTATGTAGCTGTATGTATCTGTATGTATCTGTATGTATCTGTATGTATCTGTATGTATCTCTATGTATCTGTATGTATCTGTATGTATCTGGATGTATCTGTATGTATCGGTATGTATCTGTATGTATCTGTATGTATATGTATGTATCTTTATGTATCTTTATGTATCTTTATGTATCTGTATGTATCTGTATGTATCTGTATGTATCTGTATATATATCTCTATGTATCTGTATGTATCTGTATGTATCTGTATGTATCATTATGTATCTGTATGTATCTGTATGTATCTGTATCTATCTGTATGTATCTGTATGTATCTAGAGGTATCTGTATGTATCTGTATGTATCTCTTTGTATCTGTATGTATCTGTATGTATCTGTATGTATCTCTATGTATCTGCATGTATCTGTATGTATCTGTATGTATCTGTATATATCTGTATGTATCTTTATGTATCTGTTTGTATCTGTATGTATCTGTATGTATCTGTATGTATCTGTATGTATCTGTATGTATCTGTATGTATCTGAATGTATCTGTATGTATCTCTGTATGTATCTGGATGTATCTGTATGTATCTATATGTATCTGTATGTATCTGTATGTAGTATGTATCTGTATGTATCTGTATGTATCTGTATGTATCTGTATGTATTTGTATGTATCTGTATGTATCTGTTTGTATCTGTATGTGTCAGTATGTATCTGTATGTATCTGTATGTATCTGTATGTATCTGTATGTATCTGTATGTATCTGTATGTATCTGTATGTATCTGTATGTATCTTTATGTATCTTTATGTATCTGTATGTAGCTGTATGTATCTGTATGTATCTGTATGTATCTGAATGTATCTGTATGTATCTGCATGTATCTTTATGTATCTTTATGTATCTTTATGTATCTGTATGTATCTGTATGTATCTGTATGTATCTCTGTATGTATCTGTATGTATCTGCATGTATGTATCTTTATGTATCTGTATGTAGCTGTATGTATCTGTATGTATCTGTATGTATCTGTATGTATCTGTATGTATCTGTATGTATCTGTATGTATCTGTATGTATCTGTATGTATCTGTATGTATCTGTATGTATCTGTATGTATCTATATGTATCTTTATGTATCTTTATGTATCTTTATGTATCTGTATGTATCTGTATGTATCTGTATGTATCTGTATGTATCTAGAGGTATATGTATGTATCTGTATGTATCTGTATGTGTCTGTTTGTATTTGTATGTATCTGTATGTCTGTATGGATAAGTATGTATCTGTATGTATCTGTATGTATCTGTATGTATCTGTATGTATCTGTATGTATCTGTATGTATCTGTATGTATCTGTATGTATCTGTATGTATCTGTATGTATCTGTATGGATAAGTATGTATCTTTATGAATCTTTATGTATCTGTATGTATCTTTATGTATCTTTATGTATCTGTATGTATCTGTATGTATCTGAATGTATCTGTATGTATCTGTATGTATCTGTATGTATCTGTATGTATCTGTATGTATCTGTATGTATCTGTATGTATCTGTATGTATCTACATGTATCTTTATGTATCTTTATGTATCTTTATGTATCTGTATGTATCTGTATCTATCTGTATGTATCTGTATGTATCTAGAGGTATATGTATGTTTCTGTATGTATCTGTATGTATCTGTATGTATCTGTATTTATCTGTATGTATCTGTATGTCTGTATGGATAAGTATGTATCTGTATGTATCTGTATGTATCTGTATGTATCTGTATGTATCTGTATGGATAAGTATGTATCTTTATGAATCTTTATGTATCTGTATCTTTATGTATCTTTATGTATCTTTATGTATCTGTATGTATCTGTATGTATCTGAATGTATCTGAATGTATCTGTATGTATCTGTATGTATCTAGAGGTATATGTATCTTTCTGTATGTATCTGTATGAATCTGTATGTATCTCTATGTATCTGTATGTATCTGTATGTATCTGTATGTATCTTTATGTATCTTTATGTATCTGTATGTTGCTGTATGTATCTGTATGTATCTGTATGTAGCTGTATGTATCTGTATGTATCTGTATGTTACTGTATGTGTCAGTATGTATCTGTATGTATCTGTATGTATCTGTATGTATCTGTATGTATCTCTGTATGTATCTGTATGTATCTGTATGTATCTGTATGTATCTTTATGTATCTGTATGTAGCTGTATGTATCTGTATGTATCTGTATGTTACTGTATGTGTCAGTATGTATCTGTATGTATCTGTATGTATCTGTATGTATCTGTATGTATCTGTATGTATCTGTATGTATCTGTATGTATCTTTATGCATCTTTATGTATCTGTATGTATCTGTATCTATCTGTATGTATCTGTATGTATCTAGAGGTATATGTATGTTTCTGTATATATCTGTATGTGTCTGTATGTGTCTGTTTGTATTTGTATGTATCTGTATGTATCTGTATGGATAAGTATGTATCTGTATGTATCTGTATGTATCTGTATGTATCTCTGTTTGTATCTGTATGTATCTGTATCTGTATGTATCTGTATGTATCTGTATGTATCTGTATGTATCTGTATATATCTGTATGTATCTTTATGTATCTGTATGTAGCTGTATGTATCTGAATGTATCTGTATGTATCTCTGTATGTATCTGAATGTATCTGAATGTATCTGTATGTATCTGTATGTATCTAGAGGTATATGTATGTTTCTGTATGTATCTGTATGAATCTGTATGTATCTCTATGTATCTGTATGTATCTGTATGTATCTTTATGTATCTTTATGTATCTGTATGTTGCTGTATGTATCTGTATGTATCTGTATGTATCTGTATGTATCTGTATGTATCTGTATGTAGCTGTATGTATCTTTATGTATCTTTATGTATCTGTATGTTGCTGTATGTATCTGTATGTATCTGTATGTATCTGTATGTATCTCTGTATGTATCTGTATGTATCTGTATGTATCTGTATGTATCTTTATGTATCTGTATGTAGCTGTATGTATCTGTATGTATCTGTATGTTACTGTATGTGTCAGTATGTATCTGTATGTATCTGTATGTATCTGTATGTATCTGTATGTATCTGTATGTATCTGTATGTATCTGTATGTATCTGTATGTATCTTTATGCATCTTTATGTATCTGTATGTATCTGTATCTATCTGTATGTATCTGTATGTATCTAGAGGTATATGTATGTTTCTGTATGTATCTGTATGTGTCTGTTTGTATTTGTATGTATCTGTATGTATCTGTATGGATAAGTATGTATCTGTATGTATCTGTATGTATCTGTATGTATCTGTATGTATCTGTATGTATCTGTATGTATCTCTATGTATCTGTATGTATCTGTATGTATCTGGATGTATCTGTATGTATCTGTATGTATCTGTATGTATCTTTATGAATCTTTATGTATCTGTATGTATCTGTATGTATCTTTATGTATCTGTATGTATCTGTATGTATCTGAATGTATCTGTATGTATCTAGAGGTATATGTATGTTTCTGTATGTATCTGTATGTATCTGTATGTGTCTGTTTGTATTTGTATGTATCTGTATGTATCTGTATGAATCTTTATGTATCTGTATGTATCTGTATGTATCTGTATGTATCTGTATGTATCTGTATGTATCTGTATGTATCTGTATGTATCTCTATGTATCTGTATGTATCTGCATGTATCTGGATGTATCTGTATGTATCTGTATGTATCCGTATGTATCTGTATGTATCTGTATGTATCTGTTTGCATCTGTATGTATCTGTATGTATCTGTATGTATCTGTATGTATCTTTGTATCTGTATGTATCTGTATGTATCTGGATGTATCTGTATGTATCTGTATGTATCTGTATGTATCTTTATGTATCTTTTTGTATCTGTATGTAGCGGTATGTATCTGTATGTATCTGTATGTATCTGAATGTATCTGTATGTATCTGCATGTATCTATCTTTATGTATCTGCATGTATCTGTATGTATCTGTATGTATCTCTGTATGTATCTGTATGTATCTGTATGTATCTGTATGTATCTTTATGTATCTGTATGTAGCTGTATGTATCTGTATGTATCTGTATGGATAAGTATGTATCTTCATGTGTATTTATGTATCTTTATGTATCTGTATGTATCTTTATGTATCTGTATATATCTGTATGTATCTGTATGTATCTGTATGTATCTGTATGTATCTGTATGTATCTGTATGTATCTGTATGTATCTCTGTATGTATCTGTATGTATCTGTATGTATCTGTATGTATCTTTATGTATCTGTATGTAGCTGTATGTATCTGTATGTATCTGTATGTTACTGTATGTGTCAGTATGTATCTGTATGTATCTGTATGTATCTGTATGTATCTGTATGTATCTGTATGTATCTGTATGTATCTGTATGTATCTTTATGCATCTTTATGTATCTGTATGTATCTGTATCTATCTGTATGTATCTGTATGTATCTAGAGGTATATGTATGTTTCTGTATATATCTGTATGTATCTGTATGTGTCTGTTTGTATTTGTATGTATCTGTATGTATCTGTATGGATAAGTATGTATCTGTATGTATCTGTATGTATCTGTATGTATCTCTGTTTGTATCTGTATGTATCTGTATCTGTATGTATCTGTATCTGTATGAATCTGTATGTATCTGTATGTATCTGTATGTATCTGTATGTATCTGTATGTATCTGTATATATCTGTATGTATCTTTATGTATCTGTATGTAGCTGTATGTATCTGAATGTATCTGTATGTATCTCTGTATGTATCTGGATGTATCTGTATGTATCTGTATGTATCTGTATGTATCTGTATGTATCTGTATGTATCTGTATGTATCTGTATGTATCTTTATGTATCTGTATGTATCTGTATGTATCTGTATGTATATGTATGTATCTGTATGTATCTTTATGGATAAGTATGTATCTTTATGTGTCTTTATGTATCTGTATGTATCTTTATGTATCTTTATGTATCTTTATGTATCTTTATGTATCTTTATGTATCTGTATGTATCTGTATGTATCTGTATGTATCTGTATGTATCTGTTTGTATCTGTATGTATCTGTATGTATCTGTATGAATCTGTATGTATCTCTATGTATCTGTTTGTATCTGTATGTATCTGTATGTATCTGTATGTATCTGTATGTATCTGTATGTATCTGTATGTATCTTTATGTATCTGTTTGTATCTGTATGTATCTGTATGTATCTGTATGTATCTGTATGTGTCTGTATGTATCTGTATGTATCTGTATGTATCTGTATGTATCTGTATGTATCTGAATGTATCTGTATGTATCTCTGTATGTATCTGGATGTATCTGTATGTATCTATATGTATCTGTATGTATCTGTTTGTAGTATGTATCTGTATGTATCTGTATGTATCTGTATGTATCTGTATGTATCTGTATGTATCTGTATGTATCTGTATGTATCTGTATGTATCTGTATGTATCTCTATGTATCTGTATGTAACTGTATGTATCTGGATGTATCTGTATGTATCTGTATGTATCTGTATGTATCTGTATGTGTCTGTATGTATCTTTATGTATCTTTATGTATCTGTATGTAGCTGTATGTATCTGTATGTATCTGTTTGTATCTGTATGTATCTTTATGTATCTGTATGTATCTGTATGTATCATTATGTATCTGTATGTATCTGTATGTATCTGTATCTATCTGTATGTATCTGTATGTATCTAGAGGTATCTGTATGTATCTGTATGTATCTCTTTGTATCTGTATGTATCTGTGTATCTGTATGTATCTGGATGTATCTGTATGTATCTGTATGTATCTGTATGTATCTGTATGTATCTGTATGTATCTGTATGTATCTGTATGTATCTGTATGTAGCTGAGCGTTTTTCAAAAAAAGTGTACATGGCAAAATTTGAATGTCCCACACGTTCAACGTGTTTTTTTTTTACTTTACCTTTAGTATTTGGGTATATGAGTGGTATCATTTGATTCTGTAGATGTGGGGCATTTATTTTATATTTATAAAACGATTATATTATATTTATTACTAGATTTATTGCAAAATAAAGATATGAAAAGTGCTAAAATGGGTATGTCCCACGTCGACTCAGTCATGTTCAGAGGCTTGCAGAAACTCGAAATAAATTTGTATGAATATTGAATGTGGTCACACAGATAAAGTAATGAGTCTAGATTTTAGTCGTGTGCTTTATTTATAAACAAATACGGTTTATAATGCCGAAAAACTACTTTTTCCACTGTCCAAAGAAATCGACAGACCGGAACTTCCGGTTATAGTCACAAGCGATTTTAACATACTTGTGCAATCGATATTCCCCAAAAAGCGTTAATTTTTCAATCCTGGCAACATTTTAATGCTATAGGCATCGGATTTCATTGCAAATATAACGTCAGTTCCGTGAAAACGGTGACGAAAGGTGGACGTTGTGTCAGTGCGCTAAAAATAGGATTTCGAGTTAGTAACAGTTTTTTCGGTAAGTAGATTATAATTAACTTTTTAAACACAATTAGACATAGAAGAAACTATCGTAGTATCCGAAACTAAACCAAAAACACATTGAATTGGTTCAGAACACGTTGAAATTTTGATTTTAAATTGTCGAGGTAGAATTCGTCACGTCCGATTCGTGACGTGATATACTACCGGAACGATTTTGTGACGAATTGGAACTATAAAGCTTAGTACACAATCGAAATGTGACCGATGTTTTAACCGACTTCTAAAAAAGGAGTTACTTAGTTTGACCCATATGTTTGTTATACACGCATGTTTATCCGCCATTATCTCGCATTTGTCAGAACCGATTTTGATGCGGTTTTCAGAAAAGTATTTGTTATCTCCGGAAAAAATTACTAAAAAGCAAAATAACAATTAAAACATTTATAAAAACCGGCTAAGAGCATGTCGGGCCACGCTTACAGTCGAGTTTTTAATTAGGCGAACTAACTTGACAACACTTTTGTCAGAAATGAAGAAAAAAAACCGGCCAAGAGCATGTCGGGCCACGCTCAGTGTAGGGTTCCGTAGTTGCTCATCCTTCACAATAAACTGCTGTTTTAAGCCCGAGGTTTAAGTAAAGACAGATTTTAAGCTCTATAAAAAGGTCGTAAACGCCCTAGAAACTGTAATCACTTATTACCTTCTGGAAGTCAACTTACGACCTTTTAAAGAAAAAATATGAAATTTGGCGATAACTCAAAAACGGCTTGACCGATTTTGTTCAATATAGTTTTCATTGAAAGTACTTATAAGGCCGCATTAACATGAATTTTTCCATATTTTTTTGACTTGTGGTTCAAAAGTTAGAGGGGGGGGGGACACAATTTTTTTTATTTTCGGAGCGAATATTTACAAAACTACTGACTTTATCAAAAAGTAATGTTTGAAAACCCCTATTATTTTCAAGAGACCTATTCAACGACACCCCACACACTAGGGTTGATCTGTATGTATCTGTATGTATCTGTATGTATCTGTATGTATCTGTATCTATCTGTATGTATCTGTATGTATCTAGAGGTATCTGTATGTATCTGTATGTATCTGTATGTATCTGTATGTATCTGTATGTATCTCTATGTATCTGCATGTATCTGTATGTATCTGTATGTATCTGTATGTATCTGTATGTATCTGTATGTATCTGTATGTATCTGTATGTATCTGTATGTATCTGTATGTATCTGGATGTATCTGTATGTATCTGTATGTATCTGTATGTATCTGTATGTATCTGTATGTATCCTTATGTATCTGTATGTATCTGTATGTATCTGTATGTATCTGTATGTATCTGTATGTATCTCTATGTATCTCTATGTATCTGTATGTATCTGTATGTATCTGGATGTATCTGTATGTATCTGTATGTATCTGTATCTTTATGTATCTGTATGTAGCGGTATGTATCTGTATGTATCTGTATGTATCTGAATGTATCTGTATGTATCTGCATGTATCTTTATGTATCTTTATGTATCTGCATGTATCTGTATGTATCTGTATTTATCTCTGTATGCATCTGTATGTATCTGTATGTATCTGTATGTATCTGTATGTATCTTTATGTATCTGTATGTAGCTGTATGTATCTGTATGTATCTGTATGTATCTGTATGTATCTGTATGTATCTGTATGTATCTGTATGTATCTGTATGTATCTACGTATCTGTATGTATCTGTATGTATCTGTATGTATCTTTATGTATCTTTATGTATCTGCATGTATCTTTATGTATCTGTATGTATCTGTATGTATCTAGAGGTATATGTATGTTTCTGTATGTATCTGTATGTATCTGTATGTGTCTGTTTGTATTTGTATGTATCTGTATGTATCTGTATGTATCTGTATGTATCTGTATGTATCTGTATGTATCTGTATGTGTCAGTATGTATCTGTATGTATCTGTATGTATCTGTATGTATCTGTATGTATCTGTATGTATCTGTATGTATCTGTATGTATCTGTATGTATATTTATGTATCTTTATGTATCTGTATGTAGCTGTATGTATCTGTATGTATCTGTATGTATCTGAATGTATCTGTATGTAGCTGTATGTATCTGTATGTATCTCTATGTATCTGTATGTATCTGTATGTATCTGTATGTATCTGTATGTATCTGTATGTATCTGTATGTATCTGTATGTTTCTGTATGTATCTGTATGTATCTGTATGTATCTGTATGTATCTGTATGTATCTGTATGTATCTCTATGTATCTCTAAGTATCTGTATGTATCTGTATGTATCTGGATGTATCTGTATGTATCTGTATGTATCTGTATGTATCTGTATGTATCTAGAGGTATATGTTTGTTTCTGTATGTATCTGTTTGTATCTGTATGTGTCTGTTTGTATTTGCATGTATCTGTATGTATTTTTATGTATCTGTATGTATCTGTATGTATCTGTATGTATCTGTATGTATCTGTATGTATCTGTATGTATCTGTATGTATCTGTATGGATAAGTATGTATCTTTATGAATCTTTATGTATCTCTATGTATCTGTTTGTATCTGTATGTATCTGTATGTATATGTATGTATCTGTATGTATCTGTATGTATCTGAATGTATCTTTATGTATCTGTATGTAGCTGTATGTATCTGTATGTATCTGTATGTATCTGTATGTATCTGTATGTATCTGTTTGTATCTGTATGTATCTGTATGTATCTGTATGTATCTTTATGTATCTTTATGTATCTGTATGTATCTGTATCTATCTGTATGTATCTGTATGTATCTAGAGGTATATGTATGTTTCTGTATGTATCTGTATGTATCTGTATGTGTCTGTTTGTATTTGTATGTATCTGGATGTATCTGTATGTATCTATATGTATCTGTATGTATCTGTATGTATCTGTATGTATCTGTATGTATCTGTATGTATCTGTATGTATCTTTATGTATCTTTATGTATCTGTATGTATCTGTATCTATCTGTATGTATCTGTATGTATCTAGAGGTATATGTATGTTTCTGTATGTATCTGTATGTATCTGTATGTATCTGTATGTATCTGTATGTATCTGTATGTATCTGTATGTATCTGTATGTATCTGTATGTATCTTTATGTATCTGTATGTAGCTGTATGTATCTGTATGTATCTGTATGTATCTGTATGTATCTGTATGTATCTGTATGTATCTGTATGTATCTGTATGTATCTGTATGTATCTTTATGTATCTATGTATCTGTATGTATCTGTATCTATCTGTATGTATCTGTATGTATCTAGAGGTATATGTATGTTTCTGTATGTATCTGTATGTATCTGTATGTGTCTGTTTGTATTTGTATGTATCTGTATGTATCTGTATGGATAAGTATGTATCTGTATGTATCTGTATGTATCTGTTTGTATCTGTATGTATCTGTATGTGTCAGTATGTATCTGTATGTATCTGTATGTATCTGTATGTATCTGTATGTATCTGTATGTATCTGTATGTATCTTTATGTATCTTTATGTATCTGTATGTAGCTGTATGTATCTGTATGTATCTGTATGTATCTGAATGTATCGGTATGTATCTGCATGTATCTTTATGTATCTTTATGTATCTGTATGTATCTCTGTATGTATCTGTATGTATCTGTATGTATCTGAATGTATCTTTATGTATCTGTATGTAGCTGTATGTATCTGTATGTATCTGTATGTATCTGTATGTATCTGTATGTATCTGTATGTATCTGTATGTATCTGTATGTATCTGTATGTATCTGTATGTATCTGTATGTATCTTTATGTATCTTTATGTATCTGTATGTATCTGTATCTATCTGTATGTATCTGTATGTATCTAGAGGTATATGTATGTTTCTGTATGTATCTGTATGTATCTGTATGTGTCTGTTTGTATTTGTATGTATCTGGATGTATCTGTATGTATCTATATGTATCTGTATGTATCTGTATGTAGTATATATCTGTATGTATCTGTATGTATCTGTATGTATCTGTTTGTATCTGTATGTATCTGTATATATCTCTATGTATCTGTATGTATCTGTATGTATCTGTATGTATCTGTATGTATCTGTATGTATCTGTATGTATCTGTATGGATAAGTATGTATCTTTGTGAATCTCTATGTATCTTTATGTATTTGTATGTATCTGTATGTATCTGTATGGATAAGTATGTATCTTTATGTATCTTTATGTATCTGTATGTATCTGTATGTATCTGTATGTATCTGTATGTATCTGTATGTATCTGTATGTATCTGTATGTATCTGTATGTATCTGTATGTATCTGTATGTATCTGTATGTATCTGTATGTATTTGTATGTATCTTTATGAATCTTTATGTATCTGTATGTATCTTTATGTATCTTTATGTATCTTTATGTATCTTTATGTATCTGTATGTATCTGTATGTATCTGTATGTATCTGTATGTATCTGTATGTATCTGTATGTATTTATATGTATCTGTATGTATCTGTGTGTATCTTTATGGATAAGTATGTATCTTTATGTCTGTATGTATCTTCATGTATCTTTATGTATCTTTATGTATCTGTATGTATCTGTATGTATCTGTATGTATCTGTATGTATCTGTTTGTATCTGTATGTATCTGTATGTATCTGTATGTATCTGTATGTATCTGTTTGTAGTATGTATCTGTATGTATCTGTATGTATCTGTATGTATCTGTATGTATCTGTATGTATCTGTATGTATCTTTATGTATCTTTATGTATCTGTATGTATCTGTATCTATCTGTATGTATCTGTATGTATCTAGAGGTATATGTATGTTTCTGTATGTATCTGTATGTATCTGTATGTGTCTGTTTGTATTTGTATGTATCTGGATGTATCTGTATGTATCTATATGTATCTGTATGTATCTGTATGTAGTATATATCTGTATGTATCTGTATGTATCTGTATGTATCTGTTTGTATCTGTATGTATCTGTATATATCTCTATGTATCTGTATGTATCTGTATGTATCTGGATGTATCTGTATGTATATGTATGTATCTGTATGTATCTGTATGTATCTGTATGGATAAGTATGTATCTTTGTGAATCTCTATGTATCTTTATGTATTTGTATGTATCTGTATGTATCTGTATGGATAAGTATGTATCTTTATGTATCTTTATGTATCTGTATGTATCTGTATGTATCTGTATGTATCTGTATGTATCTGTATGTATCTGTATGTATCTGTATGTATCTGTATGTATCTGTATGTATCTGTATGTATCTGTATGTATTTGTATGTATCTTTATGAATCTTTATGTATCTGTATGTATCTTTATGTATCTTTATGTATCTTTATGTATCTTTATGTATCTGTATGTATCTGTATGTATCTGTATGTATCTGTATGTATCTGTATGTATCTGTATGTATTTATATGTATCTGTATGTATCTGTGTGTATCTTTATGGATAAGTATGTATCTTTATGTCTGTATGTATCTTCATGTATCTTTATGTATCTTTATGTATCTGTATGTATCTGTATGTATCTGTATGTATCTGTATGTATCTGTTTGAATCTGTATGTATCTGTATGTATCTGTATGTATCTGTTTGTAGTATGTATCTGTATGTATCTGTATGTATCTGTATGTATCTGTATGTATCTGTATGTATCTCTATGTATCTCTATGTATCTCTATGTATCTGTATGTATCTGTATGTATCTGGATGTATCTGTATGTATCTGTATGTATCTGTATGTATCTGTATGTATCTGTATGTATCTTTATGTATCTGTATGTATCCTTATGTATCTGTATGTATCTGTATGTATCTGTATGTATCTGTATGTATCTGTATGTATCTGTATGTATCTGTATGTATCTCTATGTATCTGTATGTATCTGTATGTATCTGTATGTATCTGGATGTATCTGTATGTATCTGTATGTATCTGTATGTATCTTTATGTATCTGTATGTAGCGGTATGTATCTGTATGTATCTGTATGTATCTGAATGTATCTGTATGTATCTGCATGTATCTTTATGTATCTTTATGTATCTTTATGTATCTGCATGTATCTGTATGTATCTGTATTTATCTCTGTATGTATCTGTATGTTTCTGTATGTATCTGTATGTATCTGTATGTATCTTTATGTATCTGTATGTAGCTGTATGTATCTGTATGTATCTGTATGTATCTGTATGTATCTGTATGTATCTGTATGTATCTGTATGTATCTGTATGTATCTGTATGTATCTGTATGTATCTGTATGTATCTGTATGTATCTGTATGTATCTGTATGTATCTGTATGTATCTGTATGTATCTTTATGTATCTTTATGTATCTGTATGTATCTGTATCTATCTGTATGTATCTGTATGTATCTAGAGGTATATGTATGTATCTGTATGTATCTCTTTGTATCTGTATGTATCTGTATGTATCTGGATGTATCTGTATGTATCTTTATGTATCTGTATGTATCTGTATGTATCTGTATGTATCTGTATGTATCTGTATGTATCTGTATGAATCTGTATGTATCTCTATGTATCTGTTTGTATCTGTATGTATCTGTATGTATCTGTATGTATCTGTATGTATCTGTATGGTTAAGTATGTATCTCTTTATGTATCTGTATGTATCTTTATTTATCTTTATGTATCTTTATGTATCTTTATGTATCTGTATGTATCTGTTTGTATCTGTATGTATCTGTATGTATCTGTATGTATCTGTATGTATCTGTATGTATCTGTATGGATAAGTATGTATCTTCATGTGTCTTTATGTATCTGTATCTTTATGTATCTTTAAGTATCTGTATGTATCTGTATGTATCTGTATGTATCTGTTTGTATCTGTATGTATCTGTATGAATCAGTATGTATCTCTATGTATCTGTATGTATCTTTATGTATCTTTATGTATCTGTATGTATCTGTATGTATCTAGAGGTATATGTATGTTTCTGTATGTATCTGTATATGTCTGTTTGTATTTGTATGTATCTGTATGTATCTGTATGGATAAGTATGTATCTGTATGTATCTGTATGTTTCTTTATGTATCTGTATGTATCTGTATGTATCTGTATGTATCTGTATGTATCTGGATGTATCTGTATGTATCTGTATGTATCTGTATGTATCTGTATGTATCTGTATGTATCTGTATGTATCTGTATGTATCTGTATGTATCTGTATGTATCTGTATGTAGCTGTATGTATCTGTATGTATCTGTATGTATCTGTATGTATCATTATGTATCTGTATGTATCTGTATGTATCTGTATCTATCTGTATGTATCTGTATGTATCTGTTTGTATCTGTATGTATCTGTATGTATCTGTATGTATCTGTATGAATCTGTATGTATCTGTATGTATCTGTATGTATCTCTGTTTGTATCTGTATGTATCTGTATCTGTATGTATCTGTATCTGTATGTATCTGTATGGATCTGTATGTATCTGTATGTATCTGTATATATCTGTATGTATCTTTATGTATCTTTACGTATCTGTATGTAGCTGTATGTATCTGAATGTATCTGTATGTATCTCTGTATGTATCTGGACGTATTTGTATGTATCTGTATGTATCTGTATGTATCTGTATGTATCTGTATGTATCTTTATGTATCTGTATGTTTCTGTATGTATCTGTATGTATCTGTATGTATCTTTATGGATAAGTATGTATCTTTATGTGTCTTTATGTATCTGTATGTATCTTTATGTATCTTTATGTATCTTTATGTATCTTTATGTATCTGTATGTATCTGTATGTATCTGTATGTATCTGTATGTATCTGTTTGTATCTGTATGTATCTGTATGTATCTGTATGTATCTGTATGAATCTGTATGTATCTCTATGTATCTGTTTGTATCTGTATGTATCTGTATGTATCTGTATGTATCTGTATGTATCTGTATGTATCTGTATGTATCTTTATGTATCTGTTTGTATCTGTATGTATCTGTATGTATCTGTATGTATCTGTATGTGTCTGTATGTATCTGTATGTATCTGTATGTATCTGTATGTATCTGAATGTATCTGTATGTATCTCTGTATGTATCTGGATGTATCTGTATGTATCTATATGTATCTGTATGTATCTGTTTGTAGTATGTATCTGTATGTATCTGTATGTATCTGTATGTATCTGTATGTATCTGTATGTATCTGTATTTATCTGTATGTATCTGTATGTATCTCTATGTATCTGTATGTATCTGTATGTATCTGGATGTATCTGTATGTATCTGTATGTATCTGTATGTATCTGTATGGATAAGTATGTATCTTCATATGTCTTTATGTATCTTTATGTATCTGTATGTATCTGTATGTATCTAGAGGTATATGTATGTTTCTGTATGTATCTGTATGTGTCTGTTTGTATTTGTATGTATCTGTATGTATCTGTATGGATAAGTATGTATCTGTATGTATCTGTATGTATCTGTATGTATCTGTATGTATCTGTATGTATCTGTATGTATCTCTATGTATCTGTATGTATCTGTATGTATCTGGATGTATCTGTATGTATCTGTATGTATCTGTATGTATCTGTATGTATCTTTATGAATCTTTATGTATCTGTATGTATCTGTATGTATCTTTATGTATCTGTATGTATCTGTATGTATCTGTATGTATCTGTATGTATCTGTATGTATCTAGAGGTATATGTATGTTTCTGTATGTATCTGTATGTATCTGTATGTGTCTGTTTGTATTTGTATGTATCTGTATGTATCTGTATGAATCTTTATGTATCTGTATGTATCTGTATGTATCTGTATGTATCTGTATGTATCTGTATGTGTCAGTATGTATCTGTATGTATCTGTATGTATCTGTATGTATCTGTATGTATCTGTATGTATCTGTATGTATCTTTATGTATCTTTATGTATCTTTATGTATCTGTATGTATCTGTATGTATCTGTATGTATCTGTATGTATCTGTATGTATCTGTATGTATTTGTATGTATCTGTATGTATCTGTATGTATCTGTATGTATCTGTATGTATCTGTATGTATCTGTATGTATCTGTATGTATCTCTATGTATCTCTATGTGTCTGTATGTATTTGTATGTATCTGGATGTATCTGTATGTATCTGTATGTATCTTTATGTATCTTTATGTATCTGTATGTAGCGGTATGTATCTGTATGTATCTGTATGTATCTGAATGTATCTGTATGTATCTGCATGTATCTTTATGTATCTTTATGTATCTGCATGTATCTGTGTGTATCTGTATGTATCTCTGTATGTATCTGTATGTTGTATGTTTCTGTATGTATCTGTATGTATCTGTATGTGTCTGTTTGTATTTGTATGTATCTGTATGTATCTGTATGGATAAGTATGTATCTGTATGTATCTGTATGTATCTGTATGTATCTGTATGTATCTGTATGTATCTCTGTTTGTATCTGTATGTATCTGTATCTGTATGTATCTGTATCTGTATGTATCTGTATGTATCTGTATGTATCTGTATGTATCTGTATATATCTGTATGTATCTTTATGTATCTTTATGTATCTGTATGTAGCTGTATGTATCTGAATGTATCTGTATGTATCTCTGTATGTATCTGGATGTATCTGTATGTATCTGTATGTATCTGTATGTATCTGTATGTATCTGTATGTATCTGTATGTATCTGTTTGTATCTGTATGTATCTGTATAAATCTGTATGTATCTGTATGTATCTGTATGTATCTGTATGGATAAGTATGTATCTCTTTATGTATCTGTATGTATCTTTATTTATCTTTATGTATCTTTATGTATCTTTATGTATCTGTATGTATCTGTTTGTATCTGTATGTATCTGTATGTATCTGTATGTATCTGTATGTATCTGTATGTATCTGTATGGATAAGTATGTATCTTCATGTGTCTTTATGTATCTTTATGTATCTGTATGTATCTGTATGTATCTAGAGGTATATGTATGTTTCTGTATGTATCTGTATGTGTCTGTTTGTATTTGTATGTATCTGTATGTATCTGTATGGATAAGTATGTATCTGTATGTATCTGTATGTATCTGTATGTATCTCTGTATGTATCTGTATGTATCTGTATGTATCTGTATGTATCTGTATGTATCTGGATGTATCTGTATGTATCTGTATGTATCTGTATGTATCTTTATGAATCTTTATGTATCTGTATGTATCTGTATGTATCTTTATGTATCTGTATGTATCTGTATGTATCTGAATGTATCTGTATGTATCTAGAGGTATATGTATGTTTCTGTATGTATCTGTATGTATCTGTATGTATCTGTATGTGTCTGTTTGTATTTGTATGTATCTGTATGTATCTGTATGAATCTTTATGTATCTGTATGTATCTGTATGTATCTGTATGTATCTGTATGTATCTGTATGTATCTGTATGTATCTGTATGTATCTGTATGTATCTCTATGTATCTGTATGTATCTGTATGTATCTGGATGTATCTGTATGTATCTGTATGTATCCGTATGTATCTGTATGTATCTGTATGTATCTGTATGCATCTGTATGTATCTGTATGTATCTGTATGTATCTGTATGTATCTGTATGTATCTGTATGTATCTGTATGTATCTGTATGTATCTCTATGTATCTGTATGTATCTGTATGTATCTGGATGTATCTGTATGTATCTGTATGTATCCGTATGTATCTTTATGTATCTTTATGTATCTGCATGTATCTGTATGTATCTGTATGTATCTCTGTATGTATCTGTATGTATCTGTATGTATCTGTATGTATCTTTATGTATCTGTATGTAGCTGTATGTATCTGTATGTATCTGTATGGATAAGTATGTATCTTCATGTGTCTTTATGTATCTTTATGTATCTGTATGTATCTTTATGTATCTGTATATATCTGTATGTATCTGTATGTATCTGTATGTATCTGTATGTATCTGTATGTATCTGTATGTATCTCTGTATGTATCTGTATGTATCTGTATGTATCTGTATGTATCTGTATGTATCTTTATGTATCTGTATGTAGCTGTATGTATCTGTATGTATCTGTATGTTACTGTATGTGTCAGTATGTATCTGTATGTATCTGTATGTATCTGTATGTATCTGTATGTATCTGTATGTATCTAGATGTATATGTATGTTTCTGTATATATCTGTATGTATCTGTATGTGTCTGTTTGTATTTGTATGTATCTGTATGGATAAGTATGTATCTGTATGTATCTGTATGTATCTGTATGTATCTCTGTTTGTATCTGTATGTATCTGTATCTGTATGTATCTGTATCTGTATGTATCTGTATGTATCTGTATGTATCTGTATGTATCTGTATATATCTGTATGTATCTTTATGTATCTGTATGTAGCTGTATGTATCTGAATGTATCTGTATGTATCTCTGTATGTATCTGGATGTATCTGTATGTATCTGTATGTATCTGTATGTATCTGTATGTATCTGTATGTATCTGTTTGTATCTGTATGTATCTTTATGTATCTGTATGTTTCTGTATGTATCTGTATGTATCTGTATGTATCTGTATGTATCTTTATGGATAAGTATGTATCTTTATGTGTCTTTATGTATCTGTATGTATCTTTATGTATCTTTATGTATCTTTATGTATCTTTATGTATCTTTATGTCTCTGTATGTATCTGTATGTATCTGTATGTATCTGTATGTATCTGTTTGTATCTGTATGTATCTGTATGTATCTGTATGAATCTGTATGTATCTCTATGTATCTGTTTGTATCTGTATGTATCTGTATGTATCTGTATGTATCTGTATGTATCTGTATGTATCTTTATGTATCTGTTTGTATCTGTATGTATCTGTATGTATCTGTATGTATCTGTATGTGTCTGTATGTATCTGTATGTATCTGTATGTATCTGTATGTATCTGAATGTATCTGTATGTATCTCTGTATGTATCTGGATGTATCTGTATGTATCTATATGTATCTGTATGTATCTGTTTGTAGTATGTATCTGTATGTATCTGTATGTATCTGTATGTATCTGTATGTATCTGTATGTATCTGTATGTATCTGTATGTATCTGTATGTATCTGTATGTATCTGTATGTATCTCTATGTATCTGTATGTATCTGTATGTATCTGGATGTATCTGTATGTATCTGTATGTATCTGTATGTATCTGTATGTGTCTATGTATCTGTATGTATCTGTATGTATCATTATGTATCTGTATGTATCTCTATGTATCTCTATGTGTCTGTATGTATTTGTATGTATCTGGATGTATCTGTATGTATCTGTATGTATCTTTATGTATCTTTATGTATCTGTATGTAGCGGTATGTATCTGTATGTATCTGTATGTATCTGAATGTATCTGCATGTATCTGCATGTATCTTTATGTATCTTTATGTATCTTTATGTATCTGCATGTATCTGTATGTATCTGTATGTATCTCTGTATGTATCTGTATGTTGTATGTTTCTGTATGTATCTGTATGTATCTGTATGTGTCTGTTTGTATTTGTATGTATCTGTATGTATCTGTATGGATAAGTATGTATCTGTATGTATCTGTATGTATCTGTATGTATCTGTATGTATCTGTATGTATCTCTGTTTGTATCTGTATGTATCTGTATCTGTATGTATCTGTATGTGTATGTATCTGTATGAATCTGTATGTATCTCTATGTATCTGTTTGTATCTGTATGTATCTGTATGTATCTGTATGTATCTGTTTGTATCTGTATGTATCTTTATGTATCTGTTTGTATCTGTATGTATCTGTATGTATCTGTATGTATCTGTATGTGTCTGTATGTATCTGTATGTATCTGTATGTATCTGTATGTATCTGTATGTATCTGAATGTATCTGTATGTATCTCTGTATGTATCTGGATGTATCTGTATGTATCTATATGTATCTGTATGTATCTGTTTGTAGTATGTATCTGTATGTATCTGTATGTATCTGTATGTATCTGTATGTATCTGTATGTATCTGTATGTATCTGTATGTATCTGTATGTATCTGTATGTATCTCTATGTATCTGTATGTATCTGTATGTATCTGGATGTATCTGTATGTATCTGTATGTATCTGTATGTATCTGTATTTATCTGTATGTATCTGTATGTATCTGTATGTATCTGTATGTATCTGTATGTATCTGTATGTATCTGTATGTATCTCTATGTATCTGTATGTATCTGTATGTATCTGGATGTATCTGTATGTATCTGTATGTATCTGTATGTATCTGTATGTGTCTATGTATCTGTATGTATCTGTATGTATCATTATGTATCTGTATGTATCTCTATGTATCTCTATGTGTCTGTATGTATTTGTATGTATCTGGATGTATCTGTATGTATCTGTATGTATCTTTATGTATCTTTATGTATCTGTATGTAGCGGTATGTATCTGTATGTATCTGTATGTATCTGAATGTATCTGTATGTATCTGCATGTATCTTTATGTATCTTTATGTATCTTTATGTATCTGCATGTATCTGTATGTATCTGTATGTATCTCTGTATGTATCTGTATGTTGTATGTTTCTGTATGTATCTGTATGTATCTGTATGTGTCTGTTTGTATTTGTATGTATCTGTATGGATAAGTATGTATCTGTATGTATCTGTATGTATCTGTATGTATCTGTATGTATCTGTATGTATCTGTATGTATCTCTGTTTGTATCTGTATGTATCTGTATCTGTATGTATCTGTATCTGTATGTATCTGTATGTATCTGTATGTATCTGTATGTATCTGTATATATCTGTATGTATCTTTATGTATCTTTATGTATCTGTATGTAGCTGTATGTATCTGAATGTATCTGTATGTATCTCTGTATGTATCTGGATGTATCTGTATGTATCTGTATGTATCTGTATGTATCTGTATGTATCTGTATGTATCTGTATGTATCTGTATGTATCTGTATGTATCTGTTTGTATCTGTATGTATCTGTATAAATCTGTATGTATCTGTATGTATCTGTATGTGTCAGTATGTATCTGTATGTATCTGAATGTATCTGTATCTATCTGTATGTATCTGTATGTATCTAGAGGTATCTGTATGTATCTGTATGTATCTCTTTGTATCTGTATGTATCTGTATGTATCTGTATGTATCTGGATGTATCTGTATGTATCTGTATGTATCTGTATGTATCTGTATGTATCTGTATGTATCTGTATGTATCTGTATGTATCTGTATGTAGCTGTATGTATCTGTATGTATCTGTATGTATCTGTATGTATCTGTATGTATCTCTATGTATCTGTATGTATCTGTATGTATCTGGATGTATCTGTATGTATCGGTATGTATCTGTATGTATCTGTATGTATATGTATGTATCTTTATGTATCTTTATGTATCTGTATGTATCTGTATGTATCTGTATGTATCTGTATATATATCTCTATGTATCTGTATGTATCTGTATGTATCTGTATGTATCATTATGTATCTGTATGTATCTGTATGTATCTGTATCTATCTGTATGTATCTGTATGTATCTAGAGGTATCTGTATGTATCTGTATGTATCTCTTTGTATCTGTATGTATCTGTATGTATCTGTATGTATCTCTATGTATCTGCATGTATCTGTATGTATCTGTATGTATCTGTATATATCTGTATGTATCTTTATGTATCTGTTTGTATCTGTATGTATCTGTATGTATCTGTATGTATCTGTATGTATCTGTATGTATCTGTATGTATCTGAATGTATCTGTATGTATCTCTGTATGTATCTGGATGTATCTGTATGTATCTATATGTATCTGTATGTATCTGTATGTAGTATGTATCTGTATGTATCTGTATGTATCTGTATGTGTCTGTATGTATTTGTATGTATCTGTATGTATCTGTTTGTATCTGTATGTGTCAGTATGTATCTGTATGTATCTGTATGTATCTGTATGTATCTGTATGTATCTGTATGTATCTGTATGTATCTGTATGTATCTGTATGTATCTTTATGTATCTTTATGTATCTGTATGTAGCTGTATGTATCTGTATGTATCTGTATGTATCTGAATGTATCTGTATGTATCTGCATGTATCTTTATGTATCTCTATGTATCTTTATGTATCTGTATGTATCTGTATGTATCTGTATGTATCTCTGTATGTATCTGTATGTATCTGCATGTATGTATCTTTATGTATCTGTATGTAGCTGTATGTATCTGTATGTATCTGTATGTATCTGTATGTATCTGTATGTATCTGTATGTATCTGTATGTATCTGTATGTATCTGTATGTGTTGGATTATGAATGCAATATGTTTTCTTTATAAAGTTTAATTAGTAGTTTTGTGATTGTTTATGGTGCTCTACTTTGTCTATGGACGTCATTCGTCTTTTGTTCGTTCTTCTCATGTTCTCGGAAAATATAACATCAAATATTTCAGTCTCAAGTTTATCTTTTATTTGCTATTAGTAACCAATATCCTTTATGGTAGCAGAGCGTTAAAAACGCAGGATAATCGTTGGTTACCCGGATTAGTAAACAGAAAAGACCGAAACTTAAATTTGAAACGAAAATTCTACCGGACCCGGCGTCATACAGTTTGAGGTTATAATTGCTAGTGAAAAAGTGAAAAATGGCTGTTAATAGTGCGTTTAGTATAGAAAAACTCACTGGTCGAGATAATTATGCCTCATGGAAGTTTGCCGTCAAAGCATATATGGAACACGAAGATCTTTGGACCTGCGTCACAGGCGAAAAAGTCGATTCTGTCAAAGACATCAAAGCAAAATCTAAACTTATTTTGCTAGTGGATTCGATCAATTACGTCCACATACAAGATTTGCGAAATATAGGATTTTCAGTTGACGACGAATGGTTAGGAACTTTGATGTTAGCGGGTTTGCCGGACAAATACAAACCCATGATTATGGCCATTGAGAGTTCCGGAGTGAAAATCAGTGCCGATACTATTAAAACTAAACTTCTTCAAGAAGTTAGTTCCGAAACCACTGCTTTCTATTCATTCAAGAAGAATAACTCTCAACCGAAACAGAACTATGTTAAAGGACCAAGATGTTTCAACTGCAATCGATTTGGACATCTCAGTAAATATTGTCGGGCACAGAAGAAAACTTCATGTAAACAAAGTGATGATAAAGGCTTTGTTGCAGCTTTTTCCGCTTCTTGTGCAACAATAGGCAGTGACAGCAACAAATGGTACCTGGATTCTGGCGCTTCAATGCACATGACAAACCGCAGCGACTGGTTGTATGATGTGACAAATCCACCGATATCAAGTATCACTGTTGCAAATAATTCATCTCTTCCTGTTCAAGGGATTGGAAAAGTAAATATGGTTTTAGATGGTGATGTTGAGAAGAAAATTCAGGTATGCAATGTCTTATATATACCTAAACTTGCTGGTAATTTACTTTCTGTCAGTGCCATGGTCAAGAGTGGATGTACAGTAAATTTCACACAGAATAAGTGTGAGATTTTAAATAATAAAGGAGACTTTGTCTGTAATGCTAAATTAGAGAATAACTTATATACACTCACAGTTGATAGAGAAATAAATGCAAACTTGAGCATTTCCGATATTTCAAAAGATGTTGTCCTATGGCATCGACGCATGGGACATTTAAACTTTCCAGATGTGAACCGGTTACCTGAGTGCACCGAAGGAGTGAGCTTGACTTCAGATAAGAAGAAATTACCCGTGACCTGCACTACCTGCCTAAAGGGAAAACAGTCAAGACTACCTTTTAATCATGAGGGCTCCAGAGCTACAGAAGTACTTCAGGTGATACATTCTGATTTGTGTGGCCCCATGGAGACGCCGTCCCTAGGAGGTATGAGATATTTTCTTACTTTTGTGGATGATTACTCCAGATCAGTCTATGTATACTTTCTTAAAGACAAGCTCAGTGTCCTTAATGCATTTAAAGATTTTCACAAGAAAGCCGAGAATGAGTGTAATAAGAAAATTAAAATTATTCGTACAGACAATGGCCTTGAATACTGTAACAAAGATTTTGAAAATTACTTAAGTCAACATGGCATTAAACATCAAACCAGCACACCATACTCACCGCAGCAAAACGGGCTCGCCGAACGGATGAACCGTACTCTTATAGAAAGGGCGAAGTGTATGTTATTGGATGCAGATTTACCTAAACCATACTGGGCTGAGGCGACTGCTACTGCGGCGTACATCATCAACCGCTCGCCTACTACAGCTTTAAGTAAATTAACTCCGTATGAATTATGGTCAGGTAATCGGCCCGATTTATCCAATATGAGAATTTTTGGTTCCGAAGTCATGATGCAAGTTCCTAAAGAAAAGCGTAAGAAATGGGACCCGAAATCGCAAAGGATGATCTTTGTAGGATATTGTGACAACACCAAAGGATACCGTCTTGCTGAACCTAAAACAAATCGAATCATGAAAAGTAGAGATGTCGAATTTTTGGAGAATGTAACGAAAAATAATAATATATACTTACCTTGTGATGTTAACAGCTCAAGCTCCACTGAAGAAGTGCAATCATCACCGTCTCTGACAGCTCCTACACCCGGAACAGTACAAGTACTATTGGAATCTTCAGAGCTCAGTAAAGCAGAGAGCATAAGTGGCAGCTCCGATGAGTATGAAACAGACACAGACGAAGATGATTGTTATGTCGCGCGTAGCTCAACACAGGGCTTACCACCGAGTACCGTGACCTTACGACCTAGAGACAAGACTGGCAAGACTGTTTCAACACCTAGTTATTTTTGTTCCGTTAAAAATCTCAGAGATCCAGAATTAGTAAAGGAAGCTCTATCCTCTGAAAATGCTGAGAAATGGAAAATTGCAATGGATGAAGAATACCAATCACTATTAAGAAATAATACCTGGAAGCTTACTGACTTACCAGCTGGAAAGAAAGCTTTACCTTGCAAATGGATTTTTAAAACAAAAACCGATGAAACTGGGGCTGTGAACAGATATAAAGCAAGATTAGTTGTAAAGGGCTATGCTCAGAAAAAAGGTGTTGATTATGATTTAATATACGCACCTGTCGTAAGATACACATCTGTAAGATACTTAATTGCATTGGCTGCAAAATACGACCTGGAAATAGATCAAATGGATGCAATTACAGCATTTTTACAAGGAGATCTAGAAAACGAAATTTACATGGTCCAGCCCGAATCTTATGAAGAAGGAAACAAAGTATGTATGCTACAGAAATCCATTTATGGTTTGAAGCAAGCCAGCCGGCAATGGAATCTTAAGCTAGATAGCGTACTTCAGAAAATTGGCTTAACAAGATCAAAAATAGATCCCTGTATTTATTACAGCGTTAAAGAAAACACAATGATTTTTGTGGCTGTATGGGTTGATGACCTTATAATTTTTTCAAGTGATCGTAACATTACGACTGAAATAAAAGAAAAATTAAAGGGAGAATTTCATATGAAGGATCTTGGTGAAGCGAAACAATTTATAGGGTTGAATATCAGTAGAAACCGTAAAGAAGGAAAAATAATGTTGGATCAAGAAATTTATGTCAACGAGATATTAGACCGTTATGGTATGGCAGAATCAAAACCTGTGAGAACTCCAATAGAAGTTAATGCCAAATTTGAATCCGATGATACACGCATCAATGACAGCATTCCATATCGACAGGCAATTGGATGTTTATTATATTTAGCTCAGGCAACGAGACCTGATATTGGATTTGCAGTTAATAAACTAAGTCGATATGTCAGTAACCCCTCAAACCAGCATTGGATCGGTGTCAAGAGGATAATGAGATACCTGCAAGGCACTAAAGATTACAAGTTGTGCTACACCAAAGATGCGTCTAATAAGATAACAGGTTTCTGTGATTCAGACTGGGCTAGCAGTCCAGAGGACAGAAGGTCCTGCACCGGTTACGTTTACATTTTTCAGAATGGTGCCATAGCTTGGAATAGTTGTAAGCAATCTACAGTTGCCCTATCCACAGCTGAAGCAGAATACATGGCGATGGCTGCTGCGACACAGGAGGGACTATGGCTCCGTCAACTCCAACAACAACTTGGCTTACAGGATGAGTGTCCCCTATCTATTAATTGTGACAATCAGAGTGCAATAAGTTTAGCTTCTGTTGATTGTTACAAACCTAGAACAAAACACATAGATATTCGATTTCATTTCTTGAGAGATAATGTTAATAACAAAAATATTAATTTTGCATATTGTAAGGGTAGTGAAATGGTAGCTGACATTTTAACAAAGGGGACTACTTTAGAGAAACATTTGTATTGTATAAAGAAAATGGGTTTACATTCTAGAGGGGGTGTTGGATTATGAATGCAATATGTTTTCTTTATAAAGTTTAATTAGTAGTTTTGTGATTGTTTATGGTGCTCTACTTTGTCTATGGACGTCATTCGTCTTTTGTTCGTTCTTCTCATGTTCTCGGAAAATATAACATCAAATATTTCAGTCTCAAGTTTATCTTTTATTTGCTATTAGTAACCAATATCCTTTAGTATGTATCTGTATGTATCTGTATGTATCTGTATGTATCTGTATGTATCTGTATGTATCTATATGTATCTTTATGTATCTTTATGTATCTTTATGTATCTGTATGTATCTGTATCTATCTGTATGTATCTGTATGTATCTAGAGGTATATGTATGTTTCTGTATGTATCTGTATGTGTCTGTTTGTATTTGTATGTATCTGTATGTCTGTATGGATAAGTATGTATCTGTATGTATCTGTATGTATCTGTATGTATCTGTATGTATCTGTATGTATCTGTATGTATCTGTATGTATCTGTATGTATCTGTATGGATAAGTATGTATCTTTATGAATCTTTATGTATCTGTATGTATCTTTATGTATCTTTATGTATCTGTATGTATCTGTATGTATCTGAATGTATCTGTATGTATCTGTATGTATCTGTATGTATCTGTATGTATCTGTATGTATCTGTATGTATCTGTATGTATCTGTATGTATCTACATGTATCTTTATGTATCTTTATGTATCTTTATGTATCTATATGTATCTGTATCTATCTGTATGTATCTGTATGTATCTAGAGGTATATGTATGTTTCTGTATGTATCTGTATGTATCTGTATGTATCTGTATTTATCTGTATGTATCTGTATGTCTGTATGGATAAGTATGTATCTGTATGTATCTGTATGTATCTGTATGTATCTGTATGTATCTGTATGGATAAGTATGTATCTTTATGAATCTTTATGTATCTGTATCTTTATGTATCTTTATGTATCTTTATGTATCTGTATGTATCTGTATGTATCTGAATGTATCTGAATGTATCTGTATGTATCTGTATGTATCTAGAGGTATATGTATCTTTCTGTATGTATCTGTATGAATCTGTATGTATCTCTATGTATCTGTATGTATCTGTATGTATCTTTATGTATCTTTATGTATCTGTATGTTGCTGTATGTATCTGTATGTATCTGTATGTATCTGTATGTATCTGTATGTATCTGTATGTATCTGTATGTATCTGTATGTATCTGTATGTATCTGTATGTATCTGTATGTAGCTGTATGTATCTGTATGTATCTGTATGTTACTGTATGTGTCAGTATGTATCTGTATGTATCTGTATGTATCTGTATGTATCTGTATGTATCTCTGTATGTATCTGTATGTATCTGTATGTATCTGTATGTATCTTTATGTATCTGTATGTAGCTGTATGTATCTGTATGTATCTGTATGTTACTGTATGTGTCAGTATGTATCTGTATGTATCTGTATGTATCTGTATGTATCTGTATGTATCTGTATGTATCTGTATGTATCTGTATGTATCTGTATGTATCTGTATGTATCTGTATGTATCTTTATGCATCTTTATGTATCTGTATGTATCTGTATCTATCTGTATGTATCTGTATGTATCTAGAGGTATATGTATGTTTCTGTATATATCTGTATGTGTCTGTTTGTATTTGTATGTATCTGTATGTATCTGTATGGATAAGTATGTATCATTATGTATCTGTATGTATCTGTATGTATCTGTATCTATCTGTATGTATCTGTATGTATCTAGAGGTATCTGTATGTATCTGTATGTATCTCTTTGTATCTGTATGTATCTGTATGTATCTGTATGTATCTCTATGTATCTGCATGTATCTGTATGTATCTGTATGTATCTGTATGTATCTGTATGTATCTGAATGTATCTGTATGTATCTCTGTATGTATCTGAATGTATCTGAATGTATCTGTATGTATCTGTATGTATCTAGAGGTATATGTATGTTTCTGTATGTATCTGTATGAATCTGTATGTATCTCTATGTATCTGTATGTATCTGTATGTATCTTTATGTATCTTTATGTATCTGTATGTTGCTGTATGTATCTGTATGTATCTGTATGTATCTGTATGTATCTGTATGTAGCTGTATGTATCTTTATGTATCTTTATGTATCTGTATGTTGCTGTATGTATCTGTATGTATCTGTATGTATCTGTATGTATCTCTGTATGTATCTGTATGTATCTGTATGTATCTGTATGTATCTTTATGTATCTGTATGTAGCTGTATGTATCTGTATGTATCTGTATGTTACTGTATGTGTCAGTATGTATCTGTATGTATCTGTATGTATCTGTATGTATCTGTATGTATCTGTATGTATCTGTATGTATCTTTATGCATCTTATGTATCTGTATCTATCTGTATGTATCTGTATGTATCTAGAGGTATATGTATGTTTCTGTATATATCTGTATGTATCTGTATGTGTCTGTTTGTATTTGTATGTATCTGTATGTATATGTATGGATAAGTATGTATCTGTATGTATCTGTATGTATCTGTATGTATCTCTGTTTGTATCTGTATGTATCTGTATCTGTATGTATCTGTATCTGTATGTATCTGTATGTATCTGTATGTATCTGTATGTATCTGTATATATCTGTATGTATCTTTATGTATCTGTATGTAGCTGTATGTATCTGAATGTATCTGTATGTATCTCTGTATGTATCTGGATGTATCTGTATGTATCTGTATGTATCTGTATGTATCTGTATGTATCTGTATGTATCTGTTTGTATCTGTATGTATCTTTATGTATCTGTATGTTTCTGTATGTATCTGTATGTATCTGTATGTATCTGTATGTATCTTTATGGATAAGTATGTATCTTTATGTGTCTTTATGTATCTGTATGTATCTTTATGTATCTTTATGTATCTTTATGTATCTTTATGTATCTTTATGTATCTGTATGTATCTGTATGTATCTGTATGTATCTGTATGTATCTGTTTGTATCTGTATGTATCTGTATGTATCTGTATGAATCTGTATGTATCTCTATGTATCTGTTTGTATCTGTATGTATCTGTATGTATCTGTATGTATCTGTATGTATCTGTATGTATCTGTATGTATCTTTATGTATCTGTTTGTATCTGTATGTATCTGTATGTATCTGTATGTATCTGTATGTGTCTGTATGTATCTGTATGTATCTGTATGTATCTGTATTTATCTGAATGTATCTGTATGTATCTCTGTATGTATCTGGATGTATCTGTATGTATCTATATGTATCTGTATGTATCTGTTTGTAGTATGTATCTGTATGTATCTGTATGTATCTGTATGTATCTGTATGTATCTGTATGTATCTGTATGTATCTGTATGTATCTGTATGTATCTGTATGTATCTGTATGTATCTCTATGTATCTGTATGTATCTGTATGTATCTGGATGTATCTGTATGTATCTGTATGTATCTGTATGTATCTGTATGTGTCTGTATGTATCTTTATGTATCTTTATGTATCTGTATGTAGCTGTATGTATCTGTATGTATCTGTTTGTATCTGTATGTATCTTTATGTATCTGTATGTATCTGTATGTATCATTATGTATCTGTATGTATCTCTATGTATCTCTATGTGTCTGTATGTATCTGTATGTATCTGTATGTATCTGTATGTATCTGTATGTATCTTTATGTATCTTTATGTATCTGTATGTAGCGGTATGTATCTGTATGTATCTGTATGTATCTGAATGTATCTGTATGTATCTGCATGTATCTTTATGTATCTTTATGTATCTTTATGTATCTGCATGTATCTGTATGTATCTGTATGTATCTCTGTATGTATCTGTATGTTGTATGTTTCTGTATGTATCTGTATGTATCTGTATGTGTCTGTTTGTATTTGTATGTATCTGTATGTATCTGTATGGATAAGTATGTATCTGTATGTATCTGTATGTATCTGTATGTATCTGTATGTATCTGTATGTATCTGTATGTATCTCTGTTTGTATCTGTATGTATCTGTATCTGTATGTATCTGTATCTGTATGTATCTGTATGTATCTGTATGTATCTGTATGTATCTGTATATATCTGTATGTATCTTTATGTATCTTTATGTATCTGTATGTAGCTGTATGTATCTGAATGTATCTGTATGTATCTCTGTATGTATCTGTATGTATCTGCATGTATGTATCTTTATGTATCTGTATGTTGCTGTATGTATCTGTATGTATCTGTATGTATCTGTATGTATCTGTATGTATCTGTATGTATCTGTATGTATCTGTATGTATCTGTATGTATCTGTATGTATCTGTATGTATCTGTATGTATCTGTATGTATCTATATGTATCTTTATGTATCTTTATGTATCTTTATGTATCTGTATGTATCTGTATCTATCTGTATGTATCTGTATGTATCTAGAGGTATATGTATGTTTCTGTATGTATCTGTATGTGTCTGTTTGTATTTGTATGTATCTGTATGTCTGTATGGATAAGTATGTATCTGTATGTATCTGTATGTATCTGTATGTATCTGTATGTATCTGTATGTATCTCTGTATGTATCTGGATGTATCTGTATGTATCTGTATGTATCTGTATGTATCTGTATGTATCTGTATGTATCTGTTTGTATCTGTATGTATCTTTATGTATCTGTATGTTTCTGTATGTATCTGTATGTATCTGTATGTATCTGTATGTATCTTTATGGATAAGTATGTATCTTTATGTGTCTTTATGTATCCGTATGTATCTTTATGTATCTTTATGTATCTTTATGTATCTTTATGTATCTTTATGTATCTGTATGTATCTGTATGTATCTGTATGTATCTGTATGTATCTGTTTGTATCTGTATGTATCTGTATGTATCTGTATGAATCTGTATGTATCTCTATGTATCTGTTTGTATCTGTATGTATCTGTATGTATCTGTATGTATCTGTATGTATCTGTATGTATCTGTATGTATCTGTATGTATCTTTATGTATCTGTTTGTATCTGTATGTATCTGTATGTATCTGTATGTATCTGTATGTGTCTGTATGTATCTGTATGTATCTGTATGTATCTGTATGTATCTGAATGTATCTGTATGTATCTCTGTATGTATCTGGATGTATCTGTATGTATCTATATGTATCTGTATGTATCTGTTTGTAGTATGTATCTGTATGTATCTGTATGTATCTGTATGTATCTGTATGTATCTGTATGTATCTGTATGTATCTGTATGTATCTGTATGTATCTCTATGTATCTGTATGTATCTGTATGTATCTGGATGTATCTGTATGTATCTGTATGTATCTGTATGTATCTGTATGTGTCTGTATGTATCTGGATGTATCTGTATGTATCTGTATGTATCTTTATGTATCTTTATGTATCTGTATGTAGCGGTATGTATCTGTATGTATCTGTATGTATCTGAATGTATCTGTATGTATCTGCATGTATCTTTATGTATCTTTATGTATCTTTATGTATCTGCATGTATCTGTATGTATCTGTATGTATCTCTGTATGTATCTGTATGTTGTATGTTTCTGTATGTATCTGTATGTATCTGTATGTGTCTGTTTGTATTTGTATGTATCTGTATGTATCTGTATGGATAAGTATGTATCTGTATGTATCTGTATGTATCTGTATGTATCTGTATGTATCTGTATGTATCTCTGTTTGTATCTGTATGTATCTGTATCTGTATGTATCTGTATCTGTATGTATCTGTATGTATCTGTATGTATCTGTATATATCTGTATGTATCTTTATGTATCTTTATGTATCTGTATGTAGCTGTATGTATCTGAATGTATCTGTATGTATCTCTGTATGTATCTGTATGTATCTGCATGTATGTATCTTTATGTATCTGTATGTAGCTGTATGTATCTGTATGTATCTGTATGTATCTGTATGTATCTGTATGTATCTGTATGTATCTGTATGTATCTGTATGTATCTGTATGTATCTGTATGTATCTGTATGTATCTGTATGTATCTGTATGTATCTATATGTATCTTTATGTATCTTTATGTATCTTTATGTATCTGTATGTATCGGTATCTATCTGTATGTATCTGTATGTATCTAGAGGTATATGTATGTTTCTGTATGTATCTGTATGTGTCTGTTTGTATTTGTATGTATCTGTATGTCTGTATGGATAAGTATGTATCTGTATGTATCTGTATGTATCTGTATGTATCTGTATGTATCTGTATGTATCTGTATGTATCTGTATGTATCTGCCTGTATCTGTATGGATAAGTATGTATCTTTATGAATCTTTATGTATCTGTATGTATCTTTATGTATCTTTATGTATCTGTATGTATCTGTATGTATCTGAATGTATCTGTATGTATCTGTATGTATCTGTATGTATCTGTATGTATCTGTATGTATCTGTATGTATCTGTATGTATCTGTATGTAACTACATGTATCTTTATGTATCTTTATGTATCTGTATGTATCTGTATCTATCTGTATGTATCTGTATGTATCTAGAGGTATATGTATGTTTCTGTATGTATCTGTATGTATCTGTATGTATCTGTATTTATCTGTATGTATCTGTATGTCTGTATGGATAAGTATGTATCTGTATGTATCTGTATGTATCTGTATGTATCTGTATGTATCTGTATGTATCTGTATGGATAAGTATGTATCTTTATGAATCTTTATGTATCTGTATCTTTATGTATCTTTATGTATCTTTATGTATCTGTATGTATCTGTATGTATCTGAATGTATCTGAATGTATCTGTATGTATCTGTATGTATCTAGAGGTATATGTATCTTTCTGTATGTATCTGTATGAATCTGTATGTATCTCTATGTATCTGTATGTATCTGTATGTATCTTTATGTATCTTTATGTATCTGTATGTATCTGTATGTATCTGTATGTATCTGTATGTATCTGTATGTATCTGTATGTATCTGTATGTATCTGTATGTATCTGTATGTATCTGTATGTATCTGTATGTATCTGTATGTAGCTGTATGTATCTGTATGTATCTGTATGTTACTGTATGTGTCAGTATGTATCTGTATGTATCTGTATGTATCTGTATGTATCTCTGTATGTATCTGTATGTATCTGTATGTATCTGTATGTATCTTTATGTATCTGTATGTAGCTGTATGTATCTGTATGTATCTGTATGTTACTGTATGTGTCAGTATGTATCTGTATGTATCTGTATGTATCTGTATGTATCTGTATGTATCTGTATGTATCTGTATGTATCTGTATGTATCTGTATGTATCTGTATGTATCTTTATGCATCTTTATGTATCTGTATGTATCTGTATCTATCTGTATGTATCTGTATGTATCTAGAGGTATATGTATGTTTCTGTATATATCTGTATGTATCTGTATGTGTCTGTTTGTATTTAAATGTATCTGTATGTATCTGTATGGATAAGTATGTATCTGTATGTATCTGTATGTATCTGTATGTATCTCTGTTTGTATCTGTATGTATCTGTATCTGTATGTATCTGTATCTGTATGTATCTGTATGTATCTGTATGTATCTGTATGTATCTGTATATATCTGTATGTATCTTTATGTATCTGTATGTAGCTGTATGTATCTGAATGTATCTGTATGTATCTCTGTATGTATCTGAATGTATCTGAATGTATCTGTATGTATCTGTATGTATCTAGAGGTATATGTATGTTTCTGTATGTATCTGTATGAATCTGTATGTATCTCTATGTATCTGTATGTATCTGTATGTATCTTTATGTATCTTTATGTATCTGTATGTTGCTGTATGTATCTGTATGTATCTGTATGTATCTGTATGTATCTGTATGTATCTGTATGTATCTGTATGTATCTGTATGTAGCTGTATGTATCTTTATGTATCTTTATGTATCTGTATGTTGCTGTATGTATCTGTATGTATCTGTATGTATCTGTATGTATCTGTATGTATCTCTGTATGTATCTGTATGTATCTGTATGTATCTGTATGTATCTTTATGTATCTGTATGTAGCTGTATGTATCTGTATGTATCTGTATGTTACTGTATGTGTCAGTATGTATCTGTATGTATCTGTATGTATCTGTATGTATCTGTATGTATCTGTATGTATCTGTATGTATCTGTATGTATCTGTATGTATCTGTATGTATCTTTATGCATCTTTATGTATCTGTATGTATCTGTATCTATCTGTATGTATCTGTATGTATCTAGAGGTATATGTATGTTTCTGTATATATCTGTATGTATCTGTATGTGTCTGTTTGTATTTGTATGTATCTGTATGTATATGTATGGATAAGTATGTATCTGTATGTATCTGTATGTATCTGTATGTATCTCTGTTTGTATCTGTATGTATCTGTATCTGTATGTATCTGTATCTGTATGTATCTGTATGTATCTGTATGTATCTGTATGTATCTGTATGTATCTGTATATATCTGTATGTATCTTTATGTATCTGTATGTAGCTGTATGTATCTGAATGTATCTGTATGTATCTCTGTATGTATCTGGATGTATCTGTATGTATCTGTATGTATCTGTATGTATCTGTATGTATCTGTATGTATCTGTTTGTATCTGTATGTATCTTTATGTATCTGTATGTTTCTGTATGTATCTGTATGTATCTGTATGTATCTTTATGGATAAGTATGTATCTTTATGTATCTTTATGTATCTGTATGTATCTTTATGTATCTTTATGTATCTTTATGTATCTTTATGTATCTTTATGTATCTGTATGTATCTGTATGTATCTGTATGTATCTGTATGTATCTGTATGTATCTGTATGTATCTGTATGTATCTGTATGTATCTCTATGTATCTGTATGTATCTGTATGTATCTGGATGTATCTGTATGTATCTGTATGTATCCGTATGTATCTGTATGTATCTGTATGTATCTGTATGCATCTGTATGTATCTGTATGTATCTGTATGTATCTGTATGTATCTGTATGTATCTGTATGTATCTGTATGTATCTGTATGTATCTGTATGTATCTCTATGTATCTGTATGTATCTGTATGTATCTGGATGTATCTGTATGTATCTGTATGTATCCGTATGTATCTTTATGTATCTTTATGTATCTGCATGTATCTGTATGTATCTGTATGTATCTCTGTATGTATCTGTATGTATCTGTATGTATCTGTATGTATCTTTATGTATCTGTATGTAGCTGTATGTATCTGTATGTATCTGTATGGATAAGTATGTATCTTCATGTGTCTTTATGTATCTTTATGTATCTGTATGTATCTTTATGTATCTGTATATATCTGTATGTATCTGTATGTATCTGTATGTATCTGTATGTATCTGTATGTATCTGTATGTATCTCTGTATGTATCTGTATGTATCTGTATGTATCTGTATGTATCTGTATGTATCTTTATGTATCTGTATGTAGCTGTATGTATCTGTATGTATCTGTATGTTACTGTATGTGTCAGTATGTATCTGTATGTATCTGTATGTATCTGTATGTATCTGTATGTATCTGTATGTATCTGTATGTATCTGTATGTATCTTTATGCATCTTTATGTATCTGTATGTATCTGTATCTATCTGTATGTATCTGTATGTATCTAGATGTATATGTATGTTTCTGTATATATCTGTATGTATCTGTATGTGTCTGTTTGTATTTGTATGTATCTGTATGTATCTGTATGGATAAGTATGTATCTGTATGTATCTGTATGTATCTGTATGTATCTCTGTTTGTATCTGTATGTATCTGTATCTGTATGTATCTGTATCTGTATGTATCTGTATGTATCTGTATGTATCTGTATGTATCTGTATATATCTGTATGTATCTTTATGTATCTGTATGTAGCTGTATGTATCTGAATGTATCTGTATGTATCTCTGTATGTATCTGGATGTATCTGTATGTATCTGTATGTATCTGTATGTATCTGTATGTATCTGTATGTATCTGTTTGTATCTGTATGTATCTTTATGTATCTGTATGTTTCTGTATGTATCTGTATGTATCTGTATGTATCTGTATGTATCTTTATGGATAAGTATGTATCTTTATGTGTCTTTATGTATCTGTATGTATCTTTATGTATCTTTATGTATCTTTATGTATCTTTATGTATCTTTATGTATCTGTATGTATCTGTATGTATCTGTATGTATCTGTATGTATCTGTTTGTATCTGTATGTATCTGTATGTATCTGTATGAATCTGTATGTATCTCTATGTATCTGTTTGTATCTGTATGTATCTGTATGTATCTGTATGTATCTGTATGTATCTGTATGTATCTTTATGTATCTGTTTGTATCTGTATGTATCTGTATGTATCTGTATGTATCTGTATGTGTCTGTATGTATCTGTATGTATCTGTATGTATCTGTATGTATCTGAATGTATCTGTATGTATCTCTGTATGTATCTGGATGTATCTGTATGTATCTATATGTATCTGTATGTATCTGTTTGTAGTATGTATCTGTATGTATCTGTATGTATCTGTATGTATCTGTATGTATCTGTATGTATCTGTATGTATCTGTATGTATCTGTATGTATCTGTATGTATCTGTATGTATCTCTATGTATCTGTATGTATCTGTATGTATCTGGATGTATCTGTATGTATCTGTATGTATCTGTATGTATCTGTATGTGTCTATGTATCTGTATGTATCTGTATGTATCATTATGTATCTGTATGTATCTCTATGTATCTCTATGTGTCTGTATGTATTTGTATGTATCTGGATGTATCTGTATGTATCTGTATGTATCTTTATGTATCTTTATGTATCTGTATGTAGCGGTATGTATCTGTATGTATCTGTATGTATCTGAATGTATCTGCATGTATCTGCATGTATCTTTATGTATCTTTATGTATCTTTATGTATCTGCATGTATCTGTATGTATCTGTATGTATCTCTGTATGTATCTGTATGTTGTATGTTTCTGTATGTATCTGTATGTATCTGTATGTGTCTGTTTGTATTTGTATGTATCTGTATGTATCTGTATGGATAAGTATGTATCTGTATGTATCTGTATGTATCTGTATGTATCTGTATGTATCTGTATGTATCTCTGTTTGTATCTGTATGTATCTGTATCTGTATGTATCTGTATGTGTATGTATCTGTATGAATCTGTATGTATCTCTATGTATCTGTTTGTATCTGTATGTATCTGTATGTATCTGTATGTATCTGTATGTATCTGTATGTATCTTTATGTATCTGTTTGTATCTGTATGTATCTGTATGTATCTGTATGTATCTGTATGTGTCTGTATGTATCTGTATGTATCTGTATGTATCTGTATGTATCTGTATGTATCTGAATGTATCTGTATGTATCTCTGTATGTATCTGGATGTATCTGTATGTATCTATATGTATCTGTATGTATCTGTTTGTAGTATGTATCTGTATGTATCTGTATGTATCTGTATGTATCTGTATGTATCTGTATGTATCTGTATGTATCTGTATGTATCTGTATGTATCTGTATGTATCTCTATGTATCTGTATGTATCTGTATGTATCTGGATGTATCTGTATGTATCTGTATGTATCTGTATGTATCTGTATGTATCTGTATGTATCTGTATGTATCTGTATGTATCTGTATGTATCTGTATGTATCTGTATGTATCTGTATGTATCTCTATGTATCTGTATGTATCTGTATGTATCTGGATGTATCTGTATGTATCTGTATGTATCTGTATGTATCTGTATGTGTCTATGTATCTGTATGTATCTGTATGTATCATTATGTATCTGTATGTATCTCTATGTATCTCTATGTGTCTGTATGTATTTGTATGTATCTGGATGTATCTGTATGTATCTGTATGTATCTTTATGTATCTTTATGTATCTGTATGTAGCGGTATGTATCTGTATGTATCTGTATGTATCTGAATGTATCTGTATGTATCTGCATGTATCTTTATGTATCTTTATGTATCTTTATGTATCTGCATGTATCTGTATGTATCTGTATGTATCTCTGTATGTATCTGTATGTTGTATGTTTCTGTATGTATCTGTATGTATCTGTATGTGTCTGTTTGTATTTGTATGTATCTGTATGGATAAGTATGTATCTGTATGTATCTGTATGTATCTGTATGTATCTGTATGTATCTGTATGTATCTGTATGTATCTCTGTTTGTATCTGTATGTATCTGTATCTGTATGTATCTGTATCTGTATGTATCTGTATGTATCTGTATGTATCTGTATGTATCTGTATATATCTGTATGTATCTTTATGTATCTTTATGTATCTGTATGTAGCTGTATGTATCTGAATGTATCTGTATGTATCTCTGTATGTATCTGGATGTATCTGTATGTATCTGTATGTATCTGTATGTATCTGTATGTATCTGTATGTATCTGTATGTATCTGTATGTATCTGTATGTATCTGTTTGTATCTGTATGTATCTGTATATATCTGTATGTATCTGTATGTATCTGTATGTGTCAGTATGTATCTGTATGTATCTGAATGTATCTGTATCTATCTGTATGTATCTGTATGTATCTAGAGGTATCTGTATGTATCTGTATGTATCTCTTTGTATCTGTATGTATCTGTATGTATCTGTATGTATCTGGATGTATCTGTATGTATCTGTATGTATCTGTATGTATCTGTATGTATCTGTATGTATCTGTATGTATCTGTATGTATCTGTATGTAGCTGTATGTATCTGTATGTATCTGTATGTATCTGTATGTATCTGTATGTATCTCTATGTATCTGTATGTATCTGTATGTATCTGGATGTATCTGTATGTATCGGTATGTATCTGTATGTATCTGTATGTATATGTATGTATCTTTATGTATCTTTATGTATCTGTATGTATCTGTATGTATCTGTATGTATCTGTATATATATCTCTATGTATCTGTATGTATCTGTATGTATCTGTATGTATCATTATGTATCTGTATGTATCTGTATGTATCTGTATCTATCTGTATGTATCTGTATGTATCTAGAGGTATCTGTATGTATCTGTATGTATCTCTTTGTATCTGTATGTATCTGTATGTATCTGTATGTATCTCTATGTATCTGCATGTATCTGTATGTATCTGTATGTATCTGTATATATCTGTATGTATCTTTATGTATCTGTTTGTATCTGTATGTATCTGTATGTATCTGTATGTATCTGTATGTATCTGTATGTATCTGTATGTATCTGAATGTATCTGTATGTATCTCTGTATGTATCTGGATGTATCTGTATGTATCTATATGTATCTGTATGTATCTGTATGTAGTATGTATCTGTATGTATCTGTATGTATCTGTATGTATCTGTATGTATTTGTATGTATCTGTATGTATCTGTTTGTATCTGTATGTGTCAGTATGTATCTGTATGTATCTGTAAGTATCTGTATGTATCTGTATGTATCTGTATGTATCTGTATGTATCTGTATGTATCTGTATGTATCTTTATGTATCTTTATGTATCTGTATGTAGCTGTATGTATCTGTATGTATCTGTATGTATCTGAATGTATCTGTATGTATCTGCATGTATCTTTATGTATCTCTATGTATCTTTATGTATCTGTATGTATCTGTATGTATCTGTATGTATCTCTGTATGTATCTGTATGTATCTGCATGTATGTATCTTTATGTATCTGTATGTAGCTGTATGTATCTGTATGTATCTGTATGTATCTGTATGTATCTGTATGTATCTGTATGTATCTGTATGTATCTGTATGTATCTGTATGTATCTGTATGTATCTGTATGTATCTGTATGTATCTGTATGTATCTGTATGTATCTATATGTATCTTTATGTATCTTTATGTATCTTTATGTATCTGTATGTATCTGTATCTATCTGTATGTATCTGTATGTATCTAGAGGTATATGTATGTTTCTGTATGTATCTGTATGTGTCTGTTTGTATTTGTATGTATCTGTATGTCTGTATGGATAAGTATGTATCTGTATGTATCTGTATGTATCTGTATGTATCTGTATGTATCTGTATGTATCTGTATGTATCTGTATGTATCTGTATGTATCTGTATGTATCTGTATGGATAAGTATGTATCTTTATGAATCTTTATGTATCTGTATGTATCTTTATGTATCTTTATGTATCTGTATGTATCTGTATGTATCTGAATGTATCTGTATGTATCTGTATGTATCTGTATGTATCTGTATGTATCTGTATGTATCTGTATGTATCTGTATGTATCTGTATGTATCTACATGTATCTTTATGTATCTTTATGTATCTTTATGTATCTGTATGTATCTGTATCTATCTGTATGTATCTGTATGTATCTAGAGGTATATGTATGTTTCTGTATGTATCTGTATGTATCTGTATGTATCTGTATTTATCTGTATGTATCTGTATGTCTGTATGGATAAGTATGTATCTGTATGTATCTGTATGTATCTGTATGTATCTGTATGTATCTGTATGGATAAGTATGTATCTTTATGAATCTTTATGTATCTGTATCTTTATGTATCTTTATGTATCTTTATGTATCTGTATGTATCTGTATGTATCTGAATGTATCTGAATGTATCTGTATGTATCTGTATGTATCTAGAGGTATATGTATCTTTCTGTATGTATCTGTATGAATCTGTATGTATCTCTATGTATCTGTATGTATCTGTATGTATCTTTATGTATCTTTATGTATCTGTATGTTGCTGTATGTATCTGTATGTATCTGTATGTATCTGTATGTATCTGTATGTATCTGTATGTATCTGTATGTATCTGTATGTATCTGTATGTATCTGTATGTATCTGTATGTAGCTGTATGTATCTGTATGTATCTGTATGTTACTGTATGTGTCAGTATGTATCTGTATGTATCTGTATGTATCTGTATGTATCTGTATGTATCTCTGTATGTATCTGTATGTATCTGTATGTATCTGTATGTATCTTTATGTATCTGTATGTAGCTGTATGTATCTGTATGTATCTGTATGTTACTGTATGTGTCAGTATGTATCTGTATGTATCTGTATGTATCTGTATGTATCTGTATGTATCTGTATGTATCTGTATGTATCTGTATGTATCTGTATGTATCTGTATGTATCTGTATGTATCTTTATGTATCTTTATGTATCTGTATGTATCTGTATCTATCTGTATGTATCTGTATGTATCTAGAGGTATATGTATGTTTCTGTATATATCTGTATGTGTCTGTTTGTATTTGTATGTATCTGTATGTATCTGTATGGATAAGTATGTATCATTATGTATCTGTATGTATCTGTATGTATCTGTATCTATCTGTATGTATCTGTATGTATCTAGAGGTATCTGTATGTATCTGTATGTATCTCTTTGTATCTGTATGTATCTGTATGTATCTGTATGTATCTCTATGTATCTGTATGTATCTGTATGTATCTGTATGTATCTGTATGTATCTGTATGTATCTGAATGTATCTGTATGTATCTCTGTATGTATCTGAATGTATCTGAATGTATCTGTATGTATCTGTATGTATCTAGAGGTATATGTATGTTTCTGTATGTATCTGTATGAATCTGTATGTATCTCTATGTATCTGTATGTATCTGTATGTATCTTTATGTATCTTTATGTATCTGTATGTTGCTGTATGTATCTGTATGTATCTGTATGTATCTGTATGTATCTGTATGTATCTGTATGTAGCTGTATGTATCTTTATGTATCTTTATGTATCTGTATGTTGCTGTATGTATCTGTATGTATCTGTATGTATCTGTATGTATCTCTGTATGTATCTGTATGTATCTGTATGTATCTGTATGTATCTTTATGTATCTGTATGTAGCTGTATGTATCTGTATGTATCTGTATGTTACTGTATGTGTCAGTATGTATCTGTATGTATCTGTATGTATCTGTATGTATCTGTATGTATCTGTATGTATCTGTATGTATCTTTATGCATCTTATGTATCTGTATCTATCTGTATGTATCTGTATGTATCTAGAGGTATATGTATGTTTCTGTATATATCTGTATGTATCTGTATGTGTCTGTTTGTATTTGTATGTATCTGTATGTATATGTATGGATAAGTATGTATCTGTATGTATCTGTATGTATCTGTATGTATCTCTGTTTGTATCTGTATGTATCTGTATCTGTATGTATCTGTATCTGTATGTATCTGTATGTATCTGTATGTATCTGTATGTATCTGTATATATCTGTATGTATCTTTATGTATCTGTATGTAGCTGTATGTATCTGAATGTATCTGTATGTATCTCTGTATGTATCTGGATGTATCTGTATGTATCTGTATGTATCTGTATGTATCTGTATGTATCTGTATGTATCTGTTTGTATCTGTATGTATCTTTATGTATCTGTATGTTTCTGTATGTATCTGTATGTATCTGTATGTATCTGTATGTATCTTTATGGATAAGTATGTATCTTTATGTGTCTTTATGTATCTGTATGTATCTTTATGTATCTTTATGTATCTTTATGTATCTTTATGTATCTTTATGTATCTGTATGTATCTGTATGTATCTGTATGTATCTGTATGTATCTGTTTGTATCTGTATGTATCTGTATGTATCTGTATGAATCTGTATGTATCTCTATGTATCTGTTTGTATCTGTATGTATCTGTATGTATCTGTATGTATCTGTATGTATCTGTATGTATCTGTATGTATCTTTATGTATCTGTTTGTATCTGTATGTATCTGTATGTATCTGTATGTATCTGTATGTGTCTGTATGTATCTGTATGTATCTGTATGTATCTGTATTTATCTGAATGTATCTGTATGTATCTCTGTATGTATCTGGATGTATCTGTATGTATCTATATGTATCTGTATGTATCTGTTTGTAGTATGTATCTGTATGTATCTGTATGTATCTGTATGTATCTGTATGTATCTGTATGTATCTGTATGTATCTGTATGTATCTGTATGTATCTGTATGTATCTCTATGTATCTCTATGTGTCTGTATGTATTTGTATGTATCTGGATGTATCTGTATGTATCTGTATGTATCTTTATGTATCTTTATGTATCTGTATGTAGCGGTATGTATCTGTATGTATCTGTATGTATCTGAATGTATCTGTATGTATCTGCATGTATCTTTATGTATCTTTATGTATCTTTATGTATCTGCATGTATCTGTATGTATCTGTATGTATCTCTGTATGTATCTGTATGTTGTATGTTTCTGTATGTATCTGTATGTATCTGTATGTGTCTGTTTGTATTTGTATGTATCTGTATGTATCTGTATGGATAAGTATGTATCTGTATGTATCTGTATGTATCTGTATGTATCTGTATGTATCTGTATGTATCTGTATGTATCTCTGTTTGTATCTGTATGTATCTGTATCTGTATGTATCTGTATCTGTATGTATCTGTATGTATCTGTATGTATCTGTATATATCTGTATGTATCTTTATGTATCTTTATGTATCTGTATGTAGCTGTATGTATCTGAATGTATCTGTATGTATCTCTGTATGTATCTGTATGTATCTGCATGTATGTATCTTTATGTATCTGTATGTTGCTGTATGTATCTGTATGTATCTGTATGTATCTGTATGTATCTGTATGTATCTGTATGTATCTGTATGTATCTGTATGTATCTGTATGTATCTGTATGTATCTGTATGTATCTGTATGTATCTGTATGTATCTATATGTATCTTTATGTATCTTTATGTATCTTTATGTATCTGTATGTATCTGTATCTATCTGTATGTATCTGTATGTATCTAGAGGTATATGTATGTTTCTGTATGTATCTGTATGTGTCTGTTTGTATTTGTATGTATCTGTATGTCTGTATGGATAAGTATGTATCTGTATGTATCTGTATGTATCTGTATGTATCTGTATGTATCTCTGTATGTATCTGGATGTATCTGTATGTATCTGTATGTATCTGTATGTATCTGTATGTATCTGTATGTATCTGTTTGTATCTGTATGTATCTTTATGTATCTGTATGTTTCTGTATGTATCTGTATGTATCTGTATGTATCTGTATGTATCTTTATGGATAAGTATGTATCTTTATGTGTCTTTATGTATCCGTATGTATCTTTATGTATCTTTATGTATCTTTATGTATCTTTATGTATCTTTATGTATCTTTATGTATCTGTATGTATCTGTATGTATCTGTATGTATCTGTATGTATCTGTTTGTATCTGTATGTATCTGTATGTATCTGTATGAATCTGTATGTATCTCTATGTATCTGTTTGTATCTGTATGTATCTGTATGTATCTGTATGTATCTGTATGTATCTGTATGTATCTGTATGTATCTGTATGTATCTTTATGTATCTGTTTGTATCTGTATGTATCTGTATGTATCTGTATGTATCTGTATGTGTCTGTATGTATCTGTATGTATCTGTATGTATCTGTATGTATCTGAATGTATCTGTATGTATCTCTGTATGTATCTGGATGTATCTGTATGTATCTATATGTATCTGTATGTATCTGTTTGTAGTATGTATCTGTATGTATCTGTATGTATCTGTATGTATCTGTATGTATCTGTATGTATCTGTATGTATCTGTATGTATCTGTATGTATCTCTATGTATCTGTATGTATCTGTATGTATCTGGATGTATCTGTATGTATCTGTATGTATCTGTATGTATCTGTATGTGTCTGTATGTATCTTTATGTATCTTTATGTATCTGTATGTAGCTGTATGTATCTGTATGTATCTGTTTGTATCTGTATGTATCTTTATGTATCTGTATGTATCTGTATGTATCATTATGTATCTGTATGTATCTCTATGTATCTCTATGTGTCTGTATGTATTTGTATGTATCTGGATGTATCTGTATGTATCTGTATGTATCTTTATGTATCTTTATGTATCTGTATGTAGCGGTATGTATCTGTATGTATCTGTATGTATCTGTATGTATCTGTATGTATCTGCATGTATCTTTATGTATCTTTATGTATCTTTATGTATCTGCATGTATCTGTATGTATCTGTATGTATCTCTGTATGTATCTGTATGTTGTATGTTTCTGTATGTATCTGTATGTATCTGTATGTGTCTGTTTGTATTTGTATGTATCTGTATGTATCTGTATGGATAAGTATGTATCTGTATGTATCTGTATGTATCTGTATGTATCTGTATGTATCTCTGTTTGTATCTGTATGTATCTGTATCTGTATGTATCTGTATCTGTATGTATCTGTATGTATCTGTATGTATCTGTATATATCTGTATGTATCTTTATGTATCTTTATGTATCTGTATGTAGCTGTATGTATCTGAATGTATCTGTATGTATCTCTGTATGTATCTGTATGTATCTGCATGTATGTATCTTTATGTATCTGTATGTAGCTGTATGTATCTGTATGTATCTGTATGTATCTGTATGTATCTGTATGTATCTGTATGTATCTGTATGTATCTGTATGTATCTGTATGTATCTGTATGTATCTGTATGTATCTGTATGTATCTGTATGTATCTGTATGTATCTATATGTATCTTTATGTATCTTTATGTATCTTTATGTATCTGTATGTATCGGTATCTATCTGTATGTATCTGTATGTATCTAGAGGTATATGTATGTTTCTGTATGTATCTGTATGTGTCTGTTTGTATTTGTATGTATCTGTATGTCTGTATGGATAAGTATGTATCTGTATGTATCTGTATGTATCTGTATGTATCTGTATGTATCTGTATGTATCTGTATGTATCTGTATGTATCTGTATGTATCTGTATGGATAAGTATGTATCTTTATGAATCTTTATGTATCTGTATGTATCTTTATGTATCTTTATGTATCTGTATGTATCTGTATGTATCTGAATGTATCTGTATGTATCTGTATGTATCTGTATGTATCTGTATGTATCTGTATGTATCTGTATGTATCTGTATGTATCTGTATGTATCTACATGTATCTTTATGTATCTTTATGTATCTGTATGTATCTGTATCTATCTGTATGTATCTGTATGTATCTAGAGGTATATGTATGTTTCTGTATGTATCTGTATGTATCTGTATGTATCTGTATGTATCTGTATGTATCTGTATGTCTGTATGGATAAGTATGTATCTGTATGTATCTGTATGTATCTGTATGTATCTGTATGTATCTGTATGGATAAGTATGTATCTTTATGAATCTTTATGTATCTGTATCTTTATGTATCTTTATGTATCTTTATGTATCTGTATGTATCTGTATGTATCTGAATGTATCTGAATGTATCTGTATGTATCTGTATGTATCTAGAGGTATATGTATCTTTCTGTATGTATCTGTATGAATCTGTATGTATCTCTATGTATCTGTATGTATCTGTATGTATCTTTATGTATCTTTATGTATCTGTATGTTGCTGTATGTATCTGTATGTATCTGTATGTATCTGTATGTATCTGTATGTATCTGTATGTATCTGTATGTATCTGTATGTATCTGTATGTATCTGTATGTATCTGTATGTAGCTGTATGTATCTGTATGTATCTGTATGTTACTGTATGTGTCAGTATGTATCTGTATGTATCTGTATGTATCTGTATGTATCTGTATGTATCTCTGTATGTATCTGTATGTATCTGTATGTATCTGTATGTATCTTTATGTATCTGTATGTAGCTGTATGTATCTGTATGTATCTGTATGTTACTGTATGTGTCAGTATGTATCTGTATGTATCTGTATGTATCTGTATGTATCTGTATGTATCTGTATGTATCTGTATGTATCTGTATGTATCTGTATGTATCTGTATGTATCTTTATGCATCTTTATGTATCTGTATGTATCTGTATCTATCTGTATGTATCTGTATGTATCTAGAGGTATATGTATGTTTCTGTATATATCTGTATGTATCTGTATGTGTCTGTTTGTATTTAAATGTATCTGTATGTATCTGTATGGATAAGTATGTATCTGTATGTATCTGTATGTATCTGTATGTATCTCTGTTTGTATCTGTATGTATCTGTATCTGTATGTATCTGTATCTGTATGTATCTGTATGTATCTGTATGTATCTGTATGTATCTGTATATATCTGTATGTATCTTTATGTATCTGTATGTAGCTGTATGTATCTGAATGTATCTGTATGTATCTCTGTATGTATCTGAATGTATCTGAATGTATCTGTATGTATCTGTATGTATCTAGAGGTATATGTATGTTTCTGTATGTATCTGTATGAATCTGTATGTATCTCTATGTATCTGTATGTATCTGTATGTATCTTTATGTATCTTTATGTATCTGTATGTTGCTGTATGTATCTGTATGTATCTGTATGTATCTGTATGTATCTGTATGTATCTGTATGTATCTGTATGTATCTGTATGTATCTGTATGTAGCTGTATGTATCTTTATGTATCTTTATGTATCTGTATGTTGCTGTATGTATCTGTATGTATCTGTATGTATCTGTATGTATCTGTATGTATCTCTGTATGTATCTGTATGTATCTGTATGTATCTGTATGTATCTTTATGTATCTGTATGTAGCTGTATGTATCTGTATGTATCTGTATGTTACTGTATGTGTCAGTATGTATCTGTATGTATCTGTATGTATCTGTATGTATCTGTATGTATCTGTATGTATCTGTATGTATCTGTATGTATCTGTATGTATCTGTATGTATCTTTATGCATCTTTATGTATCTGTATGTATCTGTATCTATCTGTATGTATCTGTATGTATCTAGAGGTATATGTATGTTTCTGTATATATCTGTATGTATCTGTATGTGTCTGTTTGTATTTGTATGTATCTGTATGTATATGTATGGATAAGTATGTATCTGTATGTATCTGTATGTATCTGTATGTATCTCTGTTTGTATCTGTATGTATCTGTATCTGTATGTATCTGTATCTGTATGTATCTGTATGTATCTGTATGTATCTGTATGTATCTGTATGTATCTGTATATATCTGTATGTATCTTTATGTATCTGTATGTAGCTGTATGTATCTGAATGTATCTGTATGTATCTCTGTATGTATCTGGATGTATCTGTATGTATCTGTATGTATCTGTATGTATCTGTATGTATCTGTATGTATCTGTTTGTATCTGTATGTATCTTTATGTATCTGTATGTTTCTGTATGTATCTGTATGTATCTGTATGTATCTTTATGGATAAGTATGTATCTTTATGTATCTTTATGTATCTGTATGTATCTTTATGTATCTTTATGTATCTTTATGTATCTTTATGTATCTTTATGTATCTGTATGTATCTGTATGTATCTGTATGTATCTGTATGTATCTGTTTGTATCTGTATGTATCTGTATGTATCTGTATGAATCTGTATGTATCTCTATGTATCTGTTTGTATCTGTATGTATCTGTATGTATCTGTATGTATCTGTATGTATCTTTATGTATCTGTTTGTATCTGTATGTATCTGTATGTATCTGTATGTATCTGTATGTGTCTGTATGTATCTGTATGTATCTGTATGTATCTGTATGTATCTGAATGTATCTGTATGTATCTCTGTATGTATCTGGATGTATCTGTATGTATCTATATGTATCTGTATGTATCTGTTTGTAGTATGTATCTGTATGTATCTGTATGTATCTGTATGTATCTGTATGTATCTTTATGTATCTTTATGTATCTGTATGTATCTGTATGTATCTGTATGTATCTCTGTATGTATCTGTATGTATCTGCATGTATGTATCTTTATGTATCTGTATGTAGCTGTATGTATCTGTATGTATCTGTATGTATCTGTATGTATCTGTATGTATCTGTATGTATCTGTATGTATCTGTATGTATCTGTATGTATCTGTATGTATCTGTATGTATCTGTATGTATCTGTATGTATCTGTATGTATCTATATGTATCTTTATGTATCTTTATGTATCTTTATGTATCTGTATGTATCTGTATCTATCTGTATGTATCTGTATGTATCTAGAGGTATATGTATGTTTCTGTATGTATCTGTATGTGTCTGTTTGTATTTGTATGTATCTGTATGTCTGTATGGATAAGTATGTATCTGTATGTATCTGTATGTATCTGTATGTATCTGTATGTATCTTTATGTATCTGTATGTATCTGTATGTATCTGTATGTATCTGTATGTATCTGTATGGATAAGTATGTATCTTTATGAATCTTTATGTATCTGTATGTATCTTTATGTATCTTTATGTATCTGTATGTATCTGTATGTATCTGAATGTATCTGTATGTATCTGTATGTATCTGTATGTATCTGTATGTATCTGTATGTATCTGTATGTATCTGTATGTATCTGTATGTATCTGTATGTATCTACATGTATCTTTATGTATCTTTATGTATCTTTATGTATCTGTATGTATCTGTATCTATCTGTATGTATCTGTATGTATCTAGAGGTATATGTATGTTTCTGTATGTATCTGTATGTATCTGTATGTATCTGTATTTATCTGTATGTATCTGTATGTCTGTATGGATAAGTATGTATCTGTATGTATCTGTATGTATCTGTATGTATCTGTATGTATCTGTATGTATCTGTATGGATAAGTATGTATCTTTATGAATCTTTATGTATCTGTATCTTTATGTATCTTTATGTATCTTTATGTATCTGTATGTATCTGTATGTATCTGAATGTATCTGAATGTATCTGTATGTATCTGTATGTATCTAGAGGTATATGTATCTTTCTGTATGTATCTGTATGAATCTGTATGTATCTCTATGTATCTGTATGTATCTGTATGTATCTGTATGTATCTTTATGTATCTTTATGTATCTGTATGTTGCTGTATGTATCTGTATGTATCTGTATGTAGCTGTATGTATCTGCATGTATCTGTATGTTACTGTATGTGTCAGTATGTATCTGTATGTATCTGTATGTATCTGTATGTATCTGTATGTATCTCTGTATGTATCTGTATGTATCTGTATGTATCTGTATGTATCTTTATGTATCTGTATGTAGCTGTATGTATCTGTATGTATCTGTATGTTACTGTATGTGTCAGTATGTATCTGTATGTATCTGTTTGTATCTGTATGTATCTGTATGTATCTGTATGTATCTGTATGTATCTGTATGTATCTTAATGCATCTTTATGTATCTGTATGTATCTGTATCTATCTGTATGTATCTGTATGTATCTAGAGGTATATGTATGTTTCTGTATATATCTGTATGTATCTGTATGTGTCTGTTTGTATTTGTATGTATCTGTATGTATCTGTATGGATAAGTATGTATCTGTATGTATCTGTATGTATCTGTATGTATCTCTGTTTGTATCTGTATGTATCTGTATCTGTATGTATCTGTATGTATCTGTATGTATCTGTATGTATCTGTATATATCTGTATGTATCTTTATGTATCTGTATGTAGCTGTATGTATCTGAATGTATCTGTATGTATCTCTGTATGTATCTGAATGTATCTGAATGTATCTGTATGTATCTGTATGTATCTAGAGGTATATGTATGTTTCTGTATGTATCTGTATGAATCTGTATGTATCTCTATGTATCTGTATGTATCTGTATGTATCTTTATGTATCTTTATGTATCTGTATGTTGCTGTATGTATCTGTATGTATCTGTATGTATCTGTATGTATCTGTATGTATCTGTATGTAGCTGTATGTATCTTTATGTATCTTTATGTATCTGTATGTTGCTGTATGTATCTGTATGTATCTGTATGTATCTGTATGTATCTCTGTATGTATCTGTATGTATCTGTATGTATCTGTATGTATCTTTATGTATCTGTATGTAGCTGTATGTATCTGTATGTATCTGTATGTTACTGTATGTGTCAGTATGTATCTGTATGTATCTGTATGTATCTGTATGTGTCTGTTTGTATTTGTATGTATCTGTATGTATCTGTATGGATAAGTATGTATCTGTATGTATCTGTATGTATCTGTATGTATCTGTATGTATCTGTATGTGTCTGTTTGTATTTGTATGTATCTGTATGTATCTGTATGGATAAGTATGTATCTGTATGTATCTGTATGTATCTGTATGTATCTGTATGTATCTGTATGTATCTGTATGTATCTCTATGTATCTGTATGTATCTGTATGTATCTGGATGTATCTGTATGTATCTGTATGTATCTGTATGTATCTTTATGAATCTTTATGTATCTGTATGTATCTGTATGTATCTTTATGTATCTGTATGTATCTGTATGTATCTGAATGTATCTGTATGTATCTAGAGGTATATGTATGTTTCTGTATGTATCTGTATGTATCTGTATGTGTCTGTTTGTATTTGTATGTATCTGTATGTATCTGTATGAATCTTTATGTATCTGTATGTATCTGTATGTATCTGTATGTATCTGTATGTATCTGTATGTATCTGTATGTATTTGAATGTATCTCTATGTATCTGTATGTATCTGTATGTATCTGGATGTATCTGTATGTATCTGTATGTATCCGTATGTATCTGTATGTATCTGTATGTATCTGTTTGCATCTGTATGTATCTGTATGTATCTGTATGTATCTGTATGTATCTTTGTATCTGTATGTATCTGTATGTATCTGGATGTATCTGTATGTATCTGTATGTATCTGTATGTATCTTTATGTATCTTTTTGTATCTGTATGTAGCGGTATGTATCTGTATGTATCTGTATGTATCTGAATGTATCTGTATGTATCTGCATGTATCTATCTTTATGTATCTGCATGTATCTGTATGTATCTGTATGTATCTCTGTATGTATCTGTATGTATCTGTATGTATCTGTATGTATCTTTATGTATCTGTATGTAGCTGTATGTATCTGTATGTATCTGTATGGATAAGTATGTATCTTCATGTGTATTTATGTATCTTTATGTATCTGTATGTATCTTTATGTATCTGTATATATCTGTATGTATCTGTATGTATCTGTATGTATCTGTATGTATCTGTATGTATCTGTATGTATCTGTATGTATCTGTATGTATCTCTGTATGTATCTGTATGTATCTGTATGTATCTGTATGTATCTTTATGTATCTGTATGTAGCTGTATGTATCTGTATGTATCTGTATGTTACTGTATGTGTCAGTATGTATCTGTATGTATCTGTATGTATCTGTATGTATCTGTATGTATCTGTATGTATCTGTATGTATCTTTATGCATCTTTATGTATCTGTATGTATCTGTATCTATCTGTACGTATCTGTATGTATCTAGAGGTATATGTATGTTTCTGTATATATCTGTATGTATCTGTATGTGTCTGTTTGTATTTGTATGTATCTGTATGGATAAGTATGTATCTGTATGTATCTGTATGTATCTGTATGTATCTCTGTTTGTATCTGTATGTATCTGTATCTGTATGTATCTGTATCTGTATGTATCTGTATGTATCTGTATGTATCTGTATGTATCTGTATGTATCTGTATGTATCTGTATATATCTGTATGTATCTTTATGTATCTGTATGTAGCTGTATGTATCTGAATGTATCTGTATGTATCTCTGTATGTATCTGGATGTATCTGTATGTATCTGTATGTATCTGTATGTATCTGTATGTATCTGTATGTATCTGTATGTATCTGTATGTATCTGTATGTATCTTTATGGATAAGTATGTATCTTTATGTATCTTTATGTATCTTTATGTATCTGTATGTATCTGTATGTATCTGTATGTATCTGTATGTATCTGTTTGTATCTGTATGTATCTGTATGTATCTGTATGAATCTGTATGTATCTCTATGTATCTGTTTGTATCTGTATGTATCTGTATGTATCTGTATGTATCTGTATGTATCTGTATGTATCTTTATGTATCTGTTTGTATCTGTATGTATCTGTATGTATCTGTATGTATCTGTATGTGTCTGTATGTATCTGTATGTATCTGTATGTATCTGTATGTATCTGTATGTATCTGAATGTATCTGTATGTATCTCTGTATGTATCTGGATGTATCTGTATGTATCTATATGTATCTGTATGTATCTGTTTGTAGTATGTATCTGTATGTATCTGTATGTATCTGTATGTATCTGTATGTATCTGTATGTATCTGTATGTATCTGTATGTATCTGTATGTATCTGTATGTATCTCTATGTATCTGTATGTAACTGTATGTATCTGGATGTATCTGTATGTATCTGTATGTATCTGTATGTATCTGTATGTGTCTGTATGTATCTTTATGTATCTTTATGTATCTGTATGTAGCTGTATGTATCTGTATGTATCTGTTTGTATCTGTATGTATCTTTATGTATCTGTATGTATCTGTATGTATCATTATGTATCTGTATGTATCTGTATGTATCTGTATGTATCTGTATCTATCTGTATGTATCTGTATGTATCTAGAGGTATCTGTATGTATCTGTATGTATCTCTTTGTATCTGTATGTATCTGTATGTATCTGTATGTATCTGGATGTATCTGTATGTATCTGTATGTATCTGTATGTATCTGTATGTATCTGTATGTATCTGTATGTATCTGTATGTATCTGTATGTATCTGTATGTAGCTGTATGTATCTGTATGTATCTGTATGTATCTGTATGTATCTGTATGTATCTGTATGTATCTCTATGTATCTGTATGTATCTGTATGTATCTGGATGTATCTGTATGTATCGGTATGTATCTGTATGTATCTGTATGTATATGTATGTATCTTTATGTATCTTTATGTATCTGTATGTATCTGTATGTATCTGTATGTATCTGTATATATATCTCTATGTATCTGTATGTATCTGTATGTATCTGTATGTATCTGTATGTATCTGTATGTATCTGTATGTATCTGTATCTATCTGTATGTATCTGTATGTATCTAGAGGTATCTGTATGTATCTGTATGTATCTCTTTGTATCTGTATGTATCTGTATGTATCTGTATGTATCTCTATGTATCTGCATGTATCTGTATGTATCTGTATGTATCTGTATGTATCTGTATGTATCTGTATGTATCTGTATGTATCTGTATGTATCTGTATGTATCTGTATGTATCTGGATGTATCTGTATGTATCTGTATGTATCTGTATGTATCTGTATGTATCTGTATGTATCCTTATGTATCTGTATGTATCTGTATGTATCTGTATGTATCTGTATGTATCTGTATGTATCTCTATGTATCTCTATGTATCTGTATGTATCTGTATGTATCTGGATGTATCTGTATGTATCTGTATGTATCTGTATCTTTATGTATCTGTATGTAGCGGTATGTATCTGTATGTATCTGTATGTATCTGAATGTATCTGTATGTATCTGCATGTATCTTTATGTATCTTTATGTATCTGCATGTATCTGTATGTATCTGTATTTATCTCTGTATGCATCTGTATGTATCTGTATGTATCTGTATGTATCTGTATGTATCTTTATGTATCTGTATGTAGCTGTATGTATCTGTATGTATCTGTATGTATCTGTATGTATCTGTATGTATCTGTATGTATCTACGTATCTGTATGTATCTGTATGTATCTGTATGTATCTTTATGTATCTTTATGTATCTGTATGTATCTGTATCTATCTGTATGTATCTGTATGTATCTAGAGGTATATGTATGTTTCTGTATGTATCTGTATGTATCTGTATGTGTCTGTTTGTATTTGTATGTATCTGTATGTATCTGTATGTATCTGTATGTATCTGTATGTATCTGTATGTATCTGTATGTGTCAGTATGTATCTGTATGTATCTGTATGTATCTGTATGTATCTGTATGTATCTGTATGTATCTGTATGTATCTGTATGTATCTGTATGTATCTGTATGTATATTTATGTATCTTTATGTATCTGTATGTAGCTGTATGTATCTGTATGTATCTGTATGTATCTGAATGTATCTGTATGTATCTGCATGTATCTTTATGTATCTTTATGTATCTTTATGTATCTGTATGTATCTGTATGTATCTCTGTATGTATCTGTATGTATCTGTATGTATCTGAATGTATCTTTATGTATCTGTATGTAGCTGTATGTATCTGTATGTATCTCTATGTATCTGTATGTATCTGTATGTATCTGTATGTATCTGTATGTATCTGTATGTATCTGTATGTTTCTGTATGTATCTGTATGTATCTGTATGTATCTGTATGTATCTGTATGTATCTGTATGTATCTCTATGTATCTCTAAGTATCTGTATGTATCTGTATGTATCTGGATGTATCTGTATGTATCTGTATGTATCTGTATGTATCTGTATGTATCTAGAGGTATATGTTTGTTTCTGTATGTATCTGTTTGTATCTGTATGTGTCTGTTTGTATTTGCATGTATCTGTATGTATTTTTATGTATCTGTATGTATCTGTATGTATCTGTATGTATCTGTATGTATCTGTATGTATCTGTATGTATCTGTATGGATAAGTATGTATCTTTATGAATCTTTATGTATCTCTATGTATCTGTTTGTATCTGTATGTATCTGTATGTATATGTATGTATCTGTATGTATCTGTATGTATCTGAATGTATCTTTATGTCTCTGTATGTAGCTGTATGTATCTGTATGTATCTGTATGTATCTGTATGTATCTGTATGTATCTGTATGTATCTGTATGTATCTGTATGTATCTGTATGTATCTTTATGTATCTTTATGTATCTGTATGTATCTGTATCTATCTGTATGTATCTGTATGTATCTAGAGGTATATGTATGTTTCTGTATGTATCTGTATGTATCTGTATGTGTCTGTTTGTATTTGTATGTATCTGGATGTATCTGTATGTATCTATATGTATCTGTATGTATCTGTATGTATCTGTATGTATCTGTATGTATCTGTATGTATCTGTATGTATCTTTATGTATCTTTATGTATCTGTATGTATCTGTATCTATCTGTATGTATCTGTATGTATCTAGAGGTATATGTATGTTTCTGTATGTATCTGTATGTATCTGTATGTATCTGTATGTATCTGTATGTATCTGTATGTATCTGTATGTATCTGTATGTATCTGTATGTATCTTTATGTATCTGTATGTAGCTGTATGTATCTGTATGTATCTGTATGTATCTGTATGTATCTGTATGTATCTGTATGTATCTGTATGTATCTGTATGTATCTTTATGTATCTATGTATCTGTATGTATCTGTATCTATCTGTATGTATCTGTATGTATCTAGAGGTATATGTATGTTTCTGTATGTATCTGTATGTATCTGTATGTGTCTGTTTGTATTTGTATGTATCTGTATGTATCTGTATGGATAAGTATGTATCTGTATGTATCTGTATGTATCTGTTTGTATCTGTATGTATCTGTATGTGTCAGTATGTATCTGTATGTATCTGTATGTATCTGTATGTATCTGTATGTATCTGTATGTATCTGTATGTATCTGTATGTATCTTTATGTATCTTTATGTATCTGTATGTAGCTGTATGTATCTGTATGTATCTGTATGTATCTGAATGTATCGGTATGTATCTGCATGTATCTTTATGTATCTTTATGTATCTGTATGTATCTCTGTATGTATCTGTATGTATCTGTATGTATCTGAATGTATCTTTATGTATCTGTATGTAGCTGTATGTATCTGTATGTATCTGTATGTATCTGTATGTATCTGTATGTATCTGTATGTATCTGTATGTATCTGTATGTATCTGTATGTATCTGTATGTATCTGTATGTATCTTTATGTATCTTTATGTATCTGTATGTATCTGTATCTATCTGTATGTATCTGTATGTATCTAGAGGTATATGTATGTTTCTGTATGTATCTGTATGTGTCTGTTTGTATTTGTATGTATCTGGATGTATCTGTATGTATCTATATGTATCTGTATGTATCTGTATGTAGTATATATCTGTATGTATCTGTATGTATCTGTATGTATCTGTTTGTATCTGTATGTATCTGTATATATCTCTATGTATCTGTATGTATCTGTATGTATCTGGATGTATCTGTATGTATATGTATGTATCTGTATGTATCTGTATGTATCTGTATGGATAAGTATGTATCTTTGTGAATCTCTATGTATCTTTATGTATTTGTATGTATCTGTATGTATCTGTATGGATAAGTATGTATCTTTATGTATCTTTATGTATCTGTATGTATCTGTATGTATCTGTATGTATCTGTATGTATCTGTATGTATCTGTATGTATCTGTATGTATCTGTATGTATCTGTATGTATCTGTATGTATCTGTATGTATCTGTATGTATTTGTATGTATCTTTATGAATCTTTATGTATCTGTATGTATCTTTATGTATCTTTATGTATCTTTATGTATCTTTATGTATCTGTATGTATCTGTATGTATCTGTATGTATCTGTATGTATCTGTATGTATCTGTATGTATTTATATGTATCTGTATGTATCTGTGTGTATCTTTATGGATAAGTATGTATCTTTATGTCTGTATGTATCTTCATGTATCTTTATGTATCTTTATGTATCTGTATGTATCTGTATGTATCTGTATGTATCTGTTTGTATCTGTATGTATCTGTATGTATCTGTATGTATCTGTTTGTAGTATGTATCTGTATGTATCTGTATGTATCTGTATGTATCTGTATGTATCTGTATGTATCTCTATGTATCTCTATGTATCTGTATGTATCTGTATGTATCTGGATGTATCTGTATGTATCTGTATGTATCTGTATGTATCTGTATGTATCTGTATGTATCTTTATGTATCTGTATGTATCCTTATGTATCTGTATGTATCTGTATGTATCTGTATGTATCTGTATGTATCTGTATGTATCTGTATGTATCTGTATGTATCTCTATGTATCTGTATGTATCTGTATGTATCTGGATGTATCTGTATGTATCTGTATGTATCTGTATGTATCTTTATGTATCTGTATGTAGCGGTATGTATCTGTATGTATCTGTATGTATCTGAATGTATCTGTATGTATCTGCATGTATCTTTATGTATCTTTATGTATCTTTATGTATCTGCATGTATCTGTATGTATCTGTATTTATCTCTGTATGTATCTGTATGTTTCTGTATGTATCTGTATGTATCTGTATGTATCTTTATGTATCTGTATGTAGCTGTATGTATCTGTATGTATCTGTATGTATCTGTATGTATCTGTATGTATCTGTATGTATCTGTATGTATCTGTATGTATCTGTATGTATCTGTATGTATCTGTATGTATCTGTATGTATCTGTATGTATCTGTTTGTATCTGTATGTATCTTTATGTATCTTTATGTATCTGTATGTATCTGTATCTATCTGTATGTATCTGTATGTATCTAGAGGTATATGTATGTATCTGTATGTATCTCTTTGTATCTGTATGTATCTGTATGTATCTGGATGTATCTGTATGTATCTTTATGTATCTGTATGTATCTGTATGTATCTGTATGTATCTGTATGTATCTGTATGTATCTGTATGAATCTGTATGTATCTCTATGTATCTGTTTGTATCTGTATGTATCTGTATGTATCTGTATGTATCTGTATGTATCTGTATGGTTAAGTATGTATCTCTTTATGTATCTGTATGTATCTTTATTTATCTTTATGTATCTTTATGTATCTTTATGTATCTGTATGTATCTGTTTGTATCTGTATGTATCTGTATGTATCTGTATGTATCTGTATGTATCTGTATGTATCTGTATGGATAAGTATGTATCTTCATGTGTCTTTATGTATCTGTATCTTTATGTATCTTTAAGTATCTGTATGTATCTGTATGTATCTGTATGTATCTGTTTGTATCTGTATGTATCTGTATGAATCAGTATGTATCTCTATGTATCTGTATGTATCTTTATGTATCTTTATGTATCTGTATGTATCTGTATGTATCTAGAGGTATATGTATGTTTCTGTATGTATCTGTATATGTCTGTTTGTATTTGTATGTATCTGTATGTATCTGTATGGATAAGTATGTATCTGTATGTATCTGTATGTATCTTTATGTATCTGTATGTATCTGTATGTATCTGTATGTATCTGTATGTATCTGGATGTATCTGTATGTATCTGTATGTATCTGTATGTATCTGTATGTATCTGTATGTATCTGTAAGTATCTGTATGTATCTGTATGTAGCTGTATGTATCTGTATGTATCTGTATGTATCTGTATGTATCATTATGTATTTGTATGTATCTGTATGTATCTGTATCTATCTGTATGTATCTGTATGTATCTGTTTGTATCTGTATGTATCTGTATGTATCTGTATGTATCTGTATGAATCTGTATGTATCTGTATGTATCTGTATGTATCTCTGTTTGTATCTGTATGTATCTGTATCTGTATGTATCTGTATCTGTATGTATCTGTATGTATCTGTATGGATCTGTATGTATCTGTATGTATCTGTATATATCTGTATGTATCTTTATGTATCTTTACGTATCTGTATGTAGCTGTATGTATCTGAATGTATCTGTATGTATCTCTGTATGTATCTGGACGTATTTGTATGTATCTGTATGTATCTGTATGTATCTGTATGTATCTGTATGTATCTGTATGTATCTGTATGTATCTTTATGTATCTGTATGTATCTGTATGTATCTGTATGTATCTGTATGTATCTTTATGGATAAGTATGTATCTTTATGTGTCTTTATGTATCTGTATGTATCTTTATGTATCTTTATGTATCTTTATGTATCTTTATGTATCTGTATGTATCTGTATGTATCTGTATGTATCTGTATGTATCTGTTTGTATCTGTATGTATCTGTATGTATCTGTATGAATCTGTATGTATCTCTATGTATCTGTTTGTATCTGTATGTATCTGTATGTATCTGTATGTATCTGTATGTATCTGTATGTATCTGTATGTATCTTTATGTATCTGTTTGTATCTGTATGTATCTGTATGTATCTGTATGTATCTGTATGTGTCTGTATGTATCTGTATGTATCTGTATGTATCTGTATGTATCTGAATGTATCTGTATGTATCTCTGTATGTATCTGGATGTATCTGTATGTATCTATATGTATCTGTATGTATCTGTTTGTAGTATGTATCTGTATGTATCTGTATGTATCTGTATGTATCTGTATGTATCTGTATGTATCTGTATTTATCTGTATGTATCTGTATGTATCTCTATGTATCTGTATGTATCTGTATGTATCTGGATGTATCTGTATGTATCTGTATGTATCTGTATGTATCTGTATGTATCTGTATGGATAAGTATGTATCTTCATGTGTCTTTATGTATCTTTATGTATCTGTATGTATCTGTATGTATCTAGAGGTATATGTATGTTTCTGTATGTATCTGTATGTGTCTGTTTGTATTTGTATGTATCTGTATGTATCTGTATGGATAAGTATGTATCTGTATGTATCTGTATGTATCTGTATGTATCTGTATGTATCTGTATGTATCTGTATGTATCTCTATGTATCTGTATGTATCTGTATGTATCTGGATGTATCTGTATGTATCTGTATGTATCTGTATGTATCTGTATGTATCTTTATGAATCTTTATGTATCTGTATGTATCTGTATGTATCTTTATGTATCTGTATGTATCTGTATGTATCTGTATGTATCTGTATGTATTTAGAGGTATATGTATGTTTCTGTATGTATCTGTATGTATCTGTATGTGTCTGTTTGTATTTGTATGTATCTGTATGTATCTGTATGAATCTTTATGTATCTGTATGTATCTGTATGTATCTGTATGTATCTGTATGTATCTGTATGTGTCAGTATGTATCTGTATGTATCTGTATGTATCTGTATGTATCTGTATGTATCTGTATGTATCTGTATGTATCTTTATGTATCTTTATGTATCTTTATGTATCTGTATGTATCTGTATGTATCTGTATGTATCTGTATGTATCTGTATGTATCTGTATGTATTTGTATGTATCTGTATGTATCTGTATGTATCTGTATGTATCTGTATGTATCTGTATGTATCTGTATGTATCTGTATGTATCTCTATGTATCTCTATGTGTCTGTATGTATTTGTATGTATCTGGATGTATCTGTATGTATCTGTATGTATCTTTATGTATCTTTATGTATCTGTATGTAGCGGTATGTATCTGTATGTATCTGTATGTATCTGAATGTATCTGTATGTATCTGCATGTATCTTTATGTATCTTTATGTATCTGCATGTATCTGTGTGTATCTGTATGTATCTCTGTATGTATCTGTATGTTGTATGTATCTGTATGTATCTGTATGTATCTGTATGTGTCTGTTTGTATTTGTATGTATCTGTATGTATCTGTATGGATAAGTATGTATCTGTATGTATCTGTATGTATCTGTATGTATCTGTATGTATCTCTGTTTGTATCTGTATGTATCTGTATCTGTATGTATCTGTATCTGTATGTATCTGTATGTATCTGTATGTATCTGTATGTATCTGTATATATCTGTATGTATCTTTATGTATCTTTATGTATCTGTATGTAGCTGTATGTATCTGAATGTATCTGTATGTATCTCTGTATGTATCTGGATGTATCTGTATGTATCTGTATGTATCTGTATGTATCTGTATGTATCTGTATGTATCTGTATGTATCTGTATGTATCTGTATGTATCTGTATAAAACTGTATGTATCTGTATGTATCTGTATGTATCTGTATGGATAAGTATGTATCTCTTTATGTATCTGTATGTATCTATATTTATCTTTATGTATCTTTATGTATCTTTATGTATCTGTATGTATCTGTTTGTATCTGTATGTATCTGTATGTATCTGTATGTATCTGTATGTATCTGTATGTATCTGTATGGATAAGTATGTATCTTCATGTGTCTTTATGTATCTTTATGTATCTGTATGTATCTGTATGTATCTAGAGGTATATGTATGTTTCTGTATGTATCTGTATGTGTCTGTTTGTATTTGTATGTATCTGTATGTATCTGTATGGATAAGTATGTATCTGTATGTATCTGTATGTATCTGTATGTATCTGTATGTATCTGTATGTATCTGTATGTATCTGTATGTATCTGTATGTATCTCTATGTATCTGTATGTATCTGTATGTATCTGGATGTATCTGTATGTATCTGTATGTATCTGTATGTATCTTTATGAATCTTTATGTATCTGTATGTATCTGTATGTATCTTTATGTATCTGTATGTATCTGTATGTATCTGAATGTATCTGTATGTATCTAGAGGTATATGTATGTTTCTGTATGTATCTGTATGTATCTGTATGTGTCTGTTTGTATTTGTATGTATCTGTATGTATCTGTATGAATCTTTATGTATCTGTATGTATCTGTATGTATCTGTATGTATCTGTATGTATCTGTATGTATCTGTATGTATCTGTATGTATCTGTATGTATCTCTATGTATCTGTATGTATCTGTATGTATCTGGATGTATCTGTATGTATCTGTATGTATCCGTATGTATCTGTATGTATCTGTATGTATCTGTATGCATCTGTATGTATCTGTATGTATCTGTATGTATCTGTATGTATCTGTATGTATCTGTATGTATCTGTATGTATCTGTATGTATCTCTATGTATCTGTATGTATCTGTATGTATCTGGATGTATCTGTATGTATCTGTATGTATCCGTATGTATCTTTATGTATCTTTATGTATCTGCATGTATCTGTATGTATCTGTATGTATCTCTGTATGTATCTGTATGTATCTGTATGTATCTGTATGTATCTTTATGTATCTGTATGTAGCTGTATGTATCTGTATGTATCTGTATGGATAAGTATGTATCTTCATGTGTCTTTATGTATCTTTATGTATCTGTATGTATCTTTATGTATCTTTATGTATCTGTATGTATCTGTATGTATCTGTATGTATCTGTATGTATCTGTATGTATCTGTATGTATCTCTGTATGTATCTGTATGTATCTGTATGTATCTGTATGTATCTGTATGTATCTTTATGTATCTGTATGTAGCTGTATGTATCTGTATGTATCTGTATGTTACTGTATGTGTCAGTATGTATCTGTATGTATCTGTATGTATCTGTATGTATCTGTATGTATCTGTATGTATCTGTATGTATCTGTATGTATCTTTATGCATCTTTATGTATCTGTATGTATCTGTATCTATCTGTATGTATCTGTATGTGTCTAGAGGTATATGTATGTTTCTGTATATATCTGTATGTATCTGTATGTGTCTGTTTGTATTTGTATGTATCTGTATGTATCTGTATGGATAAGTATGTATCTGTATGTATCTGTATGTATCTGTATGTATCTCTGTTTGTATCTGTATGTATCTGTATCTGTATGTATCTGTATCTGTATGTATCTGTATGTATCTGTATGTATCTGTATGTATCTGTATATATCTGTATGTATCTTTATGTATCTGTATGTAGCTGTATGTATCTGAATGTATCTGTATGTATCTCTGTATGTATCTGGATGTATCTGTATGTATCTGTATGTATCTGTATGTATCTGTATGTATCTGTATGTATCTGTTTGTATCTGTATGTATCTTTATGTATCTGTATGTTTCTGTATGTATCTGTATGTATCTGTATGTATCTGTATGTATCTTTATGGATAAGTATGTATCTTTATGTGTCTTTATGTATCTGTATGTATCTTTATGTATCTTTATGTATCTTTATGTATCTTTATGTATCTGTATGTATCTGTATGTATCTGTATGTATCTGTATGTATCTGTTTGTATCTGTATGTATCTGTATGTATCTGTATGAATCTGTATGTATCTCTATGTATCTGTTTGTATCTGTATGTATCTGTATGTATCTGTATGTATCTGTATGTATCTGTATGTATCTTTATGTATCTGTTTGTATCTGTATGTATCTGTATGTATCTGTATGTATCTGTATGTGTCTGTATGTATCTGTATGTATCTGTATGTATCTGTATGTATCTGAATGTATCTGTATGTATCTCTGTATGTATCTGGATGTATCTGTATGTATCTATATGTATCTGTATGTATCTGTTTGTAGTATGTATCTGTATGTATCTGTATGTATCTGTATGTATCTGTATGTATCTTTATGTATCTTTATGTATCTTTATGTATCTGTATGTATCTGTATGTATCTGTATGTATCTGTATGTATTTGTATGTATCTGTATGTATCTGTATGTATCTGTATGTATCTGTATGTATCTGTATGTATCTGTATGTATCTCTATGTATCTCTATGTGTCTGTATGTATTTGTATGTATCTGGATGTATCTGTATGTATCTGTATGTATCTTTATGTATCTTTATGTATCTGTATGTAGCGGTATGTATCTGTATGTATCTGTATGTATCTGAATGTATCTGTATGTATCTGCATGTATCTTTATGTATCTTTATGTATCTGCATGTATCTGTGTGTATCTGTATGTATCTCTGTATGTATCTGTATGTTGTATGTTTCTGTATGTATCTGTATGTATCTGTATGTGTCTGTTTGTATTTGTATGTATCTGTATGTATCTGTATGGATAAGTATGTATCTGTATGTATCTGTATGTATCTGTATGTATCTGTATGTATCTGTATGTATCTCTGTTTGTATCTGTATGTATCTGTATCTGTATGTATCTGTATCTGTATGTATCTGTATGTATCTGTATGTATCTGTATGTATCTGTATATATCTGTATGTATCTTTATGTATCTTTATGTATCTGTATGTAGCTGTATGTATCTGAATGTATCTGTATGTATCTCTGTATGTATCTGGATGTATCTGTATGTATCTGTATGTATCTGTATGTATCTGTATGTATCTGTATGTATCTGTATGTATCTGTTTGTATCTGTATGTATCTGTATAAAACTGTATGTATCTGTATGTATCTGTATGTATCTGTATGGATAAGTATGTATCTCTTTATGTATCTGTATGTATCTTTATTTATCTTTATGTATCTTTATGTATCTTTATGTATCTGTATGTATCTGTTTGTATCTGTATGTATCTGTATGTATCTGTATGTATCTGTATGTATCTGTATGTATCTGTATGGATAAGTATGTATCTTCATGTGTCTTTATGTATCTTTATGTATCTGTATGTATCTGTATGTATCTAGAGGTATATGTATGTTTCTGTATGTATCTGTATGTGTCTGTTTGTATTTGTATGTATCTGTATGTATCTGTATGGATAAGTATGTATCTGTATGTATCTGTATGTATCTGTATGTATCTGTATGTATCTGTATGTATCTGTATGTATCTGTATGTATCTGTATGTATCTCTATGTATCTGTATGTATCTGTATGTATCTGGATGTATCTGTATGTATCTGTATGTATCTGTATGTATCTTTATGAATCTTTATGTATCTGTATGTATCTTTATGTATCTTTATGTATCTGTATGTATCTGTATGTATCTGAATGTATCTGTATGTATCTAGAGGTATATGTATGTTTCTGTATGTATCTGTATGTATCTGTATGTGTCTGTTTGTATTTGTATGTATCTGTATGTATCTGTATGAATCTTTATGTATCTGTATGTATCTGTATGTATCTGTATGTATCTGTATGTATCTGTATGTATCTGTATGTATCTGTATGTATCTGTATGTATCTCTATGTATCTGTATGTATCTGTATGTATCTGGATGTATCTGTATGTATCTGTATGTATCCGTATGTATCTGTATGTATCTGTATGTATCTGTATGCATCTGTATGTATCTGTATGTATCTGTATGTATCTGTATGTATCTGTATGTATCTGTATGTATCTGTATGTATCTGTATGTATCTCTATGTATCTGTATGTATCTGTATGTATCTGGATGTATCTGTATGTATCTGTATGTATCTGTATGTATCTTTATGTATCTTTATGTATCTGCATGTATCTGTATGTATCTGTATGTATCTCTGTATGTATCTGTATGTATCTGTATGTATCTGTATGTATCTTTATGTATCTGTATGTAGCTGTATGTATCTGTATGTATCTGTATGGATAAGTATGTATCTTCATGTGTCTTTATGTATCTTTATGTATCTGTATGTATCTTTATGTATCTGTATATATCTGTATGTATCTGTATGTATCTGTATGTATCTGTATGTATCTGTATGTATCTGTATGTATCTCTGTATGTATCTGTATGTATCTGTATGTATCTGTATGTATCTGTATGTATCTTTATGTATCTGTATGTAGCTGTATGTATCTGTATGTATCTGTATGTTACTGTATGTGTCAGTATGTATCTGTATGTATCTGTATGTATCTGTATGTATCTGTATGTATCTGTATGTATCTGTATGTATCTGTATGTATCTGTATGCATCTTTATGTATCTGTATGTATCTGTATCTATCTGTATGTATCTGTATGTGTCTAGAGGTATATGTATGTTTCTGTATATATCTGTATGTATCTGTATGTGTCTGTTTGTATTTGTATGTATCTGTATGTATCTGTATGGATAAGTATGTATCTGTATGTATCTGTATGTATCTGTATGTATCTCTGTTTGTATCTGTATGTATCTGTATCTGTATGTATCTGTATCTGTATGTATCTGTATGTATCTGTATGTATCTGTATGTATCTGTATATATCTGTATGTATATTTATGTATCTGTATGTAGCTGTATGTATCTGAATGTATCTGTATGTATCTCTGTATGTATCTGGATGTATCTGTATGTATCTGTATGTATCTGTATGTATCTGTATGTATCTGTATGTATCTGTATGTATCTGTTTGTATCTGTATGTATCTTTATGTATCTGTATGTTTCTGTATGTATCTGTATGTATCTGTATGTATCTGTATGTATCTTTATGGATAAGTATGTATCTTTATGTGTCTTTATGTATCTGTATGTATCTTTATGTATCTTTATGTATCTGTATGTATCTGTATGTATCTTTATGTATCTGTATGTATCTGTATGTATCTGTATGTATCTGTATGTATCTGTTTGTATCTGTATGTATCTGTATGTATCTGTATGAATCTGTATGTATCTCTATGTATCTGTTTGTATCTGTATGTATCTGTATGTATCTGTATGTATCTGTATGTATCTGTATGTATCTTTATGTATCTGTTTGTATCTGTATGTATCTGTATGTATCTGTATGTATCTGTATGTGTCTGTATGTATCTGTATGTATCTGTATGTATCTGTATGTATCTGAATGTATCTGTATGTATCTCTGTATGTATCTGGATGTATCTGTATGTATCTATATGTATCTGTATGTATCTGTTTGTAGTATGTATCTGTATGTATCTGTATGTATCTGTATGTATCTGTATGTATCTGTATGTATCTGTATGTATCTGTATGTATCTGTATGTATCTGTATGTATCTGTATGTATATCTATGTATCTGTATGTATCTGTATGTATCTGGATGTATCTGTATGTATCTGTATGTATCTGTATGTATCTGTATGTGTCTATGTATCTGTATGTATCTGTATGTATCATTATGTATCTGTATGTATCTCTATGTATCTCTATGTGTCTGTATGTATTTGTATGTATCTGGATGTATCTGTATGTATCTGTATGTATCTTTATGTATCTTTATGTATCTGTATGTAGCGGTATGTATCTGTATGTATCTGTATGTATCTGAATGTATCTGTATGTATCTGCATGTATCTTTATGTATCTTTATGTATCTTTATGTATCTGCATGTATCTGTATGTATCTGTATGTATCTCTGTATGTATCTGTATGTTGTATGTTTCTGTATGTATCTGTATGTATCTGTATGTGTCTGTTTGTATTTGTATGTATCTGTATGTATCTGTATGGATAAGTATGTATCTGTATGTATCTGTATGTATCTGTATGTATCTGTATGTATCTCTGTTTGTATCTGTATCTGTATCTGTATGTATCTGTATCTGTATGTATCTGTATGAATCTGTATGTATCTCTATGTATCTGTTTGTATCTGTTTGTATCTGTATGTATCTGTATGTATCTGTATGTATCTGTATGTATCTGTATGTATCTGTATGTATCTTTATGTATCTGTTTGTATCTGTATGTATCTGTATGTATCTGTATGTATCTGTATGTGTCTGTATGTATCTGTATGTATCTGTATGTATCTGTATGTATCTGAATGTATCTGTATGTATCTCTGTATGTATCTGGATGTATCTGTATGTATCTATATGTATCTGTATGTATCTGTTTGTAGTATGTATCTGTATGTATCTGTATGTATCTGTATGTATCTGTATGTATCTGTATGTATCTGTATGTATCTGTATGTATCTGTATGTATCTGTATGTATCTGTATGTATCTCTATGTATCTGTATGTATCTGTATGTATCTGGATGTATCTGTATGTATCTGTATGTATCTGTATGTATCTGTATGTATCTGTATGTATCTGTATGTATCTGTATGTATCTGTATGTATCTCTATGTATCTGTATGTATCTGTATGTATCTGGATGTATCTGTATGTATCTGTATGTATCTGTATGTATCTGTATGTGTCTATGTATCTGTATGTATCTGTATGTATCATTATGTATCTGTATGTATCTCTATGTATCTCTATGTGTCTGTATGTATTTGTATGTATCTGGATGTATCTGTATGTATCTGTATGTATCTTTATGTATCTTTATGTATCTGTATGTAGCGGTATGTATCTGTATGTATCTGTATGTATCTGAATGTATCTGTATGTATCTGCATGTATCTTTATGTATCTTTATGTATCTTTATGTATCTGCATGTATCTGTATGTATCTGTATGTATCTCTGTATGTATCTGTATGTTGTATGTTTCTGTATGTATCTGTATGTATCTGTATGTGTCTGTTTGTATTTGTATGTATCTGTATGTATCTGTATGGATAAGTATGTATCTGTATGTATCTGTATGTATCTGTATGTATCTGTATGTATCTGTATGTATCTCTGTTTGTATCTGTATGTATCTGTATCTGTATGTATCTGTATCTGTATGTATCTGTATGTATCTGTATGTATCTGTATATATCTGTATGTATCTTTATGTATCTTTATGTATCTGTATGTAGCTGTATGTATCTGAATGTATCTGTATGTATCTCTGTATGTATCTGGATGTATCTGTATGTATCTGTATGTATCTGTATGTATCTGTATGTATCTGTATGTATCTGTATGTATCTGTATGTATCTGTATGTATCTGTTTGTATCTGTATGTATCTGTATAAATCTGTATGTATCTGTATGTATCTGTATGTGTCAGTATGTATCTGTATGTATCTGAATGTATCTGTATCTATCTGTATGTATCTGTATGTATCTAGAGGTATCTGTATGTATCTGTATGTATCTCTTTGTATCTGTATGTATCTGTATGTATCTGTATGTATCTGGATGTATCTGTATGTATCTGTATGTATCTGTATGTATCTGTATGTATCTGTATATATATCTCTATGTATCTGTATGTATCTGTATGTATCTGTATGTATCATTATGTATCTGTATGTATCTGTATGTATCTGTATCTATCTGTATGTATCTGTATGTATCTAGAGGTATCTGTATGTATCTGTATGTATATCTTTGTATCTGTATGTATCTGTATGTATCTGTATGTATCTCTATGTATCTGCATGTATCTGTATGTATCTGTATGTATCTGTATATATCTGTATGTATCTTTATGTATCTGTTTGTATCTGTATGTATCTGTATGTATCTGTATGTATCTGTATGTATCTGTATGTATCTGTATGTATCTGTATGTATCTGAATGTATCTGTATGTATCTCTGTATGTATCTGGATGTATCTGTATGTATCTATATGTATCTGTATGTATCTGTATGTAGTATGTATCTGTATGTATCTGTATGTATCTGTATGTATCTGTATGTATTTGTATGTATCTGTATGTATCTGTTTGTATCTTTATGTGTCAGTATGTATCTGTATGTATCTGTATGTATCTGTATGTATCTGTATGTATCTGTATGTATCTGTATGTATCTGTATGTATCTGTATGTATCTTTATGTATCTTTATGTATCTGTATGTAGCTGTATGTATCTGTATGTATCTGTATGTATCTGAATGTATCTGTATGTATCTGCATGTATCTTTATGTATCTTTATGTATCTTTATGTATCTGTATGTATCTGTATGTATCTGTATGTATCTCTGTATGTATCTGTATGTATCTGCATGTATGTATCTTTATGTATCTGTATGTAGCTGTATGTATCTGTATGTATCTGTATGTATCTGTATGTATCTGTATGTATCTGTATGTATCTGTATGTATCTGTATGTATCTGTATGTATCTGTATGTATCTGTATGTATTTATATGTATCTGTATGTATCTGTGTGTATCTTTATGGATAAGTATGTATCTTTATGTCTGTATGTATCTTTATGTATCTTTATGTATCTTTATGTATCTGTATGTATCTGTATGTATCTGTATGTATCTGTTTGTATCTGTATGTATCTGTATGTATCTGTATGTATCTGTTTGTAGTATGTATCTGTATGTATCTGTATGTATCTGTATGTATCTGTATGTATCTGTATGTATCTGTATGTATCTCTATGTATCTCTATGTATCTGTATGTATCTGTATGTATCTGGATGTATCTGTATGTATCTGTATGTATCTGTATGTATCTGTATGTATCTGTATGTATCTTTATGTATCTGTATGTATCCTTATGTATCTGTATGTATCTGTATGTATCTGTATGTATCTGTATGTATCTGTATGTATCTGTATGTATCTGTATGTATCTCTATGTATCTGTATGTATCTGTATGTATCTGTATGTTTCTGTATGTATCTGTATGTATCTGTATGTATCTTTATGTATCTGTATGTAGCTGTATGTATCTGTATGTATCTGTATGTATCTGTATGTATCTGTATGTATCTGTATGTATCTGTATGTATCTGTATGTATCTGTATGTATCTGTATGTATCTGTATGTATCTGTATGTATCTGTATGTATCTGTTTGTATCTGTATGTATCTTTATGTATCTTTATGTATCTGTATGTATCTGTATCTATCTGTATGTATCTGTATGTATCTAGAGGTATATGTATGTATCTGTATGTATCTGTATGTATCTGTATGTATCTGTATGTATCTGGATGTATCTGTATGTATCTTTATGTATCTGTATGTATCTGTATGTATCTGTATGTATCTGTATGTATCTGTATGTATCTGTATGAATCTGTATGTATCTCTATGTATCTGTTTGTATCTGTATGTATCTGTATGTATCTGTATGTATCTGTATGTATCTGTATGGTTAAGTATGTATCTCTTTATGTATCTGTATGTATCTTTATTTATCTTTATGTATCTTTATGTATCTTTATGTATCTGTATGTATCTGTATGTATCTGTATGTATCTGTATGTATCTGTATGTATCTGTATGTATCTGTATGTATCTGTATGGATAAGTATGTATCTTCATGTGTCTTTATGTATCTGTATCTTTATGTATCTTTAAGTATCTGTATGTATCTGTATGTATCTGTATGTATCTGTTTGTATCTGTATGTATCTGTATGAATCAGTATGTATCTCTATGTATCTGTATGTATCTTTATGTATCTTTATGTATCTGTATGTATCTGTATGTATCTAGAGGTATATGTATGTTTCTGTATGTATCTGTATATGTCTGTTTGTATTTGTATGTATCTGTATGTATCTGTATGGATAAGTATGTATCTGTATGTATCTGTATGTATCTTTATGTATCTGTATGTATCTGTATGTATCTGTATGTATCTGTATGTATCTGGATGTATCTGTATGTATCTGTATGTATCTGTATGTATCTGTATGTATCTGTATGTATCTGTATGTATCTGTAAGTATCTGTATGTATCTGTATGTAGCTGTATGTATCTGTATGTATCTGTATGTATCTGTATGTATCATTATGTATTTGTATGTATCTGTATGTATCTGTATCTATCTGTATGTATCTGTATGTATCTGTTTGTATCTGTATGTATCTGTATGTATCTGTATGTATCTGTATGTATCTGTATGTATCTGTATGTATCTGTATGTATCTCTGTTTGTATCTGTATGTATCTGTATCTGTATGTATCTGTATCTGTATGTATCTGTATGTATCTGTATGGATCTGTATGTATCTGTATGTATCTGTATATATCTGTATGTATCTTTATGTATCTTTACGTATCTGTATGTAGCTGTATGTATCTGAATGTATCTGTATGTATCTCTGTATGTATCTGGACGTATTTGTATGTATCTGTATGTATCTGTATGTATCTGTATGTATCTGTATGTATCTGTATGTATCTGTATGTATCTGTATGTATCTGTATGTATCTGTATGTATCTGTATGTATCTGTATGTATCTTTATGGATAAGTATGTATCTTTATGTGTCTTTATGTGTCTGTATGTATCTTTATGTATCTTTATGTATCTTTATGTATCTTTATGTATCTGTATGTATCTGTATGTATCTGTATGTATCTGTATGTATCTGTATGTATCTGTATGTATCTGTATGTATCTGTATGAATCTGTATGTATCTCTATGTATCTGTTTGTATCTGTATGTATCTGTATGTATCTGTATGTATCTGTATGTATCTGTATGTATCTGTATGTATCTTTATGTATCTGTTTGTATCTGTATGTATCTGTATGTATCTGTATGTATCTGTATGTGTCTGTATGTATCTGTATGTATCTGTATGTATCTGTATGTATCTGAATGTATCTGTATGTATCTCTGTATGTATCTGGATGTATCTGTATGTATCTATATGTATCTGTATGTATCTGTTTGTAGTATGTATCTGTATGTATCTGTATGTATCTGTATGTATCTGTATGTATCTGTATGTATCTGTATTTATCTGTATGTATCTGTATGTATCTCTATGTATCTGTATGTATCTGTATGTATCTGGATGTATCTGTATGTATCTGTATGTATCTGTATGTATCTGTATGTATCTGTATGGATAAGTATGTATCTTCATGTGTCTTTATGTATCTTTATGTATCTGTATGTATCTGTATGTATCTAGAGGTATATGTATGTTTCTGTATGTATCTGTATGTGTCTGTTTGTATTTGTATGTATCTGTATGTATCTGTATGGATAAGTATGTATCTGTATGTATCTGTATGTATCTGTATGTATCTGTATGTATCTGTATGTATCTGTATGTATCTCTATGTATCTGTATGTATCTGTATGTATCTGGATGTATCTGTATGTATCTGTATGTATCTGTATGTATCTGTATGTATCTTTATGAATCTTTATGTATCTGTATGTATCTGTATGTATCTTTATGTATCTGTATGTATCTGTATGTATCTGTATGTATCTGTATGTATCTAGAGGTATATGTATGTTTCTGTATGTATCTGTATGTATCTGTATGTGTCTGTTTGTATTTGTATGTATCTGTATGTATCTGTATGAATCTTTATGTATCTGTATGTATCTGTATGTATCTGTATGTATCTGTATGTATCTGTATGTGTCAGTATGTATCTGTATGTATCTGTATGTATCTGTATGTATCTGTATGTATCTGTATGTATCTGTATGTATCTTTATGTATCTTTATGTATCTTTATGTATCTGTATGTATCTGTATGTATCTGTATGTATCTGTATGTATCTGTATGTATCTGTATGTATTTGTATGTATCTGTATGTATCTGTATGTATCTGTATGTATCTGTATGTATCTGTATGTATCTGTATGTATCTGTATGTATCTCTATGTATCTCTATGTGTCTGTATGTATTTGTATGTATCTGGATGTATCTGTATGTATCTGTATGTATCTTTATGTATCTTTATGTATCTGTATGTAGCGGTATGTATCTGTATGTATCTGTATGTATCTGAATGTATCTGTATGTATCTGCATGTATCTTTATGTATCTTTATGTATCTGCATGTATCTGTGTGTATCTGTATGTATCTCTGTATGTATCTGTATGTTGTATGTTTCTGTATGTATCTGTATGTATCTGTATGTGTCTGTATGTATTTGTATGTATCTGTATGTATCTGTATGGATAAGTATGTATCTGTATGTATCTGTATGTATCTGTATGTATCTGTATGTATCTCTGTTTGTATCTGTATGTATCTGTATCTGTATGTATCTGTATCTGTATGTATCTGTATGTATCTGTATGTATCTGTATGTATCTGTATATATCTGTATGTATCTTTATGTATCTTTATGTATCTGTATGTAGCTGTATGTATCTGAATGTATCTGTATGTATCTCTGTATGTATCTGGATGTATCTGTATGTATCTGTATGTATCTGTATGTATCTGTATGTATCTGTATGTATCTGTATGTATCTGTATGTATCTGTATGTATCTGTATAAAACTGTATGTATCTGTATGTATCTGTATGTATCTGTATGGATAAGTATGTATCTCTTTATGTATCTGTATGTATCTTTATTTATCTTTATGTATCTTTATGTATCTTTATGTATCTGTATGTATCTGTTTGTATCTGTATGTATCTGTATGTATCTGTATGTATCTGTATGTATCTGTATGTATCTGTATGGATAAGTATGTATCTTCATGTGTCTTTATGTATCTTTATGTATCTGTATGTATCTGTATGTATCTAGAGGTATATGTATGTTTCTGTATGTATCTGTATGTGTCTGTTTGTATTTGTATGTATCTGTATGTATCTGTATGGATAAGTATGTATCTGTATGTATCTGTATGTATCTGTATGTATCTGTATGTATCTGTATGTATCTGTATGTATCTGTATGTATCTGTATGTATCTCTATGTATCTGTATGTATCTGTATGTATCTGGATGTATCTGTATGTATCTGTATGTATCTGTATGTATCTTTATGAATCTTTATGTATCTGTATGTATCTGTATGTATCTTTATGTATCTGTATGTATCTGTATGTATCTGAATGTATCTGTATGTATCTAGAGGTATATGTATGTTTCTGTATGTATCTGTATGTATCTGTATGTGTCTGTTTGTATTTGTATGTATCTGTATGTATCTGTATGAATCTTTATGTATCTGTATGTATCTGTATGTATCTGTATGTATCTGTATGTATCTGTATGTATCTGTATGTATCTGTATGTATCTGTATGTATCTCTATGTATCTGTATGTATCTGTATGTATCTGGATGTATCTGTATGTATCTGTATGTATCCGTATGTATCTGTATGTATCTGTATGTATCTGTATGCATCTGTATGTATCTGTATGTATCTGTATGTATCTGTATGTATCTGTATGTATCTGTATGTATCTGTATGTATCTGTATGTATCTCTATGTATCTGTATGTATCTGTATGTATCTGGATGTATCTGTATGTATCTGTATGTATCTGTATGTATCTTTATGTATCTTTATGTATCTGCATGTATCTGTATGTATCTGTATGTATCTCTGTATGTATCTGTATGTATCTGTATGTATCTGTATGTATCTTTATGTATCTGTATGTAGCTGTATGTATCTGTATGTATCTGTATGGATAAGTATGTATCTTCATGTGTCTTTATGTATCTTTATGTATCTGTATGTATCTTTATGTATCTGTATATATCTGTATGTATCTGTATGTATCTGTATGTATCTGTATGTATCTGTATGTATCTGTATGTATCTCTGTATGTATCTGTATGTATCTGTATGTATCTGTATGTATCTGTATGTATCTTTATGTATCTGTATGTAGCTGTATGTATCTGTATGTATCTGTATGTTACTGTATGTGTCAGTATGTATCTGTATGTATCTGTATGTATCTGTATGTATCTGTATGTATCTGTATGTATCTGTATGTATCTGTATGTATCTTTATGCATCTTTATGTATCTGTATGTATCTGTATCTATCTGTATGTATCTGTATGTGTCTAGAGGTATATGTATGTTTCTGTATATATCTGTATGTATCTGTATGTGTCTGTTTGTATTTGTATGTATCTGTATGTATCTGTATGGATAAGTATGTATCTGTATGTATCTGTATGTATCTGTATGTATCTCTGTTTGTATCTGTATGTATCTGTATCTGTATGTATCTGTATCTGTATGTATCTGTATGTATCTGTATGTATCTGTATGTTTCTGTATGTATCTGTATGTATCTTTATGTATCTGTATGTAGCTGTATGTATCTGAATGTATCTGTATGTATCTCTGTATGTATCTGGATGTATCTGTATGTATCTGTATGTATCTGTATGTATCTGTATGTATCTGTATGTATCTGTTTGTATCTGTATGTATCTTTATGTATCTGTATGTTTCTGTATGTATCTGTATGTATCTGTATGTATCTGTATGTATCTTTATGGATAAGTATGTATCTTTATGTGTCTTTATGTATCTGTATGTATCTTTATGTATCTTTATGTATCTTTATGTATCTTTATGTATCTTTATGTATCTGTATGTATCTGTATGTATCTGTATGTATCTGTATGTATCTGTATGTATCTGTATGTATCTGTATGTATCTGTATGAATCTGTATGTATCTCTATGTATCTGTTTGTATCTGTATGTATCTGTATGTATCTGTATGTATCTGTATGTATCTGTATGTATCTTTATGTATCTGTTTGTATCTGTATGTATCTGTATGTATCTGTATGTATCTGTATGTGTCTGTATGTATCTGTATGTATCTGTATGTATCTGTATGTATCTGAATGTATCTGTATGTATCTCTGTATGTATCTGGATGTATCTGTATGTATCTATATGTATCTGTATGTATCTGTTTGTAGTATGTATCTGTATGTATCTGTATGTATCTGTATGTATCTGTATGTATCTTTATGTATCTTTATGTATCTTTATGTATCTGTATGTATCTGTATGTATCTGTATGTATCTGTATGTATTTGTATGTATCTGTATGTATCTGTATGTATCTGTATGTATCTGTATGTATCTGTATGTATCTGTATGTATCTGTATGTATCTCTATGTATCTCTATGTGTCTGTATGTATTTGTATGTATCTGGATGTATCTGTATGTATCTGTATGTATCTTTATGTATCTTTATGTATCTGTATGTAGCGGTATGTATCTGTATGTATCTGTATGTATCTGTATGTATCTGTATGTATCTGCATGTATCTTTATGTATCTTTATGTATCTGCATGTATCTGTGTGTATCTGTATGTATCTCTGTATGTATCTGTATGTTGTATGTTTCTGTATGTATCTGTATGTATCTGTATGTGTCTGTTTGTATTTGTATGTATCTGTATGTATCTGTATGGATAAGTATGTATCTGTATGTATCTGTATGTATCTGTATGTATCTGTATGTATCTGTATGTATCTCTGTTTGTATCTGTATGTATCTGTATCTGTATGTATCTGTATCTGTATGTATCTGTATGTATCTGTATGTATCTGTATGTATCTGTATATATCTGTATGTATCTTTATGTATCTTTATGTATCTGTATGTAGCTGTATGTATCTGAATGTATCTGTATGTATCTCTGTATGTATCTGGATGTATCTGTATGTATCTGTATGTATCTGTATGTATCTGTATGTATCTGTATGTATCTGTATGTATCTGTTTGTATCTGTATGTATCTGTATAAAACTGTATGTATCTGTATGTATCTGTATGTATCTGTATGGATAAGTATGTATCTCTTTATGTATCTGTATGTATCTTTATTTATCTTTATGTATCTTTATGTATCTTTATGTATCTGTATGTATCTGTTTGTATCTGTATGTATCTGTATGTATCTGTATGTATCTGTATGTATCTGTATGTATCTGTATGGATAAGTATGTATCTTCATGTGTCTTTATGTATCTTTATGTATCTGTATGTATCTGTATGTATCTAGAGGTATATGTATGTTTCTGTATGTATCTGTATGTGTCTGTTTGTATTTGTATGTATCTGTATGTATCTGTATGGATAAGTATGTATCTGTATGTATCTGTATGTATCTGTATGTATCTGTATGTATCTGTATGTATCTGTATGTATCTGTATGTATCTGTATGTATCTCTATGTATCTGTATGTATCTGTATGTATCTGGATGTATCTGTATGTATCTGTATGTATCTGTATGTATCTTTATGAATCTTTATGTATCTGTATGTATCTGTATGTATCTTTATGTATCTGTATGTATCTGTATGTATCTGAATGTATCTGTATGTATCTAGAGGTATATGTATGTTTCTGTATGTATCTGTATGTATCTGTATGTGTCTGTTTGTATTTGTATGTATCTGTATGTATCTGTATGAATCTTTATGTATCTGTATGTATCTGTATGTATCTGTATGTATCTGTATGTATCTGTATGTATCTGTATGTATCTGTATGTATCTGTATGTATCTCTATGTATCTGTATGTATCTGTATGTATCTGGATGTATCTGTATGTATCTGTATGTATCCGTATGTATCTGTATGTATCTGTATGTATCTGTATGCATCTGTATGTATCTGTATGTATCTGTATGTATCTGTATGTATCTGTATGTATCTGTATGTATCTGTATGTATCTGTATGTATCTCTATGTATCTGTATGTATCTGTATGTATCTGGATGTATCTGTATGTATCTGTATGTATCTGTATGTATCTTTATGTATCTTTATGTATCTGCATGTATCTGTATGTATCTGTATGTATCTCTGTATGTATCTGTATGTATCTGTATGTATCTGTATGTATCTTTATGTATCTGTATGTAGCTGTATGTATCTGTATGTATCTGTATGGATAAGTATGTATCTTCATGTGTCTTTATGTATCTTTATGTATCTGTATGTATCTTTATGTATCTGTATATATCTGTATGTATCTGTATGTATCTGTATGTATCTGTATGTATCTGTATGTATCTGTATGTATCTCTGTATGTATCTGTATGTATCTGTATGTATCTGTATGTATCTGTATGTATCTTTATGTATCTGTATGTAGCTGTATGTATCTGTATGTATCTGTATGTTACTGTATGTGTCAGTATGTATCTGTATGTATCTGTATGTATCTGTATGTATCTGTATGTATCTGTATGTATCTGTATGTATCTGTATGTATCTTTATGCATCTTTATGTATCTGTATGTATCTGTATCTATCTGTATGTATCTGTATGTGTCTAGAGGTATATGTATGTTTCTGTATATATCTGTATGTATCTGTATGTGTCTGTTTGTATTTGTATGTATCTGTATGTATCTGTATGGATAAGTATGTATCTGTATGTATCTGTATGTATCTGTATGTATCTCTGTTTGTATCTGTATGTATCTGTATCTGTATGTATCTGTATCTGTATGTATCTGTATGTATCTGTATGTATCTGTATGTATCTGTATGTATCTGTATGTATCTTTATGTATCTGTATGTAGCTGTATGTATCTGAATGTATCTGTATGTATCTCTGTATGTATCTGGATGTATCTGTATGTATCTGTATGTATCTGTATGTATCTGTATGTATCTGTATGTATCTGTATGTATCTGTTTGTATCTGTATGTATCTTTATGTATCTGTATGTATCTGTATGTATCTGTATGTATCTGTATGTATCTGTATGTATCTTTATGGATAAGTATGTATCTTTATGTGTCTTTATGTATCTGTATGTATCTTTATGTATCTTTATGTATCTGTATGTATCTGTATGTATCTTTATGTATCTGTATGTATCTGTATGTATCTGTATGTATCTGTATGTATCTGTTTGTATCTGTATGTATCTGTATGTATCTGTATGAATCTGTATGTATCTCTATGTATCTGTTTGTATCTGTATGTATCTGTATGTATCTGTATGTATCTGTATGTATCTGTATGTATCTTTATGTATCTGTTTGTATCTGTATGTATCTGTATGTATCTGTATGTATCTGTATGTGTCTGTATGTATCTGTATGTATCTGTATGTATCTGTATGTATCTGAATGTATCTGTATGTATCTCTGTATGTATCTGGATGTATCTGTATGTATCTATATGTATCTGTATGTATCTGTTTGTAGTATGTATCTGTATGTATCTGTATGTATCTGGATGTATCTGTATGTATCTGTATGTATCTTTATGTATCTTTATGTATCTGTATGTAGCGGTATGTATCTGTATGTATCTGTATGTATCTGAATGTATCTGTATGTATCTGCATGTATCTTTATGTATCTTTATGTATCTTTATGTATCTGCATGTATCTGTATGTATCTGTATGTATCTCTGTATGTATCTGTATGTTGTATGTTTCTGTATGTATCTGTATGTATCTGTATGTGTCTGTTTGTATTTGTATGTATCTGTATGTATCTGTATGGATAAGTATGTATCTGTATGTATCTGTATGTATCTGTATGTATCTGTATGTATCTCTGTTTGTATCTGTATCTGTATGTATCTGTATCTGTATGTATCTGTATCTGTATGTATCTGTATGAATCTGTATGTATCTCTATGTATCTGTTTGTATCTGTTTGTATCTGTATGTATCTGTATGTATCTGTATGTATCTGTATGTATCTGTATGTATCTTTATGTATCTGTTTGTATCTGTATGTATCTGTATGTATCTGTATGTATCTGTATGTGTCTGTATGTATCTGTATGTATCTGTATGTATCTGTATGTATCTGAATGTATCTGTATGTATCTCTGTATGTATCTGGATGTATCTGTATGTATCTATATGTATCTGTATGTATCTGTTTGTAGTATGTATCTGTATGTATCTGTATGTATCTGTATGTATCTGTATGTATCTGTATGTATCTGTATGTATCTGTATGTATCTGTATGTATCTGTATGTATCTGTATGTATCTCTATGTATCTGTATGTATCTGTATGTATCTGGATGTATCTGTATGTATCTGTATGTATCTGTATGTATCTGTATGTATCTGTATGTATCTGTATGTATCTGTATGTATCTGTATGTATCTGTATGTATCTGTATGTATCTCTATGTATCTGTATGTATCTGTATGTATCTGGATGTATCTGTATGTATCTGTATGTATCTGTATGTATCTGTATGTGTCTATGTATCTGTATGTATCTGTATGTATCATTATGTATCTGTATGTATCTCTATGTATCTCTATGTGTCTGTATGTATTTGTATGTATCTGGATGTATCTGTATGTATCTGTATGTATCTTTATGTATCTTTATGTATCTGTATGTAGCGGTATGTATCTGTATGTATCTGTATGTATCTGAATGTATCTGTATGTATCTGCATGTATCTTTATGTATCTTTATGTATCTTTATGTATCTGCATGTATCGGTATGTATCTGTATGTATCTCTGTATGTATCTGTATGTTGTATGTTTCTGTATGTATCTGTATGTATCTGTATGTGTCTGTTTGTATTTGTATGTATCTGTATGTATCTGTATGGATAAGTATGTATCTGTATGTATCTGTATGTATCTGTATGTATCTGTATGTATCTGTATGTATCTCTGTTTGTATCTGTATGTATCTGTATCTGTATGTATCTGTATCTGTATGTATCTGTATGTATCTGTATGTATCTGTATGTATCTGTATGTATCTTTATGTATCTTTATGTATCTGTATGTAGCTGTATGTATCTGAATGTATCTGTATGTATCTCTGTATGTATCTGGATGTATCTGTATGTATCTGTATGTATCTGTATGTATCTGTATGTATCTGTATGTATCTGTATGTATCTGTATGTATCTGTATGTATCTGTTTGTATCTGTATGTATCTGTATAAATCTGTATGTATCTGTATGTATCTGTATGTGTCAGTATGTATCTGTATGTATCTGAATGTATCTGTATCTATCTGTATGTATCTGTATGTATCTAGAGGTATCTGTATGTATCTGTATGTATCTCTTTGTATCTGTATGTATCTGTATGTATCTGTATGTATCTGGATGTATCTGTATGTATCTGTATGTATCTGTATGTATCTGTATGTATCTGTATGTATCTGTATGTATCTGTATGTATCTGTATGTAGCTGTATGTATCTGTATGTATCTGTATGTATCTGTATGTATCTGTATGTATCTCTATGTATCTGTATGTATCTGTATGTATCTGGATGTATCTGTATGTATCGGTATGTATCTGTATGTATCTGTATGTATATGTATGTATCTTTATGTATCTTTATGTATCTGTATGTATCTGTATGTATCTGTATGTATCTGTATATATATCTCTATGTATCTGTATGTATCTGTATGTATCATTATGTATCTGTATGTATCTGTATGTATCTGTATCTATCTGTATGTATCTGTATGTATCTAGAGGTATCTGTATGTATCTGTATGTATATCTTTGTATCTGTATGTATCTGTATGTATCTGTATGTATCTCTATGTATCTGCATGTATCTGTATGTATCTGTATGTATCTGTATGTATCTGTATGTATCTTTATGTATCTGTTTGTATCTGTATGTATCTGTATGTATCTGTATGTATCTGTATGTATCTGTATGTATCTGTATGTATCTGTATGTATCTGAATTTATCTGTATGTATCTCTGTATGTATCTGGATGTATCTGTATGTATCTATATGTATCTGTATGTATCTGTATGTAGTATGTATCTGTATGTATCTGTATGTATCTGTATGTATCTGTATGTATCTGTATGTATCTGTATGTATCTGTTTGTATCTTTATGTGTCAGTATGTATCTGTATGTATCTGTATGTATCTGTATGTATCTGTATGTATCTGTATGTATCTGTATGTATCTGTATGTATCTGTATGTATCTTTATGTATCTTTATGTATCTGTATGTAGCTGTATGTATCTGTATGTATCTGTATGTATCTGAATGTATCTGTATGTATCTGCATGTATCTTTATGTATCTTTATGTATCTTTATGTATCTGTATGTATCTGTATGTATCTGTATGTATCTCTGTATGTATCTGTATGTATCTGCATGTATGTATCTTTATGTATCTGTATGTAGCTGTATGTATCTGTATGTATCTGTATGTATCTGTATGTATCTGTATGTATCTGTATGTATCTGTATGTATCTGTATGTATCTGTATGTATCTGTATGTATCTGTATGTATCTGTATGTATCTATATGTATCTTTATGTATCTTTATGTATCTTTATGTATCTGTATGTATCTGTATCTATCTGTATGTATCTGTATGTATCTAGAGGTATATGTATGTTTCTGTATGTATCTGTATGTGTCTGTTTGTATTTGTATGTATCTGTATGTCTGTATGGATAAGTATGTATCTGTATGTATCTGTATGTATCTGTATGTATCTGTATGTATCTGTATGTATCTGTATGTATCTGTATGTATCTGTATGTATCTGTATGTATCTGTATGGATAAGTATGTATCTTTATGAATCTTTATGTATCTGTATGTATCTTTATGTATCTTTATGTATCTGTATGTATCTGTATGTATCTGAATGTATCTGTATGTATCTGTATGTATCTGTATGTATCTGTATGTATCTGTATGTATCTGTATGTATCTGTATGTATCTACATGTATCTTTATGTATCTTTATTTATCTTTATGTATCTGTATGTATCTGTATCTATCTGTATGTATCTGTATGTATCTAGAGGTATATGTATGTTTCTGTATGTATCTGTATGTATCTGTATGTATCTGTATGTATCTGTATGTATCTGTATGTCTGTATGGATAAGTATGTATCTGTATGTATCTGTATGTATCTGTATGTATCTGTATGTATCTGTATGGATAAGTATGTATCTTTATGAATCTTTATGTATCTGTATCTTTATGTATCTTTATGTATCTTTATGTATCTGTATGTATCTGTATGTATCTGAATGTATCTGAATGTATCTGTATGTATCTGTATGTATCTAGAGGTATATGTATCTTTCTGTATGTATCTGTATGAATCTGTATGTATCTCTATGTATCTGTATGTATCTGTATGTATCTGTATGTATCTTTATGTATCTTTATGTATCTGTATGTTGCTGTATGTATCTGTATGTATCTGTATGTATCTGTATGTATCTGTATGTATCTGTATGTATCTGTATGTATCTGTATGTATCTGTATGTATCTGTATGTAGCTGTATGTATCTGTATGTATCTGTATGTTACTGTATGTGTCAGTATGTATCTGTATGTATCTGTATGTATCTGTATGTATCTGTATGTATCTCTGTATGTATCTGTATGTATCTGTATGTATCTGTATGTATCTTTATGTATCTGTATGTAGCTGTATGTATCTGTATGTATCTGTATGTTACTGTATGTGTCAGTATGTATCTGTATGTATCTGTATGTATCTGTATGTATCTGTATGTATCTGTATGTATCTGTATGTATCTGTATGTATCTGTATGTATCTTTATGCATCTTTATGTATCTGTATGTATCTGTATCTATCTGTATGTATCTGTATGTATCTAGAGGTATATGTATGTTTCTGTATATATCTGTATGTATCTGTATGTGTCTGTTTGTATTTGTATGTATCTGTATGTATCTGTATGGATAAGTATGTATCATTATGTATCTGTATGTATCTGTATGTATCTGTATCTATCTGTATGTATCTGTATGTATCTAGAGGTATCTGTATGTATCTGTATGTATCTCTTTGTATCTGTATGTATCTGTATGTATCTGTATGTATCTGTATGTATCTGCATGTATCTGTATGTATCTGTATGTATCTGTATGTATCTGAATGTATCTGTATGTATCTCTGTATGTATCTGAATGTATCTGAATGTATCTGTATGTATCTGTATGTATCTAGAGGTATATGTATGTTTCTGTATGTATCTGTATGAATCTGTATGTATCTCTATGTATCTGTATGTATCTGTATGTATCTTTATGTATCTTTATGTATCTGTATGTTGCTGTATGTATCTGTATGTATCTGTATGTATCTTTATGTATCTGTATGTATCTGTATGTAGCTGTATGTATCTTTATGTATCTTTATGTATCTGTATGTTGCTGTATGTATCTGTATGTATCTGTATGTATCTGTATGTATCTCTGTATGTATCTGTATGTATCTGTATGTATCTGTATGTATCTTTATGTATCTGTATGTAGCTGTATGTATCTGTATGTATCTGTATGTTACTGTATGTGTCAGTATGTATCTGTATGTATCTGTATGTATCTGTATGTATCTGTATGTATCTGTATGTATCTGTATGTATCTTTATGCATCTTTAGGTATCTGTATGTATCTGTATCTATCTGTATGTATCTGTATGTATCTAGAGGTATATGTATGTTTCTGTATGTATCTGTATGTATCTGTATGTGTCTGTTTGTATTTGTATGTATCTGTATGTATATGTATGGATAAGTATGTATCTGTATGTATCTGTATGTATCTGTATGTATCTCTGTTTGTATCTGTATGTATCTGTATCTGTATGTATCTGTATCTGTATGTATCTGTATGTATCTGTATGTATCTGTATGTATCTGTATGTATCTGTATGTATCTTTATGTATCTGTATGTAGCTGTATGTATCTGAATGTATCTGTATGTATCTCTGTATGTATCTGGATGTATCTGTATGTATCTGTATGTATCTGTATGTATCTGTATGTATCTGTATGTATCTTTATGTATCTGTATGTATCTGTATGTATCTGTATGTATCTGTATGTATCTGCATGTATCTTTATGGATAAGTATGTATCTTTATGTGTCTTTATGTATCTGTATGTATCTTTATGTATCTTTATGTATCTTTATGTATCTTTATGTATCTTTATGTATCTGTATGTATCTGTATGTATCTGTATGTATCTGTATGTATCTGTTTGTATCTGTATGTATCTGTATGTATCTGTATGAATCTGTATGTATCTCTATGTATCTGTTTGTATCTGTATGTATCTGTATGTATCTGTATGTATCTGTATGTATCTGTATGTATCTTTATGTATCTGTTTGTATCTGTATGTATCTGTATGTATCTGTATGTATCTGTATGTGTCTGTATGTATCTGTATGTATCTGTATGTATCTGTATTTATCTGTATGTATCTGTATGTATCTCTGTATGTATCTGGATGTATCTGTTTGTATCTATATGTATCTGTATGTATCTGTTTGTAGTATGTATCTGTATGTATCTGTATGTATCTGTATGTATCTGTATGTATCTGTATGTATCTGTATGTATCTGTATGTATCTGTATGTATCTCTATGTATCTCTATGTATCTGTTTGTATCTGTATGTATCTGTATGTATCTGTATGTATCTGTATGTATCTGTATGTATCTTTATGTATCTGTTTGTATCTGTATGTATCTGTATGTATCTGTATGTATCTGTATGTGTCTGTATGTATCTGTATGTATCTGTTTGTATCTGTATGTATCTGTATGTATCTGTATGAATCTGTATGTATCTCTATGTATCTGTTTGTATCTGTATGTATCTGTATGTATCTGTATGTATCTGTATGTATCTGTATGTATCTTTATGTATCTGTTTGTATCTGTATGTATCTGTATGTATCTGTATGTATCTGTATGTATCTGTATGTATCTGTATGTATCTGTATGTATCTGTATTTATCTGAATGTATCTGTATGTATCTCTGTATGTATCTGGATGTATCTGTTTGTATCTATATGTATCTGTATGTATCTGTTTGTAGTATGTATCTGTATGTATCTGTATGTATCTGTATGTATCTGTATGTATCTGTATGTATCTGTATGTATCTGTATGTATCTGTATGTATCTCTATGTATCTGTATGTATCTGTATGTATCTGGATGTATCTGTATGTATCTGTATGTATCTGTATGTATCTGTATGTGTCTGTATGTATCTTTATGTATCTTTATGTATCTGTATGTAGCTGTATGTATCTGTATGTATCTGTTTGTATCTGTATGTATCTTTATGTATCTGTATGTATCTGTATGTATCATTATGTATCTGTATGTATCTCTATGTATCTCTATGTGTCTGTATGTATTTGTATGTATCTGGATGTATCTGTATGTATCTGTATGTATCTTTATGTATCTTTATGTATCTGTATGTAGCGGTATGTATCTGTATGTATCTGTATGTATCTGAATGTATCTGTATGTATCTGTATGTATCTTTATGTATCTTTATGTATCTGTATGTATCTGCATGTATCTGTATGTATCTGTATGTATCTCTGTATGTATCTGTATGTTGTATGTATCTTTATGTATCTGTATGTATCTGTATGTGTCTGTTTGTATTTGTATGTATCTGTATGTATCTGTATGGATAAGTATGTATCTGTATGTATCTGTATGTATCTGTATGTATCTCTGTTTGTATCTGTATGTATCTGTATCTGTATGTATCTGTATCTGTATGTATCTGTATGTATCTGTATGTATCTGTATGTATCTGTATGTATCTTTATGTATCTTTATGTATCTGTATGTAGCTGTATGTATCTGAATGTATCTGTATGTATCTCTGTATGTATCTGTATGTATCTGCATGTATGTATCTTTATGTATCTGTATGTTGCTGTATGTATCTGTATGTATCTGTATGTATCTGTATGTATCTGTATGTATCTGTATGTATCTGTATGTATCTGTATGTATCTGTATGTATCTGTATGTATCTGTATGTATCTGTATGTATCTGTATGTATCTATATGTATCTTTATGTATCTTTATGTATCTTTATGTATCTGTATGTATCTGTATGTATCTGTATGTATCTGTATGTATCTAGAGGTATATGTATGTTTCTGTATGTATCTGTATGTGTCTGTTTGTATTTGTATGTATCTGTATGTCTGTATGGATAAGTATGTATCTGTATGTATCTGTATGTATCTGTATGTATCTGTATGTATCTGTATGTATCTGTATGTATCTCTGTATGTATCTGGATGTATCTGTATGTATCTGTATGTATCTGTATGTATCTGTATGTATCTGTATGTATCTGTATGTATCTGTATGTATCTGTATGTATCTTTATGCATCTTTATGTATCTGTATGTATCTGTATCTATCTGTATGTATCTGTATGTATCTAGAGGTATATGTATGTTTCTGTATATATCTGTATGTATCTGTATGTGTCTGTTTGTATTTGTATGTATCTGTATGTATATGTATGGATAAGTATGTATCTGTATGTATCTGTATGTATCTGTATGTATCTCTGTTTGTATCTGTATGTATCTGTATCTGTATGTATCTGTATCTGTATGTATCTGTATGTATCTGTATGTATCTGTATGTATCTGTATATATCTGTATGTATCTTTATGTATCTGTATGTAGCTGTATGTATCTGAATGTATCTGAATGTATCTCTGTATGTATCTGGATGTATCTGTATGTATCTGTATGTATCTGTATGTATCTGTATGTATCTGTATGTATCTGTTTGTATCTGTATGTATCTTTATGTATCTGTATGTTTCTGTATGTATCTGTATGTATCTGTATGTATCTGTATGTATCTTTATGGATAAGTATGTATCTTTATGTGTCTTTATGTATCTGTATGTATCTTTATGTATCTTTATGTATCTTTATGTATCTTTATGTATCTTTATGTATCTTTATGTATCTGTATGTATCTGTATGTATCTGTATGTATCTCTGTTTGTATCTGTATGTATCTGTATCTGTATGTATCTGTATCTGTATGTATCTGTATGTATCTGTATGTATCTGTATGTATCTGTATATATCTGTATGTATCTTTATGTATCTGTATGTAGCTGTATGTATCTGAATGTATCTGTATGTATCTCTGTATGTATCTGTATGTATCTGTATGTATCTGTATGTATCTGTATGTATCTGTATGTATCTGTATGTATCTGTATGTATCTGTATGTATCTTTATGTATCTGTATGTAGCTGTATGTATCTGTATGTATCTGTATGTATCTGTATGTATCTGTATGTATCTGTATGTATCTGTATGTATCTGTATGTATCTGTATGTATCTCTTTGTATCTTTATGTATCTATGTATCTGTATGTATCTGTATCTATCTGTATGTATCTGTATGTATCTAGAGGTATATGTATGTTTCTGTATGTATCTGTATGTATCTGTATGTGTCTGTTTGTATTTGTATGTATCTGTATGTATCTGTATGGATAAGTATGTATCTGTATGTATCTGTATGTATCTGTTTGTATCTGTATGTATCTGTATGTGTCAGTATGTATCTGTATGTATCTGTATGTATCTGTATGTATCTGTATGTATCTGTATGTATCTGTATGTATCTTTATGTATCTTTATGTATCTGTATGTAGCTGTATGTATCTGTATGTATCTGTATGTATCTGAATGTATCGGTATGTATCTGCATGTATCTTTATGTATCTTTATGTATCTGTATGTATCTCTGTATGTATCTGTATGTATCTGTATGTATCTGAATGTATCTTTATGTATCTGTATGTAGCTGTATGTATCTGTATGTATATGTATGTATCTGTATGTATCTGTATGTATCTGTATGTATCTGTATGTATCTGTATGTATCTGTATGTATCTGTATGTATCTGTATGTATCTTTATGTATCTTTATGTATCTGTATGTATCTGTTTGTATCTGTATGTATCTGTATGTATCTAGAGGTATATGTATGTTTCTGTATGTATCTGTATGTATCTGTATGTATCTGTATGTGTCTGTTTGTATTTGTATGTATCTGGATGTATCTGTATGTATCTATATGTATCTGTATGTATCTGTATGTAGTATATATCTGTATGTATCTGTATGTATCTGTATGTATCTGTTTGTATCTGTATGTATCTGTATATATCTCTATGTATCTGTATGTATCTGTATGTATCTGGATGTATCTGTATGTATATGTATGTATCTGTATGTATCTGTATGTATCTGTATGGATAAGTATGTATCTTTGTGAATCTCTATGTATCTTTATGTATTTGTATGTATCTGTATGTATCTGTATGGATAAGTATGTATCTTTATGTATCTTTATGTATCTGTATGTATCTGTATGTATCTGTATATATCTGTATGTATCTGTATGTATCTGTATGTATCTGTATGTATCTGTATGTATCTGTATGTATCTGTATGTATCTGTATGTATCTGTATGTATATCTATGTATCTGTATGTATCTGTATGTATCTGTATGTATCTGTATGTATCTGTATGTATCTGTATGTATCTGTATGTGTCTATGTATCTGTATGTATCTGTATGTATCATTATGTATCTGTATGTATCTCTATGTATCTCTATGTGTCTGTATGTATTTGTATGTATCTGGATGTATCTGTATGTATCTGTATGTATCTTTATGTATCTTTATGTATCTGTATGTAGCGGTATGTATCTGTATGTATCTGTATGTATCTGTATGTATCTGTATGTATCTGCATGTATCTTTATGTATCTTTATGTATCTTTATGTATCTGCATGTATCTGTATGTATCTGTATGTATCTCTGTATGTATCTGTATGTTGTATGTTTCTGTATGTATCTGTATGTATCTGTATGTGTCTGTTTGTATTTGTATGTATCTGTATGTATCTGTATGGATAAGTATGTATCTGTATGTATCTGTATGTATCTGTATGTATCTGTATGTATCTCTGTTTGTATCTGTATCTGTATCTGTATGTATCTGTATCTGTATGTATCTGTATGAATCTGTATGTATCTCTATGTATCTGTTTGTATCTGTTTGTATCTGTATGTATCTGTATGTATCTGTATGTATCTGTATGTATCTGTATGTATCTTTATGTATCTGTTTGTATCTGTATGTATCTGTATGTATCTGTATGTATCTGTATGTGTCTGTATGTATCTGTATGTATCTGTATGTATCTGTATGTATCTGAATGTATCTGTATGTATCTCTGTATGTATCTGGATGTATCTGTATGTATCTATATGTATCTGTATGTATCTGTTTGTAGTATGTATCTGTATGTATCTGTATGTATCTGTATGTATCTGTATGTATCTGTATGTATCTGTATGTATCTGTATGTATCTGTATGTATCTGTATGTATCTGTATGTATCTCTATGTATCTGTATGTATCTGTATGTATCTGGATGTATCTGTATGTATCTGTATGTATCTGTATGTATCTGTATGTATCTGTATGTATCTGTATGTATCTGTATGTATCTGTATGTATCTGTATGTATCTCTATGTATCTGTATGTATCTGTATGTATCTGGATGTATCTGTATGTATCTGTATGTATCTGTATGTATCTGTATGTGTCTATGTATCTGTATGTATCTGTATGTATCATTATGTATCTGTATGTATCTCTATGTATCTCTATGTGTCTGTATGTATTTGTATGTATCTGGATGTATCTGTATGTATCTGTATGTATCTTTATGTATCTTTATGTATCTGTATGTAGCGGTATGTATCTGTATGTATCTGTATGTATCTGAATGTATCTGTATGTATCTGCATGTATCTTTATGTATCTTTATGTATCTTTATGTATCTGCATGTATCTGTATGTATCTGTATGTATCTCTGTATGTATCTGTATGTTGTATGTTTCTGTATGTATCTGTATGTATCTGTATGTGTCTGTTTGTATTTGTATGTATCTGTATGTATCTGTATGGATAAGTATGTATCTGTATGTATCTGTATGTATCTGTATGTATCTGTATGTATCTGTATGTATCTCTGTTTGTATCTGTATGTATCTGTATCTGTATGTATCTGTATCTGTATGTATCTGTATGTATCTGTATGTATCTGTATATATCTGTATGTATCTTTATGTATCTTTATGTATCTGTATGTAGCTGTATGTATCTGAATGTATCTGTATGTATCTCTGTATGTATCTGGATGTATCTGTATGTATCTGTATGTATCTGTATGTATCTGTATGTATCTGTATGTATCTGTATGTATCTGTTTGTATCTGTATGTATCTGTTTGTATCTGTATGTATCTGTATAAATCTGTATGTATCTGTATGTATCTGTATGTGTCAGTATGTATCTGTATGTATCTGAATGTATCTGTATCTATCTGTATGTATCTGTATGTATCTAGAGGTATCTGTATGTATCTGTATGTATCTCTTTGTATCTGTATGTATCTGTATGTATCTGTATGTATCTGGATGTATCTGTATGTATCTGTATGTATCTGTATGTATCTGTATGTATCTGTATGTATCTGTATGTATCTGTATGTATCTGTATGTAGCTGTATGTATCTGTATGTATCTGTATGTATCTGTATGTATCTGTATGTATCTCTATGTATCTGTATGTATCTGTATGTATCTGGATGTATCTGTATGTATCGGTATGTATCTGTATGTATCTGTATGTATATGTATGTATCTTTATGTATCTTTATGTATCTGTATGTATCTGTATGTATCTGTATGTATCTGTATATATATCTCTATGTATCTGTATGTATCTGTATGTATCTGTATGTATCATTATGTATCTGTATGTATCTGTATGTATCTGTATCTATCTGTATGTATCTGTATGTATCTAGAGGTATCTGTATGTATCTGTATGTATATCTTTGTATCTGTATGTATCTGTATGTATCTGTATGTATCTCTATGTATCTGCATGTATCTGTATGTATCTGTATGTATCTGTATATATCTGTATGTATCTTTATGTATCTGTTTGTATCTGTATGTATCTGTATGTATCTGTATGTATCTGTATGTATCTGTATGTATCTGTATGTATCTGTATGTATCTGAATGTATCTGTATGTATCTCTGTATGTATCTGGATGTATCTGTATGTATCTATATGTATCTGTATGTATCTGTATGTAGTATGTATCTGTATGTATCTGTATGTATCTGTATGTATCTGTATGTATTTGTATGTATCTGTATGTATCTGTTTGTATCTTTATGTGTCAGTATGTATCTGTATGTATCTGTATGTATCTGTATGTATCTGTATGTATCTGTATGTATCTGTATGTATCTGTATGTATCTGTATGTATCTTTATGTATCTTTATGTATCTGTATGTAGCTGTATGTATCTGTATGTATCTGTATGTATCTGAATGTATCTGTATGTATCTGCATGTATCTTTATGTATCTTTATGTATCTTTATGTATCTGTATGTATCTGTATGTATCTGTATGTATCTCTGTATGTATCTGTATGTATCTGCATGTATGTATCTTTATGTATCTGTATGTAGCTGTATGTATCTGTATGTATCTGTATGTATCTGTATGTATCTGTATGTATCTGTATGTATCTGTATGTATCTGTATGTATCTGTATGTATCTGTATGTATCTGTATGTATTTATATGTATCTGTATGTATCTGTGTGTATCTTTATGGATAAGTATGTATCTTTATGTCTGTATGTATCTTCATGTATCTTTATGTATCTTTATGTATCTGTATGTATCTGTATGTATCTGTATGTATCTGTTTGTATCTGTATGTATCTGTATGTATCTGTATGTATCTGTTTGTAGTATGTATCTGTATGTATCTGTATGTATCTGTATGTATCTGTATGTATCTGTATGTATCTCTATGTATCTCTATGTATCTGTATGTATCTGTATGTATCTGGATGTATCTGTATGTATCTGTATGTATCTGTATGTATCTGTATGTATCTGTATGTATCTTTATGTATCTGTATGTATCCTTATGTATCTGTATGTATCTGTATGTATCTGTATGTATCTGTATGTATCTGTATGTATCTGTATGTATCTGTATGTATCTGTATGTATCTGTATGTATCTGTATGTATCTGGATGTTTCTGTATGTATCTGTATGTATCTGTATGTATCTTTATGTATCTGTATGTAGCTGTATGTATCTGTATGTATCTGTATGTATCTGTATGTATCTGTATGTATCTGTATGTATCTGTATGTATCTGTATGTATCTGTATGTATCTGTATGTATCTGTATGTATCTGTATGTATCTGTATGTATCTGTTTGTATCTGTATGTATCTTTATGTATCTTTATGTATCTGTATGTATCTGTATCTATCTGTATGTATCTGTATGTATCTAGAGGTATATGTATGTATCTGTATGTATCTCTTTGTATCTGTATGTATCTGTATGTATCTGGATGTATCTGTATGTATCTTTATGTATCTGTATGTATCTGTATGTATCTGTATGTATCTGTATGTATCTGTATGTATCTGTATGAATCTGTATGTATCTCTATGTATCTGTTTGTATCTGTATGTATCTGTATGTATCTGTATGTATCTGTATGTATCTGTATGGTTAAGTATGTATCTCTTTATGTATCTGTATGTATCTTTATTTATCTTTATGTATCTTTATGTATCTTTATGTATCTGTATGTATCTGTTTGTATCTGTATGTATCTGTATGTATCTGTATGTATCTGTATGTATCTGTATGTATCTGTATGGATAAGTATGTATCTTCATGTGTCTTTATGTATCTGTATCTTTATGTATCTTTAAGTATCTGTATGTATCTGTATGTATCTGTATGTATCTGTTTGTATCTGTATGTATCTGTATGAATCAGTATGTATCTCTATGTATCTGTATGTATCTTTATGTATCTTTATGTATCTGTATGTATCTGTATGTATCTAGAGGTATATGTATGTTTCTGTATGTATCTGTATATGTCTGTTTGTATTTGTATGTATCTGTATGTATCTGTATGGATAAGTATGTATCTGTATGTATCTGTATGTATCTTTATGTATCTGTATGTATCTGTATGTATCTGTATGTATCTGTATGTATCTGGATGTATCTGTATGTATCTGTATGTATCTGTATGTATCTGTATGTATCTGTATGTATCTGTATGTATCTGTAAGTATCTGTATGTATCTGTATGTAGCTGTATGTATCTGTATGTATCTGTATGTATCTGTATGTATCATTTTGTATTTGTATGTATCTGTATGTATCTGTATCTATCTGTATGTATCTGTATGTATCTGTTTGTATCTGTATGTATCTGTATGTATCTGTATGTATCTGTATGAATCTGTATGTATCTGTATGTATCTGTATGTATCTCTGTTTGTATCTGTATGTATCTGTATCTGTATGTATCTGTATCTGTATGTATCTGTATGTATCTGTATGGATCTGTATGTATCTGTATGTATCTGTATATATCTGTATGTATCTTTATGTATCTTTACGTATCTGTATGTAGCTGTATGTATCTGAATGTATCTGTATGTATCTCTGTATGTATCTGGACGTATTTGTATGTATCTGTATGTATCTGTATGTATCTGTATGTATCTGTATGTATCTGTATGTATCTGTATGTATCTTTATGTATCTGTATGTTTCTGTATGTATCTGTATGTATCTGTATGTATCTGTATGTATCTGTATGTATCTTTATGTATCTTTATGTATCTGTATGTAGCTGTATGTATCTGTATGTATCTGTATGTATCTGAATGTATCTGTATGTATCTGCATGTATCTTTATGTATCTTTATGTATCTTTATGTATCTGTATGTATCTGTATGTATCTGTATGTATCTCTGTATGTATCTGTATGTATCTGCATGTATGTATCTTTATGTATCTGTATGTAGCTGTATGTATCTGTATGTATCTGTATGTATCTGTATGTATCTGTATGTATCTGTATGTATCTGTATGTATCTGTATGTATCTGTATGTATCTGTATGTATCTGTATGTATTTATATGTATCTGTATGTATCTGTGTGTATCTTTATGGATAAGTATGTATCTTTATGTCTGTATGTATCTTTATGTATCTTTATGTATCTTTATGTATCTGTATGTATCTGTATGTATCTGTATGTATCTGTTTGTATCTGTATGTATCTGTATGTATCTGTATGTATCTGTTTGTAGTATGTATCTGTATGTATCTGTATGTATCTGTATGTATCTGTATGTATCTGTATGTATCTGTATGTATCTCTATGTATCTCTATGTATCTGTATGTATCTGTATGTATCTGGATGTATCTGTATGTATCTGTATGTATCTGTATGTATCTGTATGTATCTGTATGTATCTTTATGTATCTGTATGTATCCTTATGTATCTGTATGTATCTGTATGTATCTGTATGTATCTGTATGTATCTGTATGTATCTGTATGTATCTGTATGTATCTCTATGTATCTGTATGTATCTGTATGTATCTGGATGTTTCTGTATGTATCTGTATGTATCTGTATGTATCTTTATGTATCTGTATGTAGCTGTATGTATCTGTATGTATCTGTATGTATCTGTATGTATCTGTATGTATCTGTATGTATCTGTATGTATCTGTATGTATCTGTATGTATCTGTATGTATCTGTATGTATCTGTATGTATCTGTATGTATCTGTTTGTATCTGTATGTATCTTTATGTATCTTTATGTATCTGTATGTATCTGTATCTATCTGTATGTATCTGTATGTATCTAGAGGTATATGTATGTATCTGTATGTATCTCTTTGTATCTGTATGTATCTGTATGTATCTGGATGTATCTGTATGTATCTTTATGTATCTGTATGTATCTGTATGGATCTGTATGTATCTGTATGTATCTGTATGTATCTGTATGAATCTGTATGTATCTCTATGTATCTGTTTGTATCTGTATGTATCTGTATGTATCTGTATGTATCTGTATGTATCTGTATGGTTAAGTATGTATCTCTTTATGTATCTGTATGTATCTTTATTTATCTTTATGTATCTTTATGTATCTTTATGTATCTGTATGTATCTGTTTGTATCTGTATGTATCTGTATGTATCTGTATGTATCTGTATGTATCTGTATGTATCTGTATGGATAAGTATGTATCTTCATGTGTCTTTATGTATCTGTATCTTTATGTATCTTTAAGTATCTGTATGTATCTGTATGTATCTGTATGTATCTGTTTGTATCTGTATGTATCTGTATGAATCAGTATGTATCTCTATGTATCTGTATGTATCTTTATGTATCTTTATGTATCTGTATGTATCTGTATGTATCTAGAGGTATATGTATGTTTCTGTATGTATCTGTATATGTCTGTTTGTATTTGTATGTATCTGTATGTATCTGTATGGATAAGTATGTATCTGTATGTATCTGTATGTATCTTTATGTATCTGTATGTATCTGTATGTATCTGTATGTATCTGTATGTATCTGGATGTATCTGTATGTATCTGTATGTATCTGTATGTATCTGTATGTATCTGTATGTATCTGTATGTATCTGTATGTATCTGTATGTATCTGTATGTAGCTGTATGTATCTGTATGTATCTGTATGTATCTGTATGTATCATTATGTATTTGTATGTATCTGTATGTATCTGTATCTATCTGTATGTATCTGTATGTATCTGTTTGTATCTGTATGTATCTGTATGTATCTGTATGTATCTGTATGAATCTGTATGTATCTGTATGTATCTGTATGTATCTCTGTTTGTATCTGTATGTATCTGTATCTGTATGTATCTGTATCTGTATGTATCTGTATGTATCTGTATGTATCTGTATGTATCTGTATGTATCTGTATGTATCTGTATGTATCTTTATGTATCTTTACGTATCTGTATGTAGCTGTATGTATCTGAATGTATCTGTATGTATCTCTGTATGTATCTGGACGTATTTGTATGTATCTGTATGTATCTGTATGTATCTGTATGTATCTGTATGTATCTGTATGTATCTGTATGTATCTGTATGTATCTGTATGTATCTGTATGTATCTGTATGTATCTGTATGTATCTTTATGGATAAGTATGTATCTTTATGTGTCTTTATGTGTCTGTATGTATCTTTATGTATCTTTATGTATCTTTATGTATCTTTATGTATCTGTATGTATCTGTATGTATCTGTATGTATCTGTATGTATCTGTATGTATCTGTATGTATCTGTATGTATCTGTATGAATCTGTATGTATCTCTATGTATCTGTTTGTATCTGTATGTATCTGTATGTATCTGTATGTATCTGTATGTATCTGTATGTATCTGTATGTATCTTTATGTATCTGTTTGTATCTGTATGTATCTGTATGTATCTGTATGTATCTGTATGTGTCTGTATGTATCTGTATGTATCTGTATGTATCTGTATGTATCTGAATGTATCTGTATGTATCTCTGTATGTATCTGGATGTATCTGTATGTATCTATATGTATCTGTATGTATCTGTTTGTAGTATGTATCTGTATGTATCTGTATGTATCTGTATGTATCTGTATGTATCTGTATGTATCTGTATTTATCTGTATGTATCTGTATGTATCTCTATGTATCTGTATGTATCTGTATGTATCTGGATGTATCTGTATGTATCTGTATGTATCTGTATGTATCTGTATGTATCTGTATGGATAAGTATGTATCTTCATGTGTCTTTATGTATCTTTATGTATCTGTATGTATCTGTATGTATCTAGAGGTATATGTATGTTTCTGTATGTATCTGTATGTGTCTGTTTGTATTTGTATGTATCTGTATGTATCTGTATGGATAAGTATGTATCTGTATGTATCTGTATGTATCTGTATGTATCTGTATGTATCTGTATGTATCTGTATGTATCTCTATGTATCTGTATGTATCTGTATGTATCTGGATGTATCTGTATGTATCTGTATGTATCTGTATGTATCTGTATGTATCTTTATGAATCTTTATGTATCTGTATGTATCTGTATGTATCTTTATGTATCTGTATGTATCTGTATGTATCTGTATGTATCTGTATGTATCTAGAGGTATATGTATGTTTCTGTATGTATCTGTATGTATCTGTATGTGTCTGTTTGTATTTGTATGTATCTGTATGTATCTGTATGAATCTTTATGTATCTGTATGTATCTGTATGTATCTGTATGTATCTGTATGTATCTGTATGTGTCAGTATGTATCTGTATGTATCTGTATGTATCTGTATGTATCTGTATGTATCTGTATGTATCTGTATGTATCTTTATGTATCTTTATGTATCTTTATGTATCTGTATGTATCTGTATGTATCTGTATGTATCTGTATGTATCTGTATGTATCTGTATGTATTTGTATGTATCTGTATGTATCTGTATGTATCTGTATGTATCTGTATGTATCTGTATGTATCTGTATGTATCTGTATGTATCTCTATGTATCTCTATGTGTCTGTATGTATTTGTATGTATCTGGATGTATCTGTATGTATCTGTATGTATCTTTATGTATCTTTATGTATCTGTATGTAGCGGTATGTATCTGTATGTATCTGTATGTATCTGAATGTATCTGTATGTATCTGCATGTATCTTTATGTATCTTTATGTATCTGCATGTATCTGTGTGTATCTGTATGTATCTCTGTATGTATCTGTATGTTGTATGTTTCTGTATGTATCTGTATGTATCTGTATGTGTCTGTTTGTATTTGTATGTATCTGTATGTATCTGTATGGATAAGTATGTATCTGTATGTATCTGTATGTATCTGTATGTATCTGTATGTATCTCTGTTTGTATCTGTATGTATCTGTATCTGTATGTATCTGTATCTGTATGTATCTGTATGTATCTGTATGTATCTGTATGTATCTGTATATATCTGTATGTATCTTTATGTATCTTTATGTATCTGTATGTAGCTGTATGTATCTGAATGTATCTGTATGTATCTCTGTATGTATCTGGATGTATCTGTATGTATCTGTATGTATCTGTATGTATCTGTATGTATCTGTATGTATCTGTATGTATCTGTTTGTATCTGTATGTATCTGTATAAATCTGTATGTATCTGTATGTATCTGTATGTATCTGTATGGATAAGTATGTATCTCTTTATGTATCTGTATGTATCTTTATTTATCTTTATGTATCTTTATGTATCTTTATGTATCTGTATGTATCTGTTTGTATCTGTATGTATCTGTATGTATCTGTATGTATCTGTATGTATCTGTATGTATCTGTATGGATAAGTATGTATCTTCATGTGTCTTTATGTATCTTTATGTATCTGTATGTATCTGTATGTATCTAGAGGTATATGTATGTTTCTGTATGTATCTGTATGTGTCTGTTTGTATTTGTATGTATCTGTATGTATCTGTATGGATAAGTATGTATCTGTATGTATCTGTATGTATCTGTATGTATCTGTATGTATCTGTATGTATCTGTATGTATCTGTATGTATCTGTATGTATCTCTATGTATCTGTATGTATCTGTATGTATCTGGATGTATCTGTATGTATCTGTATGTATCTGTATGTATCTTTATGAATCTTTATGTATCTGTATGTATCTGTATGTATCTTTATGTATCTGTATGTATCTGTATGTATCTGAATGTATCTGTATGTATCTAGAGGTATATGTATGTTTCTGTATGTATCTGTATGTATCTGTATGTGTCTGTTTGTATTTGTATGTATCTGTATGTATCTGTATGAATCTTTATGTATCTGTATGTATCTGTATGTATCTGTATGTATCTGTATGTATCTGTATGTATCTGTATGTATCTGTATGTATCTGTATGTATCTCTATGTATCTGTATGTATCTGTATGTATCTGGATGTATCTGTATGTATCTGTATGTATCCGTATGTATCTGTATGTATCTGTATGTATCTGTATGCATCTGTATGTATCTGTATGTATCTGTATGTATCTGTATGTATCTGTATGTATCTGTATGTATCTGTATGTATCTGTATGTATCTCTATGTATCTGTATGTATCTGTATGTATCTGGATGTATCTGTATGTATCTGTATGTATCTGTATGTATCTTTATGTATCTTTATGTATCTGCATGTATCTGTATGTATCTGTATGTATCTCTGTATGTATCTGTATGTATCTGTATGTATCTGTATGTATCTTTATGTATCTGTATGTAGCTGTATGTATCTGTATGTATCTGTATGGATAAGTATGTATCTTCATGTGTCTTTATGTATCTTTATGTATCTGTATGTATCTTTATGTATCTTTATGTATCTGTATGTATCTGTATGTATCTGTATGTATCTGTATGTATCTGTATGTATCTGTATGTATCTCTGTATGTATCTGTATGTATCTGTATGTATCTGTATGTATCTGTATGTATCTTTATGTATCTGTATGTAGCTGTATGTATCTGTATGTATCTGTATGTTACTGTATGTGTCAGTATGTATCTGTATGTATCTGTATGTATCTGTATGTATCTGTATGTATCTGTATGTATCTGTATGTATCTGTATGTATCTGTATGTATCTGTATGTATCTGTATGTATCTGTATCTATCTGTATGTATCTGTATGTGTCTAGAGGTATATGTATGTTTCTGTATATATCTGTATGTATCTGTATGTGTCTGTTTGTATTTGTATGTATCTGTATGTATCTGTATGGATAAGTATGTATCTGTATGTATCTGTATGTATCTGTATGTATCTCTGTTTGTATCTGTATGTATCTGTATCTGTATGTATCTGTATCTGTATGTATCTGTATGTATCTGTATGTATCTGTATGTTTCTGTATATATCTGTATGTATCTTTATGTATCTGTATGTAGCTGTATGTATCTGAATGTATCTGTATGTATCTCTGTATGTATCTGGATGTATCTGTATGTATCTGTATGTATCTGTATGTATCTGTATGTATCTGTATGTATCTGTATGTATCTGTATGTATCTTTATGTATCTGTATGTTTCTGTATGTATCTGTATGTATCTGTATGTATCTGTATGTATCTTTATGGATAAGTATGTATCTTTATGTGTCTTTATGTATCTGTATGTATCTTTATGTATCTTTATGTATCTTTATGTATCTTTATGTATCTTTATGTATCTGTATGTATCTGTATGTATCTGTATGTATCTGTATGTATCTGTTTGTATCTGTATGTATCTGTATGTATCTGTATGAATCTGTATGTATCTCTATGTATCTGTTTGTATCTGTATGTATCTGTATGTATCTGTATGTATCTGTATGTATCTGTATGTATCTTTATGTATCTGTTTGTATCTGTATGTATCTGTATGTATCTGTATGTATCTGTATGTGTCTGTATGTATCTGTATGTATCTGTATGTATCTGTATGTATCTGAATGTATCTGTATGTATCTCTGTATGTATCTGGATGTATCTGTATGTATCTATATGTATCTGTATGTATCTGTTTGTAGTATGTATCTGTATGTATCTGTATGTATCTGTATGTATCTGTATGTATCTTTATGTATCTTTATGTATCTTTATGTATCTGTATGTATCTGTATGTATCTGTATGTATCTGTATGTATTTGTATGTATCTGTATGTATCTGTATGTATCTGTATGTATCTGTATGTATCTGTATGTATCTGTATGTATCTGTATGTATCTCTATGTATCTCTATGTGTCTGTATGTATTTGTATGTATCTGGATGTATCTGTATGTATCTGTATGTATCTTTATGTATCTTTATGTATCTGTATGTAGCGGTATGTATCTGTATGTATCTGTATGTATCTGAATGTATCTGTATGTATCTGCATGTATCTTTATGTATCTTTATGTATCTGCATGTATCTGTGTGTATCTGTATGTATCTCTGTATGTATCTGTATGTTGTATGTTTCTGTATGTATCTGTATGTATCTGTATGTGTCTGTTTGTATTTGTATGTATCTGTATGTATCTGTATGGATAAGTATGTATCTGTATGTATCTGTATGTATCTGTATGTATCTGTATGTATCTGTATGTATCTCTGTTTGTATCTGTATGTATCTGTATCTGTATGTATCTGTATCTGTATGTATCTGTATGTATCTGTATGTATCTGTATGTATCTGTATATATCTGTATGTATCTTTATGTATCTTTATGTATCTGTATGTAGCTGTATGTATCTGAATGTATCTGTATGTATCTCTGTATGTATCTGGATGTATCTGTATGTATCTGTATGTATCTGTATGTATCTGTATGTATCTGTATGTATCTGTATGTATCTGTTTGTATCTGTATGTATCTGTATAAAACTGTATGTATCTGTATGTATCTGTATGTATCTGTATGGATAAGTATGTATCTCTTTATGTATCTGTATGTATCTTTATTTATCTTTATGTATCTTTATGTATCTTTATGTATCTGTATGTATCTGTTTGTATCTGTATGTATCTGTATGTATCTGTATGTATCTGTATGTATCTGTATGTATCTGTATGGATAAGTATGTATCTTCATGTGTCTTTATGTATCTTTATGTATCTGTATGTATCTGTATGTATCTAGAGGTATATGTATGTTTCTGTATGTATCTGTATGTGTCTGTTTGTATTTGTATGTATCTGTATGTATCTGTATGGATAAGTATGTATCTGTATGTATCTGTATGTATCTGTATGTATCTGTATGTATCTGTATGTATCTGTATGTATCTGTATGTATCTGTATGTATCTCTATGTATCTGTATGTATCTGTATGTATCTGGATGTATCTGTATGTATCTGTATGTATCTGTATGTATCTTTATGAATCTTTATGTATCTGTATGTATCTGTATGTATCTTTATGTATCTGTATGTATCTGTATGTATCTGAATGTATCTGTATGTATCTAGAGGTATATGTATGTTTCTGTATGTATCTGTATGTATCTGTATGTGTCTGTTTGTATTTGTATGTATCTGTATGTATCTGTATGAATCTTTATGTATCTGTATGTATCTGTATGTATCTGTATGTATCTGTATGTATCTGTATGTATCTGTATGTATCTGTATGTATCTGTATGTATCTCTATGTATCTGTATGTATCTGTATGTATCTGGATGTATCTGTATGTATCTGTATGTATCCGTATGTATCTGTATGTATCTGTATGTATCTGTATGCATCTGTATGTATCTGTATGTATCTGTATGTATCTGTATGTATCTGTATGTATCTGTATGTATCTGTATGTATCTGTATGTATCTCTATGTATCTGTATGTATCTGTATGTATCTGGATGTATCTGTATGTATCTGTATGTATCTGTATGTATCTTTATGTATCTTTATGTATCTGCATGTATCTGTATGTATCTGTATGTATCTCTGTATGTATCTGTATGTATCTGTATGTATCTGTATGTATCTTTATGTATCTGTATGTAGCTGTATGTATCTGTATGTATCTGTATGGATAAGTATGTATCTTCATGTGTCTTTATGTATCTTTATGTATCTGTATGTATCTTTATGTATCTGTATATATCTGTATGTATCTGTATGTATCTGTATGTATCTGTATGTATCTGTATGTATCTGTATGTATCTCTGTATGTATCTGTATGTATCTGTATGTATCTGTATGTATCTGTATGTATCTTTATGTATCTGTATGTAGCTGTATGTATCTGTATGTATCTGTATGTTACTGTATGTGTCAGTATGTATCTGTATGTATCTGTATGTATCTGTATGTATCTGTATGTATCTGTATGTATCTGTATGTATCTGTATGTATCTTTATGCATCTTTATGTATCTGTATGTATCTGTATCTATCTGTATGTATCTGTATGTGTCTAGAGGTATATGTATGTTTCTGTATATATCTGTATGTATCTGTATGTGTCTGTTTGTATTTGTATGTATCTGTATGTATCTGTATGGATAAGTATGTATCTGTATGTATCTGTATGTATCTGTATGTATCTCTGTTTGTATCTGTATGTATCTGTATCTGTATGTATCTGTATCTGTATGTATCTGTATGTATCTGTATGTATCTGTATGTATCTGTATGTATCTGTATGTATCTTTATGTATCTGTATGTAGCTGTATGTATCTGAATGTATCTGTATGTATCTCTGTATGTATCTGGATGTATCTGTATGTATCTGTATGTATCTGTATGTATCTGTATGTATCTGTATGTATCTGTATGTATCTGTTTGTATCTGTATGTATCTTTATGTATCTGTATGTATCTGTATGTATCTGTATGTATCTGTATGTATCTGTATGTATCTTTATGGATAAGTATGTATCTTTATGTGTCTTTATGTATCTGTATGTATCTTTATGTATCTTTATGTATCTGTATGTATCTGTATGTATCTTTATGTATCTGTATGTATCTGTATGTATCTGTATGTATCTGTATGTATCTGTTTGTATCTGTATGTATCTGTATGTATCTGTATGAATCTGTATGTATCTCTATGTATCTGTTTGTATCTGTATGTATCTGTATGTATCTGTATGTATCTGTATGTATCTGTATGTATCTTTATGTATCTGTTTGTATCTGTATGTATCTGTATGTATCTGTATGTATCTGTATGTGTCTGTATGTATCTGTATGTATCTGTATGTATCTGTATGTATCTGAATGTATCTGTATGTATCTCTGTATGTATCTGGATGTATCTGTATGTATCTATATGTATCTGTATGTATCTGTTTGTAGTATGTATCTGTATGTATCTGTATGTATCTGGATGTATCTGTATGTATCTGTATGTATCTTTATGTATCTTTATGTATCTGTATGTAGCGGTATGTATCTGTATGTATCTGTATGTATCTGAATGTATCTGTATGTATCTGCATGTATCTTTATGTATCTTTATGTATCTTTATGTATCTGCATGTATCTGTATGTATCTGTATGTATCTCTGTATGTATCTGTATGTTGTATGTTTCTGTATGTATCTGTATGTATCTGTATGTGTCTGTTTGTATTTGTATGTATCTGTATGTATCTGTATGGATAAGTATGTATCTGTATGTATCTGTATGTATCTGTATGTATCTGTATGTATCTCTGTTTGTATCTGTATCTGTATGTATCTGTATCTGTATGTATCTGTATCTGTATGTATCTGTATGAATCTGTATGTATCTCTATGTATCTGTTTGTATCTGTTTGTATCTGTATGTATCTGTATGTATCTGTATGTATCTGTATGTATCTGTATGTATCTTTATGTATCTGTTTGTATCTGTATGTATCTGTATGTATCTGTATGTATCTGTATGTGTCTGTATGTATCTGTATGTATCTGTATGTATCTGTATGTATCTGAATGTATCTGTATGTATCTCTGTATGTATCTGGATGTATCTGTATGTATCTATATGTATCTGTATGTATCTGTTTGTAGTATGTATCTGTATGTATCTGTATGTATCTGTATGTATCTGTATGTATCTGTATGTATCTGTATGTATCTGTATGTATCTGTATGTATCTGTATGTATCTGTATGTATCTCTATGTATCTGTATGTATCTGTATGTATCTGGATGTATCTGTATGTATCTGTATGTATCTGTATGTATCTGTATGTATCTGTATGTATCTGTATGTATCTGTATGTATCTGTATGTATCTGTATGTATCTGTATGTATCTCTATGTATCTGTATGTATCTGTATGTATCTGGATGTATCTGTATGTATCTGTATGTATCTGTATGTATCTGTATGTGTCTATGTATCTGTATGTATCTGTATGTATCATTATGTATCTGTATGTATCTCTATGTATCTCTATGTGTCTGTATGTATTTGTATGTATCTGGATGTATCTGTATGTATCTGTATGTATCTTTATGTATCTTTATGTATCTGTATGTAGCGGTATGTATCTGTATGTATCTGTATGTATCTGAATGTATCTGTATGTATCTGCATGTATCTTTATGTATCTTTATGTATCTTTATGTATCTGCATGTATCGGTATGTATCTGTATGTATCTCTGTATGTATCTGTATGTTGTATGTTTCTGTATGTATCTGTATGTATCTGTATGTGTCTGTTTGTATTTGTATGTATCTGTATGTATCTGTATGGATAAGTATGTATCTGTATGTATCTGTATGTATCTGTATGTATCTGTATGTATCTGTATGTATCTCTGTATGTATCTGTATGTATCTGTATCTGTATGTATCTGTATCTGTATGTATCTGTATGTATCTGTATGTATCTGTATATATCTGTATGTATCTTTATGTATCTTTATGTATCTGTATGTAGCTGTATGTATCTGAATGTATCTGTATGTATCTCTGTATGTATCTGGATGTATCTGTATGTATCTGTATGTATCTGTATGTATCTGTATGTATCTGTATGTATCTGTATGTATCTGTATGTATCTGTATGTATCTGTTTGTATCTGTATGTATCTGTATAAATCTGTATGTATCTGTATGTATCTGTATGTGTCAGTATGTATCTGTATGTATCTGAATGTATCTGTATCTATCTGTATGTATCTGTATGTATCTAGAGGTATCTGTATGTATCTGTATGTATCTCTTTGTATCTGTATGTATCTGTATGTATCTGTATGTATCTGGATGTATCTGTATGTATCTGTATGTATCTGTATGTATCTGTATGTATCTGTATGTATCTGTATGTATCTGTATGTATCTGTATGTAGCTGTATGTATCTGTATGTATCTGTATGTATCTGTATGTATCTGTATGTATCTCTATGTATCTGTATGTATCTGTATGTATCTGGATGTATCTGTATGTATCGGTATGTATCTGTATGTATCTGTATGTATATGTATGTATCTTTATGTATCTTTATGTATCTGTATGTATCTGTATGTATCTGTATGTATCTGTATATATATCTCTATGTATCTGTATGTATCTGTATGTATCATTATGTATCTGTATGTATCTGTATGTATCTGTATCTATCTGTATGTATCTGTATGTATCTAGAGGTATCTGTATGTATCTGTATGTATATCTTTGTATCTGTATGTATCTGTATGTATCTGTATGTATCTCTATGTATCTGTATGTATCTGTATGTATCTGTATGTATCTGTATATATCTGTATGTATCTTTATGTATCTGTTTGTATCTGTATGTATCTGTATGTATCTGTATGTATCTGTATGTATCTGTATGTATCTGTATGTATCTGTATGTATCTGAATTTATCTGTATGTATCTCTGTATGTATCTGGATGTATCTGTATGTATCTATATGTATCTGTATGTATCTGTATGTAGTATGTATCTGTATGTATCTGTATGTATCTGTATGTATCTGTATGTATTTGTATGTATCTGTATGTATCTGTTTGTATCTTTATGTGTCAGTATGTATCTGTATGTATCTGTATGTATCTGTATGTATCTGTATGTATCTGTATGTATCTGTATGTATCTGTATGTATCTGTATGTATCTTTATGTATCTTTATGTATCTGTATGTAGCTGTATGTATCTGTATGTATCTGTATGTATCTGAATGTATCTGTATGTATCTGCATGTATCTTTATGTATCTTTATGTATCTTTATGTATCTGTATGTATCTGTATGTATCTGTATGTATCTCTGTATGTATCTGTATGTATCTGCATGTATGTATCTTTATGTATCTGTATGTAGCTGTATGTATCTGTATGTATCTGTATGTATCTGTATGTATCTGTATGTATCTGTATGTATCTGTATGTATCTGTATGTATCTGTATGTATCTGTATGTATCTGTATGTATCTGTATGTATCTATATGTATCTTTATGTATCTTTATGTATCTTTATGTATCTGTATGTATCTGTATCTATCTGTATGTATCTGTATGTATCTAGAGGTATATGTATGTTTCTGTATGTATCTGTATGTGTCTGTTTGTATTTGTATGTATCTGTATGTCTGTATGGATAAGTATGTATCTGTATGTATCTGTATGTATCTGTATGTATCTGTATGTATCTGTATGTATCTGTATGTATCTGTATGTATCTGTATGTATCTGTATGTATCTGTATGGATAAGTATGTATCTTTATGAATCTTTATGTATCTGTATGTATCTTTATGTATCTTTATGTATCTGTATGTATCTGTATGTATCTGTATGTATCTGTATGTATCTGTATGTATCTGTATGTATCTGTATGTATCTGTATGTATCTGTATGTATCTGTATGTATCTACATGTATCTTTATGTATCTTTATTTATCTTTATGTATCTGTATGTATCTGTATCTATCTGTATGTATCTGTATGTATCTAGAGGTATATGTATGTTTCTGTATGTATCTGTATGTATCTGTATGTATCTGTATGTATCTGTATGTATCTGTATGTCTGTATGGATAAGTATGTATCTGTATGTATCTGTATGTATCTGTATGTATCTGTATGTATCTGTATGGATAAGTATGTATCTTTATGAATCTTTATGTATCTGTATCTTTATGTATCTTTATGTATCTTTATGTATCTGTATGTATCTGTATGTATCTGAATGTATCTGAATGTATCTGTATGTATCTGTATGTATCTAGAGGTATATGTATCTTTCTGTATGTATCTGTATGAATCTGTATGTATCTCTATGTATCTGTATGTATCTGTATGTATCTGTATGTATCTTTATGTATCTTTATGTATCTGTATGTTGCTGTATGTATCTGTATGTATCTGTATGTATCTGTATGTATCTGTATGTATCTGTATGTATCTGTATGTATCTGTATGTATCTGTATGTATCTGTATGTAGCTGTATGTATCTGTATGTATCTGTATGTTACTGTATGTGTCAGTATGTATCTGTATGTATCTGTATGTATCTGTATGTATCTGTATGTATCTCTGTATGTATCTGTATGTATCTGTATGTATCTGTATGTATCTTTATGTATCTGTATGTAGCTGTATGTATCTGTATGTATCTGTATGTTACTGTATGTGTCAGTATGTATCTGTATGTATCTGTATGTATCTGTATGTATCTGTATGTATCTGTATGTATCTGTATGTATCTGTATGTATCTGTATGTATCTTTATGTATCTTTATGTATCTGTATGTATCTGTATCTATCTGTATGTATCTGTATGTATCTAGAGGTATATGTATGTTTCTGTATATATCTGTATGTATCTGTATGTGTCTGTTTGTATTTGTATGTATCTGTATGTATCTGTATGGATAAGTATGTATCATTATGTATCTGTATGTATCTGTATGTATCTGTATCTATCTGTATGTATCTGTATGTATCTAGAGGTATCTGTATGTATCTGTATGTATCTCTTTGTATCTGTATGTATCTGTATGTATCTGTATGTATCTCTATGTATCTGCATGTATCTGTATGTATCTGTATGTATCTGTATGTATCTGAATGTATCTGTATGTATCTCTGTATGTATCTGAATGTATCTGAATGTATCTGTATGTATCTGTATGTATCTAGAGGTATATGTATGTTTCTGTATGTATCTGTATGAATCTGTATGTATCTCTATGTATCTGTATGTATCTGTATGTATCTTTATGTATCTTTATGTATCTGTATGTTGCTGTATGTATCTGTATGTATCTGTATGTATCTATATGTATCTGTATGTATCTGTATGTAGCTGTATGTATCTTTATGTATCTTTATGTATCTGTATGTTGCTGTATGTATCTGTATGTATCTGTATGTATCTGTATGTATCTCTGTATGTATCTGTATGTATCTGTATGTATCTGTATGTATCTTTATGTATCTGTATGTAGCTGTATGTATCTGTATGTATCTGTATGTTACTGTATGTGTCAGTATGTATCTGTATGTATCTGTATGTATCTGTATGTATCTGTATGTATCTGTATGTATCTGTATGTATCTTTATGCATCTTTAGGTATCTGTATGTATCTGTATCTATCTGTATGTATCTGTATGTATCTAGAGGTATATGTATGTTTCTGTATATATCTGTATGTATCTGTATGTGTCTGTTTGTATTTGTATGTATCTGTATGTATATGTATGGATAAGTATGTATCTGTATGTATCTGTATGTATCTGTATGTATCTCTGTTTGTATCTGTATGTATCTGTATCTGTATGTATCTGTATCTGTATGTATCTGTATGTATCTGTATGTATCTGTATGTATCTGTATGTATCTGTATGTATCTTTATGTATCTGTATGTAGCTGTATGTATCTGAATGTATCTGTATGTATCTCTGTATGTATCTGGATGTATCTGTATGTATCTGTATGTATCTGTATGTATCTGTATGTATCTGTATGTATCTTTATGTATCTGTATGTATCTGTATGTATCTGTATGTATCTGTATGTATCTGCATGTATCTTTATGGATAAGTATGTATCTTTATGTGTCTTTATGTATCTGTATGTATCTTTATGTATCTTTATGTATCTTTATGTATCTTTATGTATCTTTATGTATCTGTATGTATCTGTATGTATCTGTATGTATCTGTATGTATCTGTTTGTATCTGTATGTATCTGTATGTATCTGTATGAATCTGTATGTATCTCTATGTATCTGTTTGTATCTGTATGTATCTGTATGTATCTGTATGTATCTGTATGTATCTGTATGTATCTTTATGTATCTGTATGTATCTGTATGTATCTGTATGTATCTGTATGTATCTGTATGTGTCTGTATGTATCTGTATGTATCTGTATGTATCTGTATTTATCTGAATGTATCTGTATGTATCTCTGTATGTATCTGGATGTATCTGTTTGTATCTATATGTATCTGTATGTATCTGTTTGTAGTATGTATCTGTATGTATCTGTATGTATCTGTATGTATCTGTATGTATCTGTATGTATCTGTATGTATCTGTATGTATCTGTATGTATCTCTATGTATCTCTATGTATCTGTTTGTATCTGTATGTATCTGTATGTATCTGTATGTATCTGTATGTATCTGTATGTATCTTTATGTATCTGTTTGTATCTGTATGTATCTGTATGTATCTGTATGTATCTGTATGTGTCTGTATGTATCTGTATGTATCTGTTTGTATCTGTATGTATCTGTATGTATCTGTATGAATCTGTATGTATCTCTATGTATCTGTTTGTATCTGTATGTATCTGTATGTATCTGTATGTATCTGTATGTATCTGTATGTATCTTTATGTATCTGTTTGTATCTGTATGTATCTGTATGTATCTGTATGTATCTGTATGTGTCTGTATGTATCTGTATGTATCTGTATGTATCTGTATTTATCTGAATGTATCTGTATGTATCTCTGTATGTATCTGGATGTATCTGTTTGTATCTATATGTATCTGTATGTATCTGTTTGTAGTATGTATCTGTATGTATCTGTATGTATCTGTATGTATCTGTATGTATCTGTATGTATCTGTATGTATCTGTATGTATCTGTATGTATCTCTATGTATCTGTATGTATCTGTATGTATCTGGATGTATCTGTATGTATCTGTATGTATCTGTATGTATCTGTATGTGTCTGTATGTATCTTTATGTATCTTTATGTATCTGTATGTAGCTGTATGTATCTGTATGTATCTGTTTGTATCTGTATGTATCTTTATGTATCTGTATGTATCTGTATGTATCATTATGTATCTGTATGTATCTCTATGTATCTCTATGTGTCTGTATGTATTTGTATGTATCTGGATGTATCTGTATGTATCTGTATGTATCTTTATGTATCTTTATGTATCTGTATGTAGCGGTATGTATCTGTATGTATCTGTATGTATCTGAATGTATCTGTATGTATCTGCATGTATCTTTATGTATCTTTATGTATCTTTATGTATCTGCATGTATCTGTATGTATCTGTATGTATCTCTGTATGTATCTGTATGTTGTATGTTTCTGTATGTATCTGTATGTATCTGTATGTGTCTGTTTGTATTTGTATGTATCTGTATGTATCTGTATGGATAAGTATGTATCTGTATGTATCTGTATGTATCTGTATGTATCTCTGTTTGTATCTGTATGTATCTGTATCTGTATGTATCTGTATCTGTATGTATCTGTATGTATCTGTATGTATCTGTATATATCTGTATGTATCTTTATGTATCTTTATGTATCTGTATGTAGCTGTATGTATCTGAATGTATCTGTATGTATCTCTGTATGTATCTGTATGTATCTGCATGTATGTATCTTTATGTATCTGTATGTTGCTGTATGTATCTGTATGTATCTGTATGTATCTGTATGTATCTGTATGTATCTGTATGTATCTGTATGTATCTGTATGTATCTGTATGTATCTGTATGTATCTGTATGTATCTGTATGTATCTGTATGTATCTATATGTATCTTTATGTATCTTTATGTATCTTTATGTATCTGTATGTATCTGTATCTATCTGTATGTATCTGTATGTATCTAGAGGTATATGTATGTTTCTGTATGTATCTGTATGTGTCTGTTTGTATTTGTATGTATCTGTATGTCTGTATGGATAAGTATGTATCTGTATGTATCTGTATGTATCTGTATGTATCTGTATGTATCTGTATGTATCTGTATGTATCTCTGTATGTATCTGGATGTATCTGTATGTATCTGTATGTATCTGTATGTATCTGTATGTATCTGTATGTATCTGTATGTATCTGTATGTATCTGTATGTATCTTTATGCATCTTTATGTATCTGTATGTATCTGTATCTATCTGTATGTATCTGTATGTATCTAGAGGTATATGTATGTTTCTGTATATATCTGTATGTATCTGTATGTGTCTGTTTGTATTTGTATGTATCTGTATGTATATGTATGGATAAGTATGTATCTGTATGTATCTGTATGTATCTGTATGTATCTCTGTTTGTATCTGTATGTATCTGTATCTGTATGTATCTGTATCTGTATGTATCTGTATGTATCTGTATGTATCTGTATGTATCTGTATATATCTGTATGTATCTTTATGTATCTGTATGTAGCTGTATGTATCTGAATGTATCTGAATGTATCTCTGTATGTATCTGGATGTATCTGTATGTATCTGTATGTATCTGTATGTATCTGTATGTATCTGTATGTATCTGTTTGTATCTGTATGTATCTTTATGTATCTGTATGTTTCTGTATGTATCTGTATGTATCTGTATGTATCTGTATGTATCTTTATGGATAAGTATGTATCTTTATGTGTCTTTATGTATCTGTATGTATCTTTATGTATCTTTATGTATCTTTATGTATCTTTATGTATCTTTATGTATCTTTATGTATCTGTATGTATCTGTATGTATCTGTATGTATCTCTGTTTGTATCTGTATGTATCTGTATCTGTATGTATCTGTATCTGTATGTATCTGTATGTATCTGTATGTATCTGTATGTATCTGTATATATCTGTATGTATCTTTATGTATCTGTATGTAGCTGTATGTATCTGAATGTATCTGTATGTATCTCTGTATGTATCTGTATGTATCTGTATGTATCTGTATGTATCTGTATGTATCTGTATGTATCTGTATGTATCTGTATGTATCTGTATGTATCTTTATGTATCTGTATGTAGCTGTATGTATCTGTATGTATCTGTATGTATCTGTATGTATCTGTATGTATCTGTATGTATCTGTATGTATCTGTATGTATCTGTATGTATCTCTTTGTATCTTTATGTATCTATGTATCTGTATGTATCTGTATCTATCTGTATGTATCTGTATGTATCTAGAGGTATATGTATGTTTCTGTATGTATCTGTATGTATCTGTATGTGTCTGTTTGTATTTGTATGTATCTGTATGTATCTGTATGGATAAGTATGTATCTGTATGTATCTGTATGTATCTGTTTGTATCTGTATGTATCTGTATGTGTCAGTATGTATCTGTATGTATCTGTATGTATCTGTATGTATCTGTATGTATCTGTATGTATCTGTATGTATCTTTATGTATCTTTATGTATCTGTATGTATCTGTATGTATCTGTATGTATCTGTATGTATCTGAATGTATCGGTATGTATCTGCATGTATCTTTATGTATCTTTATGTATCTGTATGTATCTCTGTATGTATCTGTATGTATCTGTATGTATCTGAATGTATCTTTATGTATCTGTATGTATCTGTATGTATCTGTATGTATATGTATGTATCTGTATGTATCTGTATGTATCTGTATGTATCTGTATGTATCTGTATGTATCTGTATGTATCTGTATGTATCTGTATGTATCTTTATGTATCTTTATGTATCTGTATGTATCTGTTTGTATCTGTATGTATCTGTATGTATCTAGAGGTATATGTATGTTTCTGTATGTATCTGTATGTATCTGTATGTATCTGTATGTGTCTGTTTGTATTTGTATGTATCTGGATGTATCTGTATGTATCTATATGTATCTGTATGTATCTGTATGTAGTATATATCTGTATGTATCTGTATGTATCTGTATGTATCTGTATGTATCTGTATGTATCTGTATGTATCTCTATGTATCTGTATGTATCTGTATGTATCTGGATGTATCTGTATGTATATGTATGTATCTGTATGTATCTGTATGTATCTGTATGGATAAGTATGTATCTTTGTGAATCTCTATGTATCTTTATGTATTTGTATGTATCTGTATGTATCTGTATGGATAAGTATGTATCTTTATGTATCTTTATGTATCTGTATGTATCTGTATGTATCTGTATATATCTGTATGTATCTGTATGTATCTGTATGTATCTGTATGTATCTGTATGTATCTGTATGTATCTGTATGTATCTGTATGTATCTGTATGTATATCTATGTATCTGTATGTATCTGTATGTATCTGGATGTATCTGTATGTATCTGTATGTATCTGTATGTATCTGTATGTGTCTATGTATCTGTATGTATCTGTATGTATCATTATGTATCTGTATGTATCTCTATGTATCTCTATGTGTCTGTATGTATTTGTATGTATCTGGATGTATCTGTATGTATCTGTATGTATCTGTATGTATCTTTATGTATCTGTATGTAGCGGTATGTATCTGTATGTATCTGTATGTATCTGAATGTATCTGTATGTATCTGCATGTATCTTTATGTATCTTTATGTATCTTTATGTATCTGTATGTATCTGTATGTATCTGTATGTATCTCTGTATGTATCTGTATGTTGTATGTTTCTGTATGTATCTGTATGTATCTGTATGTGTCTGTTTGTATTTGTATGTATCTGTATGTATCTGTATGGATAAGTATGTATCTGTATGTATCTGTATGTATCTGTATGTATCTGTATGTATCTCTGTTTGTATCTGTATCTGTATCTGTATGTATCTGTATCTGTATGTATCTGTATGAATCTGTATGTATCTCTATGTATCTGTTTGTATCTGTTTGTATCTGTATGTATCTGTATGTATCTGTATGTATCTGTATGTATCTGTATGTATCTTTATGTATCTGTTTGTATCTGTATGTATCTGTATGTATCTGTATGTATCTGTATGTGTCTGTATGTATCTGTATGTATCTGTATGTATCTGTATGTATCTGAATGTATCTGTATGTATCTCTGTATGTATCTGGATGTATCTGTATGTATCTATATGTATCTGTATGTATCTGTTTGTAGTATGTATCTGTATGTATCTGTATGTATCTGTATGTATCTGTATGTATCTGTATGTATCTGTATGTATCTGTATGTATCTGTATGTATCTGTATGTATCTGTATGTATCTCTATGTATCTGTATGTATCTGTATGTATCTGGATGTATCTGTATGTATCTGTATGTATCTGTATGTATCTGTATGTATCTGTATGTATCTGTATGTATCTGTATGTATCTGTATGTATCTGTATGTATCTCTATGTATCTGTATGTATCTGTATGTATCTGGATGTATCTGTATGTATCTGTATGTATCTGTATGTATCTGTATGTGTCTATGTATCTGTATGTATCTGTATGTATCATTATGTATCTGTATGTATCTCTATGTATCTCTATGTGTCTGTATGTATTTGTATGTATCTGGATGTATCTGTATGTATCTGTATGTATCTTTATGTATCTTTATGTATCTGTATGTAGCGGTATGTATCTGTATGTATCTGTATGTATCTGAATGTATCTGTATGTATCTGCATGTATCTTTATGTATCTTTATGTATCTTTATGTATCTGCATGTATCTGTATGTATCTGTATGTATCTCTGTATGTATCTGTATGTTGTATGTTTCTGTATGTATCTGTATGTATCTGTATGTGTCTGTTTGTATTTGTATGTATCTGTATGTATCTGTATGGATAAGTATGTATCTGTATGTATCTGTATGTATCTGTATGTATCTGTATGTATCTGTATGTATCTCTGTTTGTATCTGTATGTATCTGTATCTGTATGTATCTGTATCTGTATGTATCTGTATGTATCTGTATGTATCTGTATGTATCTGTATGTATCTTTATGTATCTTTATGTATCTGTATGTAGCTGTATGTATCTGAATGTATCTGTATGTATCTCTGTATGTATCTGGATGTATCTGTATGTATCTGTATGTATCTGTATGTATCTGTATGTATCTGTATGTATCTGTATGTATCTGTTTGTATCTGTATGTATCTGTTTGTATCTGTATGTATCTGTATAAATCTGTATGTATCTGTATGTATCTGTATGTGTCAGTATGTATCTGTATGTATCTGAATGTATCTGTATCTATCTGTATGTATCTGTATGTATCTAGAGGTATCTGTATGTATCTGTATGTATCTCTTTGTATCTGTATGTATCTGTATGTATCTGTATGTATCTGGATGTATCTGTATGTATCTGTATGTATCTGTATGTATCTGTATGTATCTGTATGTATCTGTATGTATCTGTATGTATCTGTATGTAGCTGTATGTATCTGTATGTATCTGTATGTATCTGTATGTATCTGTATGTATCTCTATGTATCTGTATGTATCTGTATGTATCTGGATGTATCTGTATGTATCGGTATGTATCTGTATGTATCTGTATGTATATGTATGTATCTTTATGTATCTTTATGTATCTGTATGTATCTGTATGTATCTGTATGTATCTGTATATATATCTCTATGTATCTGTATGTATCTGTATGTATCTGTATGTATCATTATGTATCTGTATGTATCTGTATGTATCTGTATCTATCTGTATGTATCTGTATGTATCTAGAGGTATCTGTATGTATCTGTATGTATATCTTTGTATCTGTATGTATCTGTATGTATCTGTATGTATCTGTATGTATCTGCATGTATCTGTATGTATCTGTATGTATCTGTATATATCTGTATGTATCTTTATGTATCTGTTTGTATCTGTATGTATCTGTATGTATCTGTATGTATCTGTATGTATCTGTATGTATCTGTATGTATCTGTATGTATCTGAATGTATCTGTATGTATCTCTGTATGTATCTGGATGTATCTGTATGTATCTATATGTATCTGTATGTATCTGTATGTAGTATGTATCTGTATGTATCTGTATGTATCTGTATGTATCTGTATGTATTTGTATGTATCTGTATGTATCTGTTTGTATCTTTATGTGTCAGTATGTATCTGTATGTATCTGTATGTATCTGTATGTATCTGTATGTATCTGTATGTATCTGTATGTATCTGTATGTATCTGTATGTATCTTTATGTATCTTTATGTATCTGTATGTAGCTGTATGTATCTGTATGTATCTGTATGTATCTGAATGTATCTGTATGTATCTGCATGTATCTTTATGTATCTTTATGTATCTTTATGTATCTGTATGTATCTGTATGTATCTGTATGTATCTCTGTATGTATCTGTATGTATCTGCATGTATGTATCTTTATGTATCTGTATGTAGCTGTATGTATCTGTATGTATCTGTATGTATCTGTATGTATCTGTATGTATCTGTATGTATCTGTATGTATCTGTATGTATCTGTATGTATCTGTATGTATCTGTATGTATTTATATGTATCTGTATGTATCTGTGTGTATCTTTATGGATAAGTATGTATCTTTATGTCTGTATGTATCTTCATGTATCTTTATGTATCTTTATGTATCTGTATGTATCTGTATGTATCTGTATGTATCTGTTTGTATCTGTATGTATCTGTATGTATCTGTATGTATCTGTTTGTAGTATGTATCTGTATGTATCTGTATGTATCTGTATGTATCTGTATGTATCTGTATGTATCTCTATGTATCTCTATGTATCTGTATGTATCTGTATGTATCTGGATGTATCTGTATGTATCTGTATGTATCTGTATGTATCTGTATGTATCTGTATGTATCTTTATGTATCTGTATGTATCCTTATGTATCTGTATGTATCTGTATGTATCTGTATGTATCTGTATGTATCTGTATGTATCTGTATGTATCTGTATGTATCTCTATGTATCTGTATGTATCTGTATGTATCTGGATGTTTCTGTATGTATCTGTATGTATCTGTATGTATCTTTATGTATCTGTATGTAGCTGTATGTATCTGTATGTATCTGTATGTATCTGTATGTATCTGTATGTATCTGTATGTATCTGTATGTATCTGTATGTATCTGTATGTATCTGTATGTATCTGTATGTATCTGTATGTATCTGTATGTATCTGTTTGTATCTGTATGTATCTTTATGTATCTTTATGTATCTGTATGTATCTGTATCTATCTGTATGTATCTGTATGTATCTAGAGGTATATGTATGTATCTGTATGTATCTCTTTGTATCTGTATGTATCTGTATGTATCTGGATGTATCTGTATGTATCTTTATGTATCTGTATGTATCTGTATGGATCTGTATGTATCTGTATGTATCTGTATGTATCTGTATGAATCTGTATGTATCTCTATGTATCTGTTTGTATCTGTATGTATCTGTATGTATCTGTATGTATCTGTATGTATCTGTATGGTTAAGTATGTATCTCTTTATGTATCTGTATGTATCTTTATTTATCTTTATGTATCTTTATGTATCTTTATGTATCTGTATGTATCTTTATGTATCTGTATGTATCTGTATGTATCTGTATGTATCTGTATGTATCTGTATGTATCTGTATGGATAAGTATGTATCTTCATGTGTCTTTATGTATCTGTATCTTTATGTATCTTTAAGTATCTGTATGTATCTGTATGTATCTGTATGTATCTGTTTGTATCTGTATGTATCTGTATGAATCAGTATGTATCTGTATGTATCTGTATGTATCTTTATGTATCTTTATGTATCTGTATGTATCTGTATGTATCTAGAGGTATATGTATGTTTCTGTATGTATCTGTATATGTCTGTTTGTATTTGTATGTATCTGTATGTATCTGTATGGATAAGTATGTATCTGTATGTATCTGTATGTATCTTTATGTATCTGTATGTATCTGTATGTATCTGTATGTATCTGTATGTATCTGGATGTATCTGTATGTATCTGTATGTATCTGTATGTATCTGTATGTATCTGTATGTATCTGTATGTATCTGTAAGTATCTGTATGTATCTGTATGTAGCTGTATGTATCTGTATGTATCTGTATGTATCTGTATGTATCATTTTGTATTTGTATGTATCTGTATGTATCTGTATCTATCTGTATGTATCTGTATGTATCTGTTTGTATCTGTATGTATCTGTATGTATCTGTATGTATCTGTATGAATCTGTATGTATCTGTATGTATCTGTATGTATCTCTGTTTGTATCTGTATGTATCTGTATCTGTATGTATCTGTATCTGTATGTATCTGTATGTATCTGTATGGATCTGTATGTATCTGTATGTATCTGTATATATCTGTATGTATCTTTATGTATCTTTACGTATCTGTATGTAGCTGTATGTATCTGAATGTATCTGTATGTATCTCTGTATGTATCTGGACGTATTTGTATGTATCTGTATGTATCTGTATGTATCTGTATGTATCTGTATGTATCTGTATGTATCTGTATGTATCTGTATGTATCTGTATGTATCTGTATGTATCTGTATGTATCTGTATGTATCTTTATGGATAAGTATGTATCTTTATGTGTCTTTATGTGTCTGTATGTATCTTTATGTATCTTTATGTATCTTTATGTATCTTTATGTATCTGTATGTATCTGTATGTATCTGTATGTATCTGTATGTATCTGTATGTATCTGTATGTATCTGTATGTATCTGTATGAATCTGTATGTATCTCTATGTATCTGTTTGTATCTGTATGTATCTGTATGTATCTGTATGTATCTGTATGTATCTGTATGTATCTGTATGTATCTTTATGTATCTGTTTGTATCTGTATGTATCTGTATGTATCTGTATGTATCTGTATGTGTCTGTATGTATCTGTATGTATCTGTATGTATCTGTATGTATCTGAATGTATCTGTATGTATCTCTGTATGTATCTGGATGTATCTGTATGTATCTATATGTATCTGTATGTATCTGTTTGTAGTATGTATCTGTATGTATCTGTATGTATCTGTATGTATCTGTATGTATCTGTATGTATCTGTATTTATCTGTATGTATCTGTATGTATCTCTATGTATCTGTATGTATCTGTATGTATCTGGATGTATCTGTATGTATCTGTATGTATCTGTATGTATCTGTATGTATCTGTATGGATAAGTATGTATCTTCATGTGTCTTTATGTATCTTTATGTATCTGTATGTATCTGTATGTATCTAGAGGTATATGTATGTTTCTGTATGTATCTGTATGTGTCTGTTTGTATTTGTATGTATCTGTATGTATCTGTATGGATAAGTATGTATCTGTATGTATCTGTATGTATCTGTATGTATCTGTATGTATCTGTATGTATCTGTATGTATCTCTATGTATCTGTATGTATCTGTATGTATCTGGATGTATCTGTATGTATCTGTATGTATCTGTATGTATCTGTATGTATCTTTATGAATCTTTATGTATCTGTATGTATCTGTATGTATCTTTATGTATCTGTATGTATCTGTATGTATCTGTATGTATCTGTATGTATCTAGAGGTATATGTATGTTTCTGTATGTATCTGTATGTATCTGTATGTGTCTGTTTGTATTTGTATGTATCTGTATGTATCTGTATGAATCTTTATGTATCTGTATGTATCTGTATGTATCTGTATGTATCTGTATGTATCTGTATGTGTCAGTATGTATCTGTATGTATCTGTATGTATCTGTATGTATCTGTATGTATCTGTATGTATCTGTATGTATCTTTATGTATCTTTATGTATCTTTATGTATCTGTATGTATCTGTATGTATCTGTATGTATCTGTATGTATCTGTATGTATCTGTATGTATTTGTATGTATCTGTATGTATCTGTATGTATCTGTATGTATCTGTATGTATCTGTATGTATCTGTATGTATCTGTATGTATCTCTATGTATCTCTATGTGTCTGTATGTATTTGTATGTATCTGGATGTATCTGTATGTATCTGTATGTATCTTTATGTATCTTTATGTATCTGTATGTAGCGGTATGTATCTGTATGTATCTGTATGTATCTGAATGTATCTGTATGTATCTGCATGTATCTTTATGTATCTTTATGTATCTGCATGTATCTGTGTGTATCTGTATGTATCTCTGTATGTATCTGTATGTTGTATGTTTCTGTATGTATCTGTATGTATCTGTATGTGTCTGTATGTATTTGTATGTATCTGTATGTATCTGTATGGATAAGTATGTATCTGTATGTATCTGTATGTATCTGTATGTATCTGTATGTATCTCTGTTTGTATCTGTATGTATCTGTATCTGTATGTATCTGTATCTGTATGTATCTGTATGTATCTGTATGTATCTGTATGTATCTGTATATATCTGTATGTATCTTTATGTATCTTTATGTATCTGTATGTAGCTGTATGTATCTGAATGTATCTGTATGTATCTCTGTATGTATCTGGATGTATCTGTATGTATCTGTATGTATCTGTATGTATCTGTATGTATCTGTATGTATCTGTATGTATCTGTTTGTATCTGTATGTATCTGTATAAAACTGTATGTATCTGTATGTATCTGTATGTATCTGTATGGATAAGTATGTATCTCTTTATGTATCTGTATGTATCTTTATTTATCTTTATGTATCTTTATGTATCTTTATGTATCTGTATGTATCTGTTTGTATCTGTATGTATCTGTATGTATCTGTATGTATCTGTATGTATCTGTATGTATCTGTATGGATAAGTATGTATCTTCATGTGTCTTTATGTATCTTTATGTATCTGTATGTATCTGTATGTATCTAGAGGTATATGTATGTTTCTGTATGTATCTGTATGTGTCTGTTTGTATTTGTATGTATCTGTATGTATCTGTATGGATAAGTATGTATCTGTATGTATCTGTATGTATCTGTATGTATCTGTATGTATCTGTATGTATCTGTATGTATCTGTATGTATCTGTATGTATCTCTATGTATCTGTATGTATCTGTATGTATCTGGATGTATCTGTATGTATCTGTATGTATCTGTATGTATCTTTATGAATCTTTATGTATCTGTATGTATCTGTATGTATCTTTATGTATCTGTATGTATCTGTATGTATCTGAATGTATCTGTATGTATCTAGAGGTATATGTATGTTTCTGTATGTATCTGTATGTATCTGTATGTGTCTGTTTGTATTTGTATGTATCTGTATGTATCTGTATGAATCTTTATGTATCTGTATGTATCTGTATGTATCTGTATGTATCTGTATGTATCTGTATGTATCTGTATGTATCTGTATGTATCTGTATGTATCTCTATGTATCTGTATGTATCTGTATGTATCTGGATGTATCTGTATGTATCTGTATGTATCCGTATGTATCTGTATGTATCTGTATGTATCTGTATGCATCTGTATGTATCTGTATGTATCTGTATGTATCTGTATGTATCTGTATGTATCTGTATGTATCTGTATGTATCTGTATGTATCTCTATGTATCTGTATGTATCTGTATGTATCTGGATGTATCTGTATGTATCTGTATGTATCTGTATGTATCTTTATGTATCTTTATGTATCTGCATGTATCTGTATGTATCTGTATGTATCTCTGTATGTATCTGTATGTATCTGTATGTATCTGTATGTATCTTTATGTATCTGTATGTAGCTGTATGTATCTGTATGTATCTGTATGGATAAGTATGTATCTTCATGTGTCTTTATGTATCTTTATGTATCTGTATGTATCTTTATGTATCTTTATGTATCTGTATGTATCTGTATGTATCTGTATGTATCTGTATGTATCTGTATGTATCTGTATGTATCTCTGTATGTATCTGTATGTATCTGTATGTATCTGTATGTATCTGTATGTATCTTTATGTATCTGTATGTATCTTTATGTATCTGTATGTATCTGTATGTTACTGTATGTGTCAGTATGTATCTGTATGTATCTGTATGTATCTGTATGTATCTGTATGTATCTGTATGTATCTGTATGTATCTGTATGTATCTTTATGCATCTTTATGTATCTGTATGTATCTGTATCTATCTGTATGTATCTGTATGTGTCTAGAGGTATATGTATGTTTCTGTATATATCTGTATGTATCTGTATGTATCTGTTTGTATCTGTATGTATCTGTATGTATCTGTATGGATAAGTATGTATCTGTATGTATCTGTATGTATCTGTATGTATCTCTGTTTGTATCTGTATGTATCTGTATCTGTATGTATCTGTATCTGTATGTATCTGTATGTATCTGTATGTATCTGTATGTTTCTGTATATATCTGTATGTATCTTTATGTATCTGTATGTAGCTGTATGTATCTGAATGTATCTGTATGTATCTCTGTATGTATCTGGATGTATCTGTATGTATCTGTATGTATCTGTATGTATCTGTATGTATCTGTATGTATCTGTTTGTATCTGTATGTATCTTTATGTATCTGTATGTTTCTGTATGTATCTGTATGTATCTGTATGTATCTGTATGTATCTTTATGGATAAGTATGTATCTTTATGTGTCTTTATGTATCTGTATGTATCTTTATGTATCTTTATGTATCTTTATGTATCTTTATGTATCTTTATGTATCTGTATGTATCTGTATGTATCTGTATGTATCTGTATGTATCTGTTTGTATCTGTATGTATCTGTATGTATCTGTATGAATCTGTATGTATCTCTATGTATCTGTTTGTATCTGTATGTATCTGTATGTATCTGTATGTATCTGTATGTATCTTTATGTATCTGTTTGTATCTGTATGTATCTGTATGTATCTGTATGTATCTGTATGTGTCTGTATGTATCTGTATGTATCTGTATGTATCTGTATGTATCTGAATGTATCTGTATGTATCTCTGTATGTATCTGGATGTATCTGTATGTATCTATATGTATCTGTATGTATCTGTTTGTAGTATGTATCTGTATGTATCTGTATGTATCTGTATGTATCTGTATGTATCTTTATGTATCTTTATGTATCTTTATGTATCTGTATGTATCTGTATGTATCTGTATGTATCTGTATGTATTTGTATGTATCTGTATGTATCTGTATGTATCTGTATGTATCTGTATGTATCTGTATGTATCTGTATGTATCTGTATGTATCTCTATGTATCTCTATGTGTCTGTATGTATTTGTATGTATCTGGATGTATCTGTATGTATCTGTATGTATCTTTATGTATCTTTATGTATCTGTATGTAGCGGTATGTATCTGTATGTATCTGTATGTATCTGAATGTATCTGTATGTATCTGCATGTATCTTTATGTATCTTTATGTATCTGCATGTATCTGTGTGTATCTGTATGTATCTCTGTATGTATCTGTATGTTGTATGTTTCTGTATGTATCTGTATGTATCTGTATGTGTCTGTTTGTATTTGTATGTATCTGTATGTATCTGTATGGATAAGTATGTATCTGTATGTATCTGTATGTATCTGTATGTATCTGTATGTATCTGTATGTATCTCTGTTTGTATCTGTATGTATCTGTATCTGTATGTATCTGTATCTGTATGTATCTGTATGTATCTGTATGTATCTGTATGTATCTGTATATATCTGTATGTATCTTTATGTATCTTTATGTATCTGTATGTAGCTGTATGTATCTGAATGTATCTGTATGTATCTCTGTATGTATCTGGATGTATCTGTATGTATCTGTATGTATCTGTATGTATCTGTATGTATCTGTATGTATCTGTATGTATCTGTTTGTATCTGTATGTATCTGTATAAAACTGTATGTATCTGTATGTATCTGTATGTATCTGTATGGATAAGTATGTATCTCTTTATGTATCTGTATGTATCTTTATTTATCTTTATGTATCTTTATGTATCTTTATGTATCTGTATGTATCTGTTTGTATCTGTATGTATCTGTATGTATCTGTATGTATCTGTATGTATCTGTATGTATCTGTATGTATCTTTATGTATCTGTATGTATCTGTATGTATCTGAATGTATCTGTATGTATCTAGAGGTATATGTATGTTTCTGTATGTATCTGTATGTATCTGTATGTGTCTGTTTGTATTTGTATGTATCTGTATGTATCTGTATGAATCTTTATGTATCTGTATGTATCTGTATGTATCTGTATGTATCTGTATGTATCTGTATGTATCTGTATGTATCTGTATGTATCTGTATGTATCTCTATGTATCTGTATGTATCTGTATGTATCTGGATGTATCTGTATGTATCTGTATGTATCCGTATGTATCTGTATGTATCTGTATGTATCTGTATGCATCTGTATGTATCTGTATGTATCTGTATGTATCTGTATGTATCTGTATGTATCTGTATGTATCTGTATGTATCTCTATGTATCTGTATGTATCTGTATGTATCTGGATGTATCTGTATGTATCTGTATGTATCCGTATGTATCTTTATGTATCTTTATGTATCTGCATGTATCTGTATGTATCTGTATGTATCTCTGTATGTATCTGTATGTATCTGTATGTATCTGTATGTATCTTTATGTATCTGTATGTAGCTGTATGTATCTGTATGTATCTGTATGGATAAGTATGTATCTTCATGTGTCTTTATGTATCTTTATGTATCTGTATGTATCTTTATGTATCTTTATGTATCTGTATGTATCTGTATGTATCTGTATGTATCTGTATGTATCTGTATGTATCTGTATGTATCTCTGTATGTATCTGTATGTATCTGTATGTATCTGTATGTATCTGTATGTATCTTTATGTATCTGTATGTAGCTGTATGTATCTGTATGTATCTGTATGTTACTGTATGTGTCAGTATGTATCTGTATGTATCTGTATGTATCTGTATGTATCTGTATGTATCTGTATGTATCTGTATGTATCTGTATGTATCTTTATGCATCTTTATGTATCTGTATGTATCTGTATCTATCTGTATGTATCTGTATGTGTCTAGAGGTATATGTATGTTTCTGTATATATCTGTATGTATCTGTATGTGTCTGTTTGTATTTGTATGTATCTGTATGTATCTGTATGGATAAGTATGTATCTGTATGTATCTGTATGTATCTGTATGTATCTCTGTTTGTATCTGTATGTATCTGTATCTGTATGTATCTGTATCTGTATGTATCTGTATGTATCTGTATGTATCTGTATGTATCTGTATATATCTGTATGTATCTTTATGTATCTGTATGTAGCTGTATGTATCTGAATGTATCTGTATGTATCTCTGTATGTATCTGGATGTATCTGTATGTATCTGTATGTATCTGTATGTATCTGTATGTATCTGTATGTATCTGTATGTATCTGTTTGTATCTGTATGTATCTTTATGTATCTGTATGTTTCTGTATGTATCTGTATGTATCTGTATGTATCTGTATGTATCTTTATGGATAAGTATGTATCTTTATGTGTCTTTATGTATCTGTATGTATCTTTATGTATCTTTATGTATCTGTATGTATCTGTATGTATCTTTATGTATCTGTATGTATCTGTATGTATCTGTATGTATCTGTATGTATCTGTTTGTATCTGTATGTATCTGTATGTATCTGTATGAATCTGTATGTATCTCTATGTATCTGTTTGTATCTGTATGTATCTGTATGTATCTGTATGTATCTGTATGTATCTGTATGTATCTTTATGTATCTGTTTGTATCTGTATGTATCTGTATGTATCTGTATGTATCTGTATGTGTCTGTATGTATCTGTATGTATCTGTATGTATCTGTATGTATCTGAATGTATCTGTATGTATCTCTGTATGTATCTGGATGTATTTGTATGTATCTATATGTATCTGTATGTATCTGTTTGTAGTATGTATCTGTATGTATCTGTATGTATCTGGATGTATCTGTATGTATCTGTATGTATCTTTATGTATCTTTATGTATCTGTATGTAGCGGTATGTATCTGTATGTATCTGTATGTATCTGAATGTATCTGTATGTATCTGCATGTATCTTTATGTATCTTTATGTATCTTTATGTATCTGCATGTATCTGTATGTATCTGTATGTATCTCTGTATGTATCTGTATGTTGTATGTTTCTGTATGTATCTGTATGTATCTGTATGTGTCTGTTTGTATTTGTATGTATCTGTATGTATCTGTATGGATAAGTATGTATCTGTATGTATCTGTATGTATCTGTATGTATCTGTATGTATCTCTGTTTGTATCTGTATCTGTATGTATCTGTATCTGTATGTATCTGTATCTGTATGTATCTGTATGAATCTGTATGTATCTCTATGTATCTGTTTGTATCTGTTTGTATCTGTATGTATCTGTATGTATCTGTATGTATCTGTATGTATCTGTATGTATCTTTATGTATCTGTTTGTATCTGTATGTATCTGTATGTATCTGTATGTATCTGTATGTGTCTGTATGTATCTGTATGTATCTGTATGTATCTGTATGTATCTGAATGTATCTGTATGTATCTCTGTATGTATCTGGATGTATCTGTATGTATCTATATGTATCTGTATGTATCTGTTTGTAGTATGTATCTGTATGTATCTGTATGTATCTGTATGTATCTGTATGTATCTGTATGTATCTGTATGTATCTGTATGTATCTGTATGTATCTGTATGTATCTGTATGTATCTCTATGTATCTGTATGTATCTGTATGTATCTGGATGTATCTGTATGTATCTGTATGTATCTGTATGTATCTGTATGTATCTGTATGTATCTGTATGTATCTGTATGTATCTGTATGTATCTGTATGTATCTGTATGTATCTGTATGTATCTCTATGTATCTGTATGTATCTGTATGTATCTGGATGTATCTGTATGTATCTGTATGTATCTGTATGTATCTGTATGTGTCTATGTATCTGTATGTATCTGTATGTATCATTATGTATCTGTATGTATCTCTATGTATCTCTATGTGTCTGTATGTATTTGTATGTATCTGGATGTATCTGTATGTATCTGTATGTATCTTTATGTATCTTTATGTATCTGTATGTAGCGGTATGTATCTGTATGTATCTGTATGTATCTGAATGTATCTGTATGTATCTGCATGTATCTTTATGTATCTTTATGTATCTTTATGTATCTGCATGTATCGGTATGTATCTGTATGTATCTCTGTATGTATCTGTATGTTGTATGTTTCTGTATGTATCTGTATGTATCTGTATGTGTCTGTTTGTATTTGTATGTATCTGTATGTATCTGTATGGATAAGTATGTATCTGTATGTATCTGTATGTATCTGTATGTATCTGTATGTATCTGTATGTATCTCTGTTTGTATCTGTATGTATCTGTATCTGTATGTATCTGTATCTGTATGTATCTGTATGTATCTGTATGTATCTGTATATATCTGTATGTATCTTTATGTATCTTTATGTATCTGTATGTAGCTGTATGTATCTGAATGTATCTGTATGTATCTCTGTATGTATCTGGATGTATCTGTATGTATCTGTATGTATCTGTATGTATCTGTATGTATCTGTATGTATCTGTATGTATCTGTATGTATCTGTATGTATCTGTTTGTATCTGTATGTATCTGTATAAATCTGTATGTATCTGTATGTATCTGTATGTGTCAGTATGTATCTGTATGTATCTGAATGTATCTGTATCTATCTGTATGTATCTGTATGTATCTAGAGGTATCTGTATGTATCTGTATGTATCTCTTTGTATCTGTATGTATCTGTATGTATCTGTATGTATCTGGATGTATCTGTATGTATCTGTATGTATCTGTATGTATCTGTATGTATCTGTATGTATCTGTATGTATCTGTATGTATCTGTATGTAGCTGTATGTATCTGTATGTATCTGTATGTATCTGTATGTATCTGTATGTATCTCTATGTATCTGTATGTATCTGTATGTATCTGGATGTATCTGTATGTATCGGTATGTATCTGTATGTATCTGTATGTATATGTATGTATCTTTATGTATCTTTATGTATCTGTATGTATCTGTATGTATCTGTATGTATCTGTATATATATCTCTATGTATCTGTATGTATCTGTATGTATCTGTATGTATCATTATGTATCTGTATGTATCTGTATGTATCTGTATCTATCTGTATGTATCTGTATGTATCTAGAGGTATCTGTATGTATCTGTATGTATATCTTTGTATCTGTATGTATCTGTATGTATCTGTATGTATCTGTATGTATCTGTATGTATCTGTATGTATCTGTATGTATCTGTATGTATCTGTATGTATCTTTATGTATCTGTTTGTATCTGTATGTATCTGTATGTATCTGTATGTATCTGTATGTATCTGTATGTATCTGTATGTATCTGTATGTATCTGAATTTATCTGTATGTATCTCTGTATGTATCTGGATGTATCTGTATGTATCTATATGTATCTGTATGTATCTGTATGTAGTATGTATCTGTATGTATCTGTATGTATCTGTATGTATCTGTATGTATTTGTATGTATCTGTATGTATCTGTTTGTATCTTTATGTGTCAGTATGTATCTGTATGTATCTGTATGTATCTGTATGTATCTGTATGTATCTGTATGTATCTGTATGTATCTGTATGTATCTGTATGTATCTTTATGTATCTTTATGTATCTGTATGTAGCTGTATGTATCTGTATGTATCTGTATGTATCTGAATGTATCTGTATGTATCTGCATGTATCTTTATGTATCTTTATGTATCTTTATGTATCTGTATGTATCTGTATGTATCTGTATGTATCTCTGTATGTATCTGTATGTATCTGCATGTATGTATCTTTATGTATCTGTATGTAGCTGTATGTATCTGTATGTATCTGTATGTATCTGTATGTATAAGTATGTATCTGTATGTATCTGTATGTATCTGTATGTATCTGTATGTATCTGTATGTATCTGTATGTATCTGTATGTATCTATATGTATCTTTATGTATCTTTATGTATCTTTATGTATCTGTATGTATCTGTATCTATCTGTATGTATCTGTATGTATCTAGAGGTATATGTATGTTTCTGTATGTATCTGTATGTGTCTGTTTGTATTTGTATGTATATGTATGTCTGTATGGATAAGTATGTATCTGTATGTATCTGTATGTATCTGTATGTATCTGTATGTATCTGTATGTATCTGTATGTATCTGTATGTATCTGTATGTATCTGTATGTATCTGTATGGATAAGTATGTATCTTTATGAATCTTTATGTATCTGTATGTATCTTTATGTATCTTTATGTATCTGTATGTATCTGTATGTATCTGAATGTATCTGTATGTATCTGTATGTATCTGTATGTATCTGTATGTATCTGTATGTATCTGTATGTATCTGTATGTATCTACATGTATCTTTATGTATCTTTATTTATCTTTATGTATCTGTATGTATCTGTATCTATCTGTATGTATCTGTATGTATCTAGAGGTATATGTATGTTTCTGTATGTATCTGTATGTATCTGTATGTATCTGTATGTATCTGTATGTATCTGTATGTCTGTATGGATAAGTATGTATCTGTATGTATCTGTATGTATCTGTATGTATCTGTATGTATCTGTATGGATAAGTATGTATCTTTATGAATCTTTATGTATCTGTATCTTTATGTATCTTTATGTATCTTTATGTATCTGTATGTATCTGTATGTATCTGAATGTATCTGAATGTATCTGTATGTATCTGTATGTATCTAGAGGTATATGTATCTTTCTGTATGTATCTGTATGAATCTGTATGTATCTCTATGTATCTGTATGTATCTGTATGTATCTGTATGTATCTTTATGTATCTTTATGTATCTGTATGTTGCTGTATGTATCTGTATGTATCTGTATGTATCTGTATGTATCTGTATGTATCTGTATGTATCTGTATGTATCTGTATGTATCTGTATGTATCTGTATGTAGCTGTATGTATCTGTATGTATCTGTATGTTACTGTATGTGTCAGTATGTATCTGTATGTATCTGTATGTATCTGTATGTATCTGTATGTATCTCTGTATGTATCTGTATGTATCTGTATGTATCTGTATGTATCTTTATGTATCTGTATGTAGCTGTATGTATCTGTATGTATCTGTATGTTACTGTATGTGTCAGTATGTATCTGTATGTATCTGTATGTATCTGTATGTATCTGTATGTATCTGTATGTATCTGTATGTATCTGTATGTATCTGTATGTATCTTTATGCATCTTTATGTATCTGTATGTATCTGTATCTATCTGTATGTATCTGTATGTATCTAGAGGTATATGTATGTTTCTGTATATATCTGTATGTATCTGTATGTGTCTGTTTGTATTTGTATGTATCTGTATGTATCTGTATGGATAAGTATGTATCATTATGTATCTGTATGTATCTGTATGTATCTGTATCTATCTGTATGTATCTGTATGTATCTAGAGGTATCTGTATGTATCTGTATGTATCTCTTTGTATCTGTATGTATCTGTATGTATCTGTATGTATCTGTATGTATCTGCATGTATCTGTATGTATCTGTATGTATCTGTATGTATCTGAATGTATCTGTATGTATCTCTGTATGTATCTGAATGTATCTGAATGTATCTGTATGTATCTGTATGTATCTAGAGGTATATGTATGTTTCTGTATGTATCTGTATGAATCTGTATGTATCTCTATGTATCTGTATGTATCTGTATGTATCTTTATGTATCTTTATGTATCTGTATGTTGCTGTATGTATCTGTATGTATCTGTATGTATCTATATGTATCTGTATGTATCTGTATGTAGCTGTATGTATCTTTATGTATCTTTATGTATCTGTATGTTGCTGTATGTATCTGTATGTATCTGTATGTATCTGTATGTATCTCTGTATGTATCTGTATGTATCTGTATGTATCTGTATGTATCTTTATGTATCTGTATGTAGCTGTATGTATCTGTATGTATCTGTATGTTACTGTATGTGTCAGTATGTATCTGTATGTATCTGTATGTATCTGTATGTATCTGTATGTATCTGTATGTATCTGTATGTATCTTTATGCATCTTTAGGTATCTGTATGTATCTGTATCTATCTGTATGTATCTGTATGTATCTAGAGGTATATGTATGTTTCTGTATATATCTGTATGTATCTGTATGTGTCTGTTTGTATTTGTATGTATCTGTATGTATATGTATGGATAAGTATGTATCTGTATGTATCTGTATGTATCTGTATGTATCTCTGTTTGTATCTGTATGTATCTGTATCTGTATGTATCTGTATCTGTATGTATCTGTATGTATCTGTATGTATCTGTATGTATCTGTATATATCTGTATGTATCTTTATGTATCTGTATGTAGCTGTATGTATCTGAATGTATCTGTATGTATCTCTGTATGTATCTGGATGTATCTGTATGTATCTGTATGTATCTGTATGTATCTGTATGTATCTGTATGTATCTGTTTGTATCTGTATGTATCTTTATGTATCTGTATGTTTCTGTATGTATCTGTATGTATCTGTATGTATCTGTATGTATCTTTATGGATAAGTATGTATCTTTATGTGTCTTTATGTATCTGTATGTATCTTTATGTATCTTTATGTATCTTTATGTATCTTTATGTATCTTTATGTATCTGTATGTATCTGTATGTATCTGTATGTATCTGTATGTATCTGTTTGTATCTGTATGTATCTGTATGTATCTGTATGAATCTGTATGTATCTCTATGTATCTGTTTGTATCTGTATGTATCTGTATGTATCTGTATGTATCTGTATGTATCTGTATGTATCTTTATGTATCTGTTTGTATCTGTATGTATCTGTATGTATCTGTATGTATCTGTATGTGTCTGTATGTATCTGTATGTATCTGTATGTATCTGTATTTATCTGAATGTATCTGTATGTATCTCTGTATGTATCTGGATGTATCTGTATGTATCTATATGTATCTGTATGTATCTGTTTGTAGTATGTATCTGTATGTATCTGTATGTATCTGTATGTATCTGTATGTATCTGTATGTATCTGTATGTATCTGTATGTATCTGTATGTATCTCTATGTATCTGTATGTATCTGTATGTATCTGGATGTATCTGTATGTATCTGTATGTATCTGTATGTATCTGTATGTGTCTGTATGTATCTTTATGTATCTTTATGTATCTGTATGTAGCTGTATGTATCTGTATGTATCTGTTTGTATCTGTATGTATCTTTATGTATCTGTATGTATCTGTATGTATCATTATGTATCTGTATGTATCTCTATGTATCTCTATGTGTCTGTATGTATTTGTATGTATCTGGATGTATCTGTATGTATCTGTATGTATCTTTATGTATCTTTATGTATCTGTATGTAGCGGTATGTATCTGTATGTATCTGTATGTATCTGAATGTATCTGTATGTATCTGCATGTATCTTTATGTATCTTTATGTATCTTTATGTATCTGCATGTATCTGTATGTATCTGTATGTATCTCTGTATGTATCTGTATGTTGTATGTTTCTGTATGTATCTGTATGTATCTGTATGTGTCTGTTTGTATTTGTATGTATCTGTATGTATCTGTATGGATAAGTATGTATCTGTATGTATCTGTATGTATCTGTATGTATCTCTGTTTGTATCTGTATGTATCTGTATCTGTATGTATCTGTATCTGTATGTATCTGTATGTATCTGTATGTATCTGTATATATCTGTATGTATCTTTATGTATCTTTATGTATCTGTATGTAGCTGTATGTATCTGTATGTATCTGTATGTATCTCTGTATGTATCTGTATGTATCTGCATGTATGTATCTTTATGTATCTGTATGTTGCTGTATGTATCTGTATGTATCTGTATGTATCTGTATGTATCTGTATGTATCTGTATGTATCTGTATGTATCTGTATGTATCTGTATGTATCTGTATGTATCTGTATGTATCTGTATGTATCTGTATGTATCTATATGTATCTTTATGTATCTTTATGTATCTTTATGTATCTGTATGTATCTGTATCTATCTGTATGTATCTGTATGTATCTAGAGGTATATGTATGTTTCTGTATGTATCTGTATGTGTCTGTTTGTATTTGTATGTATCTGTATGTCTGTATGGATAAGTATGTATCTGTATGTATCTGTATGTATCTGTATGTATCTGTATGTATCTGTATGTATCTGTATGTATCTCTGTATGTATCTGGATGTATCTGTATGTATCTGTATGTATCTGTATGTATCTGTATGTATCTGTATGTATCTGTATGTATCTGTATGTATCTGTATGTATCTTTATGTATCTTTATGTATCTGTATGTATCTGTATCTATCTGTATGTATCTGTATGTATCTAGAGGTATATGTATGTTTCTGTATATATCTGTATGTATCTTTATGTGTCTGTTTGTATTTGTATGTATCTGTATGTATATGTATGGATAAGTATGTATCTGTATGTATCTGTATGTATCTGTATGTATCTCTGTTTGTATCTGTATGTATCTGTATCTGTATGTATCTGTATCTGTATGTATCTGTATGTATCTGTATGTATCTGTATGTATCTGTATGTATCTGTATGTATCTTTATGTATCTGTATGTAGCTGTATGTATCTGAATGTATCTGAATGTATCTCTGTATGTATCTGGATGTATCTGTATGTATCTGTATGTATCTGTATGTATCTGTATGTATCTGTATGTATCTGTTTGTATCTGTATGTATCTTTATGTATCTGTATGTTTCTGTATGTATCTGTATGTATCTGTATGTATCTGTATGTATCTTTATGGATAAGTATGTATCTTTATGTGTCTTTATGTATCTGTATGTATCTTTATGTATCTTTATGTATCTTTATGTATCTTTATGTATCTTTATGTATCTTTATGTATCTGTATGTATCTGTATGTATCTGTATGTATCTCTGTTTGTATCTGTATGTATCTGTATCTGTATGTATCTGTATCTGTATGTATCTGTATGTATCTGTATGTATCTGTATGTATCTGTATATATCTGTATGTATCTTTATGTATCTGTATGTAGCTGTATGTATCTGAATGTATCTGTATGTATCTCTGTATGTATCTGTATGTATCTGTATGTATCTGTATGTATCTGTATGTATCTGTATGTATCTGTATGTATCTGTATGTATCTGTATGTATCTTTATGTATCTGTATGTAGCTGTATGTATCTGTATGTATCTGTATGTATCTGTATGTATCTGTATGTATCTGTATGTATCTGTATGTATCTGTATGTATCTGTATGTATCTCTTTGTATCTTTATGTATCTATGTATCTGTATGTATCTGTATCTATCTGTATGTATCTGTATGTATCTAGAGGTATATGTATGTTTCTGTATGTATCTGTATGTATCTGTATGTGTCTGTTTGTATTTGTATGTATCTGTATGTATCTGTATGGATAAGTATGTATCTGTATGTATCTGTATGTATCTGTTTGTATCTGTATGTATCTGTATGTGTCAGTATGTATCTGTATGTATCTGTATGTATCTGTATGTATCTGTATGTATCTGTATGTATCTGTATGTATCTTTATGTATCTTTATGTATCTGTATGTAGCTGTATGTATCTGTATGTATCTGTATGTATCTGAATGTATCGGTATGTATCTGCATGTATCTTTATGTATCTTTATGTATCTGTATGTATCTCTGTATGTATCTGTATGTATCTGTATGTATCTGAATGTATCTTTATGTATCTGTATGTATCTGTATGTATCTGTATGTATATGTATGTATCTGTATGTATCTGTATGTATCTGTATGTATCTGTATGTATCTGTATGTATCTGTATGTATCTGTATGTATCTGTATGTATCTTTATGTATCTTTATGTATCTGTATGTATCTGTTTGTATCTGTATGTATCTGTATGTATCTAGAGGTATATGTATGTATCTGTATGTATCTGTATGTATCTGTATGTATCTGTATGTGTCTGTTTGTATTTGTATGTATCTGGATGTATCTGTATGTATCTATATGTATCTGTATGTATCTGTATGTAGTATATATCTGTATGTATCTGTATGTATCTGTATGTATCTGTATGTATCTGTATGTATCTGTATATATCTCTATGTATCTGTATGTATCTGTATGTATCTGGATGTATCTGTATGTATCTGTATGTATCTGTATGTATCTGTATGTATCTGTATGGATAAGTATGTATCTTTGTGAATCTCTATGTATCTTTATGTATTTGTATGTATCTGTATGTATCTGTATGGATAAGTATGTATCTTTATGTATCTTTATGTATCTGTATGTATCTGTATGTATCTGTATGTATCTGTATGTATCTGTATGTATCTGTATATATCTGTATGTATCTTTATGTATCTGTTTGTATCTGTATGTATCTGTATGTATCTGTATGTATCTGTATGTATCTGTATGTATCTGAATGTATCTGTATGTATCTCTGTATGTATCTGGATGTATCTGTATGTATCTATATGTATCTGTATGTATCTGTATGTAGTATGTATCTGTATGTATCTGTATGTATCTGTATGTATCTGTATGTATTTGTATGTATCTGTATGTATCTGTATGTATCTGTATGTGTCAGTATGTATCTGTATGTATCTGAATGTATCTGTATGTATCTGTATGTATCTGTATGTATCTCTATGTATCTGTATGTATCTGTATGTATCTGTATGTATCTGGATGTATCTGTATGTATCTGTATGTATCTGTATGTATCTGTATGTGTCTGTATGTATCTTTATGTATCTTTATGTATCTGTATGTATCTGTATGTATCTGTATGTATCTCTGTATGTATCTGTATGTATCTGCATGTATGTATCTTTATGTATCTGTATGTAGCTGTATGTATCTGTATGTATCTGTATGTATCTGTATGTATCTGTATGTATCTGTATGTATCTGTATGTATCTGTATGTATCTGTATGTATCTGTATGTATCTGTATGTATCTGTATGTATCTATATGTATCTTTATGTATCTTTATGTATCTGTATGTATCTGTATCTATCTGTATGTATCTGTATGTATCTAGAGGTATATGTATGTTTCTGTATGTATCTGTATGTGTCTGTGTATTTGTATCTGTATGTCTGTATGGATAAGTATGTATCTGTATGTATCTGTATGTATCTGTATGTATCTGTATGTATCTGTATGTATCTGTATGTATCTGTATGTATCTGTATGTATCTGTATGGATAAGTATGTATCTTTATGAATCTTTATGTATCTGTATGTATCTTTATGTATCTTTATGTATCTGTATGTATCTGTATGTATCTGAATGTATCTGTATGTATCTGTATGTATCTGTATGTATCTGTATGTATCTGTATGTATCTGTATGTATCTGTATGTATCTACATGTATCTTTATGTATCTTTATGTATCTTTATGTATCTGTATGTATCTGTATCTATCTGTATGTATCTGTATGTATCTAGAGGTATATGTATGTTTCTGTATGTATCTGTATGTATCTGTATGTATCTGTATGTATCTGTATGTATCTGTATGTCTGTATGGATAAGTATGTATCTGTATGTATCTGTATGTATCTGTATGTATCTGTATGTATCTGTATGGATAAGTATGTATCTTTATGAATCTTCATGTATCTGTATCTTTATGTATCTTTATGTATCTTTATGTATCTGTATGTATCTGTATGTATCTGAATGTATCTGAATGTATCTGTATGTATCTGTATGTATCTAGAGGTATATGTATCTTTCTGTATGTATCTGTATGAATCTGTATGTATCTCTATGTATCTGTATGTATCTGTATGTATCTGTATGTATCTGTATGTATCTTTATGTATCTGTATGTAGCTGTATGTATCTGTATGTATCTGTATGTAGCTGTATGTATCTGTATGTATCTGTATGTTACTGTATGTGTCAGTATGTATCTGTATGTATCTGTATGTATCTGTATGTATCTGTATGTATCTCTGTATGTATCTGTATGTATCTGTATGTATCTGTATGTATCTGTATGTATCTGTATGTAGCTGTATGTATCTGTATGTATCTGTATGTTACTGTATGTGTCAGTATGTATCTGTATGTATCTGTATGTATCTGTATGTATCTGTATGTATCTGTATGTATCTGTATGTATCTTTATGCATCTTTATGTATCTGTATGTATCTGTATCTATCTAAATGTATCTGTATGTATCTAGAGGTATATGTATGTTTCTGTATATATCTGTATGTATCTGTATGTGTCTGTTTGTATTTGTATGTATCTGTATGTATCTGTATGGATAAGTATGTATCTGTATGTATCTGTATGTATCTGTATGTATCTCTGTTTGTATCTGTATGTATCTGTATCTGTATGTATCTGTATCTGTATGTATCTGTATGTATCTGTATGTATCTGTATGTATCTGTATGTATCTGTATGTATCTTTATGTATCTGTATGTAGCTGTATGTATCTGAATGTATCTGTATGTATCTCTGTATGTATCTGAATGTATCTGAATGTATCTGTATGTATCTGTATGTATCTAGAGGTATATGTATGTTTCTGTATGTATCTGTATGAATCTGTATGTATCTCTATGTATCTGTATGTATCTGTATGTATCTTTATGTATCTTTATGTATCTGTATGTTGCTGTATGTATCTGTATGTATCCGTATGTATCTGTATGTATCTGTATGTATCTGTATGTAGCTGTATGTATCTTTATGTATCTTTATGTATCTGTATGTTGCTGTATGTATCTGTATATATCTGTATGTATCTGTATGTATCTCTGTATGTATCTGTATGTATCTGTATGTATCTGTATGTATCTTTATGTATCTGTATGTAGCTGTATGTATCTGTATGTATCTGTATGTTACTGTATGTGTCAGTATGTATCTGTATGTATCTGTATGTATCTGTATGTATCTGTATGTATCTGTATGTATCTGTATGTATCTGTATGTATCTGTATGTATCTTTATGTATCTGTATGTATCTGTATGTATCTGTATCTATCTGTATGTATCTGTATGTATCTAGAGGTATATGTATGTTTCTGTATATATCTGTATGTATCTGTATGTGTCTGTTTGTATTTGTATGTATCTGTATGTATATGTATGGATAAGTATGTATCTGTATGTATCTGTATGTATCTGTATGTATCTCTGTTTGTATCTGTATGTATCTGTATCTGTATGTATCTGTATCTGTATGTATCTGTATGTATCTGTATGTATCTGTATGTATCTGTATATATCTGTATGTATCTTTATGTATCTGTATGTAGCTGTATGTATCTGAATGTATCTGTATGTATCTCTGTATGTATCTGGATGTATCTGTATGTATCTGTATGTATCTGTATGTATCTGTATGTATCTGTATGTATCTGTTTGTATCTGTATGTATCTTTATGTATCTGTATGTTTCTGTATGTATCTGTATGTATCTGTATGTATCTGTATGTATCTGTATCTGTATGTATCTGTATGTATCTGTATGTATCTGTATGTTTCTGTATGTATCTGTATGTATCTGTATGTATCTGTATGTATCTGTATGTATCTCTATGTATCTGTATGTATCTGTATGTATCTGGATGTATCTGTATGTATCTGTATGTATCTGTATGTGTCTGTATGTATCTTTATGTATCTTTATGTATCTGTATGTAGCTGTATGTATCTGTATGTATCTGTTTGTATCTGTATGTATCTTTATGTATCTGTATGTATCTGTATGTATCATTATGTATCTGTATGTATCTCTATGTATCTCTATGTGTCTGTATGTATTTGTATGTATCTGGATGTATCTGTATGTATCTGTATGTATCTTTATGTATCTTTATGTATCTGTATGTAGCGGTATGTATCTGTATGTATCTGTATGTATCTGAATGTATCTGTATGTATCTGCATGTATCTTTATGTATCTTTATGTATCTTTATGTATCTGCATGTATCTGTATGTATCTGTATGTATCTCTGTATGTATCTGTATGTTGTATGTTTCTGTATGTATCTGTATGTATCTGTATGTGTCTGTTTGTATTTGTATGTATCTGTATGTATCTGTATGGATAAGTATGTATCTGTATGTATCTGTATGTATCTGTATGTATCTGTATCTGTATGTATCTGTATCTGTATGTATCTGTATGTATCTGTATGTATCTGTATGTATCTGTATATATCTGTATGTATCTTTATGTATCTTTATGTATCTGTATGTAGCTGTATGTATCTGAATGTATCTGTATGTATCTCTGTATGTATCTGTATGTATCTGCATGTATGTATCTTTATGTATCTGTATGTAGCTGTATGTATCTGTATGTATCTGTATGTATCTGTATGTATCTGTATGTATCTGTATGTATCTGTATGTATCTGTATGTATCTGTATGTATCTGTATGTATCTGTATGTATCTATATGTATCTTTATGTATCTTTATGTATCTTTATGTATCTGTATGTATCGGTATCTATCTGTATGTATCTGTATGTATCTAGAGGTATATGTATGTTTCTGTATGTATCTGTATGTGTCTGTTTGTATTTGTATGTATCTGTATGTCTGTATGGATAAGTATGTATCTGTATGTATCTGTATGTATCTGTATGTATCTGTATGTATCTGTATGTATCTGTATGTATCTGTATGTATCTGTATGTATCTGTATGTATCTGTATGGATAAGTATGTATCTTTATGAATCTTTATGTATCTGTATGTATCTTTATGTATCTTTATGTATCTGTATGTATCTGTATGTATCTGAATGTATCTGTATGTATCTGTATGTATCTGTATGTATCTGTATGTATCTGTATGTATCTGTATGTATCTGTATGTATCTGTATGTATCTACATGTATCTTTATGTATCTTTATGTATCTTTATGTATCTGTATGTTACTGTATGTGTCAGTATGTATCTGTATGTATCTGTATGTATCTGTATGTATCTGTATGTATCTCTGTATGTATCTGTATGTATCTGTATGTATCTGTATGTATCTTTATGTATCTGTATGTAGCTGTATGTATCTGTATGTATCTGTATGTTACTGTATGTGTCAGTATGTATCTGTATGTATCTGTATGTATCTGTATGTATCTGTATGTATCTGTATGTATCTGTATGTATCTGTATGTATCTGTATGTATCTTTATGTATCTTTATGTATCTGTATGTATCTGTATCTATCTGTATGTATCTGTATGTATCTAGAGGTATATGTATGTTTCTGTATATATCTGTATGTATCTGTATGTGTCTGTTTGTATTTAAATGTATCTGTATGTATCTGTATGGATAAGTATGTATCTGTATGTATCTGTATGTATCTGTATGTATCTCTGTTTGTATCTGTATGTATCTGTATCTGTATGTATCTGTATCTGTATGTATCTGTATGTATCTGTATGTATCTGTATGTATCTGTATGTATCTTTATGTATCTGTATGTAGCTGTATGTATCTGAATGTATCTGTATGTATCTCTGTATGTATCTGAATGTATCTGAATGTATCTGTATGTATCTGTATGTATCTAGAGGTATATGTATGTTTCTGTATGTATCTGTATGAATCTGTATGTATCTCTATGTATCTGTATGTATCTGTATGTATCTTTATGTATCTTTATGTATCTGTATGTTGCTGTATGTATCTGTATGTATCTGTATGTATCTGTATGTATCTGTATGTATCTGTATGTATCTGTATGTATCTGTATGTAGCTGTATGTATCTTTATGTATCTTTATGTATCTGTATGTTGCTGTATGTATCTGTATGTATCTGTATGTATCTGTATGTATCTGTATGTATCTCTGTATGTATCTGTATGTATCTGTATGTATCTGTATGTATCTTTATGTATCTGTATGTAGCTGTATGTATCTGTATGTATCTGTATGTTACTGTATGTGTCAGTATGTATCTGTATGTATCTGTATGTATCTGTATGTATCTGTATGTATCTGTATGTATCAGTATGTATCTGTATGTATCTGTATGTATCTGTATGTATCTTTATGTATCTTTATGTATCTGTATGTATCTGTATGTATCTGTATGTATCTGTATGTATCTAGAGGTATATGTATGTTTCTGTATATATCTGTATGTATCTGTATGTGTCTGTTTGTATTTGTATGTATCTGTATGTATATGTATGGATAAGTATGTATCTGTATGTATCTGTATGTATCTGTATGTATCTCTGTTTGTATCTGTATGTATCTGTATCTGTATGTATCTGTATCTGTATGTATCTGTATGTATCTGTATGTATCTGTATGTATCTGTATATATCTGTATGTATCTTTATGTATCTGTATGTAGCTGTATGTATCTGAATGTATCTGTATGTATCTCTGTATGTATCTGGATGTATCTGTATGTATCTGTATGTATCTGTATGTATCTGTATGTATCTGTATGTATCTGTTTGTATCTGTATGTATCTTTATGTATCTGTATGTTTCTGTATGTATCTGTATGTATCTGTATGTATCTGTATGTATCTTTATGGATAAGTATGTATCTTTATGTGTCTTTATGTATCTGTATGTATCTTTATGTATCTTTATGTATCTTTATGTATCTTTATGTATCTTTATGTATCTGTATGTATCTGTATGTATCTGTATGTATCTGTATGTATCTGTTTGTATCTGTATGTATCTGTATGTATCTGTATGAATCTGTATGTATCTCTATGTATCTGTTTGTATCTGTATGTATCTGTATGTATCTGTATGTATCTGTATGTATCTGTATGTATCTGAATGTATCTGTATGTATCTCTGTATGTATCTGGATGTATCTGTATGTATCTATATGTATCTGTATGTATCTGTTTGTAGTATGTATCTGTATGTATCTGTATGTATCTGTATGTATCTGTATGTATCTGTATGTATCTGTATGTATCTGTATGTATCTGTATGTATCTGTATGTATCTGTTTGTATCTGTATGTATCTTTATGTATCTGTATGTTTCTGTATGTATCTGTATGTATCTGTATGTATCTGTATGTATCTTTATGGATAAGTATGTATCTTTATGTGTCTTTATGTATCTGTATGTATCTTTATGTATCTTTATGTATCTTTATGTATCTTTATGTATCTTTATGTATCTGTATGTATCTGTATGTATCTGTATGTATCTGTATGTATCTGTTTGTATCTGTATGTATCTGTATGTATCTGTATGAATCTGTATGTATCTCTATGTATCTGTTTGTATCTGTATGTATCTGTATGTATCTGTATGTATCTGTATGTATCTGTATGTATCTGTATGTATCTGAATGTATCTGTATGTATCTCTGTATGTATCTGGATGTATCTGTATGTATCTATATGTATCTGTATGTATCTGTTTGTAGTATGTATCTGGATGTATCTGTATGTATCTGTATGTATCTGTATGTATCTGTATGTGTCTGTATGTATCTTTATGTATCTTTATGTATCTGTATGTAGCTGTATGTATCTGTATGTATCTGTTTGTATCTGTATGTATCTTTATGTATCTGTATGTATCTGTATGTATCATTATGTATCTGTATGTATCTCTATGTGTCTGTATGTATTTGTATGTATCTGGATGTATCTGTATGTATCTGTATGTATCTGAATGTATCTGTATGTATCTGCATGTATCTTTATGTATCTTTATGTATCTTTATGTATCTGTATGTATCTGTATGTATCTGTATGTATCTCTGTATGTATCTGTATGTATCTGCATGTATGTATCTTTATGTATCTGTATGTAGCTGTATGTATCTGTATGTATCTGTATGTATCTGTATGTATCTGTATGTATCTGTATGTATCTGTATGTATCTGTATGTATCTGTATGTATCTGTATGTATCTGTATGTATCTGTATGTATCTGTATGTATCTGTATGTATCTGTATGTATCTGAATGTATCTGTATGTATCTCTGTATGTATCTGGATGTATCTGTATGTATCTATATGTATCTGTATGTATCTGTATGTAGTATGTATCTGTATGTATCTGTATGTATCTGTATGTATCTGTATGTATTTGTATGTATCTGTATGTATCTGTTTGTATCTTTATGTGTCAGTATGTATCTGTATGTATCTGTATGTATCTGTATGTATCTGTATGTATCTGTATGTATCTGTATGTATCTGTATGTATCTGTATGTATCTTTATGTATCTTTATGTATCTGTATGTAGCTGTATGTATCTGTATGTATCTGTATGTATCTGAATGTATCTGTATGTATCTGCATGTATCTTTATGTATCTTTATGTATCTTTATGTATCTGTATGTATCTGTATGTATCTGTATGTATCTCTGTATGTATCTGTATGTATCTGCATGTATGTATCTTTATGTATCTGTATGTAGCTGTATGTATCTGTATGTATCTGTATGTATCTGTATGTATCTGTATGTATCTGTATGTATCTGTATGTATCTGTATGTATCTGTATGTATCTGTATGTATCTGTATGTATCTGTATGTATCTATATGTATCTTTATGTATCTTTATGTATCTTTATGTATCTGTATGTATCTGTATCTATCTGTATGTATCTGTATGTATCTAGAGGTATATGTATGTTTCTGTATGTATCTGTATGTGTCTGTTTGTATTTGTATGTATCTGTATGTCTGTATGGATAAGTATGTATCTGTATGTATCTGTATGTATCTGTATGTATCTGTATGTATCTGTATGTATCTGTATGTATCTGTATGTATCTGTATGTATCTGTATGTATCTGTATGGATAAGTATGTATCTTTATGAATCTTTATGTATCTGTATGTATCTTTATGTATCTTTATGTATCTGTATGTATCTGTATGTATCTGAATGTATCTGTATGTATCTGTATGTATCTGTATGTATCTGTATGTATCTGTATGTATCTGTATGTATCTGTATGTATCTACATGTATCTTTATGTATCTTTATGTATCTTTATGTATCTGTATGTATCTGTATCTATCTGTATGTATCTGTATGTATCTAGAGGTATATGTATGTTTCTGTATGTATCTGTATGTATCTGTATGTATCTGTATTTATCTGTATGTATCTGTATGTCTGTATGGATAAGTATGTATCTGTATGTATCTGTATGTATCTGTATGTATCTGTATGTATCTGTATGGATAAGTATGTATCTTTATGAATCTTTATGTATCTGTATCTTTATGTATCTTTATGTATCTTTATGTATCTGTATGTATCTGTATGTATCTGAATGTATCTGAATGTATCTGTATGTATCTGTATGTATCTAGAGGTATATGTATCTTTCTGTATGTATCTGTATGAATCTGTATGTATCTCTATGTATCTGTATGTATCTGTATGTATCTGTATGTATCTTTATGTATCTTTATGTATCTGTATGTTGCTGTATGTATCTGTATGTATCTGTATGTATCTGTATGTATCTGTATGTATCTGTATGTATCTGTATGTATCTGTATGTATCTGTATGTATCTGTATGTATCTGTATGTAGCTGTATGTATCTGTATGTATCTGTATGTTACTGTATGTGTCAGTATGTATCTGTATGTATCTGTATGTATCTGTATGTATCTGTATGTATCTCTGTATGTATCTGTATGTATCTGTATGTATCTGTATGTATCTTTATGTATCTGTATGTAGCTGTATGTATCTGTATGTATCTGTATGTTACTGTATGTGTCAGTATGTATCTGTATGTATCTGTATGTATCTGTATGTATCTGTATGTATCTGTATGTATCTGTATGTATCTGTATGTATCTGTATGTATCTGTATGTATCTTTATGTATCTTTATGTATCTGTATGTATCTGTATCTATCTGTATGTATCTGTATGTATCTAGAGGTATATGTATGTTTCTGTATATATCTGTATGTATCTGTATGTGTCTGTTTGTATTTGTATGTATCTGTATGTATCTGTATGGATAAGTATGTATCATTATGTATCTGTATGTATCTGTATGTATCTGTATCTATCTGTATGTATCTGTATGTATCTAGTGGTATCTGTATGTATCTGTATGTATCTCTTTGTATCTGTATGTATCTGTATGTATCTGTATGTATCTCTATGTATCTGCATGTATCTGTATGTATCTGTATGTATCTGTATGTATCTGAATGTATCTGTATGTATCTCTGTATGTATCTGAATGTATCTGAATGTATCTGTATGTATCTGTATGTATCTAGAGGTATATGTATGTTTCTGTATGTATCTGTATGAATCTGTATGTATCTCTATGTATCTGTATGTATCTGTATGTATCTTTATGTATCTTTATGTATCTGTATGTTGCTGTATGTATCTGTATGTATCTGTATGTATCTATATGTATCTGTATGTATCTGTATGTAGCTGTATGTATCTTTATGTATCTTTATGTATCTGTATGTTGCTGTATGTATCTGTATGTATCTGTATGTATCTGTATGTATCTCTGTATGTATCTGTATGTATCTGTATGTATCTGTATGTATCTTTATGTATCTGTATGTAGCTGTATGTATCTGTATGTATCTGTATGTTACTGTATGTGTCAGTATGTATCTGTATGTATCTGTATGTATCTGTATGTATCTGTATGTATCTGTATGTATCTGTATGTATCTTTATGCATCTTTAGGTATCTGTATGTATCTGTATCTATCTGTATGTATCTGTATGTATCTAGAGGTATATGTATGTTTCTGTATATATCTGTATGTATCTGTATGTGTCTGTTTGTATTTGTATGTATCTGTATGTATATGTATGGATAAGTATGTATCTGTATGTATCTGTATGTATCTGTATGTATCTCTGTTTGTATCTGTATGTATCTGTATCTGTATGTATCTGTATCTGTATGTATCTGTATGTATCTGTATGTATCTGTATGTATCTGTATGTATCTGTATGTATCTTTATGTATCTGTATGTAGCTGTATGTATCTGAATGTATCTGTATGTATCTCTGTATGTATCTGGATGTATCTGTATGTATCTGTATGTATCTGTATGTATCTGTATGTATCTGTTTGTATCTGTATGTATCTGTATGTATCTGTATGTATCTGTATGTATCTGTATGTATCTGTATGTATCTGTATGTATCTTTATGGATAAGTATGTATCTTTATGTGTCTTTATGTATCTGTATGTATCTTTATGTATCTTTATGTATCTTTATGTATCTTTATGTATGTTTATGTATCTGTATGTATCTGTATGTATCTGTATGTATCTGTATGTATCTGTATGTATCTGTATGTATCTGTATGTATCTGTATGAATCTGTATGTATCTCTATGTATCTGTTTGTATCTGTATGTATCTGTATGTATCTGTATGTATCTGTATGTATCTGTATGTATCTTTATGTATCTGTTTGTATCTGTATGTATCTGTATGTATCTGTATGTATCTGTATGTGTCTGTATGTATCTGTATGTATCTGTATGTATCTGTATGTATCTGTATGTATCTGTATGTATCTCTGTATGTATCTGGATGTATCTGTATGTATCTATATGTATCTGTATGTATCTGTTTGTAGTATGTTTCTGTATGTATCTGTATGTATCTGTATGTATCTGTATGTATCTGTATGTATCTGTATGTATCTGTATGTATCTGTATGTATCTCTATGTATCTGTATGTATCTGTATGTATCTGGATGTATCTGTATGTATCTGTATGTATCTGTATGTATCTGTATGTGTCTGTATGTATCTTTATGTATCTTTATGTATCTGTATGTAGCTGTATGTATCTGTATGTATCTGTTTGTATCTGTATGTATCTTTATGTATCTGTATGTATCTGTATGTATCATTATGTATCTGTATGTATCTCTATGTATCTCTATGTGTCTGTATGTATCTGTATGTATCTGAATGTATCTGTATGTATCTGCATGTATCTTTATGTATCTTTATGTATCTTTATGTATCTGCATGTATCTGTATGTATCTGTATGTATCTCTGTATGTATCTGTATGTTGTATGTTTCTGTATGTATCTGTATGTATCTGTATGTGTCTGTTTGTATTTGTATGTATCTGTATGTATCTGTATGGATAAGTATGTATCTGTATGTATCTGTATGTATCTGTATGTATCTCTGTTTGTATCTGTATGTATCTGTATCTGTATGTATCTGTATCTGTATGTATCTGTATGTATCTGTATGTATCTGTATGTATCTGTATGTATCTGTATGTATCTTTATGTATCTTTATGTATCTGTATGTAGCTGTATGTATCTGAATGTATCTGTATGTATCTCTGTATGTATCTGTATGTATCTGCATGTATGTATCTTTATGTATCTGTATGTTGCTGTATGTATCTGTATGTATCTGTATGTATCTGTATGTATCTGTATGTATCTGTATGTATCTGTATGTATCTGTATGTATCTGTATGTATCTGTATGTATCTGTATGTATCTGTATGTATCTGTATGTATCTATATGTATCTTTATGTATCTTTATGTATCTTTATGTATCTGTATGTATCTGTATCTATCTGTATGTATCTGTATGTATCTAGAGGTATATGTATGTTTCTGTATGTATCTGTATGTGTCTGTTTGTATTTGTATGTATCTGTATGTCTGTATGGATAAGTATGTATCTGTATGTATCTGTATGTATCTGTATGTATCTGTATGTATCTGTATGTATCTGTATGTATCTCTGTATGTATCTGGATGTATCTGTATGTATCTGTATGTATCTGTATGTATCTGTATGTATCTGTATGTATCTGTATGTATCTGTATGTATCTGTATGTATCTTTATGCATCTTTATGTATCTGTATGTATCTGTATCTATCTGTATGTATCTGTATGTATCTAGAGGTATATGTATGTTTCTGTATGTATCTGTATGTATCTGTATGTGTCTGTTTGTATTTGTATGTATCTGTATGTATCTGTATGGATAAGTATGTATCTGTATGTATCTGTATGTATCTAGAGGTATATGTATGTTTCTGTATGTATCTGTATGTGTCTGTGTATTTGTATGTATCTGTATGTCTGTATGGATAAGTATGTATCTGTATGTATCTGTATGTATCTGTATGTATCTGTATGTATCTGTATGTATCTGTATGTATCTGTATGTATCTGTATGGATAAGTATGTATCTTTATGAATCTTTATGTATCTGTATGTATCTTTATGTATCTTTATGTATCTGTATGTATCTGTATGTATCTGTATGTATCTGTATGTATCTGTATGTATCTGTATGTATCTGTATGTATCTGTATGTATCTGTATGTATCTGTATGTATCTACATGTATCTTTATGTATCTTTATGTATCTTTATGTATCTGTATGTATCTGTATCTATCTGTATGTATCTGTATGTATCTAGAGGTATATGTATGTTTCTGTATGTATCTGTATGTATCTGTATGTATCTGTATGTATCTGTATGTATCTGTATGTCTGTATGGATAAGTATGTATCTGTATGTATCTGTATGTATCTGTATGTATCTGTATGTATCTGTATGGATAAGTATGTATCTTTATGAATCTTCATGTATCTGTATCTTTATGTATCTTTATGTATCTTTATGTATCTGTATGTATCTGTATGTATCTGTATGTATCTGTATGTATCTGTATGTATCTGTATGTATCTAGAGGTATATGTATCTTTCTGTATGTATCTGTATGAATCTGTATGTATCTCTATGTATCTGTATGTATCTGTATGTATCTGTATGTATCTTTATGTATCTTTATGTATCTGTATGTAGCTGTATGTATCTGTATGTATCTGTATGTAGCTGTATGTATCTGTATGTATCTGTATGTTACTGTATGTGTCAGTATGTATCTGTATGTATCTGTATGTATCTGTATGTATCTGTATGTATCTCTGTATGTATCTGTATGTATCTGTATGTATCTGTATGTATCTGTATGTATCTGTATGTAGCTGTATGTATCTGTATGTATCTGTATGTTACTGTATGTGTCAGTATGTATCTGTATGTATCTGTATGTATCTGTATGTATCTGTATGTATCTGTATGTATCTGTATGTATCTTTATGTATCTTTATGTATCTGTATGTATCTGTATCTATCTAAATGTATCTGTATGTATCTAGAGGTATATGTATGTTTCTGTATATATCTGTATGTATCTGTATGTGTCTGTTTGTATTTGTATGTATCTGTATGTATCTGTATGGATAAGTATGTATCTGTATGTATCTGTATGTATCTGTATGTATCTCTGTTTGTATCTGTATGTATCTGTATCTGTATGTATCTGTATCTGTATGTATCTGTATGTATCTGTATGTATCTGTATGTATCTGTATATATCTGTATGTATCTTTATGTATCTGTATGTAGCTGTATGTATCTGAATGTATCTGTATGTATCTCTGTATGTATCTGAATGTATCTGAATGTATCTGTATGTATCTGTATGTATCTAGAGGTATATGTATGTTTCTGTATGTATCTGTATGAATCTGTATGTATCTCTATGTATCTGTATGTATCTGTATGTATCTTTATGTATCTTTATGTATCTGTATGTTGCTGTATGTATCTGTATGTATCCGTATGTATCTGTATGTATCTGTATGTATCTGTATGTAGCTGTATGTATCTTTATGTATCTTTATGTATCTGTATGTTGCTGTATGTATCTGTATATATCTGTATGTATCTGTATGTATCTCTGTATGTATCTGTATGTATCTGTATGTATCTGTATGTATCTGTATGTATCTGTATGTATCTGTATGTATCTGTATGTATCTGTATGTTACTGTATGTGTCAGTATGTATCTGTATGTATCTGTATGTATCTGTATGTATCTGTATGTATCTGTATGTATCTGTATGTATCTGTATGTATCTGTATGTATCTTTATGCATCTTTATGTATCTGTATGTATCTGTATCTATCTGTATGTATCTGTATGTATCTAGAGGTATATGTATGTTTCTGTATATATCTGTATGTATCTGTATGTGTCTGTTTGTATTTGTATGTATCTGTATGTATATGTATGGATAAGTATGTATCTGTATGTATCTGTATGTATCTGTATGTATCTCTGTTTGTATCTGTATGTATCTGTATCTGTATGTATCTGTATCTGTATGTATCTGTATGTATCTGTATGTATCTGTATGTATCTGTATATATCTGTATGTATCTTTATGTATCTGTATGTAGCTGTATGTATCTGAATGTATCTGTATGTATCTCTGTATGTATCTGGATGTATCTGTATGTATCTGTATGTATCTGTATGTATCTGTATGTATCTGTATGTATCTGTTTGTATCTGTATGTATCTTTATGTATCTGTATGTTTCTGTATGTATCTGTATGTATCTGTATGTATCTGTATGTATCTGTATCTGTATGTATCTGTATGTATCTGTATGTATCTGTATGTATCTGTATGTATCTGTATGTATCTGTATGTATCTGTATGTATCTGTATGTATCTCTATGTATCTGTATGTATCTGTATGTATCTGGATGTATCTGTATGTATCTGTATGTATCTGTATGTGTCTGTATGTATCTTTATGTATCTTTATGTATCTGTATGTAGCTGTATGTATCTGTATGTATCTGTTTGTATCTGTATGTATCTTTATGTATCTGTATGTATCTGTATGTATCATTATGTATCTGTATGTATCTCTATGTATCTCTATGTGTCTGTATGTATTTGTATGTATCTGGATGTATCTGTATGTATCTGTATGTATCTTTATGTATCTTTATGTATCTGTATGTAGCGGTATGTATCTGTATGTATCTGTATGTATCTGAATGTATCTGTATGTATCTGCATGTATCTTTATGTATCTTTATGTATCTTTATGTATCTGCATGTATCTGTATGTATCTGTATGTATCTCTGTATGTATCTGTATGTTGTATGTTTCTGTATGTATCTGTATGTATCTGTATGTGTCTGTTTGTATTTGTATGTATCTGTATGTATCTGTATGGATAAGTATGTATCTGTATGTATCTGTATGTATCTGTATGTATCTGTATCTGTATGTATCTGTATCTGTATGTATCTGTATGTATCTGTATGTATCTGTATGTATCTGTATATATCTGTATGTATCTTTATGTATCTTTATGTATCTGTATGTAGCTGTATGTATCTGAATGTATCTGTATGTATCTCTGTATGTATCTGTATGTATCTGCATGTATGTATCTTTATGTATCTGTATGTAGCTGTATGTATCTGTATGTATCTGTATGTATCTGTATGTATCTGTATGTATCTGTATGTATCTGTATGTATCTGTATGTATCTGTATGTATCTGTATGTATCTGTATGTATCTATATGTATCTTTATGTATCTTTATGTATCTTTATGTATCTGTATGTATCGGTATCTATCTGTATGTATCTGTATGTATCTAGAGGTATATGTATGTTTCTGTATGTATCTGTATGTGTCTGTTTGTATTTGTATGTATCTGTATGTCTGTATGGATAAGTATGTATCTGTATGTATCTGTATGTATCTGTATGTATCTGTATGTATCTGTATGTATCTGTATGTATCTGTATGTATCTGTATGTATCTGTATGTATCTGTATGGATAAGTATGTATCTTTATGAATCTTTATGTATCTGTATGTATCTTTATGTATCTTTATGTATCTGTATGTATCTGTATGTATCTGAATGTATCTGTATGTATCTGTATGTATCTGTATGTATCTGTATGTATCTGTATGTATCTGTATGTATCTGTATGTATCTACATGTATCTTTATGTATCTTTATGTATCTTTATGTATCTGTATGTATCTGTATCTATCTGTATGTATCTGTATGTATCTAGAGGTATATGTATGTTTCTGTATGTATCTGTATGTATCTGTATGTATCTGTATTTATCTGTATGTATCTGTATGTCTGTATGGATAAGTATGTATCTGTATGTATCTGTATGTATCTGTATGTATCTGTATGTATCTGTATGGATAAGTATGTATCTTTATGAATCTTTATGTATCTGTATCTTTATGTATCTTTATGTATCTTTATGTATCTGTATGTATCTGTATGTATCTGAATGTATCTGTATGTATCTGTATGTATCTGTATGTATCTGTTTGTATCTGTATGTATCTGTATGTATCTGTATGAATCTGTATGTATCTCTATGTATCTGTTTGTATCTGTATGTATCTGTATGTATCTGTATGTATCTGTATGTATCTGTATGTATCTGAATGTATCTGTATGTATCTCTGTATGTATCTGGATGTATCTGTATGTATCTGTATGTATCTGTATGTATCTGTATGTATCTGTATGTATCTGTTTGTATCTGTATGTATCTTTATGTATCTGTATGTTTCTGTATGTATCTGTATGTATCTGTATGTATCTGTATGTATCTTTATGGATAAGTATGTATCTTTATGTGTCTTTATGTATCTGTATGTATCTTTATGTATCTTTATGTATCTTTATGTATCTTTATGTATCTTTATGTATCTGTATGTATCTGTATGTATCTGTATGTATCTGTATGTATCTGTTTGTATCTGTATGTATCTGTATGTATCTGTATGAATCTGTATGTATCTCTATGTATCTGTTTGTATCTGTATGTATCTGTATGTATCTGTATGTATCTGTATGTATCTGTATGTATCTGAATGTATCTGTATGTATCTCTGTATGTATCTGGATGTATCTGTATGTATCTATATGTATCTGTATGTATCTGTTTGTAGTATGTATCTGTATGTATCTGTATGTATCTGTATGTATCTGTATGTATCTGTATGTATCTGTATGTATCTGTATGTATCTGTATGTATCTGTATGTATCTGTTTGTATCTGTATGTATCTTTATGTATCTGTATGTTTCTGTATGTATCTGTATGTATCTGTATGTATCTGTATGTATCTTTATGGATAAGTATGTATCTTTATGTGTCTTTATGTATCTGTATGTATCTTTATGTATCTTTATGTATCTTTATGTATCTTTATGTATCTTTATGTATCTGTATGTATCTGTATGTATCTGTATGTATCTGTATGTATCTGTTTGTATCTGTATGTATCTGTATGTATCTGTATGAATCTGTATGTATCTCTATGTATCTGTTTGTATCTGTATGTATCTGTATGTATCTGTATGTATCTGTATGTATCTGTATGTATCTGTATGTATCTGAATGTATCTGTATGTATCTCTGTATGTATCTGGATGTATCTGTATGTATCTATATGTATCTGTATGTATCTGTTTGTAGTATGTATCTGGATGTATCTGTATGTATCTGTATGTATCTGTATGTATCTGTATGTGTCTGTATGTATCTTTATGTATCTTTATGTATCTGTATGTAGCTGTATGTATCTGTATGTATCTGTTTGTATCTGTATGTATCTTTATGTATCTGTATGTATCTGTATGTATCATTATGTATCTGTATGTATCTCTATGTGTCTGTATGTATTTGTATGTATCTGGATGTATCTGTATGTATCTGTATGTATCTGAATGTATCTGTATGTATCTGCATGTATCTTTATGTATCTTTATGTATCTTTATGTATCTGTATGTATCTGTATGTATCTGTATGTATCTCTGTATGTATCTGTATGTATCTGCATGTATGTATCTTTATGTATCTGTATGTAGCTGTATGTATCTGTATGTATCTGTATGTATCTGTATGTATCTGTATGTATCTGTATGTATCTGTATGTATCTGTATGTATCTGTATGTATCTGTATGTATCTGTATGTATCTGTATGTATCTGTATGTATCTGTATGTATCTGTATGTATCTGAATGTATCTGTATGTATCTCTGTATGTATCTGGATGTATCTGTATGTATCTATATGTATCTGTATGTATCTGTATGTAGTATGTATCTGTATGTATCTGTATGTATCTGTATGTATCTGTATGTATTTGTATGTATCTGTATGTATCTGTTTGTATCTTTATGTGTCAGTATGTATCTGTATGTATCTGTATGTATCTGTATGTATCTGTATGTATCTGTATGTATCTGTATGTATCTGTATGTATCTGTATGTATCTTTATGTATCTTTATGTATCTGTATGTAGCTGTATGTATCTGTATGTATCTGTATGTATCTGAATGTATCTGTATGTATCTGCATGTATCTTTATGTATCTTTATGTATCTTTATGTATCTGTATGTATCTGTATGTATCTGTATGTATCTCTGTATGTATCTGTATGTATCTGCATGTATGTATCTTTATGTATCTGTATGTAGCTGTATGTATCTGTATGTATCTGTATGTATCTGTATGTATCTGTATGTATCTGTATGTATCTGTATGTATCTGTATGTATCTGTATGTATCTGTATGTATCTGTATGTATCTGTATGTATCTATATGTATCTTTATGTATCTTTATGTATCTTTATGTATCTGTATGTATCTGTATCTATCTGTATGTATCTGTATGTATCTAGAGGTATATGTATGTTTCTGTATGTATCTGTATGTGTCTGTTTGTATTTGTATGTATCTGTATGTCTGTATGGATAAGTATGTATCTGTATGTATCTGTATGTATCTGTATGTATCTGTATGTATCTGTATGTATCTGTATGTATCTGTATGTATCTGTATGTATCTGTATGTATCTGTATGGATAAGTATGTATCTTTATGAATCTTTATGTATCTGTATGTATCTTTATGTATCTTTATGTATCTGTATGTATCTGTATGTATCTGAATGTATCTGTATGTATCTGTATGTATCTGTATGTATCTGTATGTATCTGTATGTATCTGTATGTATCTGTATGTATCTACATGTATCTTTATGTATCTTTATGTATCTTTATGTATCTGTATGTATCTGTATCTATCTGTATGTATCTGTATGTATCTAGAGGTATATGTATGTTTCTGTATGTATCTGTATGTATCTGTATGTATCTGTATTTATCTGTATGTATCTGTATGTCTGTATGGATAAGTATGTATCTGTATGTATCTGTATGTATCTGTATGTATCTGTATGTATCTGTATGGATAAGTATGTATCTTTATGAATCTTTATGTATCTGTATCTTTATGTATCTTTATGTATCTTTATGTATCTGTATGTATCTGTATGTATCTGAATGTATCTGAATGTATCTGTATGTATCTGTATGTATCTAGAGGTATATGTATCTTTCTGTATGTATCTGTATGAATCTGTATGTATCTCTATGTATCTGTATGTATCTGTATGTATCTGTATGTATCTTTATGTATCTTTATGTATCTGTATGTTGCTGTATGTATCTGTATGTATCTGTATGTATCTGTATGTATCTGTATGTATCTGTATGTATCTGTATGTATCTGTATGTATCTGTATGTATCTGTATGTATCTGTATGTAGCTGTATGTATCTGTATGTATCTGTATGTTACTGTATGTGTCAGTATGTATCTGTATGTATCTGTATGTATCTGTATGTATCTGTATGTATCTCTGTATGTATCTGTATGTATCTGTATGTATCTGTATGTATCTTTATGTATCTGTATGTAGCTGTATGTATCTGTATGTATCTGTATGTTACTGTATGTGTCAGTATGTATCTGTATGTATCTGTATGTATCTGTATGTATCTGTATGTATCTGTATGTATCTGTATGTATCTGTATGTATCTGTATGTATCTGTATGTATCTTTATGTATCTGTATGTATCTGTATGTATCTGTATCTATCTGTATGTATCTGTATGTATCTAGAGGTATATGTATGTTTCTGTATATATCTGTATGTATCTGTATGTGTCTGTTTGTATTTGTATGTATCTGTATGTATCTGTATGGATAAGTATGTATCATTATGTATCTGTATGTATCTGTATGTATCTGTATCTATCTGTATGTATCTGTATGTATCTAGTGGTATCTGTATGTATCTGTATGTATCTCTTTGTATCTGTATGTATCTGTATGTATCTGTATGTATCTCTATGTATCTGCATGTATCTGTATGTATCTGTATGTATCTGTATGTATCTGAATGTATCTGTATGTATCTCTGTATGTATCTGAATGTATCTGAATGTATCTGTATGTATCTGTATGTATCTAGAGGTATATGTATGTTTCTGTATGTATCTGTATGAATCTGTATGTATCTCTATGTATCTGTATGTATCTGTATGTATCTTTATGTATCTGTATGTATCTGTATGTTGCTGTATGTATCTGTATGTATCTGTATGTATCTATATGTATCTGTATGTATCTGTATGTAGCTGTATGTATCTTTATGTATCTTTATGTATCTGTATGTTGCTGTATGTATCTGTATGTATCTGTATGTATCTGTATGTATCTCTGTATGTATCTGTATGTATCTGTATGTATCTGTATGTATCTTTATGTATCTGTATGTAGCTGTATGTATCTGTATGTATCTGTATGTTACTGTATGTGTCAGTATGTATCTGTATGTATCTGTATGTATCTGTATGTATCTGTATGTATCTGTATGTATCTGTATGTATCTTTATGTATCTTTAGGTATCTGTATGTATCTGTATCTATCTGTATGTATCTGTATGTATCTGGAGGTATATGTATGTTTCTGTATATATCTGTATGTATCTGTATGTGTCTGTTTGTATTTGTATGTATCTGTATGTATATGTATGGATAAGTATGTATCTGTATGTATCTGTATGTATCTGTATGTATCTCTGTATGTATCTGTATGTATCTGTATCTGTATGTATCTGTATCTGTATGTATCTGTATGTATCTGTATGTATCTGTATGTATCTGTATATATCTGTATGTATCTTTATGTATCTGTATGTAGCTGTATGTATCTGAATGTATCTGTATGTATCTCTGTATGTATCTGGATGTATCTGTATGTATCTGTATGTATCTGTATGTATCTGTATGTATCTGTTTGTATCTGTATGTATCTTTATGTATCTGTATGTATCTGTATGTATCTGTATGTATCTGTATGTATCTGTATGTATCTTTATGGATAAGTATGTATCTTTATGTGTCTTTATGTATCTGTATGTATCTTTATGTATCTTTATGTATCTTTATGTATCTTTATGTATGTTTATGTATCTGTATGTATCTGTATGTATCTGTATGTATCTGTATGTATCTGTTTGTATCTGTATGTATCTGTATGTATCTGTATGAATCTGTATGTATCTCTATGTATCTGTTTGTATCTGTATGTATCTGTATGTATCTGTATGTATCTGTATGTATCTGTATGTATCTTTATGTATCTGTTTGTATCTGTATGTATCTGTATGTATCTGTATGTATCTGTATGTGTCTGTATGTATCTGTATGTATCTGTATGTATCTGTATTTATCTGAATGTATCTGTATGTATCTCTGTATGTATCTGGATGTATCTGTATGTATCTATATGTATCTGTATGTATCTGTTTGTAGTATGTTTCTGTATGTATCTGTATGTATCTGTATGTATCTGTATGTATCTGTATGTATCTGTATGTATCTGTATGTATCTGTATGTATCTCTATGTATCTGTATGTATCTGTATGTATCTGGATGTATCTGTATGTATCTGTATGTATCTGTATGTATCTGTATGTGTCTGTATGTATCTTTATGTATCTTTATGTATCTGTATGTAGCTGTATGTATCTGTATGTATCTGTTTGTATCTGTATGTATCTTTATGTATCTGTATGTATCTGTATGTATCATTATGTATCTGTATGTATCTCTATGTATCTCTATGTGTCTGTATGTATCTGTATGTATCTGAATGTATCTGTATGTATCTGCATGTATCTTTATGTATCTTTATGTATCTTTATGTATCTGCATGTATCTGTATGTATCTGTATGTATCTCTGTATGTATCTGTATGTTGTATGTTTCTGTATGTATCTGTATGTATCTGTATGTGTCTGTTTGTATTTGTATGTATCTGTATGTATCTGTATGGATAAGTATGTATCTGTATGTATCTGTATGTATCTGTATGTATCTCTGTTTGTATCTGTATGTATCTGTATCTGTATGTATCTGTATCTGTATGTATCTGTATGTATCTGTATGTATCTGTATGTATCTGTATGTATCTGTATGTATCTTTATGTATCTTTATGTATCTGTATGTATCTGTATGTATCTGTATGTATCTGTATGTATCTCTGTATGTATCTGTATGTATCTGCATGTATGTATCTTTATGTATCTGTATGTTGCTGTATGTATCTGTATGTATCTGTATGTATCTGTATGTATCTGTATGTATCTGTATGTATCTGTATGTATCTGTATGTATCTGTATGTATCTGTATGTATCTGTATGTATCTGTATGTATCTGTATGTATCTGTATGTATCTATATGTATCTTTATGTATCTTTATGTATCTTTATGTATCTGTATGTATCTGTATCTATCTGTATGTATCTGTATGTATCTAGAGGTATATGTATGTTTCTGTATGTATCTGTATGTGTCTGTTTGTATTTGTATGTATCTGTATGTCTGTATGGATAAGTATGTATCTGTATGTATCTGTATGTATCTGTATGTATCTGTATGTATCTGTATGTATCTGTATGTATCTCTGTATGTATCTGGATGTATCTGTATGTATCTGTATGTATCTGTATGTATCTGTATGTATCTGTATGTATCTGTATGTATCTGTATGTATCTGTATGTATCTTTATGCATCTTTATGTATCTGTATGTATCTGTATCTATCTGTATGTATCTGTATGTATCTAGAGGTATATGTATGTTTCTGTATATATCTGTATGTATCTGTATGTGTCTGTTTGTATTTGTATGTATCTGTATGTATCTGTATGGATAAGTATGTATCTGTATGTATCTGTATGTATCTAGAGGTATATGTATGTTTCTGTATGTATCTGTATGTGTCTGTGTATTTGTATGTATCTGTATGTCTGTATGGATAAGTATGTATCTGTATGTATCTGTATGTATCTGTATGTATCTGTATGTATCTGTATGTATCTGTATGTATCTGTATGTATCTGTATGGATAAGTATGTATCTTTATGAATCTTTATGTATCTGTATGTATCTTTATGTATCTTTATGTATCTGTATGTATCTGTATGTATCTGTATGTATCTGTATGTATCTGTATGTATCTGTATGTATCTGTATGTATCTGTATGTATCTGTATGTATCTGTATGTATCTACATGTATCTTTATGTATCTTTATGTATCTTTATGTATCTGTATGTATCTGTATCTATCTGTATGTATCTGTATGTATCTAGAGGTATATGTATGTTTCTGTATGTATCTGTATGTATCTGTATGTATCTGTATTTATCTGTATGTATCTGTATGTCTGTATGGATAAGTATGTATCTGTATGTATCTGTATGTATCTGTATGTATCTGTATGTATCTGTATGGATAAGTATGTATCTTTATGAATCTTCATGTATCTGTATCTTTATGTATCTTTATGTATCTTTATGTATCTGTATGTATCTGTATGTATCTGAATGTATCTGAATGTATCTGTATGTATCTGTATGTATCTAGAGGTATATGTATCTTTCTGTATGTATCTGTATGAATCTGTATGTATCTCTATGTATCTGTATGTATCTGTATGTATCTGTATGTATCTTTATGTATCTTTATGTATCTGTATGTTGCTGTATGTATCTGTATGTATCTGTATGTATCTGTATGTATCTGTATGTATCTGTATGTTACTGTATGTGTCAGTATGTATCTGTATGTATCTGTATGTATCTGTATGTATCTGTATGTATCTCTGTATGTATCTGTATGTATCTGTATGTATCTGTATGTATCTGTATGTATCTGTATGTATCTGTATGTATCTGTATGTATCTGTATGTTACTGTATGTGTCAGTATGTATCTGTATGTATCTGTATGTATCTGTATGTATCTGTATGTATCTGTATGTATCTGTATGTATCTTTATGTATCTTTATGTATCTGTATGTATCTGTATCTATCTAAATGTATCTGTATGTATCTAGAGGTATATGTATGTTTCTGTATATATCTGTATGTATCTGTATGTGTCTGTTTGTATTTGTATGTATCTGTATGTATCTCTATGTATCTGTATGTATCTGTATGTATCTGTATGTATCTGTATGTATCTCTGTTTGTATCTGTATGTATCTGTATCTGTATGTATCTGTATCTGTATGTATCTGTATGTATCTGTATGTATCTGTATGTATCTGTATATATCTGTATGTATCTTTATGTATCTGTATGTAGCTGTATGTATCTGAATGTATCTGTATGTATCTCTGTATGTATCTGAATGTATCTGAATGTATCTGTATGTATCTGTATGTATCTAGAGGTATATGTATGTTTCTGTATGTATCTGTATGAATCTGTATGTATCTCTATGTATCTGTATGTATCTGTATGTATCTTTATGTATCTTTATGTATCTGTATGTTGCTGTATGTATCTGTATGTATCCGTATGTATCTGTATGTATCTGTATGTATCTGTATGTAGCTGTATGTATCTTTATGTATCTTTATGTATCTGTATGTTGCTGTATGTATCTGTATATATCTGTATGTATCTGTATGTATCTCTGTATGTATCTGTATGTATCTGTATGTATCTGTATGTATCTTTATGTATCTGTATGTAGCTGTATGTATCTGTATGTATCTGTATGTTACTGTATGTGTCAGTATGTATCTGTATGTATCTGTATGTATCTGTATGTATCTGTATGTATCTGTATGTATCTGTATGTATCTGTATGTATCTGTATGTATCTTTATGTATCTTTATGTATCTGTATGTATCTGTATCTATCTGTATGTATCTGTATGTATCTAGAGGTATATGTATGTTTCTGTATATATCTGTATGTATCTGTATGTGTCTGTTTGTATTTGTATGTATCTGTATGTATATGTATGGATAAGTATGTATCTGTATGTATCTGTATGTATCTGTATGTATCTCTGTTTGTATCTGTATGTATCTGTATCTGTATGTATCTGTATCTGTATGTATCTGTATGTATCTGTATGTATCTGTATGTATCTGTATGTATCTGTATGTATCTTTATGTATCTGTATGTAGCTGTATGTATCTGAATGTATCTGTATGTATCTCTGTATGTATCTGGATGTATCTGTATGTATCTGTATGTATCTGTATGTATCTGTATGTATCTGTATGTATCTGTTTGTATCTGTATGTATCTTTATGTATCTGTATGTTTCTGTATGTATCTGTATGTATCTGTATGTATCTGTATGTATCTGTATCTGTATGTATCTGTATGTATCTGTATGTATCTGTATGTATCTGTATGTATCTGTATGTATCTGTATGTATCTGTATGTATCTGTATGTATCTCTATGTATCTGTATGTATCTGTATGTATCTGGATGTATCTGTATGTATCTGTATGTATCTGTATGTGTCTGTATGTATCTTTATGTATCTTTATGTATCTGTATGTAGCTGTATGTATCTGTATGTATCTGTTTGTATCTGTATGTATCTTTATGTATCTGTATGTATCTGTATGTATCATTATGTATCTGTATGTATCTCTATGTATCTCTATGTGTCTGTATGTATTTGTATGTATCTGGATGTATCTGTATGTATCTGTATGTATCTTTATGTATCTTTATGTATCTGTATGTAGCGGTATGTATCTGTATGTATCTGTATGTATCTGTATGTATCTGTATGTATCTGTATGTATCTGTATGTATCTTTATGTATCTTTATGTATCTGCATGTATCTGTATGTATCTGTATGTATCTCTGTATGTATCTGTATGTTGTATGTTTCTGTATGTATCTGTATGTATCTGTATGTGTCTGTTTGTATTTGTATGTATCTGTATGTATCTGTATGGATAAGTATGTATCTGTATGTATCTGTATGTATCTGTATGTATCTGTATCTGTATGTATCTGTATCTGTATGTATCTGTATGTATCTGTATGTATCTGTATGTATCTGTATATATCTGTATGTATCTTTATGTATCTTTATGTATCTGTATGTAGCTGTATGTATCTGAATGTATCTGTATGTATCTCTGTATGTATCTGTATGTATCTGCATGTATGTATCTTTATGTATCTGTATGTATCTGTATGTATCTGTATGTATCTGTATGTATCTGTATGTATCTGTATGTATCTGTATGTATCTGTATGTATCTGTATGTATCTGTATGTATCTGTATGTATCTGTATGTATCTGTATGTATCTTTATGTATCTTTATGTATCTTTATGTATCTGTATGTATCGGTATCTATCTGTATGTATCTGTATGTATCTAGAGGTATATGTATGTTTCTGTATGTATCTGTATGTGTCTGTTTGTATTTGTATGTATCTGTATGTCTGTATGGATAAGTATGTATCTGTATGTATCTGTATGTATCTGTATGTATCTGTATGTATCTGTATGTATCTGTATGTATCTGTATGTATCTGTATGTATCTGTATGTATCTGTATGGATAAGTATGTATCTTTATGAATCTTTATGTATCTGTATGTATCTTTATGTATCTTTATGTATCTGTATGTATCTGTATGTATCTGAATGTATCTGTATGTATCTGTATGTATCTGTATGTATCTGTATGTATCTGTATGTATCTGTATGTATCTGTATGTATCTACATGTATCTTTATGTATCTTTATGTATCTTTATGTATCTGTATGTATCTGTATCTATCTGTATGTATCTGTATGTATCTAGAGGTATATGTATGTTTCTGTATGTATCTGTATGTATCTGTATGTATCTGTATTTATCTGTATGTATCTGTATGTCTGTATGGATAAGTATGTATCTGTATGTATCTGTATGTATCTGTATGTATCTGTATGTATCTGTATGGATAAGTATGTATCTTTATGAATCTTTATGTATCTGTATCTTTATGTATCTTTATGTATCTTTATGTATCTGTATGTATCTGTATGTATCTGAATGTATCTGAATGTATCTGTATGTATCTGTATGTATCTAGAGGTATATGTATCTTTCTGTATGTATCTGTATGAATCTGTATGTATCTCTATGTATCTGTATGTATCTGTATGTATCTGTATGTATCTTTATGTATCTTTATGTATCTGTATGTTGCTGTATGTATCTGTATGTATCTGTATGTATCTGTATGTATCTGTATGTATCTGTATGTATCTGTATGTATCTGTATGTATCTGTATGTATCTGTATGTATCTGTATGTAGCTGTATGTATCTGTATGTATCTGTATGTTACTGTATGTGTCAGTATGTATCTGTATGTATCTGTATGTATCTGTATGTATCTGTATGTATCTCTGTATGTATCTGTATGTATCTGTATGTATCTGTATGTATCTGTATGTATCTTTATGTATCTGTATGTAGCTGTATGTATCTGTATGTATCTGTATGTTACTGTATGTGTCAGTATGTATCTGTATGTATCTGTATGTATCTGTATGTATCTGTATGTATCTGTATGTATCTGTATGTATCTGTATGTATCTGTATGTATCTGTATGTATCTTTATGCATCTTTATGTATCTGTATGTATCTGTATCTATCTGTATGTATCTGTATGTATCTAGAGGTATATGTATGTTTCTGTATATATCTGTATGTATCTGTATGTGTCTGTTTGTATTTGTATGTATCTGTATGTATCTGTATGGATAAGTATGTATCATTATGTATCTGTATGTATCTGTATGTATCTGTATCTATCTGTATGTATCTGTATGTATCTAGAGGTATCTGTATGTATCTGTATGTATCTCTTTGTATCTGTATGTATCTGTATGTATCTGTATGTATCTCTATGTATCTGCATGTATCTGTATGTATCTGTATGTATCTGTATGTATCTGAATGTATCTGTATGTATCTCTGTATGTATCTGAATGTATCTGAATGTATCTGTATGTATCTGTATGTATCTAGAGGTATATGTATGTTTCTGTATGTATCTGTATGAATCTGTATGTATCTCTATGTATCTGTATGTATCTGTATGTATCTTTATGTATCTTTATGTATCTGTATGTTGCTGTATGTATCTGTATGTATCTGTATGTATCTATATGTATCTGTATGTATCTGTATGTAGCTGTATGTATCTTTATGTATCTTTATGTATCTGTATGTTGCTGTATGTATCTGTATGTATCTGTATGTATCTGTATGTATCTCTGTATGTATCTGTATGTATCTGTATGTATCTGTATGTATCTTTATGTATCTGTATGTAGCTGTATGTATCTGTATGTATCTGTATGTTACTGTATGTGTCAGTATGTATCTGTATGTATCTGTATGTATCTGTATGTATCTGTATGTATCTGTATGTATCTGTATGTATCTTTATGCATCTTTAGGTATCTGTATGTATCTGTATCTATCTGTATGTATCTGTTTGTATCTAGAGGTATATGTATGTTTCTGTATATATCTGTATGTATCTGTATGTGTCTGTTTGTATTTGTATGTATCTGTATGTATATGTATGGATAAGTATGTATCTGTATGTATCTGTATGTATCTGTATGTATCTCTGTTTGTATCTGTATGTATCTGTATCTGTATGTATCTGTATCTGTATGTATCTGTATGTATCTGTATGTATCTGTATGTATCTGTATATATCTGTATGTATCTTTATGTATCTGTATGTAGCTGTATGTATCTGAATGTATCTGTATGTATCTCTGTATGTATCTGGATGTATCTGTATGTATCTGTATGTATCTGTATGTATCTGTATGTATCTGTTTGTATCTGTATGTATCTTTATGTATCTGTATGTATCTGTATGTATCTGTATGTATCTGTATGTATCTGTATGTATCTTTATGGATAAGTATGTATCTTTATGTGTCTTTATGTATCTGTATGTATCTTTATGTATCTTTATGTATCTTTATGTATCTTTATGTATGTTTATGTATCTGTATGTATCTGTATGTATCTGTATGTATCTGTATGTATCTGTATGTATCTGTATGTATCTGTATGTATCTGTATGAATCTGTATGTATCTCTATGTATCTGTTTGTATCTGTATGTATCTGTATGTATCTGTATGTATCTGTATGTATCTGTATGTATCTTTATGTATCTGTTTGTATCTGTATGTATCTGTATGTATCTGTATGTATCTGTATGTGTCTGTATGTATCTGTATGTATCTGTATGTATCTGTATTTATCTGAATGTATCTGTATGTATCTCTGTATGTATCTGGATGTATCTGTATGTATCTATATGTATCTGTATGTATCTGTTTGTAGTATGTTTCTGTATGTATCTGTATGTATCTGTATGTATCTGTATGTATCTGTATGTATCTGTATGTATCTGTATGTATCTGTATGTATCTCTATGTATCTGTATGTATCTGTATGTATCTGGATGTATCTGTATGTATCTGTATGTATCTGTATGTATCTGTATGTGTCTGTATGTATCTTTATGTATCTTTATGTATCTGTATGTAGCTGTATGTATCTGTATGTATCTGTTTGTATCTGTATGTATCTTTATGTATCTGTATGTATCTGTATGTATCATTATGTATCTGTATGTATCTCTATGTATCTCTATGTGTCTGTATGTATTTGTATGTATCTGGATGTATCTGTATGTATCTGTATGTATCTTTATGTATCTTTATGTATCTGTATGTAGCGGTATGTATCTGTATGTATCTGTATGTATCTGAATGTATCTGTATGTATCTGCATGTATCTTTATGTATCTTTATGTATCTTTATGTATCTGCATGTATCTGTATGTATCTGTATGTATCTCTGTATGTATCTGTATGTTGTATGTTTCTGTATGTATCTGTATGTATCTGTATGTGTCTGTTTGTATTTGTATGTATCTGTATGTATCTGTATGGATAAGTATGTATCTGTATGTATCTGTATGTATCTGTATGTATCTCTGTTTGTATCTGTATGTATCTGTATCTGTATGTATCTGTATCTGTATGTATCTGTATGTATCTGTATGTATCTGTATGTATCTGTATATATCTGTATGTATCTTTATGTATCTTTATGTATCTGTATGTAGCTGTATGTATCTGAATGTATCTGTATGTATCTCTGTATGTATCTGTATGTATCTGCATGTATGTATCTTTATGTATCTGTATGTTGCTGTATGTATCTGTATGTATCTGTATGTATCTGTATGTATCTGTATGTATCTGTATGTATCTGTATGTATCTGTATGTATCTGTATGTATCTGTATGTATCTGTATGTATCTGTATGTATCTGTATGTATCTGTATGTATCTATATGTATCTTTATGTATCTTTATGTATCTTTATGTATCTGTATGTATCTGTATCTATCTGTATGTATCTGTATGTATCTAGAGGTATATGTATGTTTCTGTATGTATCTGTATGTGTCTGTTTGTATTTGTATGTATCTGTATGTCTGTATGGATAAGTATGTATCTGTATGTATCTGTATGTATCTGTATGTATCTGTATGTATCTGTATGTATCTGTATGTATCTCTGTATGTATCTGGATGTATCTGTATGTATCTGTATGCATCTGTATGTATCTGTATGTATCTGTATGTATCTGTATGTATCTGTATGTATCTGTATGTATCTTTATGCATCTTTATGTATCTGTATGTATCTGTATCTATCTGTATGTATCTGTATGTATCTAGAGGTATATGTATGTTTCTGTATATATCTGTATGTATCTGTATGTGTCTGTTTGTATTTGTATGTATCTGTATGTATATGTATGGATAAGTATGTATCTGTATGTATCTGTATGTATCTGTATGTATCTCTGTTTGTATCTGTATGTATCTGTATCTGTATGTATCTGTATCTGTATGTATCTGTATGTATCTGTATGTATCTGTATGTATCTGTATATATCTGTATGTATCTTTATGTATCTGTATGTAGCTGTATGTATCTGAATGTATCTGAATGTATCTCTGTATGTATCTGGATGTATCTGTATGTATCTGTATGTATCTGTATGTATCTGTATGTATCTGTATGTATCTGTTTGTATCTGTATGTATCTTTATGTATCTGTATGTTTCTGTATGTATCTGTATGTATCTGTATGTATCTGTATGTATCTTTATGGATAAGTATGTATCTTTATGTGTCTTTATGTATCTGTATGTATCTTTATGTATCTTTATGTATCTTTATGTATCTTTATGTATCTTTATGTATCTTTATGTATCTGTATGTATCTGTATGTATCTGTATGTATCTCTGTTTGTATCTGTATGTATCTGTATCTGTATGTATCTGTATCTGTATGTATCTGTATGTATCTGTATGTATCTGTATGTATCTGTATATATCTGTATGTATCTTTATGTATCTGTATGTAGCTGTATGTATCTGAATGTATCTGTATGTATCTCTGTATGTATCTGTATGTATCTGTATGTATCTGTATGTATCTGTATGTATCTGTATGTATCTGTATGTATCTGTATGTATCTGTATGTATCTTTATGTATCTGTATGTAGCTGTATGTATCTGTATGTATCTGTATGTATCTGTATGTATCTGTATGTATCTGTATGTATCTGTATGTATCTGTATGTATCTGTATGTATCTCTTTGTATCTTTATGTATCTATGTATCTGTATGTATCTGTATCTATCTGTATGTATCTGTATGTATCTAGAGGTATATGTATGTTTCTGTATGTATCTGTATGTATCTGTATGTGTCTGTTTGTATTTGTATGTATCTGTATGTATCTGTATGGATAAGTATGTATCTGTATGTATCTGTATGTATCTGTTTGTATCTGTATGTATCTGTATGTGTCAGTATGTATCTGTATGTATCTGTATGTATCTGTATGTATCTGTATGTATCTGTATGTATCTGTATGTATCTTTATGTATCTTTATGTATCTGTATGTAGCTGTATGTATCTGTATGTATCTGTATGTATCTGAATGTATCGGTATGTATCTGCATGTATCTTTATGTATCTTTATGTATCTGTATGTATCTCTGTATGTATTTGTATGTATCTGTATGTATCTGAATGTATCTTTATGTATCTGTATGTAGCTGTATGTATCTGTATGTATATGTATGTATCTGTATGTATCTGTATGTATCTGTATGTATCTGTATGTATCTGTATGTATCTGTATGTATCTGTATGTATCTGTATGTATCTGTATGTATCTTTATGTATCTTTATGTATCTGTATGTATCTGTATCTATCTGTATGTATCTGTATGTATCTAGAGGTATATGTATGTTTCTGTATGTATCTGTATGTATCTGTATGTATCTGTATGTGTCTGTTTGTATTTGTATGTATCTGGATGTATCTGTATGTATCTATATGTATCTGTATGTATCTGTATGTAGTATATATCTGTATGTATCTGTATGTATCTGTATGTATCTGTTTGTATCTGTATGTATCTGTATATATCTCTATGTATCTGTATGTATCTGTATGTATCTGGATGTATCTGTATGTATCTGTATGTATCTGTATGTATCTGTATGTATCTGTATGGATAAGTATGTATCTTTGTGAATCTCTATGTATCTTTATGTATTTGTATGTATCTGTATGTATCTGTATGGATAAGTATGTATCTTTATGTATCTTTATGTATCTGTATGTATCTGTATGTATCTGTATGTATCTGTATGTATCTGTATGTATCTGTATATATCTGTATGTATCTTTATGTATCTGTTTGTATCTGTATGTATCTGTATGTATCTGTATGTATCTGTATGTATCTGTATGTATCTGAATGTATCTGTATGTATCTCTGTATGTATCTGGATGTATCTGTATGTATCTATATGTATCTGTATGTATCTGTATGTAGTATGTATCTGTATGTATCTGTATGTATCTGTATGTATCTGTATGTATTTGTATGTATCTGTATGTATCTGTATGTATCTGTATGTGTCAGTATGTATCTGTATGTATCTGAATGTATCTGTATGTATCTGTATGTATCTGTATGTATCTCTATGTATCTGTATGTATCTGTATGTATCTGTATGTATCTGTATGTATCTGTATGTATCTGTATGTATCTGTATGTATCTGTATGTGTCTGTATGTATCTTTATGTATCTTTATGTATCTGTATGTAGCTGTATGTATCTGTATGTATCTGTTTGTATCTGTATGTATCTTTATGTATCTGTATGTATCTGTATGTATCATTATGTATCTGTATGTATCTGTATGTATCTGTATCTATCTGTATGTATCTGTATGTATCTAGAGGTATCTGTATGTATCTGTATGTATCTCTTTGTATCTGTATGTATCTGTATGTATCTGTATGTATCTGGATGTATCTGTATGTATCTGTATGTATCTGTATGTATCTGTATGTATCTGTATGTATCTGTATGTATCTGTATGTATCTGTATGTAGCTGTATGTATCTGTATGTATCTGTATGTATCTGTATGTATCTGTATGTATCTCTATGTATCTGTATGTATCTGTATGTATCTGGATGTATCTGTATGTATCGGTATGTATCTGTATGTATCTGTATGTATATGTATGTATCTTTATGTATCTTTATGTATCTGTATGTATCTGTATGTATCTGTATATATATCTCTATGTATCTGTATGTATCTGTATGTATCTGTATGTATCTGTATGTATCTGTATGTATCTGTATGTATCTGTATCTATCTGTATGTATCTGTATGTATCTAGAGGTATCTGTATGTATCTGTATGTATCTCTTTGTATCTGTATGTATCTGTATGTATCTGTATGTATCTCTATGTATCTGCATGTATCTGTATGTATCTGTATGTATCTGTATATATCTGTATGTATCTTTATGTATCTGTTTGTATCTGTATGTATCTGTATGTATCTGTATGTATCTGTATGTATCTGTATGTATCTGTATGTATCTGAATGTATCTGTATGTATCTCTGTATGTATCTGGATGTATCTGTATGTATCTATATGTATCTGTATGTATCTGTATGAAGTATGTATCTGTATGTATCTAAATGTATCTGTATGTATCTGTATGTATTTGTATGTATCTGTATGTATCTGTTTGTATCTGTATGTGTCAGTATGTGTCAGTATGTATCTGTATGTATCTGTATGTATCTGTATGTATCTGTATGTATCTGTATGTATCTGTATGTATCTGTATGTATCTGTATGTATCTTTATGTATCTTTATGTATCTGTATGTAGCTGTATGTATCTGTATGTATCTGTATGTATCTGAATGTATCTGTATGTATCTGCATGTATCTTTATGTATCTTTATGTATCTTTATGTATCTGTATGTATCTGTATGTATCTGTATGTATCTCTGTATGTATCTGTATGTATCTGCATGTATGTATCTTTATGTATCTGTATGTAGCTGTATGTATCTGTATGTATCTGTATGTATCTGTATGTATCTGTATGTATCTGTATGTATCTGTATGTATCTGTATGTATCTGTATGTATCTGTATGTATCTGTATGTATCTGTATGTATCTATATGTATCTTTATGTATCTTTATGTATCTGTATGTATCTGTATGTATCTGTATGTATCTGTATGTATCTAGAGGTATATGTATGTTTCTGTATGTATCTGTATGTGTCTGTGTATTTGTATGTATCTGTATGTCTGTATGGATAAGTATGTATCTGTATGTATCTGTATGTATCTGTATGTATCTGTATGTATCTGTATGTATCTGTATGTATCTGTATGTATCTGTATGTATCTGTATGGATAAGTATGTATCTTTATGAATCTTTATGTATCTGTATGTATCTTTATGTATCTTTATGTATCTGTATGTATCTGTATGTATCTGAATGTATCTGTTTGTATCTGTATGTATCTGTATGTATCTGTATGTATCTGTATGTATCTGTATGTATCTGTATGTATCTACATGTATCTTTATGTATCTTTATGTATCTTTATGTATCTGTATGTATCTGTATCTATCTGTATGTATCTGTATGTATCTAGAGGTATATGTATGTTTCTGTATGTATCTGTATGTATCTGTATGTATCTGTATTTATCTGTATGTATCTGTATGTCTGTATGGATAAGTATGTATCTGTATGTATCTGTATGTATCTGTATGTATCTGTATGTATCTGTATGGATAAGTATGTATCTTTATGAATCTTCATGTATCTGTATCTTTATGTATCTTTATGTATCTTTATGTATCTGTATGTATCTGTATGTATCTGAATGTATCTGAATGTATCTGTATGTATCTGTATGTATCTAGAGGTATATGTATCTTTCTGTATGTATCTGTATGAATCTGTATGTATCTCTATGTATCTGTATGTATCTGTATGTATCTGTATGTATCTTTATGTATCTTTATGTATCTGTATGTTGCTGTATGTATCTGTATGTATCTGTATGTAGCTGTATGTATCTGTATGTATCTGTATGTTACTGTATGTGTCAGTATGTATCTGTATGTATCTGTATGTATCTGTATGTATCTGTATGTATCTGTATGTATCTGTATGTATCTGTATGTATCTCTGTATGTATCTGTATGTATCTGTATGTATCTGTATGTATCTTTATGTATCTGTATGTAGCTGTATGTATCTGTATGTATCTGTATGTTACTGTATGTGTCAGTATGTATCTGTATGTATCTGTATGTATCTGTATGTATCTGTATGTATCTGTATGTATCTGTATGTATCTTTATGCATCTTTATGTATCTGTATGTATCTGTATCTATCTAAATGTATCTGTATGTATCTAGAGGTATATGTATGTTTCTGTATATATCTGTATGTATCTGTATGTGTCTGTTTGTATTTGTATGTATCTGTATGTATCTGTATGGATAAGTATGTATCTGTATGTATCTGTATGTATCTGTATGTATCTCTGTTTGTATCTGTATGTATCTGTATCTGTATGTATCTGTATCTGTATGTATCTGTATGTATCTGTATGTATCTGTATGTATCTGTATATATCTGTATGTATCTTTATGTATCTGTATGTAGCTGTATGTATCTGAATGTATCTGTATGTATCTCTGTATGTATCTGAATGTATCTGAATGTATCTGTATGTATCTGTATGTATCTAGAGGTATATGTATGTTTCTGTATGTATCTGTATGAATCTGTATGTATCTCTATGTATCTGTATGTATCTGTATGTATCTTTATGTATCTTTATGTATCTGTATGTTGCTGTATGTATCTGTATGTATCTGTATGTATCTGTATGTATCTGTATGTATCTGTATGTAGCTGTATGTATCTTTATGTATCTTTATGTATCTGTATGTTGCTGTATGTATCTGTATATATCTGTATGTATCTGTATGTATCTCTGTATGTATCTGTATGTATCTGTATGTATCTGTATGTATCTTTATGTATCTGTATGTAGCTGTATGTATCTGTATGTATCTGTATGTTACTGTATGTGTCAGTATGTATCTGTATGTATCTGTATGTATCTGTATGTATCTGTATGTATCTGTATGTATCTGTATGAATCTGTATGTATCTGTATGTATCTTTATGCATCTTTATGTATCTGTATGTATCTGTATCTATCTGTATGTATCTGTATGTATCTAGAGGTATATGTATGTTTCTGTATATATCTGTATGTATCTGTATGTGTCTGTTTGTATTTGTATGTATCTGTATGTATATGTATGGATAAGTATGTATCTGTATGTATCTGTATGTATCTCTGTTTGTATCTGTATGTATCTGTATCTGTATGTATCTGTATCTGTATGTATCTGTATGTATCTGTATGTATCTGTATGTATCTGTATATATCTGTATGTATCTTTATGTATCTGTATGTAGCTGTATGTATCTGAATGTATCTGTATGTATCTCTGTATGTATCTGGATGTATCTGTATGTATCTGTATGTATCTGTATGTATCTGTATGTATCTGTATGTATCTGTTTGTATCTGTATGTATCTTTATGTATCTGTATGTATCTGTATGTATCTGTATGTATCTGTATGTATCTGTATGTATCTGTATCTGTATGTATCTGTATGTATCTGTATGTATCTGTATGTATCTGTATGTATCTGTATGTATCTGTATGTATCTGTATGTATCTGTATGTATCTCTATGTATCTGTATGTATCTGTATGTATCTGGATGTATCTGTATGTATCTGTATGTATCTGTATGTGTCTGTATGTATCTTTATGTATCTTTATGTATCTGTATGTAGCTGTATGTATCTGTATGTATCTGTTTGTATCTGTATGTATCTTTATGTATCTGTATGTATCTGTATGTATCATTATGTATCTGTATGTATCTCTATGTATCTCTATGTGTCTGTATGTATTTGTATGTATCTGGATGTATCTGTATGTATCTGTATGTATCTTTATGTATCTTTATGTATCTGTATGTAGCGGTATGTATCTGTATGTATCTGTATGTATCTGAATGTATCTGTATGTATCTGCATGTATCTTTATGTATCTTTATGTATCTTTATGTATCTGCATGTATCTGTATGTATCTGTATGTATCTCTGTATGTATCTGTATGTTGTATGTTTCTGTATGTATCTGTATGTATCTGTATGTGTCTGTTTGTATTTGTATGTATCTGTATGTATCTGTATGGATAAGTATGTATCTGTATGTATCTGTATGTATCTGTATGTATCTGTATCTGTATGTATCTGTATCTGTATGTATCTGTATGTATCTGTATGTATCTGTATGTATCTGTATATATCTGTATGTATCTTTATGTATCTTTATGTATCTGTATGTAGCGGTATGTATCTGTATGTATCTGTATGTATCTGAATGTATCTGTATGTATCTGCATGTATCTTTATGTATCTTTATGTATCTTTATGTATCTGCATGTATCTGTATGTATCTCTGTATGTATCTGTATGTATCTGTATGTATCTGTATGTATCTTTATGTATCTGTATGTAGCTGTATGTATCTGTATGTATCTGTATGTTACTGTATGTGTCAGTATGTATCTGTATGTATCTGTATGTATCTGTATGTATCTGTATGTATCTGTATGTATCTGTATGTATCTGTATGTATCTGTATGTATCTGTATGTATCTTTATGCATCTTTATGTATCTGTATGTATCTGTATCTATCTGTATGTATCTGTATGTATCTAGAGGTATATGTATGTTTCTGTATATATCTGTATGTATCTGTATGTGTCTGTTTGTATTTGTATGTATCTGTATGTATCTGTATGGATAAGTATGTATCATTATGTATCTGTATGTATCTGTATGTATCTGTATCTATCTGTATGTATCTGTATGTATCTAGAGGTATCTGTATGTATCTGTATGTATCTCTTTGTATCTGTATGTATCTGTATGTATCTGTATGTATCTCTATGTATCTGCATGTATCTGTATGTATCTGTATGTATCTGTATGTATCTGAATGTATCTGTATGTATCTCTGTATGTATCTGAATGTATCTGAATGTATCTGTATGTATCTGTATGTATCTAGAGGTATATGTATGTTTCTGTATGTATCTGTATGAATCTGTATGTATCTCTATGTATCTGTATGTATCTGTATGTATCTTTATGTATCTTTATGTATCTGTATGTTGCTGTATGTATCTGTATGTATCTGTATGTATCTATATGTATCTGTATGTATCTGTATGTAGCTGTATGTATCTTTATGTATCTTTATGTATCTGTATGTTGCTGTATGTATCTGTATGTATCTGTATGTATCTGTATGTATCTCTGTATGTATCTGTATGTATCTGTATGTATCTGTATGTATCTTTATGTATCTGTATGTAGCTGTATGTATCTGTATGTATCTGTATGTTACTGTATGTGTCAGTATGTATCTGTATGTATCTGTATGTATCTGTATGTATCTGTATGTATCTGTATGTATCTGTATGTATCTTTATGCATCTTTAGGTATCTGTATGTATCTGTATCTATCTGTATGTATCTGTATGTATCTAGAGGTATATGTATGTTTCTGTATATATCTGTATGTATCTGTATGTGTCTGTTTGTATTTGTATGTATCTGTATGTATATGTATGGATAAGTATGTATCTGTATGTATCTGTATGTATCTGTATGTATCTCTGTTTGTATCTGTATGTATCTGTATCTGTATGTATCTGTATCTGTATGTATCTGTATGTATCTGTATGTATCTGTATGTATCTGTATATATCTGTATGTATCTTTATGTATCTGTATGTAGCTGTATGTATCTGAATGTATCTGTATGTATCTCTGTATGTATCTGGATGTATCTGTATGTATCTGTATGTATCTGTATGTATCTGTATGTATCTGTTTGTATCTGTATGTATCTTTATGTATCTGTATGTTTCTGTATGTATCTGTATGTATCTGTATGTATCTTTATGGATAAGTATGTATCTTTATGTGTCTTTATGTATCTGTATGTATCTTTATGTATCTTTATGTATCTTTATGTATCTTTATGTATGTTTATGTATCTGTATGTATCTGTATGTATCTGTATGTATCTGTATGTATCTGTTTGTATCTGTATGTATCTGTATGTATCTGTATGAATCTGTATGTATCTCTATGTATCTGTTTGTATCTGTATGTATCTGTATGTATCTGTATGTATCTGTATGTATCTGTATGTATCTTTATGTATCTGTTTGTATCTGTATGTATCTGTATGTATCTGTATGTATCTGTATGTGTCTGTATGTATCTGTATGTATCTGTATGTATCTGTATTTATCTGAATGTATCTGTATGTATCTCTGTATGTATCTGGATGTATCTGTATGTATCTATATGTATCTGTATGTATCTGTTTGTAGTATGTTTCTGTATGTATCTGTATGTATCTGTATGTATCTGTATGTATCTGTATGTATCTGTATGTATCTGTATGTATCTGTATGTATCTCTATGTATCTGTATGTATCTGTATGTATCTGGATGTATCTGTATGTATCTGTATGTATCTGTATGTATCTGTATGTGTCTGTATGTATCTTTATGTATCTTTATGTATCTGTATTTAGCTGTATGTATCTGTATGTATCTGTTTGTATCTGTATGTATCTTTATGTATCTGTATGTATCTGTATGTATCTCTATGTGTCTGTATGTATTTGTATGTATCTGGATGTATCTGTATGTATCTGTATGTATCTTTATGTATCTTTATGTATCTGTATGTAGCGGTATGTATCTGTATGTATCTGTATGTATCTGAATGTATCTGTATGTATCTGCATGTATCTTTATGTATCTTTATGTATCTTTATGTATCTGCATGTATCTGTATGTATCTGTATGTATCTCTGTATGTATCTGTATGTTGTATGTTTCTGTATGTATCTGTATGTATCTGTATGTGTCTGTTTGTATTTGTATGTATCTGTATGTATCTGTATGGATAAGTATGTATCTGTATGTATCTGTATGTATCTGTATGTATCTCTGTTTGTATCTGTATGTATCTGTATCTGTATGTATCTGTATCTGTATGTATCTGTATGTATCTGTATGTATCTGTATGTATCTGTATATATCTGTATGTATCTTTATGTATCTTTATGTATCTGTATGTAGCTGTATGTATCTGAATGTATCTGTATGTATCTCTGTATGTATCTGTATGTATCTGCATGTATGTATCTTTATGTATCTGTATGTTGCTGTATGTATCTGTATGTATCTGTATGTATCTGTATGTATCTGTATGTATCTGTATGTATCTGTATGTATCTGTATGTATCTGTATGTATCTGTATGTATCTGTATGTATCTGTATGTATCTATATGTATCTTTATGTATCTTTATGTATCTTTATGTATCTGTATGTATCTGTATCTATCTGTATGTATCTGTATGTATCTAGAGGTATATGTATGTTTCTGTATGTATCTGTATGTGTCTGTTTGTATTTGTATGTATCTGTATGTCTGTATGGATAAGTATGTATCTGTATGTATCTGTATGTATCTGTATGTATCTGTATGTATCTGTATGTATCTGTATGTATCTCTGTATGTATCTGGATGTATCTGTATGTATCTGTATGTATCTGTATGTATCTGTATGTATCTGTATGTATCTGTATGTATCTGTATGTATCTGTATGTATCTTTATGCATCTTTATGTATCTGTATGTATCTGTATCTATCTGTATGTATCTGTATGTATCTAGAGGTATATGTATGTTTCTGTATATATCTGTATGTATCTGTATGTGTCTGTTTGTATTTGTATGTATCTGTATGTATATGTATGGATAAGTATGTATCTGTATGTATCTGTATGTATCTGTATGTATCTCTGTTTGTATCTGTATGTATCTGTATCTGTATGTATCTGTATCTGTATGTATCTGTATGTATCTGTATGTATCTGTATGTATCTGTATATATCTGTATGTATCTTTATGTATCTGTATGTAGCTGTATGTATCTGAATGTATCTGAATGTATCTCTGTATGTATCTGGATGTATCTGTATGTATCTGTATGTATCTGTATGTATCTGTATGTATCTGTATGTATCTGTTTGTATCTGTATGTATCTTTATGTATCTGTATGTTTCTGTATGTATCTGTATGTATCTGTATGTATCTGTATGTATCTTTATGGATAAGTATGTATCTTTATGTGTCTTTATGTATCTGTATGTATCTTTATGTATCTTTATGTATCTTTATGTATCTTTATGTATCTTTATGTATCTTTATGTATCTGTATGTATCTGTATGTATCTGTATGTATCTCTGTTTGTATCTGTATGTATCTGTATCTGTATGTATCTGTATCTGTATGTATCTGTATGTATCTGTATGTATCTGTATGTATCTGTATATATCTGTATGTATCTTTATGTATCTGTATGTAGCTGTATGTATCTGAATGTATCTGTATGTATCTCTGTATGTATCTGTATGTATCTGTATGTATCTGTATGTATCTGTATGTATCTGTATGTATCTGTATGTATCTGTATGTATCTGTATGTATCTTTATGTATCTGTATGTAGCTGTATGTATCTGTATGTATCTGTATGTATCTGTATGTATCTGTATGTATCTGTATGTATCTGTATGTATCTGTATGTATCTGTATGTATCTCTTTGTATCTTTATGTATCTATGTATCTGTATGTATCTGTATCTATCTGTATGTATCTGTATGTATCTAGAGGTATATGTATGTTTCTGTATGTATCTGTATGTATCTGTATGTGTCTGTTTGTATTTGTATGTATCTGTATGTATCTGTATGGATAAGTATGTATCTGTATGTATCTGTATGTATCTGTTTGTATCTGTATGTATCTGTATGTGTCAGTATGTATCTGTATGTATCTGTATGTATCTGTATGTATCTGTATGTATCTGTATGTATCTGTATGTATCTTTATGTATCTTTATGTATCTGTATGTAGCTGTATGTATCTGTATGTATCTGTATGTATCTGAATGTATCGGTATGTATCTGCATGTATCTTTATGTATCTTTATGTATCTGTATGTATCTCTGTATGTATCTGTATGTATCTGTATGTATCTGAATGTATCTTTATGTATCTGTATGTAGCTGTATGTATCTGTATGTATATGTATGTATCTGTATGTATCTGTATGTATCTGTATGTATCTGTATGTATCTGTATGTATCTGTATGTATCTGTATGTATCTGTATGTATCTGTATGTATCTTTATGTATCTTTATGTATCTGTATGTATCTGTATCTATCTGTATGTATCTGTATGTATCTAGAGGTATATGTATGTTTCTGTATGTATCTGTATGTATCTGTATGTATCTGTATGTGTCTGTTTGTATTTGTATGTATCTGGATGTATCTGTATGTATCTATATGTATCTGTATGTATCTGTATGTAGTATATATCTGTATGTATCTGTATGTATCTGTATGTATCTGTTTGTATCTGTATGTATCTGTATATATCTCTATGTATCTGTATGTATCTGTATGTATCTGGATGTATCTGTATGTATATGTATGTATCTGTATGTATCTGTATGTATCTGTATGGATAAGTATGTATCTTTGTGAATCTCTATGTATCTTTATGTATTTGTATGTATCTGTATGTATCTGTATGGATAAGTATGTATCTTTATGTATCTTTATGTATCTGTATGTATCTGTATGTATCTGTATGTATCTGTATGTATCTGTATGTATCTGTATATATCTGTATGTATCTTTATGTATCTGTTTGTATCTGTATGTATCTGTATGTATCTGTATGTATCTGTATGTATCTGTATGTATCTGAATGTATCTGTATGTATCTCTGTATGTATCTGGATGTATCTGTATGTATCTATATGTATCTGTATGTATCTGTATGTAGTATGTATCTGTATGTATCTGTATGTATCTGTATGTATCTGTATGTATTTGTATGTATCTGTATGTATCTGTATGTATCTGTATGTGTCAGTATGTATCTGTATGTATCTGAATGTATCTGTATGTATCTGTATGTATCTGTATGTATCTCTATGTATCTGTATGTATCTGTATGTATCTGTATGTATCTGTATGTATCTGTATGTATCTGTATGTATCTGTATGTATCTGTATGTGTCTGTATGTATCTTTATGTATCTTTATGTATCTGTATGTAGCTGTATGTATCTGTATGTATCTGTTTGTATCTGTATGTATCTTTATGTATCTGTATGTATCTGTATGTATCATTATGTATCTGTATGTATCTGTATGTATCTGTATCTATCTGTATGTATCTGTATGTATCTAGAGGTATCTGTATGTATCTGTATGTATCTCTTTGTATCTGTATGTATCTGTATGTATCTGTATGTATCTGGATGTATCTGTATGTATCTGTATGTATCTGTATGTATCTGTATGTATCTGTATGTATCTGTATGTATCTGTATGTATCTGTATGTAGCTGTATGTATCTGTATGTATCTGTATGTATCTGTATGTATCTGTATGTATCTCTATGTATCTGTATGTATCTGTATGTATCTGTATGTATCTGTATGTATCTGTATGTATCTGTATGTATCTGTATGTATATGTATGTATCTTTATGTATCTTTATGTATCTGTATGTATCTGTATGTATCTGTATATATATCTCTATGTATCTGTATGTATCTGTATGTATCTGTATGTATCATTATGTATCTGTATGTATCTGTATGTATCTGTATCTATCTGTATGTATCTGTATGTATCTAGAGGTATCTGTATGTATCTGTATGTATCTCTTTGTATCTGTATGTATCTGTATGTATCTGTATGTATCTCTATGTATCTGCATGTATCTGTATGTATCTGTATGTATCTGTATATATCTGTATGTATCTTTATGTATCTGTTTGTATCTGTATGTATCTGTATGTATCTGTATGTATCTGTATGTATCTGTATGTATCTGAATGTATCTGTATGTATCTCTGTATGTATCTGGATGTATCTGTATGTATCTATATGTATCTGTATGTATCTGTATGAAGTATGTATCTGTATGTATCTAAATGTATCTGTATGTATCTGTATGTATTTGTATGTATCTGTATGTATCTGTTTGTATCTGTATGTGTCAGTATGTGTCAGTATGTATCTGTATGTATCTGTATGTATCTGTATGTATCTGTATGTATCTGTATGTATCTGTATGTATCTGTATGTATCTGTATGTATCTGTATGTATCTGTATGTAGCTGTATGTATCTTTATGTATCTTTATGTATCTGTATGTTGCTGTATGTATCTGTATATATCTGTATGTATCTGTATGTATCTCTGTATGTATCTGTATGTATCTGTATGTATCTGTATGTATCTTTATGTATCTGTATGTAGCTGTATGTATCTGTATGTATCTGTATGTTACTGTATGTGTCAGTATGTATCTGTATGTATCTGTATGTATCTGTATGTATCTGTATGTATCTGTATGTATCTGTATGAATCTGTATGTATCTGTATGTATCTTTATGCATCTTTATGTATCTGTATGTATCTGTATCTATCTGTATGTATCTGTATGTATCTAGAGGTATATGTATGTTTCTGTATATATCTGTATGTATCTGTATGTGTCTGTTTGTATTTGTATGTATCTGTATGTATATGTATGGATAAGTATGTATCTGTATGTATCTGTATGTATCTCTGTTTGTATCTGTATGTATCTGTATCTGTATGTATCTGTATCTGTATGTATCTGTATGTATCTGTATGTATCTGTATGTATCTGTATATATCTGTATGTATCTTTATGTATCTGTATGTAGCTGTATGTATCTGAATGTATCTGTATGTATCTCTGTATGTATCTGGATGTATCTGTATGTATCTGTATGTATCTGTATGTATCTGTATGTATCTGTATGTATCTGTTTGTATCTGTATGTATCTTTATGTATCTGTATGTTTCTGTATGTATCTGTATGTATCTGTATGTATCTGTATGTATCTGTATCTGTATGTATCTGTATGTATCTGTATGTATCTGTATGTATCTGTATGTATCTGTATGTATCTGTATGTATCTGTATGTATCTGTATGTATCTGTATGTATCTCTATGTATCTGTATGTATCTGTATGTATCTGGATGTATCTGTATGTATCTGTATGTATCTGTATGTGTCTGTATGTATCTTTATGTATCTTTATGTATCTGTATGTAGCTGTATGTATCTGTATGTATCTGTTTGTATCTGTATGTATCTTTATGTATCTGTATGTATCTGTATGTATCATTATGTATCTGTATGTATCTCTATGTATCTCTATGTGTCTGTATGTATTTGTATGTATCTGGATGTATCTGTATGTATCTGTATGTATCTTTATGTATCTTTATGTATCTGTATGTAGCGGTATGTATCTGTATGTATCTGTATGTATCTGAATGTATCTGTATGTATCTGCATGTATCTTTATGTATCTTTATGTATCTTTATGTATCTGCATGTATCTGTATGTATCTGTATGTATCTCTGTATGTATCTGTATGTTGTATGTTTCTGTATGTATCTGTATGTATCTGTATGTGTCTGTTTGTATTTGTATGTATCTGTATGTATCTGTATGGATAAGTATGTATCTGTATGTATCTGTATGTATCTGTATGTATCTGTATCTGTATGTATCTGTATCTGTATGTATCTGTATGTATCTGTATGTATCTGTATGTATCTGTATATATCTGTATGTATCTTTATGTATCTTTATGTATCTGTATGTAGCTGTATGTATCTGAATGTATCTGTATGTATCTCTGTATGTATCTGTATGTATCTGCATGTATGTATCTTTATGTATCTGTATGTAGCTGTATGTATCTGTATGTATCTGTATGTATCTGTATGTATCTGTATGTATCTGTATGTATCTGTATGTATCTGTATGTATCTGTATGTATCTGTATGTATCTGTATGTATCTGTATGTATCTATATGTATCTTTATGTATCTTTATGTATCTTTATGTATCTGTATGTATCGGTATCTATCTGTATGTATCTGTATGTATCTAGAGGTATATGTATGTTTCTGTATGTATCTGTATGTGTCTGTTTGTATTTGTATGTATCTGTATGTCTGTATGGATAAGTATGTATCTGTATGTATCTGTATGTATCTGTATGTATCTGTATGTATCTGTATGTATCTGTATGTATCTGTATGTATCTGTATGTATCTGTATGTATCTGTATGGATAAGTATGTATCTTTATGAATCTTTATGTATCTGTATGTATCTTTATGTATCTTTATGTATCTGTATGTATCTGTATGTATCTGAATGTATCTGTATGTATCTGTATGTATCTGTATGTATCTGTATGTATCTGTATGTATCTGTATGTATCTGTATGTATCTACATGTATCTTTATGTATCTTTATGTATCTTTATGTATCTGTATGTTACTGTATGTGTCAGTATGTATCTGTATGTATCTGTATGTATCTGTATGTATCTGTATGTATCTCTGTATGTATCTGTATGTATCTGTATGTATCTGTATGTATCTTTATGTATCTGTATGTAGCTGTATGTATCTGTATGTATCTGTATGTTACTGTATGTGTCAGTATGTATCTGTATGTATCTGTATGTATCTGTATGTATCTGTATGTATCTGTATGTATCTGTATGTATCTGTATGTATCTGTATGTATCTTTATGCATCTTTATGTATCTGTATGTATCTGTATCTATCTGTATGTATCTGTATGTATCTAGAGGTATATGTATGTTTCTGTATATATCTGTATGTATCTGTATGTGTCTGTTTGTATTTAAATGTATCTGTATGTATCTGTATGGATAAGTATGTATCTGTATGTATCTGTATGTATCTGTATGTATCTCTGTTTGTATCTGTATGTATCTGTATCTGTATGTATCTGTATCTGTATGTATCTGTATGTATCTGTATGTATCTGTATGTATCTGTATGTATCTTTATGTATCTGTATGTAGCTGTATGTATCTGAATGTATCTGTATGTATCTCTGTATGTATCTGAATGTATCTGAATGTATCTGTATGTATCTGTATGTATCTAGAGGTATATGTATGTTTCTGTATGTATCTGTATGTATCTGTATGTATCTGTATGTATCTGTATGTATCTGTATGTATCTTTATGTATCTTTATGTATCTGTATGTTGCTGTATGTATCTGTATGTATCTGTATGTATCTGTATGTATCTGTATGTATCTGTATGTATCTGTATGTATCTGTATGTAGCTGTATGTATCTTTATGTATCTTTATGTATCTGTATGTTGCTGTATGTATCTGTATGTATCTGTATGTATCTGTATGTATCTGTATGTATCTCTGTATGTATCTGTATGTATCTGTATGTATCTGTATGTATCTTTATGTATCTGTATGTAGCTGTATGTATCTGTATGTATCTGTATGTTACTGTATGTGTCAGTATGTATCTGTATGTATCTGTATGTATCTGTATGTATCTGTATGTATCTGTATGTATCAGTATGTATCTGTATGTATCTGTATGTATCTGTATGTATCTTTATGTATCTTTATGTATCTGTATGTATCTGTATCTATCTGTATGTATCTGTATGTATCTAGAGGTATATGTATGTTTCTGTATATATCTGTATGTATCTGTATGTGTCTGTTTGTATTTGTATGTATCTGTATGTATATGTATGGATAAGTATGTATCTGTATGTATCTGTATGTATCTGTATGTATCTCTGTTTGTATCTGTATGTATCTGTATCTGTATGTATCTGTATCTGTATGTATCTGTATGTATCTGTATGTATCTGTATGTATCTGTATATATCTGTATGTATCTTTATGTATCTGTATGTAGCTGTATGTATCTGAATGTATCTGTATGTATCTCTGTATGTATCTGGATGTATCTGTATGTATCTGTATGTATCTGTATGTATCTGTATGTATCTGTATGTATCTGTTTGTATCTGTATGTATCTTTATGTATCTGTATGTTTCTGTATGTATCTGTATGTATCTGTATGTATCTGTATGTATCTTTATGGATAAGTATGTATCTTTATGTGTCTTTATGTATCTGTATGTATCTTTATGTATCTTTATGTATCTTTATGTACCTTTATGTATCTTTATGTATCTGTATGTATCTGTATGTATCTGTATGTATCTGTATGTATCTGTTTGTATCTGTATGTATCTGTATGTATCTGTATGAATCTGTATGTATCTCTATGTATCTGTTTGTATCTGTATGTATCTGTATGTATCTGTATGTATCTGTATGTATCTGTATGTATCTGTATGTATCTGAATGTATCTGTATGTATCTCTGTATGTATCTGGATGTATCTGTATGTATCTATATGTATCTGTATGTATCTGTTTGTAGTATGTATCTGTATGTATCTGTATGTATCTGTATGTATCTGTATGTATCTGTATGTATCTGTATGTATCTGTATGTATCTGTATGTATCTGTATGTATCTGTATGTATCTCTATGTATCTGTATGTATCTGTATGTATCTGGATGTATCTGTATGTATCTGTATGTATCTGTATGTATCTGTATGTGTCTGTATGTATCTTTATGTATCTTTATGTATCTGTATGTAGCTGTATGTATCTGTATGTATCTGTTTGTATCTGTATGTATCTTTATGTATCTGTATGTATCTGTATGTATCATTATGTATCTGTATGTATCTCTATGTGTCTGTATGTATTTGTATGTATCTGGATGTATCTGTATGTATCTGTATGTATCTTTATGTATCTTTATGTATCTGTATGTAGCGGTATGTATCTGTATGTATCTGTATGTATCTGAATGTATCTGTATGTATCTGCATGTATCTTTATGTATCTTTATGTATCTTTATGTATCTGCATGTATCTGTATGTATCTGTATGTATCTCTGTATGTATCTGTATGTTGTATGTTTCTGTATGTATCTGTATGTGTCTGTTTGTATTTGTATGTATCTGTATGTATCTGTATGGATAAGTATGTATCTGTATGTATCTGTATGTATCTGTATGTATCTCTGTTTGTATCTGTATGTATCTGTATCTGTATGTATCTGTATCTGTATGTATCTGTATGTATCTGTATGTATCTGTATGTATCTGTATATATCTGTATGTATCTTTATGTATCTTTATGTATCTGTATGTAGCTGTATGTATCTGAATGTATCTGTATGTATCTCTGTATGTATCTGTATGTATCTGTTTGTATCTGTATGTATCTGTATAAATCTGTATGTATCTGTATGTATCTGTATGTATCTGTATGGATAAGTATGTATCTCTTTATGTATCTGTATGTATCTTTATTTATCTTTATGTATCTTTATGTATCTGTATGTATCTGTTTGTATCTGTATGTATCTGTATGTATCTGTATGTATCTGTATGTATCTGTATGTATCTGTATGGATAAGTATGTATCTTCATGTGTCTTTATGTATCTTTATGTATCTGTATGAATCTGTATGTATCTAGAGGTATATGTATGTTTCTGTATGTATCTGTATGTGTCTGTTTGTATTTGTATGTATCTGTATGTATCTGTATGGATAAGTATGTATCTGTATGTATCTGTATGTATCTGTATGTATCTGTATGTATCTGTATGTATCTGTATGTAACTCTATGTATCTGTATGTATCTGTATGTATCTGGATGTATCTGTATGTATCTGTATGTATCTGTATGTATCTTTATGAATCTTTATGTATCTGTATGTATCTGTATGTATCTTTATGTATCTGTATGTATCTGTATGTATCTGAATGTATCTGTATGTATCTAGAGGTATATGTATGTTTCTGTATGTATCTGTATGTATCTGTATGTGTCTGTTTGTATTTGTATGTATCTGTATGTATCTGTATGAATCTTTATGTATCTGTATGTATCTGTATGTATCTGTATGTATCTGTATGTATCTGTATGTATCTGTATGTATCTGTATGTATCTCTTTGTATCTGTATGTATCTGTATGTATCTGGATGTATCTGTATGTATCTGTATGTATCCGTATGTATCTGTATGTATCTGTATGTATCTGTTTGCATCTGTATGTATCTGTATGTATCTGTATGTATCTGTATGTATCTTTGTATCTGTATGTATCTGTATGTATCTGGATGTATCTGTATGTATCTGTATGTATCTGTATGTATCTTTATGTATCTTTTTGTATCTGTATGTAGCGGTATGTATCTGTATGTATCTGTATGTATCTGAATGTATCTGTATGTATCTGCATGTATCTATCTTTATGTATCTGCATGTATCTGTATGTATCTGTATGTATCTCTGTATGTATCTGTATGTATCTGTATGTATCTGTATGTATCTTTATGTATCTGTATGTAGCTGTATGTATCTGTATGTATCTGTATGGATAAGTATGTATCTTCATGTGTATTTATGTATCTTTATGTATCTGTATGTATCTTTATGTATCTGTATATATCTGTATGTATCTGTATGTATCTGTATGTATCTGTATGTATCTGTATGTATCTGTATGTATCTCTGTATGTATCTGTATGTATCTGTATGTATCTGTATGTATCTTTATGTATCTGTATGTAGCTGTATGTATCTGTATGTATCTGTATGTTACTGTATGTGTCAGTATGTATCTGTATGTATCTGTATGTATCTGTATGTATCTGTATGTATCTGTATGTATCTGTATGTATCTTTATGCATCTTTATGTATCTGTATGTATCTGTATCTATCTGTATGTATCTGTATGTATCTAGAGGTATATGTATGTTTCTGTATATATCTGTATGTATCTGTATGTGTCTGTTTGTATTTGTATGTATCTGTATGTATCTGTATGGATAAGTATGTATCTGTATGTATCTGTATGTATCTGTATGTATCTCTGTTTGTATCTGTATGTATCTGTATCTGTATGTATCTGTATCTGTATGTATCTGTATGTATCTGTATGTATCTGTATGTATCTGTATGTATCTGTATATATCTGTATGTATCTTTATGTATCTGTATGTAGCTGTATGTATCTGAATGTATCTGTATGTATATCTGTATGTATCTGGATGTATCTGTATGTATCTGTATGTATCTGTATGTATCTGTATGTATCTGTATGTATCTGTATGTATCTTTATGTATCTGTATGTTTCTGTATGTATCTGTATGTATATGTATGTATCTTTATGGATAAGTATGTATCTTTATGTGTCTTTATGTATCTGTATGTATCTTTATGTATCTTTATGTATCTTTATGTATCTTTATGTATCTTTATGTATCTGTATGTATCTGTATGTATCTGTATGTATCTGTATGTATCTGTTTGTATCTGTATGTATCTGTATGTATCTGTATGAATCTGTATGTATCTCTATGAATCTGTATGTATCTCTATGTATCTGTTTGTATCTGTATGTATCTGTATGTATCTGTATGTATCTGTATGTATCTGTATGTATCTTTATGTATCTGTTTGTATCTGTATGTATCTGTATGTATCTGTATGTATCTGTATGTGTCTGTATGTATCTGTATGTATCTGGATGTATCTGTATGTATCTATATGTATCTGTATGTATCTGTTTGTAGTATGTATCTGTATGTATCTGTATGTATCTGTATGTATCTGTATGTATCTGTATGTATCTGTATGTATCTGTATGTATCTGTATGTATCTGTATGTATCTGTATGTATCTGTATGTATCTGTATGTATCTGTATGTATCTGTATGTATCTGTATGTATCTCTATGTATCTCTATGTAACTGTATGTATCTGGATGTATCTGTATGTATCTGTATGTATCTGTATGTATCTGTATGTGTCTGTATGTATCTTTATGTATCTTTATGTATCTGTATGTAGCTGTATGTATCTGTATGTATCTGTTTGTATCTGTATGTATCTTTATGTATCTGTATGTATCTGTATGTATCATTATGTATCTGTATGTATCTGTATGTATCTGTATCTATCTGTATGTATCTGTATGTATCTAGAGGTATCTGTATGTATCTGTATGTATCTCTTTGTATCTGTATGTATCTGTATGTATCTGTATGTATCTGGATGTATCTGTATGTATCTGTATGTATCTGTATGTATCTGTATGTATCTGTATGTATCTGTATGTATCTGCATGTATCTGTATGTAGCTGTATGTATCTGTATGTATCTGTATGTATCTGTATGTATCTGTATGTATCTGTATGTATCTCTATGTATCTGTATGTATCTGTATGTATCTGGATGTATCTGTATGTATCGGTATGTATCTGTATGTATCTGTATGTATATGTATGTATCTTTATGTATCTTTATGTATCTGTATGTATCTGTATGTATCTGTATGTATCTGTATATATATCTCTATGTATCTGTATGTATCTGTATGTATCTGTATGTATCTGTATGTATCTGTATGTATCTAGAGGTATCTGTATGTATCTGTATGTATCTCTTTGTATCTGTATGTATCTGTATGTATCTGTATGTATCTCTATGTATCTGCATGTATCTGTATGTATCTGTATGTATCTGTATGTATCTGTATGTATCTGTATGTATCTGTATGTATCTGTATGTATCTGTATGTATCTGTATGTATCTGTATGTATCTGTATGTATCTGGATGTATCTGTATGTATCTGTATGTATCTGTATGTATCTGTATGTATCTGTATGTATCCTTATGTATCTGTATGTATCTGTATGTATCTGTATGTATCTGTATGTATCTCTATGTATCTCTATGTATCTGTATGTATCTGTATGTATCTGGATGTATCTGTATGTATCTGTATGTATCTGTATCTTTATGTATCTGTATGTAGCGGTATGTATCTGTATGTATCTGTATGTATCTGAATGTATCTGTATGTATCTGCATGTATCTTTATGTATCTTTATGTATCTGCATGTATCTGTATGTATCTGTATTTATCTCTGTATGCATCTGTATGTATCTGTATGTATCTGTATGTATCTGTATGTATCTTTATGTATCTGTATGTAGCTGTATGAATCTGTATGTATCTGTATGTATCTGTATGTATCTGTATGTATCTGTATGTATCTGTATGTATCTACGTATCTGTATGTATCTGTATGTATCTGTATGTATCTTTATGTATCTTTATGTATCTGTATGTATCTGTATCTATCTGTATGTATCTGTATGTATCTAGAGGTATATGTATGTTTCTGTATGTATCTGTATGTATCTGTATGTGTCTGTTTGTATTTGTATGTATCTGTATGTATCTGTATGTATCTGTATGTATCTGTATGTATCTGTATGTATCTGTATGTATCTGTATGTGTCAGTATGTATCTGTATGTATCTGTATGTATCTGTATGTATCTGTATACAGAACATACAGATACATACAGAGATACATACAGATACATACAGATACATGCAGATACATAAAGATACATAAAGATACATAAAGATACATAAAGATACATAAAGATACATGCAGATACATACAGATACATTCAGATACATACAGATACATACAGATACATACCGCTACATACAGATACATAAAGATACATAAAGATACATACAGATACATACAGATACATCCAGATACATACAAATACATACAGACACATAGAGATACATAGAGATACATACAGATACATACAGATACATACAGATACATACAGATACATACAGATACATACAGATACATACAGATACATACAAATACATACAGATACATACAGATACATACAGATACATACAGATACATACAGATACATACAGATACATAAAGATACATAAAGATACATAAAGATACATACAGATACATACAGATACATACAGATACATACAGATACATACAGATACATACAGATACATACTGACACATACAGATACATACAGATACATACAGATACATACAGATACATAAAGATTCATACAGATACATACAGATACATACAAATACAAACAGACACATACAGATACATACAGATACATACAGAAACATACATATACCTCTAGATACATACAGATACATACAGATACATACAGATACATACAGATACATAAAGATACATACAGATACATACAGATACATAAAGATTCATAGATACATACAGATACATACAGATACATACAGATACATACAGATACATCCAGATACATACAGATACATACAGATACATAGAGATACATACAGATACATACAGATACATACAGATACATACAGATACATACAGATACATACAGATACATACTTATCCATACAGATACATACAGATACATACAAATACAAACAGACACATACAGATACATACAGAAACATACATATACCTCTAGATACATACAGATACATACAGATACATAAAGATACATAAAGACACATGAAGATACATACTTATCCATACAGATACATACAGATACATACAGATACATACAGATACATCCAGATACATACAGATACATACAGATACATAGAGATACATACAGATACATACAGATAAATACAGATACATACAGATACATACAGATACATACAGATACATACAGATACATACTACAAACAGATACATACAGATACATATAGATACATACAGATACATCCAGATACATACAGAGATACATACAGATACATTCAGATACATACAGATACATACAGATACATACAGATACATACAGACACATACAGATACATACAGATACATACAGATACATACAGATACAAACAGATACATAAAGATACATACAGATACATACAGATACATACAGATACATACAGATACATACAGATACATACAGATACAAACAGATACATAGAGATACATACAGATTCATACAGATACATACAGATACATACAGATACAAACAGATACATACAGATACATACAGATACATACAGATACATACAGATACATAAAGATACATAAAGATACATAAAGATACATAAAGATACATACAGATACATAAAGACACATAAAGATACATACTTATCCATAAAGATACATACAGATACATACAGAAACATACAGATACATAAAGATACATACAGATACATACAGATACATACAGATACATACAGATACATACAGATACATACAGATACATACAGATACGTCCAGATACATAGAGATACATACAGATACATTCAGATACATACAGATACATACAGATACATACAGATACATACAGATACATACAGATACATACAGATACATAAAGATTCATACAGATACATACAGATACATACAAATACAAACAGACACATACAGATACATACAGATACATACAGAAACATACATATACCTCTAGATACATACAGATACATTCAGATACATACAGATACATACAGATACATAAAGATACATACAGATACATACAGATACATAAAGATTCATAAAGATACATACAGATACATCCAGATACATACAGATACATACAGATACATAGAGATACATACAGATACATACAGATACATACAGATACATACAGATACATACAGATACATACAGATACATACTTATCCATACAGATACATACAGATACATACAAATATAACAGACACATACAGATACATACAGAAACATACATAAACCTCTAGATACATACAGATACATACAGATACATAAAGATACATAAAGACACATGAAGATACATACTTATCCATACAGATACATACAGATACATACAGATACATACAGATACATACAGATACATACAGATACAAACAGATACATACAGATACATAAAGATACATAAAGATACATAAAGATAAATAAAGATACATACAGATACATAAAGAGATACATACTTATCCATACAGATACATACAGATACATACAGATACATACAGATTTATACAGATACATACAGATACAAACAGATACATACAGATACATACAGATACATACAGATACATACAGATACATACAGATACATACAGATACATCCAGATACATACAGAGATACATACAGATACATTCAGATACATACAGCTACATACAGATACATAAAGATACATAAAGATACATACAGATATATACAAATACATACAGATACATACAGATACATACAGATACATACAGATACAGATACATACAGATACAGATACATACAGATACAAACAGAGATACATACAGATACATACAGATACATACAGATACATACAGATACATACAGATACATACTTATCCATACAGATACATACAGATACATACAAATACAAACAGACACATACAGATACATACAGATACATACAGAAACATACAACATACAGATACATACAGAGATACATACAGATACATACAGATACATGCAGATACATAAAGATACATAAAGATACATAAAGATACATAAAGATACATGCAGATACATACAGATACATTCAGATACATACAGATACATACAGATACATACAGATACATACCGCTACATACAGATACATAAAGATACATAAAGATACATACAGATACATACAGATACATCCAGATACATACAAATACATACAGACACATAGAGATACATAGAGATACATACAGATACATACAGATACATACAGATACATACAGATACATACAGATACATACAGATACATACAGATACATACAGATACATACAAATACATACAGATACATACAGATACATACAGATACATACAGATACATACAGATACATAAAGATAAAGATACATAAAGATACATACAGATACATACAGATACATACAGATACATACAGATACATACAGATACATACAGATACATACTGACACATACAGATACATACAGATACATACAGATACATACAGATACATACAGATACATAAAGATTCATACAGATACATACAGATACATACAAATACAAACAGACACATACAGATACATACAGATACATACAGAAACATACGTATACCTCTAGATACATACAGATACATACAGATACATACAGATACATACAGATACATAAAGATACATACAGATACATACAGATACATAAAGATTCATAGATACATACAGATACATACAGATACATACAGATACATACAGATACATCCAGATACATACAGATACATACAGATACATAGAGATACATACAGATACATACAGATACATACAGATACATACAGATACATACAGATACATACAGATACATACAGATACATACTTATCCATACAGATACATACAGATACATACAAATACAAACAGACACATACAGATACATACAGAAACATACATATACCTCTAGATACATACAGATACATACAGATACATAAAGATACATAAAGACACATGAAGATACATACTTATCCATACAGATACATACAGATACATACAGATACATACAGATACATCCAGATACATACAGATACATACAGATACATAGAGATACATACAGATACATACAGATAAATACAGATACATACAGATACATACAGATACATACAGATACATACAGATACATACAGATACATACTACAAACAGATACATACAGATACATATAGATACATACAGATACATCCAGATACATACAGAGATACATACAGATACATTCAGATACATACAGATACATACAGATACATACAGATACATACAGACACATACAGATACATACAGATACATACAGATACATACAGATACAAACAGATACATAAAGATACATACAGATACATACAGATACATACAGATACATACAGATACATACAGATACATACAGATACATACAGATACAAACAGATACATAGAGATACATACAGATTCATACAGATACATACAGATACATACAGATACAAACAGATACATACAGATACATACAGATACATACAGATACATACAGATACATAAAGATACATAAAGATACATAAAGATACATAAAGATACATACAGATACATAAAGACACATAAAGATACATACTTATCCATAAAGATACATACAGATACATACAGATACATACAGAAACATACAGATACATAAAGATACATACAGATACATACAGATACATACAGATACATACAGATACATACAGATACATACAGATACATACAGATACATACAGATACGTCCAGATACATACAGAGATACATACAGATACATTCAGATACATACAGCTACATACAGATACGTAAAGATACATAAAGATACATACAGATATATACAGATACATACAGATACATACAGATCCATACAGATACATACAGATACATACAGATACATACAGATACAGATACATACAGATACAAACAGAGATACATACAGATACATACAGATACATACAGATTCATACAGATACATACAGATACATACAGATACATACAGATACATACAGATACAGATACATACAGATACAAACAGAGATACATACAGATACATACAGATACATACAGATTCATACAGATACATACAGATACATACAGATACATACAGATACAAACAGATACATACAGATACATACAGATAGATACAGATACATACAGATACATACAGATACATACAGATACATACAGATACATACAGATACATCCAGATACATACAGATACATACAGATACATACAGATACATACAGATACATAAAGATACATACAGATACATACAGATACATACTTAACCATACAGATACATACAGATACATACAAATACAAACAGACATATACAGATACATACAGAAACATACATATACCTCTAGATACATACAGATACATACAGATACATAAAGATACATAAAGATACATAAAGATACATACAGATTCATACAGATACATACAGATACATACGATACATACAGATCCATACAGATACATACAGATACATATAGATACATACAGATACATCCAGATACATACAGATACATACAGATACAAAGAGATACATACAGATACATACATATACCTCTAGATACATACAGATACATACAGATAGATACAGATACATACAGATACATAAAGATACATAAAGATACATACAGATACATACAGATACATACAGATACATACAGATACATACAGATACATACAGATACATACAGATACATACAGATACATACAGATACATACAGATACATACAGATACATACAGATACATACAGATACATACAGATACATACAGCTACATACAGATACATAAAGATACATACAGATACATACAGATACATACAGATACATACAGATACATACAGAGATAAATACAGATACATACAGATACATGCAGATACATAAAGATACATAAAGATACATAAAGATACATGCAGATACATACAGATACATTCAGATACATACAGATACATACAGATACATACCGCTACATACAGATACATAAAGATACATACAGATACATACAGATACATCCAGATACATACAGATACATACAGATACATAGAGATACATACAGATACATACAGATACATACAGATACATACAGATACATACAGATACATACAGATACATACAGATACATACAGATACATAAGGATACATACAGATACATAAAGATACATACAGATACATACAGATACATACAGATACATACAGATACATACAGATACATCCAGATACATACAGATACATACAGATACATAGAGATACATAGAGATACATACAGATACATACAGATACATACAGATACATACAGATACATACAGATACATACTACAAACAGATACATACAGATACATACAGATACATACAGATACAAACAGATACATACAGATACATACAGATACATAAAGATACATAAAGATACATAAAGATACATACAGACATAAAGATACATACTTATCCATAAAGATACACACAGATACATACATATACATATAAATACATACAGATACATACAGATACATACAGATACATACAGATACATACAGATACATACAGATACATAAAGATACATAAAGATACATAAAGATACATAAAGATACATACAGATACATAAAGATTCATAAAGATACATACAAATACATACAGATACATACAGATACATACAGATACATACAGATACATACAGATACATACAGATACATACAGATACATACAGATACATACAGATACATACAGATACATACAGATACATAAAGATACATAAAGATACATACTTATCCATACAGATACATACAGATACATACAAATACATAAAGATACATAGAGATTCACAAAGATACATACTTATCCATACAGATACATACAGATACATACAGATACATACAGATACATACAGATACATACAGATACATACAGATACATACAGATATATACAGATACATACAGATACAAACAGATACATACAGATACATACAGATACATACAGATATATACTACATACAGATACATACAGATACATATAGATACATACAGATACATCCAGATACATACAAATACAAACAGACACATACAGATACATACAGATACATACAGAAACATACATATACCTCTAGATACATACAGATACATACAGATAGATACAGATACATACAGATACATAAAGATACATAAAGATACATACAGATACATACAGATACATACAGATACATACAGATACATACAGATACATACAGATACATACAGATACATACAGATACATACAGATACATACAGCTACATACAGATACATAAAGATACATTCAGATACATACAGATACATACAGATACATACAGAGATACATACAGATACATAAAGATACATAAAGATACATGCAGATACATACCGATACATTCAGATACATACAGATACATACAGATACATACAGCTACATACAGATACATAAAGATACATAAAGATACATACAGATACATACAGATACATACAGATACATACAGATACATACAGATACATACAGATACATACTGACACATACAGATACATACAGATACAAACAGATACATACAGATACATACAGATACATACTTATCCATACAGATACATACAGATACATACAAATACAAACAGACACATACAGATACATACAGATACATACAGAAACATACATATACCTCTAGATACATACAGATACATACAGATAGATACAGATACATACAGATACATAGATACATAAAGATACATACAGATACATACAGATACATACAGATACATACAGATACATACAGATACATACAGATACATACAGATACATACAGCTACATACAGATACATAAAGATACATACAGATACATACAGATACATACAGATACATACAGATACATACAGATACATACAGATACATACAGATACATACAGATACATACAGATACATACAGATACATACAGATACATACAGAAACATACATATACCTCTAGATACAAACAGATACATACAGATAGATACAGATACATACAGATACATAAAGATACATAAAGATACATACAGATACATACAGATACATACAGTGTAACATAAAAAATGTTACATAACCTTGGTTATAAGAAATATAATAAAATTTGCATTTTTTTTTACAAAATTAAAACCTATAAAATATAATTAAAACACTTAATTAAAAACAGTTACTCAAAATAAACTAAATTCTAAATAAACTATACTAAATATTAAACTAGTTAAGTGTACCACGCTTGTTACTTATTTTACCAAGCGGACTGTACGTGAACACGCATTGCTTTGTCTCCGTATCAACCGGTCGGCCGCCTTCCGCCCGCGCCCCGCTCACCCACCAGGCTCCCGCGCCGTGCCGCCCGGGCAGACTGATTTTGTTTTCAACGCAGGCGCACGTACGCTCATCCTTAGCGTCGTCACACGTCGCCGGCGTATTCCAATTTATTCATATTTAGAATTTAGACTACACTAAATTCCCGAGTACTGTTACTGTACTCGTAAAGTGTCAGTGTACCCCTATATTATTGGGTGAGTGTTGAACATTTCTTATGCTTCATATAGAACCGGTAGATTTAAATATGTGTCTAACGGTGTTCCTTTGTTTGATTTTGCCTGCTTACAGATGCTTTATAAATGCCGATCCTCACATCTCATTTTCATTTAGCTATCGCAATCATGCATTGGTAATGTTAACGATAATAAATAATAAATATTTTCAAAATTTAAATCTTAATGTACTTTGCAAATTTTAATGTTAACGTATTTTTCAAATTTGAATGTTAACGTATTTTTTTCAAATTTAAATCTTAACGTCCATATTCATTTTTAGAATGAATGTTTTTTTCTTTCGAATGTAAATGCTATCGCTTTTGTTTTCAAAATGTAAACTCCGTCCGACTGTGACATCCGCACTTCACCCAGCCATTTCACCATCACGCAGTGCTTGCCTTCTGCTTCTGCACAATAACGGTCACAGTCAACGGAGATGTTGATATATTATTATTTTGACACGAAGGACGTAAATTCCAGGGTGCTACGTTACGGCTCGAGCCCAACACCAAGCTTTCGGCGCTGTCCCAGCTGACGTCCCTCAGTTCGTTCACAAGTCCACGGCAGTAGCCGCAGCTGATGACCTGCAGCCCGTCCACGTCTCCTCAACGACCTCGAGTACCAGGAGAGTACTGACGTGGTGGCGGCGACAACTACTGGAAACAAATTATCAGACCGGCTTCTAACGTACCCATCCCTACGACTTATTTCGTGTGCTAGCGACGTGTCGCGGAATAAACGTTTCTTTAAGTTTAATTTGTTGAACTTATTTATTCCCGACCTGTAGACGTAGCACTGGCGCCCTTACCGTGGTTTTTTTTATTTTTCTGGATAAAGGTCTGATATTTGTTCCCAGGTGGGTAGTTGTGGTTTATGTGCTTGATGTTTTTTTTTGTTTTGTGAAACGTTTTTCTGTTTTATTTTTGGTTGCCAGCAGCTAAGGTGTACAGAATAGTTTTTTTATATTTTTTGTTACAGTTGTGTTTTTGCTCCGGTACAGTCGGACACAATATTAAGTGTTAGCTTCTAAATTAGTTTCAAAATTGTTTTATTGCAATTATTGAGTGCAATTTTCTTTGCGTGATTAATTATTAGTAGTACACTCAGTCTCAATATTTTGCATTGTTTTTTTTTTGTACAACATTTTTTTATTTTTTTAACGACCTCGTAATTTTGTACACCATTATTCGTACACATTAGTTGCATTTAATGCTTATTTTTTTGTTTTGTTTTTCTGTTGTTTTTTTTGCGCTTTTTATTTCTCATTTTAATTTTGCAAGTAGATTATTTTATAAGAAAAACAACCAAAGCGTTCAAAATTTTTATAATTGTTTTTGTAACGGACGGAGTATTTTTTCGTTGTTTTTTTTTTGCGTGACTTGTTCAACATTCACTGAATAATTTAATTATTATTTCATCCGCGGATTTGTTACTTTTACAATGGCTTACCACATAAAATTTATGTCGTTACAAAAAACTGAACTCGAGTACGAAGTTGCTATTCGGGGTGAGACACCAGCTTCCACTGTCCAGGAGCTACGTAAGCAAATTGCTAAATGCGGGCCTATTTTTCCATCTGAGGAGATTCTTTCTAGTCCGTTTGATGTGGTTGAGGATTTAGACGGTGCAGCGGAAGTGATTAATAGGGTAAATTCCTTGTTAGACTCGAAGCCTTTAGAAAAGAGTACTTTACTACGAGCGCAAAACCTGGTTCATCACCTTTATCACCGGCTTAACCGCATTGAATGTGAAGATGAAGAACAAAGGGAGACTTTCAATCAATGTGTTAGCTTATTTCAACTTTGCTCTGACCGTGTTGGTAAGCTACTTGTTGGTAATGTGGTAGACCCGCTGGCTTCTACTAGTAGTGATTCTCAGTCTTCTCGTGTCATTTCTCCTTCTCCCCTTAACATCGCGGTGACTTGTGACGGCGGCAATGCGAACCAACTGTCAAAATTGCGTTACGACGGCAAAACCTGTGTGAGGGCGTTCATTCAACGCGTTTCCGAATTTTGCACAGCGAAGAATATCCCAAGTAGCAAAATTCTACACAATGCTACTGAGATATTCACAGGCGATGCGATTCACTGGTTTAGAAGTGTTCGGGAAAAAGTGACAAGCTGGGACGATCTAGTTGTGCTTCTGAGGCAGGATTTCGGCCAGGCTGATTTCGATTATAGGCTACTTTCCGAAATTCGGTCTCGCACACAGGGTGAAACGGAAAATATCGTGATATATTTGTCGATTATGTCCGGCCTTTTTTCACGTTTGTCAAAAACCTTGCCTGAAAGCGACAAGCTCGAGATATTACTTCATAATATCCGACCATGTTACGCGAGCACCTTATCTTCCGTTTCCGAAATTAAGTCCATAGAAGAGTTGAAGACGTTGTGTCGTAACTACGAAAGTATACAATCGCGGCTTTCTCAATTCAAGGAACCTCCACGTCCAAGTGTAGATACTTTGGCGCCGGAACTTGCATATTCTGGTGGTTCATCAAGAAATAAAAGCAACTATAATAGTACACATTTTAATAACAATAATAAATTTAAATACAATAATCAAAATTATAATAAATCTTATTCGCAAAATAATTATACGTCTGAATCACATAAAACTAATCCTAACTATGTACATGCTATCGCTCCATCAACATCCAAGACACGTTTTTGTCCTAGATGTCGAGTGGATACACACAATCTGCGTCAGTGCACGGCAAATAAGGATGTCATCGTTTGTTTTGTTTGTGGTCGTAAAAATGTTAAAACACCTGATTGTCCTGATTGCAACAGAGATAGGAAACAGCGTCCAAAAAACTAGTTACTCAGAATTGTGTCAATGATTGTAGCGTGGCTAATTTTGATAAAGATGACTGGCAAAGTTGGCTGCTTTCAATTAATTTATTCTTTAGGTCTTATAAAATTGACACAATTCTGAAGGAAGATCATCAAAATGACAATAGACCTTATGTTTCGGTGCAGATCAATGACGTTACAATATCAGGATTATTAGATTCCGGTTCTGCTGTGACTATCCTTGGCAATGGTGCTCATAAAGTCCTTGTCGATAGTGGGTTAAAAGTAACCAAAGGAGACTTTATTTCTGTAACAGCAGCTGGGGGTCAAATGTTGCAAAGTGAGGGTTATATAGACGTTCCTTTACATTTTGATGGTAAATTTCACATCTTAAAGGCTTTTATCGTGCCGGGTATCCAGAGCAACCTCATATTAGGTGTAGATTTTTGGCGTGCCTTTCAAATTTGCCCTAAGTTTCTTAGCAGTATAGTTCTAGATGGCAGCAGTACAACAGCTAATACCGAATTGCATAATCAACGATCTTTTATCCAGGGTTACGACGAATTATCCGAGACTGAAAAACAATTGGCAAATAACGTTGTCAAGCAATTCGAGGACATTTCTTATGAACGAAAGGGTTTGGGTCTTACGAACTTAATTACGCACAAAATTGATACTGGTGACGCTAGCCCGATTCGCCAACGTTATTACCGATTGTCACCTGAAAAACAGCGTATCTTGATAGAACAGGTGGACGAGATGCTCGCCTTAGATGTTGTCGAGCCTTGCGAAAGCAGCTGGTCGTCACCTGTCCTGCTTGTCAACAAGAAGAACGGGGAGCCTCGTTTCTGCCTGGACAGCCGTAAATTGAATTCGGTGACGAAGCGTGACGCATATAACCTCCCGTATATCTCCGAGATTTTGGACAACCTTAGGGATGCTCGTTACTTGTCCAGCATCGACTTGTCCAAGGCCTTTTGGCAGATTGCGATTGAGCCTGAGGATAGGCAGAAGACGGCATTTTATGTGCCCGGTAGGGGAAGCCTACACTTTAAACGAACTGCGTTCGGCCTGACCAACGCTCCTGCTACTCAGCAAAGATTAGTGGACCTGTTGTTCTCAGAGTTCGACCTTAAAGTTTTCGCCTACCTGGATGACATCATCATCGTCTCCAAAGATTTCAATAGTCACGTCACCTTGCTCTTACGTGTTTTAGATAAACTCAAACAAGCCAACCTCACTGTTAATTTAGATAAGTGTCGTTTTTTCAGTAGCCAGCTTAAGTATCTAGGGTACGTCATTGACGGTTCCGGTTTGCGCACCGATCCTGCGAAGGTGGAGGCTATTCTAAATTATCCGACACCGACGTCTCGTAAAGACGTAAAGCGATTTCTTGGGACCGCTACTTGGTACAGGCGATTTGTCCCTAATTTTAGTACAATAGCAGCTCCATTAAATAAATTAACTTCCTTAAAGAAGGGTTCACCCCCATTTAAATGGACTCCAGAAGCAGACGCTGCATTCAAGCAACTAAAAGAGCGTTTGGTCTCTGCTCCTGTTCTGTGTTGTCCAGATTATACAAAGCCATTTGAAGTGCATTCTGATGCTAGCAATTTCGGAATTGGCGCAATGTTGACACAAACTATCGATGGCAGGGAGCACCCGATTGCGTATATGTCCAAAAGCTTGTCATCTGCTGAAAGAAACTACAGTGTTAGCGAACGCGAGGCCTTGGCCGTGGTTACAGCCTTAGAATATTGGCGTTGCTATATCGAAAATGGTCAGCCTTTCACTGTATACACTGACCACAGTGCACTCAAATGGTTTCTGTCCATTAGCAATCCAACCGGTAGACTGGCTCGTTGGGGTGTTCGGTTGTCAGCTTTTAATTTCACGCTTAAACATCGTAGGGGCGTTGATAATGTTATTCCTGATGCCTTGTCACGTGCTCCAGTAAGTGCTATTTGTACCTCCAACTCTCATTTGGACTCTAAAGATACCTGGTACACAAATATTTATAATGGTTGTCTTCATAATCCAATAGATTTTCCAAATTTTAGAATTAATGATAATTCATTGTACCGATTATCCAAGAACAAGCATGAGCTTACTAACGAATTTTCATGGAAATTGGTTGTTCCCGCCGAGTTACGTCAAAAGGCTATACATGAAAACCACTCAGAGCCAATAGCAGGACACATGGGCATTTTTAAAACTTACCGTAGGCTTGCGCTACGATATTTCTGGCCAGGCATGTACCAGGACGTGGTCAAATTTATTGGAACGTGCGATAAGTGTTTGTCGTACAAGTCTCAGAACCATCAAACCTTAGGGGAAATGGGGAGACCGAAACAGTGCTCACGCCCGTTTCAAATGCTATCAATAGACCTGATGGGTCCATTACCAACAACTAGGAAACGTAACAACTACATCTTAGTCATCACATGTTGCTTTTCCAAGTACTGTTTAATTTTTCCCATCGTAAAGGCTACTGCAGAGGTAATCGTCGAAATTTTGGAAAAGTCGGTTTTCCTGGTACATGGCGTTCCCCAAACTGTGCTGATGGATAATGGTACACAGTTTACTGGCAAGGTTATGCAAAATCTATTTGAAACCTATCATATCCCCAATGTCTACTATAGTCCTAAATACACTCCTCAAGTAAATTTAGTAGAACGTTACAATAGGACCATAATAACTTGTATTTCCACTTTTGTTGGGGACGATCACAGGTCTTGGGACGTGTTCATTCCACGGGTTCAATTTGCCATTAACAGTTCTGTTAATGAGGTTACAGGATTTACACCTGCGTTTTTAGTTTACGGTAGAGAGCTGGTGACTTGTGGAACACACTATACGGAAACCGATTTAGGGAAGGAAGTGTTGTTTTTGCCCCGCGATGCATATGCCGAGAACTTAGGTTGTATGGCTTCAATATTTGACGATGTCCAAAGTAAGTTATGGCATGCCCATGTAAAGAGCACGTCTCAATATAATTTAAGACGAAAGTCAGCAGAATTTAATATAGGTGACGTCGTTATGAAGCGTGCCTATTTTCTTAGTGACAAGGGGAAACAGTTCACCAAAAAGCTAGCTCCGAAATTCATTAAGGCAAAGGTAGTAGCTAAAAGATCGCCTTTAGTTTATGTGTTGCAGGATATGGCAGGCAAAGACTTAGGTACCTGGCACATAAAAGACCTCAAATTGGTAGGTTCTAATAGAGCGTAGATTTTTTTTTTTTATTGATTTCTTGTGTCTTAACATCTTTATACACTCGTGTCTGTATGGTTTCCAGTCCTAGTGACAAGTTACCTTATTATATTTTAGAAATTAGGCGTCAGTAATATAGCGTAATTTATTACCGATGTAATTATGTATGAGTGAAGTATGTATGGAGAATTATGAATGTGCGCTTACAGATGCGAAGATATAACGGATTTTATCACATTTAGGTGTAATAAAATCCTTCCGGACGCGCCGGGGTACTGTAACATAAAAAATGTTACATAACCTTGGTTATAAGAAATATAATAAAATTTGCATTTTTTTTTACAAAATTAAAACCTATAAAATATAATTAAAACACTTAATTAAAAACAGTTACTCAAAATAAACTAAATTCTAAATAAACTATACTAAATATTAAACTAGTTAAGTGTACCACGCTTGTTACTTATTTTACCAAGCGGACTGTACGTGAACACGCATTGCTTTGTCTCCGTATCAACCGGTCGGCCGCCTTCCGCCCGCGCCCCGCTCACCCACCAGGCTCCCGCGCCGTGCCGCCCGGGCAGACTGATTTTGTTTTCAACGCAGGCGCACGTACGCTCATCCTTAGCGTCGTCACACGTCGCCGGCGTATTCCAATTTATTCATATTTAGAATTTAGACTACACTAAATTCCCGAGTACTGTTACTGTACTCGTAAAGTGTCAGTGTACCCCTATATTATTGGGTGAGTGTTGAACATTTCTTATGCTTCATATAGAACCGGTAGATTTAAATATGTGTCTAACGGTGTTCCTTTGTTTGATTTTGCCTGCTTACAGATGCTTTATAAATGCCGATCCTCACATCTCATTTTCATTTAGCTATCGCAATCATGCATTGGTAATGTTAACGATAATAAATAATAAATATTTTCAAAATTTAAATCTTAATGTACTTTGCAAATTTTAATGTTAACGTATTTTTCAAATTTGAATGTTAACGTATTTTTTTCAAATTTAAATCTTAACGTCCATATTCATTTTTAGAATGAATGTTTTTTTCTTTCGAATGTAAATGCTATCGCTTTTGTTTTCAAAATGTAAACTCCGTCCGACTGTGACATCCGCACTTCACCCAGCCATTTCACCATCACGCAGTGCTTGCCTTCTGCTTCTGCACAATAACGGTCACAGTCAACGGAGATGTTGATATATTATTATTTTGACACGAAGGACGTAAATTCCAGGGTGCTACGTTACGGCTCGAGCCCAACACCAAGCTTTCGGCGCTGTCCCAGCTGACGTCCCTCAGTTCGTTCACAAGTCCACGGCAGTAGCCGCAGCTGATGACCTGCAGCCCGTCCACGTCTCCTCAACGACCTCGAGTACCAGGAGAGTACTGACGTGGTGGCGGCGACAACTACTGGAAACAAATTATCAGACCGGCTTCTAACGTACCCATCCCTACGACTTATTTCGTGTGCTAGCGACGTGTCGCGGAATAAACGTTTCTTTAAGTTTAATTTGTTGAACTTATTTATTCCCGACCTGTAGACGTAGCAACAGATACATACAGATACATACAGATACATACAGATACATATAGATACATACAGATACATCCAGATACATACAAATACAAACAGACACATACAGATACATACAGATACATACAGAAACATACATATACCTCTAGATACATACAGATACATACAGATAGATACAGATACATAAAGATACATAAAGATACATACAGATACATACAGATACATACAGATACATACAGATACATACAGATACATACAGCTACAAACAGATACATAAAGATACATTCAGATACATACAGATACATACAGATACATACATATACATACAGATACATACAGATACAAACAGATACATAGAGATACATAAAGATTCATAAAGATACATACTTATCCATACAGATACATACAGATACATACAGATACATACAGATACATACAGATACATACAGATACATACAGATACATACAGATACATAAAAATACATACAGATACATGCAAATACAAACAGACACATACAGATACAAACAGATACATACAGAAACAAACATATACCTCTAGATACATACAGATACATACAGATACATACAGATACATCCAGATACATACAGATACATACAGATACTTAGAGATACATAGAGATACATACAGATACATACAGATACATACAGATACATACAGATACATACAGAAACATACAGATACATACAGATACATACAGATACATACAGATACATACAGATACATACAGATACATACAGATACATACAGCTACATACAGATACATAAAGATACATTCAGATACATACAGATACATACAGATACATACAGAGATACATACAGATACATACAGATACATAAAGATACATAAAGATACATAAAGATACATGCAGATACATACAGATACATTCAGATACATACAGATACATACAGATACATACAGCTACATACAGATACATAAAGATACATAAATATACATACAGATACATACAGATACATACAGATACATACAGATACATACAGATACATACAGATACATACAGATACATACAGATACATACTGACACATACAGATACATACAGATACATACAGATACATACAGATACATACAGATACATACAGATACATACAAATACAAACAGACACATACAGATACATACAGATACATACAGAAACATACATATACCTCTAGATACATACAGATACATACAGATAGATACAGATACATACAGATACATAAAGATACATAAAGATACATACAGATACATACAGAAACATACAGATACGTAGATACATACAGATACAGATACATACAGATACATACAGATACATACAGATACATACAGCTACATACAGATACATAAAGATACATACAGATACATACAGATACATACAGATACATACAGATACATACAGATGCATACAGATGCATACAGAGATAAATACAGATACATACAGATACATGCAGATACATAAAGATACATAAAGATACATGCAGATACATACAGATACATTCAGATACATACAGATACATACAGATACATACCGCTACATACAGATACATAAAGATACAGATACATACAGATACATACAGATACATCCAGATACATACAGATACATACAGATACATAGAGATACATAGAGATACATACAGATACATACAGATACATACAGATACATACAGATACATACAGATACATAAGGATACATACAGATACATACAGATACATACAGATACATACAGATACATACAGATACATCCAGATACATACAGATACATACAGATACATACAGATACATACAGATACATACAGATACATACAGATACATACAGATACATACAGATACATACAGATACATACAGATACATACTACAAACAGATACATACAGATACATACAGATACATAAAGATACATAAAGATAAATAAAGATACATAAAGATACATAAAGATACATACAGACATAAAGATACATACAAATACATACAGATACATACAGATACATACAGATACATACAGATACATACAGATACATAAAGATACATAAAGATAAATAAAGATACATAAAGATACATACAGATACAGAAAGATTCATAAAGATACATACAAATACATACATATACATACAGATACATACAGATACATACAGATACATACAGATACATACAGATACATAAAGATACATAAAGATACATAAAGATACATACAGATACATAAAGATACATAAAGATTCACAAAGATACATACTTATCCATACAGATACATACAGATACATACAGATACATACAGATACATACATATACATACAGATACATCCAGATACATACAGATACATACAGATACATAGAGATACATACAGATACATACAGATACAAACAGATACATACAGATACATACAGATATATACTACATACAGATACATATAGATACATACAGATACATCCAGATACATACAAATACAAACAGACACATACAGATACATACAGAAACATACATATACCTCTAGATACATACAGATACATACAGATAGATACAGATACATACAGATACATAAAGATACATACAGATACATAGAGATACATACAGATTCATACAGATACATACAGATACATACAGCAACATACAGATACATAAAGATACATAAAGATACATACAGATACATACAGATACATAGAGATACATACAGATTCATACAGATACATACAGAAACATACATATACCTCTAGATACATACAGATAAATACAGATACATTCAGATACATTCAGATACATACAGATACATACAGATACATAAAGATACATAAAGATACATAAAGATACAGATACATAAAGATTCATAAAGATACATACTTATCCATACAGATACATACAGATACATACAGATACATACAGATACATACAGATACATACAGATACATACTTATCCATACAGACATACAGATACATACAGATAAATACAGATACATACAGATACATACAGATACATACAGAAACATACATATACCTCTAGATACATACAGATACATACAGATAGATACAGATACATACAGATACATACAGATAGATACAGATACATACAGATACATAAAGATACATAAAGATACATAAAGATACATGTAGATACATACAGATACATACAGATACATACAGATACATACAGATACATACAGATACATACAGATACATACAGATACATTCAGATACATACAGATACATACAGATACATAAAGATACATAAAGATACATACAGATACATAAAGATTCATAAAGATACATACTTATCCATACAGATACATACAGATACATACAGATACATACAGATACATACAGATACATACAGATACATACAGATACATACAGATACATACTTATCCATACAGACATACAGATACATACAAATACAAACAGACACATACAGATACATACAGAAACATACATATACCTCTAGATACATACAGATACATACAGATAGATACAGATACATACAGATACATAAAGATACATAAAGATACATATAGATACATATAGATACATACAGATACATACAGATACATACAGATACATACAGATACATACAGATACATACAGATACATACAGATACATACAGATACATACAGATACATACAGATACATACAGATACATACAGATACATACAGCTACATACAGATACATTAAGATACATACATGCAGATACATACAGATACATACAGAGATACATACAGATACCTACAGATACATACAGATACATAAAGATACATAAAGATACATAAAGATACATGCAGATACATACAGATACATTCAGATACATACAGATACATACAGATACATACAGCTACATACAGATACATAAAGATACATAAAGATACATACAGATACATACAGATACATACAGATACATACAGATACATACAGATACATACAGATACATACTGACACATACAGATACATACAGATACATACAGATACATACAGATACATACAGATACATACAGATACATACAGATACATACAGATACATACTACATACAGATACATACAGATACATATAGATACATACAGATACATCCAGATACATACAGAGATACATACAGATACATTCAGATATATACAGATACATACAGATACATACAGATACATACAGATACATACAGATACAAACAGATACATTCAGATACATACAGATACAAACAGATACATAAAGATACATACAGATACATAGAGATATATATACAGATACATACAGATACATACAGATACATACAGATACATAAAGATACATAAAGATACATACATATACATACAGATACATACAGATACATACCGATACATACAGATACATCCAGATACATACAGATACATACAGATACATAGAGATACATACAGATACATACAGATACATACAGATACATACAGATACATACAGATACATACAGCTACATACAGATACATACAGATACATACAGATACATACAGATACAAACAGATACATAGAGATACATACAGATTCATACAGATACATACAGATACATACAGATACAAACAGATACATACAGATACATACAGATACATACAGATACATACAGATACATAAAGATACATAAAGATACATAAAGATACATAAAGATACATAAAGATACATACAGATACATAAAGACACATAAAGATACATACTTATCCATAAAGATACATACAGATACATACAGATACATACAGATACATACAGAAACATACAGATACATAAAGATACATACAGATACATACAGATACATACAGATACATACAGATACATACAGATACATCCAGATACATACAGAGATACATACAGATACATTCAGATACATACAGCTACATACAGATACGTAAAGATACATAAAGATACATACAGATATATACAGATACATACAGATACATACAGATACATACAGATACATACAGATACATACAGATACAGATACATACAGATACAGATACATACAGATACAAACAGAGATACATACAGATACATACAGATACATACAGATACATACTTGTCCATACAGATACATACAGATACATACAAATACAAACAGACACATACAGATACATACAGATATATACAGAAACATACATATACCTCTAGATACATACAGATACATACAGATAGATACAGATACATACAGATACATAAAGATGCATAAAGATACATACAGATACATACAGATACATACAGATACATACAGATACATACAGATACATACAGATACATACTGACACATACAGTAACATACAGATACATACAGCTACATACAGATACATAAAGATACATACAGATACATACAGATACATACAGATACATACAGAGATACATACAGATACATACAGATACATACAGATACATACAGATACATACAGATACATACAGATACATACAGATATATACAGATACATAAAGATACATACAGATACATAAAGATACATAAAGACACATGAAGATACATACTTATCCATACAGATACATACAGATACATACAGCTACATACAGATACATAAAGATACATACAGATACATACAGATACATACAGATACATACAGAGATACATACAGATACATACAGATACATGCAGATACATAAAGATACATAAAGATAGATACATGCAGATACATACAGATACATTCAGATACATACAGATACATACAGATACATACCGCTACATACAGATACAAAAAGATACATAAAGATACATACAGATACATACAGATACATCCAGATACATACAGATACATACAGATACAAAGATACATACAGATACATACAGATACATACAGATACATACAGATGCATACAGATACATACAGATACATACAGATACATACGGATACATACAGATACATACAGATACATCCAGATACATACAGATACATACAGATACATAGAGATACATACAGATACATACAGATACATACAGATACATACAGATACATACAGATACATACAGATACATACAGATACATAAAGATTCATACAGATACATACAGATACATACAAATACAAACAGACACATACAGATACAGATACATACAGAAACATACATATACCTCTAGATACATACAGATACATTCAGATACATACAGATACATACAGATACATAAAGATACATACAGATACATACAGATACATAAAGATTCATAAAGATACATACAGATACATACAGATACATACAGATACATCCAGATACATACAGATACATACAGATACATAGAGATACATACAGATACATACAGATACATACAGATACATACAGATACATACAGATACATACAGATACATACTTATCCATACAGATACATACAGATACATACAAATACAAACAGACACATACAGATACATACAGAAACATACATATACCTCTAGATACATACAGATACATACAGATACATAAAGATACATAAAGACACATGAAGATACATACTTATCCATACAGATACATACAGATACATACAGATACATACAGATACATAAAGATACATAAAGATAAATAAAGATACATACAGATACATAAAGAGATACATACTTATCCATACAGATACATACAGATACATACAGATACATACAGATTTATACAGATACATACAGATACAAACAGATACATACAGATACATACAGATACATACAGATACATACAGATACATACAGATACAAACAGATACATACAGATACATCCAGATACATACAGAGATACATACAGATACATTCAGATACATACAGCTACATACAGATACATAAAGATACATAAAGATACATACAGATATATACAGATACATACAGATACATACAGATACATACAGATACATACAGATACAGATACATACAGATACAGATACATACAGATACAAACAGAGATACATACAGATACATACAGATACATACAGATACATACAGATACATACTTATCCATACAGATACATACAGATACATACAAATACAAACAGACACATACAGATACATACAGATACATACAGAAACATACAACATACAGATACATACAGAGATACATACAGATACATACAGATACATGCAGATACATAAAGATACATAAAGATACATAAAGATACATGCAGATACATACAGATACATTCAGATACATACAGATACATACAGATACATACCGCTACATACAGATACATAAAGATACATAAAGATACATACAGATACATACAGATACATCCAGATACATACAAATACATACAGACACATAGAGATACATAGAGATACATACAGATACATACAGATACATACAGATACATACAGATACATACAGATACATACAGATACATACAAATACATACAGATACATACAGATACATACAGATACATACAGATACATACAGATACATACAGATACATAAAGATACATAAAGATACATAAAGATACATACAGATACATACAGATACATACAGATACATACAGATACATACAGATACATACAGATACATACTGACACATACAGATACATACAGATACATACAGATACATACAGATACATAAAGATTCATACAGATACATACAGATACATACAAATACAAACAGACACATACAGATACATACAGATACATACAGAAACATACATATACCTCTAGATACATACAGATACATACAGATACATACAGATACATAAAGATACATACAGATACATACAGATACATAAAGATTCATAAAGATACATACAGATACATACAGATACATACAGATACATACAGATACATCCAGATACATACAGATACATACAGATACATAGAGATACATACAGATACATACAGATACATACAGATACATACAGATACATACAGATACATACTTATCCATACAGATACATACAGATACATACAAATACAAACAGACACATACAGATACATACAGAAACATACATATACCTCTAGATACATACAGATACATACAGATACATAAAGATACATAAAGACACATGAAGATACATACTTATCCATACAGATACATACAGATACATACAGATACATACAGATACATCCAGATACATACAGATACATACAGATACATAGAGATACATAGAGATACATACAGATACATACAGATACATACAGATACATACAGATACATACAGATACATACAGATACATACAGATACATACAGATACATACTACAAACAGATACATACAGATACATATAGATACATACAGATACATCCAGATACATACAGAGATACATACAGATACATTCAGATACATACAGATACATACAGATACATACAGATACATACAGACACATACAGATACATACAGATACATACAGATACATACAGATACAAACAGATACATAAAGATACATACAGATACATACAGATACATACAGATACATACAGATACATACAGATACATACAGATACAAACAGATACATAGAGATACAATTCATACAGATACATACAGATACATACAGATACAAACAGATACATACAGATACATACAGATACATACAGATACATACAGATACATAAAAATACATAAAGATACATAAAGATACATAAAGATACATACAGATACATAAAGACACATAAAGATACATACTTATCCATAAAGATACATACAGATACATACAGAAACATACAGATACATAAAGATACATACAGATACATACAGATACATACAGATACATACAGATACATACAGATACATACAGATACGTCCAGATACATACAGAGATACATACAGATACATTCAGATACATACAGCTACATACAGATACGTAAAGATACATAAAGATACATACAGATATATACAGATACATACAGATACATACAGATCCATACAGATACATACAGATACATACAGATACATACAGATACAGATACATACAGATACAGATACATACAGATACAAACAGAGATACATACAGATACATACAGATACATACAGATACATACAGATACATACTTATCCATACAGATACATACAGATACATACAAATACAAACAGACACATACAGATACATACAGATATATACAGAAACATACATATACCTCTAGATACATACAGATACATACAGATAGATACAGATACATACAGATACATAAAGATGCATAAAGATACATACAGATACATACAGATACATACAGATACATACAGATACATACAGATACATACAGATACATACAGATACATACAGGTACATACAGCTACATACAGATACATAAAGATACATACAGATACATACAGATACATACAGATACATACAGAGATACATACAGATACATACAGATACATACAGATACATACAGATACATACAGATACATACAGATATATACAGATACATAAAGATACATACAGATACATAAAGATACATAAAGACACATGAAGATACATACTTATCCATACAGATACATACAGATACATACAGCTACATACAGATACATAAAGATACATACAGATACATACAGATACATACAGATACATACAGAGATACATACAGATACATACAGATACATGCAGATACATAAAGATACATAAAGATACATAAAGATACATGCAGATACATACAGATACATTCAGATACATACAGATACATACAGATACATACCGCTACATACAGATACATAAAGATACATAAAGAGACATACAGATACATACAGATACATACAGATACATACAGATACATCCAGATACATACAGATACATACAGATACATACAGATACATACAGATACATACAGAGATACATACAGATACATACAGATACATGCAGATACATAAAGATACATAAAGATACATAAAGATACATGCAGATACATACAGATACATTCAGATACATACAGATACATACAGATACATACCGCTACATACAGATACATAAAGATACATAAAGAGACATACAGATACATACAGATACATACAGATACATACAGATACATCCAGATACATACAGATACATACAGATACAAAGATACATACAGATACATACAGATATATACAGATACATACAGCTACATACAGATACATAAAGATACATTCAGATACATACAGATACATACAGAGATACATACAGATACATACAGTTACATAAAGATACATAAAGATACATAAAGATACATGCAGATACATACAGATACATTCAGATACATACAGATACATACAGATACATACAGCTACATACAGATACATAAAGATACATAAATATACATACAGATACATACAGATACATACAGATACATACAGATACATACAGATACATACAGATACATACAGATACATACTGACACATACAGATACATACAGATACATACTACTACTACTACGATACTATCAGTATCTATCAGTATCTATCAGTATCTATCAGTATCTACCAGTATCTATCAGTATCTATCAGTATCTATCAGTATCTATCAGTATCTATCAGTATCTATCAGTATCTATCAGTATCTATCAGTATCTATCAGTATCTATCAGTATCTATCAGTATCTATCAGTATCTATCAGTATGTATCAGTATCTATCAGTATCTATCAGGATCTATCAGTATCTATCAGTATCTATCAGTATCTATCAGTATCTATCAGTATCTATCAGTATCTATCAGTATCTCTATCAGTATCTATCAGTTGGACTGACAGCAGAAGACAAAGAATTTCAATGCATACAGATACATACAGACACATACAGATACATACAGATACATACAGATACATACAGATACAAACAGATACATAAAGATACATACAGATACATACAGATACATACAGATACATACAGATACATACAGATACATACAGATACAAACAGATACATAGAGATACAATTCATACAGATACATACAGATACATACAGATACAAACAGATACATACAGATACATACAGATACATACAGATACATACAGATACATAAAAATACATAAAGATACATAAAGATACATAAAGATACATACAGATACATAAAGACACATAAAGATACATACTTATCCATAAAGATACATACAGATACATACAGAAACATACAGATACATAAAGATACATACAGATACATACAGATACATACAGATACATACAGATACATACAGATACATACAGATACATACAGATACATACAGATACGTCCAGATACATACAGAGATACATACAGATACATTCAGATACATACAGCTACATACAGATACGTAAAGATACATAAAGATACATACAGATATATACAGATACATACAGATACATACAGATCCATACAGATACATACAGATACATACAGATACATACAGATACAGATACATACAGATACAGATACATACAGATACAAACAGAGATACATACAGATACATACAGATACATACAGATACATACAGATACATACTTATCCATACAGATACATACAGATACATACAAATACAAACAGACACATACAGATACATACAGATATATACAGAAACATACATATACCTCTAGATACATACAGATACATACAGATAGATACAGATACATACAGATACATAAAGATGCATAAAGATACATACAGATACATACAGATACATACAGATACATACAGATACATACAGATACATACAGATACATACAGATACATACAGGTACATACAGCTACATACAGATACATAAAGATACATACAGATACATACAGATACATACAGAGATACATACAGATACATACAGATACATACAGATACATACAGATACATACAGATACATACAGATATATACAGATACATAAAGATACATACAGATACATAAAGATACATAAAGACACATGAAGATACATACTTATCCATACAGATACATACAGATACATACAGCTACATACAGATACATAAAGATACATACAGATACATACAGATACATACAGATACATACAGAGATACATACAGATACATACAGATACATGCAGATACATAAAGATACATAAAGATACATAAAGATACATGCAGATACATACAGATACATTCAGATACATACAGATACATACAGATACATACCGCTACATACAGATACATAAAGATACATAAAGAGACATACAGATACATACAGATACATACAGATACATACAGATACATCCAGATACATACAGATACATACAGATACAAAGATACATACAGATACATACAGATATATACAGATACATACAGCTACATACAGATACATAAAGATACATTCAGATACATACAGATACATACAGAGATACATACAGATACATACAGTTACATAAAGATACATAAAGATACATAAAGATACATGCAGATACATACAGATACATTCAGATACATACAGATACATACAGATACATACAGCTACATACAGATACATAAAGATACATAAATATACATACAGATACATACAGATACATACAGATACATACAGATACATACAGATACATACAGATACATACAGATACATACAGATACATACTGACACATACAGATACATACAGATACATACTACTACTACTACGATACTATCAGTATCTATCAGTATCTATCAGTATCTATCAGTATCTACCAGTATCTATCAGTATCTATCAGTATCTATCAGTATCTATCAGTATCTATCAGTATCTATCAGTATCTATCAGTATCTATCAGTATCTATCAGTATCTATCAGTATCTATCAGTATCTATCAGTATCTATCAGTATCTATCAGTATCTATCAGTATCTATCAGTATGTATCAGTATCTATCAGTATCTATCAGGATCTATCAGTATCTATCAGTATCTATCAGTATCTATCAGTATCTATCAGTATCTATCAGTATCTATCAGTATCTCTATCAGTATCTATCAGTTGGACTGACAGCAGAAGACAAAGAATTTCAATGCCCAGAGTACCAGAACGGATAATTTTTTCGTTGTTCTTGTTCTTTTGATTTGTGCTATTCTTTATTTACTTTGTGTCGGTTGTCTTAGTTGATTACTAATTACTTACTTAGACTGAACCTGAAAGCACTAAAAGACTGAATAAATGGATAATTAGAGTAACTTGACGGTTATCGCTTTCCATCAGGCGATATGTTTGCTCGTTTGCCCCCTATGACATAAAATAATAATAATAATAATAACTTGAAGAAGATACGTGGAACTTTATTTTTATATAAAGAATTTTCGTTTGTTTTCATTATGAAAAGTTATTTTTTGTTACTAAATTGCCTGTTTAGGGTTTTAAAACACAGGTATGTGAATGGTATGACTTTAATACTAATGTTTATTAATAAAACAATATTGTTAATTATAAAGATACAGGAAAATTAACACTTAAGTGAGATTAATAAAAGTGTTAACTACATATATCCTAACAAGGCCCAGGCTGGGCCTTTTTAAGGGATAGGGTGCCAAATAAAGCCCAATCGACTGTTTTAAAAAAATATATGTTAGTAAATAGAAGATGTTGATTTTTTAAGTAAAGTAATAAACGACTGATTATATAGAAATGCAGTTTTATTTTTTTTGCTAAAAATAATATATATTTTTGCTATTAATCTGTTAGGTGGGCCTTAAATGGTGCAGGTACCTTAGTAAGTGACCCAAGCTGCTCATATTGTGGCCATGAGGAGACTAGTAAGCATGTTATAGCAGAGTGTGGCATGTATGCGATAGTACGCTATAGCATCTTCGGGAAAGATAAACTGGAAGAGGAGGAGCTGAGGGACATTAACCTTAAAGATGTCCTTTCCTTCTGCAGGAGAACAAGAAGATTCGAGGAAGAAGGCTGTATGGGAGCGCTGCCGGGACAGTAACCGTTGGCTCCAACTGGGAACTGGGCTGAATGAACGCACCCAAGCGATCGACAGCCCGCCTGTCTCCGGCCGGGCGTCCCTACACCATATCATCAATCATCATCAAGGGTACGTCTCCATTGAAGCGGGGCGGAGCGGAGACGTGCGGAATACACCAATCACTTGAGTTGAAATCTGTATCTCAGCTCCGCTTCAGTTCTGTGATTGGTCGATGGCTGACGTCTCCGCTCCGCTCCTCTTCAGTTGAGACGCACCCTAACTTTTGCTCAGATGCTGAGCCAGCCCGCCAGGCGGACTGTATCTATAAATGCGCCCACCTGGCGGGCTGGGTCTGGGATTGTGGTACATTTCAACGGTATCACAAAATCTTAGCGATAATTAAGCTTCACTTAACGCCTGAGCGACAAGTTTAATACTGTTGCGACGCATAAATGCTGGATTACTCACGAAGCACGTCATACGTATACCGAAAAACCCAACAGAACTATGCCACTGTATTTTATAACCTTTTGAACGCCAAAGACGGCTGTGGACGACAGCAAAAAAATTGCTCCACTAATGCCAACGCCCGCCAAAGCCATTCAAATGTCAATGATCAAAAACTTTGTAATTCAAACTGCTTCAGCACTTTTATATTTTTTGCTGTGGCGTGAATGGCACAGTGAATTGCGTCACCACTTAGCGTTCAAAAGGTAAATTTTCAAATACAAAACTATTTCCAAGGTAACTTCTACGGGAGAAGCATCAAAAAAAGAAAATATATACTTATAAAATTTATTCCTGATTCTCTTCTTCATTGCCATCACCATCATCATCTGCCTCTGGTGCTTCCCACCAAGTGAGCAAGCCCAGGCCGGGCTCGTTGATACCTCCTACTATCCTATACGGGGCCACTGTTTGGACTGGGCAGTCTGACCCTGGTGGGCCAGTTGGTAAGCTCTCTTCAAATGCTTCACTGGTTACTCTAAATCTTATGGTTTCACCTGTGAATCAAACCAAAATCTTATGGTTTCACCTGAGAATCAGTCAATCAATCATCAAACCAAAATATTAAGGTATTAAAGTTGTACAGGTTTAGCATGGAAGAAACGAGAAACCCTATCTTTAATTAAGTAAATATATAATATTATAGTTTAAAACTTAAAAAAAGCGCAATGTGCCATACATTTTATTACCGGTAGTAGTTTATAGGTAATAGAAGAGTCTAAAATTTAATAGAAATATGATATGAACAATCTTTCAAAGTTTTATATTCAGTTCCCTATAATTAAATGATAGGTCAGTTTTTTAAATTACTAATATATTTAATTTTATTTGTCTACATTCAAATAAAGAAATGGCATTACTGCTAATTTACTCCAACTAATTCAAAAACTGCTTTTATCATTAATTCATTAAGACAAAAAAAAATTCAATACCACAGCCATCCAATTGAATGAGCTGAGCTGCCACCTGCACAAAAATTGCAAGCGCCTACTAGATTGTTGGTTGTGAGTGTTACATAGTTAATTCATCTTATTTTTACCTGCATCCATAAAAAGGTCATGTTTTTCGCCATCTTCCTTGGGATACTCCCACACCCAGGCCTGTTCAGTCTCGTCAAACCTAGATGGGTGTTGCAGGGCATTCACAGGAATCACCACATCATCAAAAAATCCTAATGTAACTGAAATAAACATTCATCTTTAGTTATATAATAGGCTATTTGACTGATGTTGAATTCTACAGCGTACTGTAGTTATATGAATAAAATTAGCTAAATATATCACAAAACAAAGAAAAAAAATCCAGAAACATATATCTTTTTGGGAAATATGTGACTTCAAAGGTACGCAAATTTTATGATTTTTTTTTTTTAATCCAAAATTAATTTTGAAAATGTTTTCAGAATCCTCATAATTTTACGAAACAATAATTGTAAGACAACTGTGAACTTAAACGCACTTTTTCACGGTGAAAATGACAAATTTCTTAATTTTTCCATACTATTATTGGTACCTATACCGGCCTGTGACGTCACTAGCCTGACGCGTTTTGTATGGAGCGTTTTTAGCGCTACGTAGAAATGTTGAACTTTGACGGTCATTTCTGACTTTTAGAGCAGTTTAAGTGTAGTCAGTCCCATATAGACATTTGATCACAATAAAAAATAGAATCGATTGACATCCTCAAAAAAAATAAATATTAAGGGACAATCATACACAAATCGACCTAGTCCCAAACTAAGCAAAGCTTGTTTGTACTATGGGTACTAGACGACGATATACATAATATATAAATACATATATGGATAACATCCATGACCCAAGAACAAATATTTGCACAAATATTTGCCCTGGCCGGGATTCGAACCCGGGACCGCCGACTCAGTAGGCAGGTGTCTACAAGCCAAACGCGTCGTCGAAGTGGTTGCCTATTAGGGCCAATTTTTATCTTTTATTGAATTCTTTGTGTTTTTTCTCAGATTTCAATTAAATTTGGTGAGTTGCTAAAGTAGCTTATTCTGAACATGTTAAGCCAAATTTCATGTTATGTCCTACAATTTTTTGCATTGCGTTACAGAAAATGAATGGAAATTTCGTAACGAAACTTCGGATTTTGTACTAAAACTTAGGCCAAAATGAGGAGCTTGAAATGGTAAAAAAAATCAACAACACAATAAAAAACAACTTTACCAACTCACCAAATTTGCTTGTAACCTGAGAAAAAAAAGAAATCAACAACAAAATAAAAATTGGCTGCCTTTCTCAAATCGTTTAGTTTCCCATGTGTTTCAATTACCAATTCAGTTCTTTTTGTTTTTTTTTATTTTTGTGTAAGAACCACCCCTGTACTAAACTAATTAAAGAGTTGAAAGGTTTTAGAAGGAGTTTAACGATTTTAGATAGTTGAAAGAACGAAGACAGTTTGAGAAGCAAACTTTTTTTTTACACATTTCACATGAAGAAGAAAATTTGAAAGGGAGTATTTTACAAGCTAAGCACTAAGCTATCTATATATATAGCTTAGCTTAGTGTCAAATCTAGAAGTCTTGAATACACTTAACTTTCCATCAGACCACAGGCTGGTAAGATGTTCTTTGAAACTGAGCTCGCCCAAGACCAGTCGAAGGAAGTTCAACAACATACCCAAAAAACTTAAATCCCCTGAAGAAAAAGAGCACTACTTACAAAACCTAAAAGAAAACTCTAAAACTCTATACAAAGCGCTAGAGAACACAAAAAACGTACAATCCCTCTGCAAGATACTGGAAACAACTATCACCAAGAGCCTAATTAGAAACGAAATAGCAACAAATCAGAAGAAGACCAACAATATCCTCAGCGATGGAACACTCACACTAATATCAAAGCGAACAGAACTACTGAAAATAAAAAATAAAACAAAAGCAACAAGAGAGGAACTAAAGCAGTTCTTCAAAACCACCAACAGATCAATTAGAAAAGACTATGAAATTCACAGAAAAGAAGTCATAGAGAGAAACATGACAAGATTCCACAGTTCTAAAAGAGCCTATAAGGAACTGGCAAGTCACAAAAACTGGATACAGTGCTTAAAGGATGGTAACAATGAAGTTAAAAACAGAGAGGACATAATTAAATGTGCAACAGCCTTCTACTCAGAGCTATACAAGAACCCATCACCCGAAGCACCACGAGAGGAACTAAACAATGCAGAGAGCGACAGATTACCAGAAACACCATTATATCCCATCAATGCAAGTGAGGTTATTATCCATGTCAAAAGACTAAAATCTGAAAAGAGTCCAGGGCCAGACCAAATTACAAACGAGACCTTAAAAATAGGAGCACCCATACTAGCTGAGTACCTAGCAAAACTCTTCACTTTATGTATACAACAAGAAGAAATACCAGAACAGTGGTGCAAGTCATACATAATCCTGCTATACAAGAAAGGGAACCCGCTCGACATTAGCAACTACAGGCCTATCAAATGGAATGCATTAAGAAATAACAACATACACAGGAAATACATAAACACTATAAAGAACATTTACTCTAAGAGTTTAAGTAGTGTAAAACTTGAAAGACAAGGTGAAGAGTTCAGAATTGGAAGAGGAGTACGACAGGGCGACCCCCTATCTCCCAAGCTGTTCATAGCTGTTCTGGAGGAAATCTTCAAAAACATCCATTGGAAGACCGAGGGCATATGGGTACTGAACAAAAGGCTGACACATCTAAGGTTCGCTGACGATCTAGCTATCTTCAGCGAATCCGCCAAAGATTTAGAAAATATGCTACAGACCCTAGACAAAGACAGTCGAAAAGTCGGACTTCACATGAACCCATTAAAGCAAAAATCATGACAAACAGCTGTGAGAAGACAATACAAATAGAAGGAAATACAATAGAATATGTGAGTGAATATGTATACTTAGGTAAACTGGTATCTTTCGCTGCAAACAGCAATGAAAATGAAATCGACAGAAGAATAACTAGGGCATGGAAAAATTACTGGGCCCAAAAAGAAATCCTTAAAGGTAACTACAGCTTACAGATTAAAAAGACTATTATGAATTCCTGCATCCTCCCAAGCCTAACTTACGCAAGCCAAACATGGGTGTACACTAATAAAATAAAAAACAAAATTCTATCTTGCCAACACGCCATGGAGAGGAGTATTTTGAAGCTGAGAAAAATACATAAAACCAGAAACACAGATATTCGTAAGAGAACAAATGTAACAGATGCCCTACAGTACAGCTTACGGCAAAAATGGAGATGGGCAGGACATGTTGCCAGATACAAAGATAAAAGGTGGATGCATAAAGTTACCAAATGGCTGGGCCCTGCAGGAAAAAGGCGAGTAGGGAGACAAAAGAAAAGATGGGCAGATGACATAATAGATACAGCAGGAAGAAGCTGGATGACCATTGCCTGCGACCGGCAAAAATGGAGAAACCTGGAGGAGGCTTTTACCCGGAAGGGACCACAAACCAAAGACTGAATGTTATTATTTCTAACTAAAATAACTATAACTAACTTAACTAAAACAACTCATATATATTTAAAAGAAATGTATTGTGGATGTATAAAGCTAATAAATAAAAAATAAATAAATAAATTTTACAAGCTTCTTTATCATTTGCAAGATGATGCACCATTTCACAAACTTTTCACAAACTTTTTGTTGTTTAATTATCTTGAAAATGTATTAATACAGTGATACAACAGCAATCAGCCAGTCATTTTAAAAATAAATAAATACCATGTACGCCTTCTCTTCCGCAGCTTCTAATTTTCCCTATAAGGATTTCTTCTACCACTGGCCTGAAGACTATGTATCTAAATTTAACTTCGGTGTGAGATGACCCATCTCCAGGGAAAATATATGAATGTCCAATATGTGTTATATCAAAGAGTGCTATACACAAGCCTACATTTAAAACAACCTGAAACAAGCGTTAAAAAAATATAAGGTGGAAGTACTAGTACTCGACGCGGTACTAATACGCGTCACCATACTTTCAACTACGATAAATAACATAAGATTACCGTTACTTTCATAGCAAATAGAATGAATACATGAGAAATGTTTGTAGCTATCGAATTTCACATGCAAAATAATAAAATATACAATCTGACTGCCTGCAAAAGCACGTGACATGTACTGGGACAATCCTATTGACTTACATTTCATTACATTACGAGATTTTTTTATAAGATCATTATATGATATAAATACCATTTAATAAAGGTAAAAGTTATACCTCTCATAAGGGATGAATAAATTTGCGATAGACGTGTAAATTAACGTATTATTACGAAACATAAAATAAATATCCCTTGCAAGTACTAGTAGTGCCTCGAGTACTGGTACTTCCACCTTATATGATAAAGTTTTGTTTAAAATGAGTTTCGTAATTCTAAGGGACAAAAAATCGTACCTTATTTGCTAATTTCCTATTAAGTAAAGTAGTAATAGATTCCGTCAAACTTTGGTGAAAGTGTTCGGGCGTAACCCGTATCACATCTTTCATTTCTGCTAATACAAACATTTTAATTAATTTTAAAAAACAAGAAACATCACGGCACCACAAACTTACACATGGGTTTGACATTGATTTGACAGTTGACACTGACATAAAAATACACACAATTTTCTTTTTCGTTTCTATAGTGTTGTACTAAGATTATTTTCCCTGCTTAATTTACGGAACCCCTGGTTCTGGTACTATAATCGGAGCTTTATCTTGTGTGGAGTGTACCTTATACCATCTAAGACATTTTTTTAAAAGCTTACTATCAGTTATTGTCTTTGGTTTTTCCGGTTTGACGGTTGTATGGTTTAATTTACTTGACAATTGACATAAACAAAAAGGCGCCAATGTAATGTCATGAATATGCTGTGCTGTTGATAAAATCTAATTCTGCAATTATAGTGTATAATTAATTACAAAAACAGCCTCGCGATAAGCAAAATGTTGTTTAAAACGGAATCAGATAAGTCTACGAAGTCAGAGAAGAAATTTCAACCATTAGAGTTGGAGAGACAAAACGTAGAATACATAGACTGTTCAAAACGGTTTTATGAAGTGTCCCGAGATTTTTCCAAACAATTTGCTCATATTTATTCTGCGAGGCTAAACACGTTTCGGAATATCTTGGAGCCAGTGATCTACAAAAAGTGGGGCAACAAACATAAAATATTGAAATTGTGCGAGTTACGAGAAAAAGGCACTATCTGCATTATTATTGGCACATTGTTTAAACTGCAGGAGTTAAAGCCTAGTATATTGAAGCAACTTTCAGATCAATTGGAAATTATCCCTCAGCCACCACGGTATGATGACTAATTGACTAACCCCTTGAAATAATTACAATTCTCCAATTCCTGTTGTATAACAGCCAAATCTTATGTTTTATATTTTTGCAGAACTCATTTCGTCCATGAAACAGATACTTTAGTTCTAGAAGATGAATTACAAAGAATCAAATTGGTTGGAGACTGTATTGATGTTCATCAAGTGGTGACAGGGGTTGTTTGTGCTGTTCTAGGCAAGTTTCCATATTAAATTATAATATAAGTATATGTTTGTAAATTGTGTTTATTATACTTTGTTAAAAATTAAGTTATTAAAATAAAATATAAGTATATATGAATTTATTTATAATAAAAACAAATACTATGAATCACATGTATGTTTTACAGGTTCTGAAGATGAAGATGGAATATTTACTATCAAAGATATTTGTTGGGCTGGTTGTAATATACAAAAACCTTTGCCCAAATTGGATTCTGATAAGTATATATTTTCTCTTTTGTATCTTTTTGTCCGTTTATCCGTTTTATCTTTATTAGTTATTAACAACACTTATTAGTTTTTGATGTTCCGTAGTGATTATTGTTGGTCATTTGTCTCCTTTATAAGATTATATTTGCAGATACATTGTTCTGACTTCTGGTTTAAATATGGCTGCAAACTCAACAGAGCACCTATTTTCTCTGCACTTATTCATGGAATGGTTGTCTGGAATGTCTGGGACTTGTGAATATCAGGAACAAATCTCAAAGATTGTGAGGGTTGTTATTGCTGGTAAGATAGCAAATATGTAAATAAGCAAATAGATAGCAAATAAGCAATTAAATTGATTAGATATCATTCTGATTTTTCAGCACAAAGTTTCACAATGTCTTTTTACAGTAAGCCAAGAAATTGGTTTTCCACTATTTGACTATTTAACAAGCATTTAGGTCAAAGAGTGGTAGACCAGGTGCTTGATTACTGTACATATCAATTAATCAAATAATTTAGCTTCTGGGCTCTTCTGTTATTCAAATACTGAACAGTATTTCTATCATTCTATTGTATCTATTTTTACAATATATATATATTTTTGTTTTAGGTGGATTATTTGTCAGTCATTGCAATGAAATGACTGTAACAGAGTCAAATGTTATTTCAACTGTAGAATCTGTGGACTCCTTCTGTGCTGCTATGAGTACTGTTGCTCCTTTGGATCTCATGCCCGGGTGCAAGGATCCTGCCGGTGTCATGTTGCCTCAGAAACCTTTCCATTATTGTATGTTAATATTTTATAAAGTGTTTTATACAAATTAGTGTACTAAATAACTATTATGTAGTTTTTCTTTTCTCATTTCAGGTTTATTTCCAAAAGCAATGGAATATAAATCTTTCAACAGGGTGTCTAATCCATATGAGTGTGACGTTGCAGGTACCTATTTTTGCTTCTAATTAATAATTTATTTCTGCCCATCTTCCATGTTGAGTACATGCCTCTTCAGTTTCAAGCCAATTATTAAATTTTGTTTTTTTAATATTTTTTCCAGGTTTCCTTTGTTTAGGGTCTTCTGGTGAGCCAGTGCAAGACATCATGCGCTACAGCAAGCTTGATGATCCCTTAGAAGTCATGCGGAAGACATTGGAATGGCGCCACATGGCCCCCACCTGCCCTGATACAGTTCCCTGCACACCCTGTATAGACACAGACCCATTTACTATATACAACTGCCCTGCTCTGTACTTTATTGGAAACTGCAATGAATTTGCGTCAGATCTCTATGAAGGTATGATAAAATAAGAAATAAAATTAAGCAGTTTATAATTTTGAATGGTTGGTTTGTAAAATTATTATTTTGTTTCAGCTCAAGATGGGCAACGTGTGAGACTTGTGTGTGTGCCTGATTTCAGCATAACTAAAACAGTCGCCGTTGTGAATTTAGCTAGCTTGGAATGTTATAGTATGTCATTTTCATAAGTATTGCATCATCTTTAACTATTAAAATATCTCAAAACAAGACTACTTGCTGTTTTTATTTTGAAAATGTTTATTCGTCTGAATTATTCTTTGGTCTGAAGTTAGCTTATTGGCGAAATAACGTTTAAATCGTGTTGCACTTGCACCACTTCAGTGATGACGTCATAATATAACGTCAAAGATTGTGAGTCATGTTCGTAGCTAGCCCGTAAACAGCCTACAATATGCATTTTGATACTTTATTTGTAGTTCTGGCGTTATTGTTTTTTGATAATGATAATACTTCAATCTGAAGGTGCAACGTTATTTAAAATCCCTTTGTACGTATAATAATTATGCAGATAGCTATATTAGCTATCTTTAGGAACAACGCTTGTTGGTGGTAGCTGTCACTATAGCGGTATTTTTCGTTTCGGTTCCATTTTATGCTGTTTCGTGTAACTTAAGGTAATTACTTAAACTAGTCTCTGTTCATATATTATTATTCGCACATAAATACACAGTCTTATCTAATTATTGTTTTTTATTAGGTTTTCAAATCTCAGCATAAGTTGTATTGCTTATTTTATTAAGTTCCAAAAAAATCTGTTTGACAACTACATGAAATCAACGTAGAACAGAACATGTTTTACGCAAACGAAACGTAGGAATTAGTGTTGAATAAAAATAAAATGATAAGTATCGTTATTCGTTCATTACTCATCAATGGCCCACAGCTAATAAACGTGTATATTGTTCTTCTCGTGCTATTAATTGTGTTCACGATGGGTTTCTAGTTTCCCAAACGTTTGCACACCTCCGTGTGCCTTCACACAAGAAATCAAAATGCTGTAAGTACAGAAATTGTGTATTATTGTGAGTGTTTTATAGACTGTAGTTTAGTTTACGGTATTGCATTCCAGTAAAGCTAGCTTTCACTTATGGCGGGAGACTTCTTACGCCATATCAACAAACGATCGTTGTTACTCGTGTACGAGTCAATAATGCCTTGCTGTTCTATTCGTGTTGTTCACAGTCCATGCATCAAGTGACGTCATAGTGCAATTCTCACAGAATGCGGAAAGAAAAGAACCATACGTTTATACACAATTGTTTTGAGTACAAATCTCTATAGTATTGTGAGACTATCTCCTCTGTTATAGTATGAAACGCTAATGAAAATATTTAACTTAAATTATGTTACAATGCATTTAATTCGGTCGCATACGTAAATATACTGTACACCGAATTACCATGCACCTGGCATTAGCATTGCAATATGTTTTGTAAGTACTCTTAAGTCTTAAGCAATGCTAACAGATCTGAGATGTTGACATGGCATGTTTTGCAACACCTATGATTAGAAAGGATTGCTGTTACATTCAATTAAAATAAAACTAAGTTTCAGTTACTTACATACAATTTATGAAATCATCTTTAGTTTTATTTATATTCTATCATTATATTTGTACAGGGCATGGTTTTTTAAACTTAGTACTTACCCAATAACAATATATATATAATATTCTTTTTAAAAGAATTTTAGGTGGAAATTCGAGGCTGGGCAGAAAGTTCTCAGTACATTGCTCTGTGTTTTCAAATGCTTTGTATAAACCTGTCAGAATGACTGGCATTTTTTGTATTTTTTTTCTACAAACAATTGTATTGATAGGATGTGGGTGAGTTTGCCAATTCATATAAGCAAAATTCCACCACAATTCATAAGGAGTTCATCAATATAGGGGACAGCATAATAAGACAGTTAAAATATGATAAAATTCAAATTCAAGATTTCTTTATTTGCCAGAATAAGATCTAAAAGCTTAATTTGTACATCACATTCAACCTGCATGCAGGTGTGAAAATTATTACAATGTCATAGTATTAGAACTTTTAATAAGACATCTTATAGTATACTTAGGATAGCTTCAATAAATAATATAAAATAGAAGGTATATAGCAAATGTATTCTCTTTTCTACACCATGATACAGTTGTCCTTGGGTTAACACATTCACTGCCACAGGCGTGGCCAAGGAAAGAATGTCTATGATGGTGAACACATATATGCGTCGGTGGCAGTGAATGCGTTAAAGTACTTGGATGCAAAAAATATTATCTTATCTTATGTATGTTTGCCTTGCCTGGGGATGTCTTGTTAGTTTATCCTGATACATGATAACCAGGCCTCGGACTTTCGTTCGTACGGTAGAACTAATGGAGAACTATGGAGCCGTTATTAACATTAAAAATACAATTCATACTCATACTCATACTCATTCATCTATTTCACTCCAAACTGCCTTTATGGTTATTATGGTTAACATTCCCAAGCATTTCGCCATGTCCGTCTTCACGGCTTAGCTCCGTGATCACTAGTACTAGAAAGCTGAAATTTTGTGTGAGTATGTGTATGTATCATGGCGACAAAACGGTAAAATAAAAACTAAAAAAAAATTTTTTTTCTGTTACTTCTCGAACACCCATAGTGCGGGTGTTTTTTTTTTCGTTTCAACACTAGTGTGTGGGGTGTCGTTGAATAGGTCTTTTAAAATTAATAGGGGTCTCCAAACATTATTTTTTGATAAAGTCAGCAGTTTTGTAAATATTCAGTCCGAAAATAAAAAAAATACCTACCCCGGCCCCTCTAACTTTTCAACCACGGGTCAAAATATTATGGAAAATTTCATGAAAATGAGGCCTAATAGGTACTTTCAATGAAAACTATATTGAACAAAATCGGTCGAGCTGTTTTTGAGTTATCGCAAAATTTCATAATTTTCTTAAAAGGACGTAAGTTGACTTCCAGAAGGTGATAAGTAACTACAGTTTCTTTGGCGTTTACGACCTTTTTATAGAGCTTGAAATCTTTCTGGTAACTTAAGTCTATTGTGGAGGATGAGCAACTACGGAACCGACATGCTCTTGGCCGGTTTTTTTTAAATATTTTCAAACTCCTAATTTAACTCAATTAATTGTCAATATCATGCACTTTCTAGTCATAAATTATTCGATCACTATAGAACCCAGTTTACTCCAGAAAACATGGATAAAGTTGCAAATATTTACGTATTTTATGGTGGCAAAAAAAACAATGCCTACACAAATCAGGTCTTTGTATATTCTTCTGACTTTGTCCTTGACTATAAAACTAAAATTGCGAATGAAATACACTTATGAGTTTGAGTATGAATAGTATTTTAATGTTAATATCGGCTCCATAGCTCTCTCTCATAGTCCTACCGTGCGAACGAAAGTCCGATGCCTGATGATAACAGCCTGGAAACTCGCTATAAGTTGTGAATTCTTAGCTAAGTATCTGATTAGGATATTTCATCTGTATTTAATAATATATATGTGTATATATTATATGAATATATGTATTTATCTAAGTATTTATTTATCAAAACTTGCCTGAGTTAGTTGCACCGCTCACAATTTATCTGCTTTGCCCAAAGGTTGACTGGTAGAGAATGCCTCATGGCATTAAGTCCGCCTTTTGTACGATAAGTTTTCTTTTGTGCAATAAAGATTAAATAAATAAATAAGTAAAAGATTGGTTCTATCTATCTATCTATCAGCCACAGACGTCCACTGCTGAACATAGGCCTCCCCCATGACTCGCCACAAAGTGCGATCCCGTGCAGACCGCATCCATTGATTCCCCGCTATCTTCACGAGGTCATCCGTCCATCTAGTCGGGGGCCGACCCACGCTGCGCTTTCCTATACGTGGAAAAGATAAAGTGTAAGATAAGGTGGTGGTAAAGATTGGTTAACTGAACTTAAATAATAATAATAATATTTTTTTGAATAGCCTTTTTAAGTGTCCCACTGGTGGGCAAAGGCCTCTTTTCTCCACTCGACCCTATTGACATTGTGGTTCTGCCATTCTCTGCAGAATTTGTCCAGATCGGCCCACCATCTCCTTCTCTGTCCACCACCGTTCCCGTATCTATCTTGTTGGATCCATTGGGATACTATTGTGGCCCATCTTTCGGATGCATGCGACAGACATGTCCAGCCCAGTCCCATATCAGTTTTGCGGTCTTGACACCCACATCTACCCCAGTTTTGGAATGCAGTTCCATGTGTGATTCAATCACTCCTCCGAACATTTATTTATTTATTTTATTTTTATATTTATTTAGCTTTATATAAATCATGAAATGGCGGCGTTTCACGATATGCTTAGGAATTTCGTGATCTGGCGGATTTTACGATTGGTCGCCGACATATACAATAACCAGGTTCATAAAACCTATCAGCTGCATAATCACAATGTTTGTGCCTTAGGGGGCCTTAGGGGGGGGGGTGTAGTTAGATTAGTATACTTTTTACTATATTAACCATTTCTCTTAATGTATTTCTGCCAATTTTATTAGCTTTTAGTGTGTGTCAATCTGCTGTAGGCGTCCACAGTGATAGTTTACCTTAATACAAATATTCTATTGGTAAGAGACAAAGGAAACCACCATTCCTTTAGTTTAGTTTTGCATTATCCTTCAGTTAACATTAATATCAAGTAACCCAATTAAAACAATGTGCTTTGTGTATTCCAGTGCCAAAATGGCGCCCCCAACGGACAGTTTTGTCCCTCAACAACTCTCATCACCACCCTTGGACGCCATCAGCCTCCGGTCAACGGACTTTGATTGCAGATCATCCTCACTGGTATCTACATCCTTGGTAAGTAAAACCTTTGTTTAATCTACTGCTGTAAAGGGGTTAGAGCAATGTGGTCCCAGTGTACTAATATTTAATCAATCTGAACTGGACATGTGTGGGGCTGTTTCTGCTCTATTTTTTACTGTCACACTCATTCATCAACATCACAATCTTTGGTAGATTTTTACTCCCATATCTTAACTAGATGGAAATACAAATAATGTTTTCGTTGGACAATAAATAAATAAATCATTGTCAACTCCATTGATTCCTTGAATTAAAATTGACTAACAATATTTATGCCAGCTATTTTATCATGGTATATTAGTTATAGTATTCACTCTCCGATATCGCTTTATTACAATAATTTCTGATATCAATTGGATGATTAGAATGCCGGTTAACATTTTCAGAGCAACAAACTCGCCAAGAATGAGTACGAGCGTATGGGACTGGTCGCTGGCTTCGGCCGACGGCCTTCTTACGAATGAGGAGTGCTCCTTGCTGCTCGACACCGACCTCCTTAACAATGATGGTGCGTACCAAATACTAGCTCAACCTTCTGGAGACAGTCAAAGTATGATTCTCCCTAGCCACTTGAACACTAGAGGGTAACATATTATCTAAAGGTAAAATGTGGTTAGGATGGTATGATAATTGTCCGGAATTTCAACTAAGAAATGTAAAATTTCCTCCAGATATGGGTTAGGACCAAAAAGTTTGAAATTAAGGCGTAGTTAGCCATACAAAACGAGGAAATAAAAGGGATTGCAATAAGTTCCGTTGTGCGACAAAAATTAACGATACAATAAGCAACCTTAAAATAGAACCTTAAGGTATGTTATTGGAAGGTTAACTGGAGTAAGTTAAGGTGGTAAACTTTTTGAATGAATTTTGGTCTTCACCCATATCTGATATTTTTAAATGCCTCTGCATAAGTCAAAACATTGTTTGGCTATGGGAATCTAACTGAAGAAGACTAAATCATACCTAAATTTTAATTGAATTGGTCAGAATCCATTACAATTTGAGAGCAAGTGCTAAACGGTAAAAAATTAAATTCAGTCTTAAATGTGATTTCGTTCAGAGATGCTATGTACATAGCGATTTGATTATGCATAGCATAATCAAGACCGCGTGCAGTACCTACAGTACGTTAGTAACGTAGATAGACTTTCTTTCAAAGAACTTGTATGTTTTCATAGACAAAAACAGATTATCTATAGTATCGTATCAACACGGATGCTTTACGTATGCACGCGCCATGTCGGCGCACGACATTTGGGTATGGTATGCGTTTGATAAGGGCGTTTCCTGTCCTTATGGGTTAGGGCTCTTAACCTTTGGACCTTTTGATACTATATGTAGTACATACCCCTTTTGCTTTTTATAGCAGGGAGTATTGTACGAAAATCAGTAGTCTGAATTATTTATTTAGAAAGTATTCATTCATATTTATCTCAAGTCGAATGGTTATTGGTTGTTCACGATAGCGTCTGCGTACGTATCTTTTAATAAATAAATAAATTTAATAAATAAATAAATATTAAGGGACAATCATACACCAATCGACCTAGTCCCAAACTAAGCAAAGCTTGTACTATGGGTACTAGACGACGATAAACATAATATATAAATACATATATAGATAACATCCATGACCCAAGAACAAATATTTTCCACAAATATTTGCCCCGGCCGGGATTCGAACCCGGGACCGTCGACTCAGTAGGCAGGTGTCTACCAACCGAGCCAAACGCGTCGTCTAACATTTGATCACTATCGTGTACTATGTGTTAGGCCGGTGCTCTGCAAACTTTTAGTGTCCAAGGCACTCCTATGAAATCGGTAAATTTTGTACGTAGAGGCAGGTGTGTCGGTATTTTTCTTCCGTTTGTTTTTTTAACTTAATGATGGCCATGGTACACCAGATTACCGCGGAACATAAACGAGGAATAATATGTTTTTCACTTAGAAAACAGAGTAAGAGCTTTTTTAGTAATCTACAGCCAACGAGACCAGATGAACTTTATTTTCTTTGATGAATCATTATTTTATCTCTTTTTTAGGGTTCCGTAGCCAAATGGCAAAAAACGGAACCCTTATAGATTCGTCATGTCTGTCTGTCCGCCTGTCCGTCTGTCTGTCCGTCCGTATGTCACAGCCATTTTTTTCCGAAACTATAAGAGCTATACTGTTGAAACTTGGTAGGTAGATGTATTCTGTGAACCTCATTAAGATTTTGATGCAAAAATAAAATAATAATAATAAATATTGGAGGCTCCCCATACTTAGAACTGAAACTCAAAAAATTTTTTTTCATCAAACACATACGTGTGGGGTATCTATAGGATAGGTCTTCAAAAATTATATCGAGGTTTCTAAAATATTTTTTTTCTAAACCGAATAGTTTGCGTGACAGACGCTTCCAAAGTGGAAAGAAGTTGGTCCCCCCCCTCTAACTTCTAAAATATGAAAATGAAAAATCTAAAAAAAACATGATGTACATTACTATAAAAACTACCAACGAAAATTGTTTTGAAGAGATCTAGTAAGTAGTTTTTTTTTTATATTTTAATACCTAACTTTGCACCTAATTTATATGGGGCGCTATACATACCAGGTGCAAACTTAACTTAACCACTTAGGGATAGAAAGTGTTTGTACGGAACCCTCGGTGCGCGAGTCCGTCTCGCACTTGGCCGGTTTTTATGCAATTGTTTATCTGGTCCTAAATCTACCAATCAAAGAAATGTAAATGAGCCCGTACAACAAAGCTAAAAACACCCGTACGTTTCATAGAGAGATAATGATTTAAGGTAAATTATTTATTTGTTTAACTACCATGAAAATACCCAAAAAAGACACCTTAAAATTTCAATTATCCTAATTAAAAGGTTTGGGCGTTGATCAGTTCTCTTTTCCTATAATTTAAGTTTCAATCTAGTTATTTGTGTAAGATTGTGTCAGTTATTCTTTTATTTACTGGAAGGTTTGCCGCAACGTCTTCCGCTAAACTTTTAGAATGCATTTTTTTTTCTTGACCGATCCTATAACCGTATATCTGTGCCAAAATTGGTTAAATTACGTCCAGCCGTTTTGGCCTGATGCGAACCAATAATTTGTTATCCACAGATGGCTCTACATAAGCTGTGTTCCCATACAAATGGATCACGCTATTCACATTTTTACTACTACACCAGTCTTTTAGACAAGTTACGTTTGCGTGGCAAATGTACCCTTGTGGAAACCGTGTACTTTCGGGATCAAAATAGCTCATGCTACTCCTTTAGTTCACACCTGTTGAGCCGTAGTTCCTTCGTTTCGTGAAAGAAATACCGACCAACTAAACTCATATCTCATGACATTAAGTCCGCCATACCTACTTGTACGTATTTGTAGTTTAAAATAATTAATTTTACGACTACATTCAATGTAAAACCTATATTTATTACTTTTCTTTAAAAAATGCCTTTTTTCCGGGACTAACGGCTCACGTTCTATTTCTTTAAATATCTCTGCGGTTGCGTCTAAGAAGGACAAACCATCACAATTTAGTAGCTCATATGTTTGTTTTTTATGAATTTGGTTCTGCAAGTTGGAGATTATTACTTGGTTACAATGGCACTTCACTATTAGGTATATGGTGATGATCATTGATCATATTTGCATAAAACAAAAGTCTAGTGTTGCGTTTTAAGTGTTAGTTAATTTAATTATACTTACTTAGACATTTTAATAGGCGTAGGGGTTAAACTACGCTGAGATTTATAATTGTGCGTGTTATACCTTTCCTTACTTGTTTACTTTTATTTACAAATGTAAATTATGACCTTATCATACGTTATCTTGAAACATGCACATGAACAGGTAAATTCTGGGTTTCATGACGCTAAATGTTTTATAAGTACCTAACTATATTTTGTTGATAATTGATAAGACTACTTACTAGTCTAATTTTGACAGGGTCCTACGCTAATTGTCTAATTATTAAATTGTATAATCCCTTGCGTCTATTGCCGACGATTTATGGTGTAAGGTTTAGTAGACACCGTTTTTGGTGGCTTACTAAACCGATTCAAGATTAACATGTTCTAGCGCAGGCCTGAAAATAGAAGTTTGCGTAATTGGTACGCCATACATCGATCATTAGAATCTAACGTCAAGTATTATTCGCGCAAAATGTAATAATAACTTCTGTTGTTTCAAAGCTTCTTTTATATACACAAAGTCAGAAAGGTAGTAATTCATCTATTCAACGCATTGCCGTGCAAAATATTCCACTAAATATCATTATACAACATAGCGATCGATGGATTTGTCATTCCTACATATTATAAACATCGCAATGTCGCGTCTAGCTAAACTTTGGATAGATCTATTATTGTTCAATTCGATTTCTAATTTGTACCAATGTCTAGTATGCCTGGCCCTATGGTTGACTGGTAGAATGCCATTTGATGTTAAGTCCGCCATTTGTGATGTGCAATAAAGTTTAAATATATAAATATATCTATTGATCATTTGTATTAAAGTCGCAAAAATAAGTATTCTTTAATTGAACCGACATGGGAAATTCTTAAACGGTTACAACTGATATAAATCTGTACTAATAATACTTATGGTATGGTAAATGTACTGCAGCCAGTGACCGGAAAATATATAGACATCGCTCTCAGTACAAAATTGGCTTTCAAAAACGGCATTGATGTTAAGTCCGCCATTTGTACCTACTGACTTTTGTAATGTGCAATAAAGTTTAAATATATAAATATATCTATTGATAATTTGTATAAAGTCGCAAAAATAAGTATTCTTTAGGTAATTGAACCGACATGGGAAATTCTTAAATGGTTACAACAAATATAAATCTGTACTAATAATACTTATGGTATGGTAAATGTACTGCAGCCAGTGCAGCTACTATATTAAGTACCTACCATCTATAAAATTCCGCGAACAATTGGAGTGGAAAGTTAACTGCACGTGTTATCCTTGAACGGCAATCAGGCCTCGAAAAGAGCGCGCTCAGTCTCAATGCCGAACCAATTACTACACATATATCGACTACGACATAATAACATTTCACATTATTAATGTTTTAATTTACCTACACATTTACTGATCCACTATAAACTGTTTTCGTTGTGCACGGATAAGTAGTTATGCCTTTTAATAAAGGTAAATAAATGATTTATCATGACCGAGTTATTTTCGTGTTTAATACTGGTACACAACGACAGGCAAATGTAAAAAAAAAAATGGGCAAGTGCCAGTCCGACTCGCGCATTAAGGGTTCCGTACCATAATTTTTATTTCACATAATTTTATATGGCAGAACATTAATATCGCCGTTTAATTTATTATGGCATAAAGACATAGTTTACGGAACAGACGGGTGCTAGGAAACTAGTTTAGGTTTTAGGTTAGATTAGGTGATTATTAACTAAACTGATTGATACCAGCAAAATGAGATGAATGAACTGCTGCCAGTAAAGTAGGTTAGGTTAAAACCGAACTTAATGCGACCACAACAGAACCGAACTGCTGTAAAGTAGGTTAGGTTAGAACTGCGACCACAACGGAACCGAACTGCTGTAAAGTAGGTTAGGTTAGAACTGCGACCACAACAAAACCGAACTGCTGCCAGTAAAGTAGGTTAGGTTAGAACCGAACTTATTATAATGGGTTAGGTTAGGTTAGAACTGCGACCATAACAGAATCGAACTATAAATATTATGAGAGATATTTCTTCGAAATAACTATTCAGACATGTAAATATTATGCTTATTCATATTCTGCCATATGAATGTTCTGATATAAAAAAATTATGTGAAATCACAATATAAATACCTATGAGAAAAAAAATATTCAAAATAAAATTCGGAGAAATGATGTTTCTGTCGAAGGTTGTTATACAAAATAAATATATTATATATATGTTGCATAAATTTTATGCAACATATTAGTGAACCATCGCCGTTCTTGTGGTACAGCCTGGTGACAGACGGACGGACGGACAGCGAAGTCTCAGTAATAGGGTCCCGTTTTACCCTTTGGGTACGGAACCCTAAAAACTACGGTATCTTCGGGCAAAGATGTATAATATGCAGATAATGTATGGAATGATATGTCAAGAATACGTAATTGTATTGCAAATTCAACTGCTATAGTTCGAAGCCCATTTCTTCATTGTCATTATAAGCATCGATAGGAACTTCAATGCTCTTTCACTTACGAAGTGACCAACATCTGTGTTCTCTTTGTTTAAGAGTAAACCTTATTTCGTTTGACTTAAATACTAATTTAGTGTAAAAGTAATTTGCACTTATAACGCCTTACATTTCGAAGTGGCAGCTGTGGCCACAGTTAACAATACAGATAATGAGTATTGTTCATCGGGTACAAAGCTAAGTGGATTCGCTCAAGCAAAAGGATTATTTCTATACACAAATATATGTTTCAAGATTCTCCCATACCTACAGCAGTTATGAAAGAATGTGCAATAACAATTAGTTATATAGTATACCTGTAGGCCTAACAAGCGCTTTGTTTATTTTTCGGCTATCTTCTGAAGCGTCTCGTACGATTTTTTTATCTTAAGAGCATTAACCTCTTGTATAGTTTGGAGGTGATGTAAGGAGGAAATAAATTTCTAATAAGCACATCACCTGATCACTCAAGATACAAGCGTTTGTTAATAGTTATGCGCTAAACGTTAATTATAAGTTTACTTAAGGCGGGTTTACACGTATTGAATTACCACTTGACTCTTTGGCCAGACACAGTTTAGTCGAATTTTGTTTAGACTAATTACTACTATTACAGTCTATTTTTCATTTCGGAATACTGAACTGGCAGCTTATCCTGTTTTTATCAAACAATGATTGTTTTTTTTTTGTTCAATATAGTTATGCATTTTAACTTAAAATTCATTTTTTATGCTCGCGTACTTTATTCTGTCAATTATAATTTCACAGACAAAATCACAATAACGCACTTTTTAATACTGTACCAAAATTCTATACTCTACCTCTTTTCGTACCCACTACAGACCTTTAATATTCATAAGACATCTCTACTCAACTCAAATAATTTCAAAAAAAGAACATCAACATATTTGATAAAAAAGAAAATATCGCTACTTTTCACTAATTGACCTAAACGCGGTAATCGACTTTAAGAACCTTCATTGTGCAACGATTGCATAATATACTATAAAAAGTGTCTACAAATTCGGTAAGACACAAATACGAATCTAGGAAATGTAGTTTTAGTAAAAATCGACCATTCATACACCACTTAATAATATTATGTGCATTTGACTTGTAACCACATAAATAAGCATGTAAACTAGTGGCTTTTAAATAGAAGGATTTTCATTTTAGATTTACTTGATAGAAATCTAAATGTACCTAACTGGCAGTCAACGCACTGCCCTTGCTGATCGACCTGAGAGCGTGAGTTTTCTTCGTCCTGTATGCAAAAGCGAGTACTTAGTACGAATTGATTTTTTACACGTGAGGCTATGACGGATGGAACGGAGGCGGTATATGCGTTTGGGGATAGAAAAACTACTCAAATTAAAACTACGATGCGGTTTTTTGCATTAGACTGTATTTTTTCAGAGCAAGTTTCGGTTGCAGACCATCAAGGGGCGCTGCAGAAGCCGGGATGGTTGACGCTTTCAGAATATTTGCTTACAAACAAGCTTTGCTTAGTTTGGGACTAGGTCGATTTGTGTAAGATTGTCCCTTCATATTTATTTATTTATTTGTTACTTTAATGTTCGGCTTGTGTTTTAGTTCGGTGAATAGAGACTAAAGTACTATGGGTGACCTTACAAACGGTCCGGTAGTTTTGAATTTTTTAATATGTTGTCTAGGATGGTTAGTCAGTGTTTAAAATGCAAAATGCATTTGAAACCGCCGCCATTTTGAAAAAACCGGAACTTTCTTCATATTTTTGCTCATATCTTCCTTTAGGAGCATTTTAACTAGAAAAAAAGCTTAGACAATGTTATAGAGAGTTAAATTTACTATATACTCCATTTAATATTGAGGAATTGTGCATTTTGCATTTTAAACAGACTAACCATCTAGATAACATATCAAAAATTCAATACTACCGGACCGTTTGTAAGGTCAAATTCCGTTATTAACTGGATTATTTGTTCAAAATATTTTATTTTGTTACTTGTTTAAACTCGATCATTAGACAGTCTTAATCCATTACTAAAGTTATGCCGGGTGTTTGCCACAATTGTAATCATATCTCGGTAGTACCTCAACTACCTCACCACATACTAAATCCAGTTTGAAGGTGAAATGCCAGAAGTTGGGTTTCTTTCGGTTTTTTTTCTCAACCGCGGTTTCCTCTTGACTTGACATTCACTTACTGAATAAATGATTTCAATTTCATGCGCGTGGATCGTTTTAAAACAATTATTTATACTAGTTAAACCAGCGGACCACCAGTATTTTATGACTTATCCTCCAAGCAAAGAATGTCGTACCTAAATAACAACTTTCACGTATGCGTGAAATGATGTACGTTGGACGTACACCATGTACGTACGATGTTTATTATCTGTACCTGTATTTGGGAACGACAAATGGGCATTGACTGTGGCTCCGCTGGGAAGCATAGGTACTCTGTAGCTGAGCCATTTAGAACTTATAGAAATGATATTAGATATTTAATTCTTATGGAAATCGATTTCATTGTGATGGCGTCGCGGTAGAGCAGCACACCAAAATTAGACAATTATATTCTATAATTCCTTCCTGTTGAACACCCGTTATCCAAAGATGCTGTATCTAGTACTCGCGTCTCGTTCGTGAACTTTAATTTGTCACGATAAGCGCGACCTCTGCCCTGTCTGCTTCTTACGCTTGAATTAAATCTGGAGGCGTAGTAGACGATTATCATATCTATTTTATATATTAATATTAATAATATTAATATGAATTGCAAAATGAGAGGAAATTAATCAACCACGTGCATCGTTAATGATAGTTTATTTGCGTCGGCTCTACTAAATATAGTTGTTAGAGGTATTAAGTCAAAGTCAAAAGTCAAAATTGTTTAATTCAGACAATGGTCCATAATATGTTAGAATTAAACAGAATATAAGTTAGAATTGAACAAAATGAAATTAATTAAAGATGTTAGAATTAAACAAAATAAAATTAAACTAAACTAAATGGCAACAGTGCTTAAAAAATATTATACACGGTGCCTCGAGAGCCCATGTGCAACAGGTTCCAGTGTTTCCAGTAAGCACAAGCAGGGTTCTCCCAAATCAATTTGAGAAGGCTGTTAGGACTGTCACGCACACGGCGCGGGTAAGTAATATAAGATATAAGAACTTATACTATAATATTCATATTATATACGCTCATATTGTATAAGCTTGTTTTGTATACCGTTCAAGGTGTATAACGAACGTTAGATATAACATCAAAATATCTATTTTTGTTAAGTATAACGCTATTTAAGTATAATATCATTGTATATAACAATCATAACGTATAACGTTCATTATATCTCAGATTTATAATGTATAATACTCAATACATCTAACACCAAAATGCTCGTATAGAATAAAGGCCTGCACATCAATTGAGTACATACTAATGCAATAGTTTGCTATAAAATTTTAATATATGTACCTCCATGCAACCAAGACAAAGGCAAGGGCAAATATTTGTGCAAAATATTTGTTCTTGGGTCATGGATGTTATCTATATATGTATTTATAAATTATGTATATCGTCGTCTAGTACCCATAGTACAAGCTTTGCTTAGTTTGGGACTAGGTCGATTTGTGTAAGATTGTCCCTTAATATTTATTATTTTATTATTATTTAAGAAGTTTGACGCTACGCTCGCTTCGCTCGCTCCGCTATCCATGGTCATAAAACAAACCTAACCTAACCTACAGTTTTCGGTTTTTGACCCATATTCCATTTTGTCGCAGTTCTTCCTAATGGTATACTCATATTTGCTAGAATTTCATCTGCCATTATCAATTGTGTACATACTTATGCAATAAATAGTTTGCTGTTAAATTTTAATATACCTCCATGCAAGCAAGCATTTTGACGCTCCGCTCGCTTCGCTCGCTCCGCTATCCATCGTCATAAAACAAACCTAACCTAACCTACAGTTTTCGGTTTTTGACCCATGTTCCATTTTAGGGGCATAGGGGTAGCAGTTATAATATAACCTATTTAGTATATCATACGCTATTATATTTTCTAATTATTATACGAAAAGTAAGTATATACTATGATCGATATACGTTATGTATGTTATATCAACTGAATTTAGAGTATTTGAGTGTTATATAAAAAAACATTCTACAACATGAGTATTATCCTAATTGACCGTTATTCCTAGTAAAAATATTGATTTTGATGTTATAGCAAAAGTTTATTATATCTTGTGAACGTTATTAATATGAAATTATATATTATGTAGTTATATCTCATGGGACGCACCCACACGGCGCATCAGGGAAGCGGTGCGCTTGCGAATGATCGCACTAAAACTATCAGTTCGCGCCTCCGCGAACATGCCTGACGCACTGCAGAAACGAGGCAATCCCATCAGCATTCTGAAACTGTTATTATAAAGGACGCGCAGGGCATTGAGCGTCTTTTTGGTATAACTTATCCACAGGCTGCACGTGTAAAACGTTTGGCAGAATGCCTTAAAAAGAGTTGTTTTCACGTCTTTATTACATCGTGCAAACCTGCGTGTCAGCATATTGACTCTTACTGCCAATGCCCTGCGTTCCCTCTCCATATCGGCATCGTCTAGAAGGTTATCGGTAATCCAATGCCCCAGGTACTTGAAACGAGATACTCTGTTAAGAGGAGCCCCGCACAGATACACAGCAGGAACTGTAGTGGGGGTCCTGTTTCCCGTTTTAAACACTAAGAGCTCGCTCTTTTTTGTGTTGTACCTGAGGCCGTGGCTCACCGCATACTCCTCACAAATATTTAAAATTTTTACAAGAGCGCTAATCGCTGGGCTCAGCAACACCATATCGTCTGCATAACTAATATTATTGACTACTGTTCCTCGTATTGAGTAGCCAATACCTGTGTTGCGGAGCCTAGCGATCAACTCGTCCATGTAAAGGTTAAATAATCTGGGTGAACTGAGACCACCTTGTCGTACCCCACACTTCAACCTGTATACGTCCGAGTGAGCGTCTGCCCACCTCACTTGGTTGGTCTGGTTTCCGTACCAATAACGAAATAATTCGACCACGCCTCCCGGAGTACTCGTGCTGTTCTCAAGTTTGCTCCACAGGATATCATACGAGACCATATCGAATGCCTTCGATAGGTCCAAAAAACAGGCATAAACAGGTGTTTTCCCCTCAACGTAGTACTGGACGGTATGCTTGAAACAGAATCGCACTCTCAGTTGACAGATTGGGCTTAAAGCCGAACTGAGCGTCCTGCGATTCAACGTGCTTCGCGAGCAATCTGTCGAGCAATCCGTCCAACACTTTGGCTACAACTGTTGCCAGGGATATCGGCCTATAGTTAGACCTATCGGAAGCATCCTCTGTCCTGTTTTTAATAATTGGCACAACAATGGTCTTCATAAGACTGTCCGGCAGATAACTGTGGACTATGCACAAATTAAAAAAAACATTTTAAGTACCCGCGGCAGGTGGTCTCCCGCATGCTGCAGGTGCTCGATGCTAATACCATCGTGACCTGGTGATTTACCTCTTGTCATAGTTTTGATAACGCTCCAAACGTCTTTGAGTGTAAACTGAATCGGTGACTCACCTTGTCGGTCATTAGCAGCAAACACCTGCAGCGGCTCCCCTAGTGGACTCTCAACCTTAAAGTGTTCCATGAAAATATTAGCAATTTGGTTAGGCTCGCTCACACCCTCTACACTGGCGGGAAGGTTAGATCTAGGTGCCAACTGACCCGTGTGCTTCCAGAAACTTCCAAAGTCTTTAGCTCGGTGGTGCGTGGCTATAATGTCCATTTTAATCTGAGTTTGGTTCTCTTGGCACCACTTTAGCTTTTCCTTGAAAATTTTCCGCGAAGTACACATGTCTTGATAAAGAGGCCCAGTTCTAGGCTTCCCATATAGCACCCACTGCTGGAAACTTAGTCTTGCACGTGCATGGGCTTCCTGTACATGTTTGTTCCAGCCTACCACCTGCTTGCGCTTACATTTTTTGACTACTTTGCTCATTCTCGAGGCAGTCTGTAAAATATTTATAATATCATCATATAATTTATCCAAAATTTGATAATGCGAAATGTCCCTACAATAATTATCACAGCAAGAACTTAAGACTATAGGAAAATCTACATATTTTAATTTATCACAACAAATTTCATTATATAACTTAATTTGGTCACAGTCTCTTTCCCCCCATGAAAATTTATTTATGTTACTAAGCTCATTATTCAAAATACGAGGTTTTATACAGCTAAAACTAGATTTAATAATAACTGGAAAGTGATCTGACCAGTACGTATTATAATTAATATAAACATCCTTAACAGAACTCCACGCTGACTCAGTTACTAAGCAGTGATCAAGCCAGCGCGAGCATCCATGGGCCTCACTTATATATGTATTAGCCTTTTTGGTGATATCACGCTTTTATAATTATGTGAAGTGGCCATACATACCATCCGGTTTAGGTTAAATCTGTATGTGTGGTTTGAACTGGCTTCGTTCATATAGGCAATTGACAACGTTTCATATTTTGCTAAAGTCCTAAATCGAAAACCATTCGTAGAATTACGTGTAAAGAGCGCAAAAAAAATATTAAGGTTTTTTTCTGCTCATATAATTGTCAAAGTTTTTCAAATAATTGTCATTGACTTGTCTTTGTTCAGTTTTTGCTCGTGCGCAATATTCCATTTTATTATTGTTTTAACCAATTATACGACTCTGCTTTCCCACGGACATTGATTCTCATCATTTTCACGACTCGGCTATTCCACGGACTTTGATTCTCATCTCTTTTACGACTCGGCTATTCCACGGACTTATAAAATGAAGAATTCTGAAGGAATCTTACAAGCTGACAGCTCAAACTTGCCACGCGTGGAGACCCTCATGATGATGGAGTACACGAAAAGTTCTGATAAGTATAATTTAGCCGCCATAAGAGGTGCCAAAGCCACGCAACACTTACGTCGATAACGCAGTCGGATATGTGGAGGTACGGCAGAGAAGCAAATAAATGTTTCGTTCAATGCCGTATGACTCCGGAGCACCGCGTCAAGAATAAGTTGTACAAGATCACATATGAAATTGACGAAATTGAAGAAACCGTTATAGACGTAGTACATTGTTATGACTGTGCTTCGGATGGCGGCCGTAAACATGCTCTGTGCTTGCTTATGTGCATACCTGGGATATCGGGGCATCTATACAAAAGTGTTGTAGCAAAATATTTTATCGACAAAAAATATATCGAAGTTACTGTCAAGATCTAAATGTTATTGAACAATGTTTCTTTTCATTTTAAAATATAAACAATAAAACGTCTATTATTTTAAAATATAAACAATAAAACGTCTATTAAACGTCTATTATTACACTAAGATGAGTTATTTTTGCAAGTTTTTAAAAAACAATATTTTGTTTTCACGACAGACATTTTACTTATATTATTGAAAATTATTTTGTACTGTCGAAAATATTTCGTATCGAGTTGATCAGATCATTAATCTGTCGTAATCTGTCACTCATCAACAACGAAACTCAAACATCTATTCAATTCAAAAAATAGATACGCACACTCAAAAGTTTTGATTAATCTACGCAAACTGATGTTAATAAGGTTTGGTTTAATATAAATGTACATTCGATAAATCAACAAAATACGGTTAAGTAGGATTTTACATAATGTAGATATGTAGTTATAAAAGTCATGTGCGTGTATGACAGTTTTAAAACTAATTTAAGAACGTCTGTGAGAAGCGTAAGTTGTCGTGGCTATCTTTTTTTTACTGGCAACACGTCACCCCAGCACTGACGTCATTTTTGTCGCTTACGATCTATTAGAATGAGCAACTATAAAGTTGGGCTTTTTGCTTCGAAATGGAGGCTTTCGAGGAAAATAAAAAATACGTAACTTAAAAAAAAACCCTCTTTCGGACTGTATATTAAAAAGGATATGTAAAAAATGATACATTGTCAATTACGTGCCTGCTAGTGGTTATCGGCAATATATTTCCTGTAATATTTTTTTTATTACAGAATAGTGTAGCATTACGACATTTTTTTTTGTTTTGAGATTTCTGTTATACTTTTTTAAATATTTACATTTTTATATTAAAATATTTGGTCATTATATAAAAAACGCAAACTACGTTTTTCAGTTTTTTCTACTTCTTTTTTGTTATTAAGTGCATTATTTTTGTTAAAAAAATAAATTCCTCATCTTAATTTAACCGATATATCACATGCCCTACTATGTATGGTTTTAAAGAAATGTTCCTTTAATTAAAGCGCGGTAGCGTGGAACTCGATGGCTCCCGGTCTGAATTCTCTCAAGACCACTTAAGGATCAACTGTGCCAAATTTCAGCGCATAGTCAAAAAGTGCTAGGGTATTAGTGCACGACACCATGCATGAAATTATACCTATATCCTCATGTTGACCAACGCCCTCTAGTGGGATATATTCGGAGTCTGACGCAACTGATGATAAAAAAACTTCCACGAGTCGCGCGACGTCTTATCTTGACCGTGCGCATGTTTAAACAAGTTACTAATTCAGCGAAGCACCTAGAGATGGCACTGATGTCAATTAATGTTTATTTATTTATTTAAAGCCTGACCAGAAATATATGAGGATTGTCAAGAGGGCGTTATTTATAAGATTTATATGGCAACAATTTTGCAACCAATCGCATCCCACTATAATGACATTAGTTTAAATACCTGTCAGTGCTAATGTGTTAACCTCGTAATATCATTTAATGGAATACACTCTTTTCCTAACTGTTTTTCGTGTACTTAGTAAACACGTGTACACTTTATTTATAACCTTACGTTCACGACTGTGAATAGTTTTCGGAATTTTCTTTGGATAATTACAATTATTAGTCTTTTAAAAAAACCACCACGAATGACATTGACATCGTTGAAAACCATCATAAAATCATTGCCAGTCTAAGAAATTAGTTCCAGTGAAATTCCGCAATATGGCGCATCCTCATATTAGGTCCTTACATATGAAATTGGCGTTTCATATGGCAGAAATGAAAGTTTTTTTTTTATGAAACTATTTTTTTATTTAATCAAAGTATGTACCATGGCTATCAATGCACTTTTGCCATCTCGAAGGTAGTTCATTGATTCCTTTACTAAAGAAAGTGTGTGAGCGAGAGTCAATAAAATCTTTGAAGGCCGTTTGGACAGCCTCGTGAGAATTGAATTTTTTTCCTTGGATGAAGTTGTCCAAATTCCGAAAAAAATGGTACTCAGTTGGAGCAAGGTCCGGGGAGTATGGTGGGTGTCGAAGACATTCCAGTCGCAGCTCCCTTAGTTTTGCGGCCGTCAAACGTATGTGGTCGAGCGTTGTCCTGAAGCAGCAGTGGGCTAGATCGATTGACCATTCATGCGGTACCCATTTCTCAAGTTTATTCACTTTTCCAGTTTATTTCAAGTGAATCAAAATGGTTTTATCGCTCACACAGAAGCCTGCCGCTAACTCTGATGTGGTTTGCGATGGATCTGCTTCCACAATTGCTTTTAATTCTTCGTTGTCAACTTGTGTCTCCGGCCGTCCACGGGGCTTGTTCTGTAGGTCAAAATTTCCAGAACGGATACGTTGAAACCAATAACGTATCGTATTTTCTATTGCAGTAGCTTCCCCATACGCATTGTTAATCCTACGAGCCGTTTCTGCAGCACTGGTGCCGAGGTGAGGTCATCATATTCGTAAATATAGTGATATTTTAAGTTCTCCATATTGTGAACAGAACGATGTGAAAGAAAAACAAATGACGCGATAACAAATAAATTTCGTAATTCGAACACAGAAATACATGGTCTTAAATTTGAAATAAATTTGAATTTGGAATTGCTAGCCGAACGCCACATATTTTGAACCAAAGTTACCAGTTCGTCAAACGCCAATCTCATATGTAAGGACCTAATATATTTCTGGTCAGGCTTTATATTACAGAATTTTACCAAGATTTTTTGAGTTTGTCATATAAATGTTTATATTTTTCAATAGACTTCAAAAAAGAGGAGGTTCAATTCGACTAAATGTTTTTTTTTTGTGTATGTATCTACATTGCCGTCAAAAAGTTTAAGACCACACACAAAATATGCAAATAATAATTATTTTTATGCAGCTTTTATGAAAATACTACTTGTAGTGGGTAGTGTAACTAATAATAAAACGTATAACAATTTATTATATTAAAAAAAGGCATACAATAATATCATAATAAAAAGTTAAACGTTATTCTCATCGAAAAATCCTCCCACGCTTTTTCACTTCAGAGCAGTCTTGGCATTCTTTCTACATGTATGAGTAGCTTTTCTTCGCTAGTCAGTTTCCACTCATTTTGCAGTATCTCCTATAGAGCTGTTGCAGATGTCGGACATTGTTTTCGAACCCTACGGTCGAGTGCATCCCATAAAAGCTCGATCGGGTAAAAGGTCTGGTGATTGCGGTATCCAAATCATGTTTTTAACACTCCTTGCCGTTCTTTATTAGCTGTCTTCTAGTTCAATAAAAATAGCTGAAAATTTGGCAAAATTAAAGGACAACTTTTATCTATCAGGATATGTACGTTATAGAGCCAAGTTTAATTTTATCTACTCTCCCCCCTCTCAGGGGTGAGCGTCACCCCCCCGCGACCTCGAATGTGTTCCGGAGCGCGGTATTTTACTTTATTTAACTTGCATGGTATGTTTAAAGTATATTTGTTCGGGTGAAATCTTGCAACTCAATTTTGAAGCAGATATCGTCAAGCGATTGAGCTGAAATTTTGCATACTTACTTAACTTTGATGACAATACAATAATATGGTACCATGGGGCTGATCTGATGATGGAGCCGGAAGGTGGCCATAGGAACTCTATAATAGAAAAAGCAATCCTACCGAGCTTGGGCTCTTTAGAATCGTCCCAGTGAGCATTTGATGGATATCCAAAGAAAAGTACAGTCGGCTATAAAAGCTTGCCACTAAAATGTCATTTTTAACAGAAACTTATTCCACTTTAAAATAACCGTGTCACCATGTCGGGATCTGATGATGGGATCCCAGGGAAACCGAGGGCAACCCTCAAATATTATAAGCACTAACACAATTTTACAAAGTTATTTATTTATTTAACCTTTTCCCCGCTTTGAAGCAAAGCAAAACACTGCCACTTACACGCCACGTAAAAGTTTGGACAAGAAAATATAGGGATTCCAAAAGAGATATCGATGTCCGATTATTTTTACGTAAAAGTGCACCTCAGACTCAGTATAATATTATTGAATAATAAAGTACTTAAATTTACATAATAAATCATTATTAATAACATAATTGATCTTAAAATTCACTTAATAAATCGACTTTAAAGTGTGATAATATCAGAATACTCAGTGACCGAGTTACAACACTATCCGTTTGACTAATGAGGGGATGACGTCACGCGTGGACGTCTCCAGCCGACACGGGCGTCAGAGGCATTGGTAATTGTTTTAATTCTAAAGTTGGGAAGATGCGTTATTTCTCTTATCGATACTTTTAGGTAGGATAGTAATAACTCAAACTGTAATAAGATTTAATCTGTATAGAATACTTTTTATTGCGTAATGTTTAATAAAGGTTAAATTTGTACAAGCTATTTAACTTCCCTGATCCTTATGTTCAAACTGGAATCAATTTCAATATAAGTGTATGTAGGTATAAAATAGTCGTGAAAATTATATGTGCCCGGTTTTATTTAAGGGAATATATCTATAAAATTACATAAATAAAGTGGTCCCATAAAAACTATTTTTACTTAAAAAAAAAGTTATGAAATATCGTTGGCGGCCACATCCCTATGCGACGGCTCGCGCCGTCTTGGGCGTTGGTAACAGTAGCAGTTGCTGTATAAAATCGTAGAAGGAATCAAAGTTGATTTATTCGAGTTTTTTTATATTGTATTGTGTTCATAGATTCGGTTTTAGAGTACGTATTGGGTAGGCTTAACTTCAACCAATAATAAAAGTCCATATTTTTTGTATTAACATGTAATTTTACTCTCCAATTTTACGACGGCTGTGGCCGTCGTGGCGTACTGGGCACGACTTTCCGTTGACGGCTGTGGCCGACTGTGGCGGTGAATGGGTTAATAAATGAAATGCAAATCGTGAAAAAGGCGGACTTAATGGCATAGGACATTCATTCAGGTTATTCAGGTATTTGCGTCTGGCGGTCATCATCTCATGCTGGGCTGATTATGGAAGGTAAAACTCCTAAAACAGTTAGGAGTTAGAGAATAATTCTTAAAAAATACTATTTCTTACGTTGAAGTCGGTTATTTATTGTGAAATACATTTCTAAATTTGGTCCTAGAGTATTTCTTAGTCGTCCCTAGAGTATAGGACATAATTAGGGGAACATATACGAGGCGCCGTATGATCCAATCCAAAAGGCGCAGTGTAGACTACACCTCCAGCGGGCCTAGCAGCTTACCTATAAACCTACCTATGTTACTGTGAGCCCCGCTTATAGGACGCTTCATGGAGGCACGATTCACTTAAGTAGGTATCTAGGGGTAGAGGGGTTCCATGAGTCGTATGCCTAGAGACGGTATGGCAATATCCGGCCCTGCTCATTCATCAAAATAAAAGGTGAGTAGGAATTGAGTAGTAACCATATCTAATATAACTGTACATAAATAAACTGCTAAACTCAACCATTCCCTGGGCACGCTTTGGGCAAAAAAAGTGGGTGCGTATATGGCGATAACCAAGTCATGTGACAAAGGTTCACAGGATTATCTGCAGGGGGTTTAATTAGCGCCAAACGTGCTGCAGTTATCTACTTATATGTTGTCACCGCTATTAAGATAAATGTGTGTACTAATCAAATTAATTACTGTTGAATCCTGTCGCACCACCCCCCACGAACTCACCTCATGCACACGATAACGATAGGAATAAGGTCAGTAATATTACTGAGATGTTATCGAGCCATGCTCGTTACTGTACATTTCCATATACTTGTTGCTAAATAGACTACCTAAATATGTAATGACATCGTTATGCTAGTTTCTAACTGCAGCGAAGCTATTATAATATCGGACGTCGGATCCTATTTTTTGTTAAAGCTTTAAACTACTGACGATAGTAAATGAGACGATATGTTTACGAGTGCGTGAAACTAGTATGGAGTTGTACTTAGTATTTAAAACAAACAGTATGGGATGGGACAAACAAGTTATTTTCTAGTTTTCCTGGTTCTATGGTAGTTGTTATTTTGAAATGGAGACCACACGTTAAAAAAAAAACAATTAAAGGTTATAATCAACTTAGAGCTTGCGAGACAAAATTTGGAACAATAGTCATGACTGAATGTCTTAAAAGATAACTGTCGAAATTTTCATTACTACATTAAATATTTTTTTAGTTTGCTAACAATATTATCATGATCTTCGTCATATTTTTGTTCTAACCCTCACTCGCCAATAGGCGAGGCAAGGTAGGGCCTTGGTCCCCTATTAGAAGCTGTACGCAGCGTGCAGCATTTTTCCAAATAACTGCTTGGTATGGAAAGACTGTAAGCTGCATATAGCAAGTAATAGGAGACCAAGGCCTAACATCGGTGACATCGCCTTATCTTATCATTCATCTAAAAGTTCAGCTAGACCAGTTTGTAGATTGAGATAGGTATTCTTAAGGGGTTAAAACTTAGCCACATTAATTTTGCATATATGCTAAGGAAAGGGAAACAGTTATGATGATTTCTCTTATATTTTATGTCAAAAAAGTTAAAAAGATTATGAGATTTGAGAAGGCTTAGTTCGGCGTTGGAGATAATAATATTTTGGTTATGAAACATTTAAAAATAGTTACTTATTTATGATACAAGTGTGTAAGGTAGGAGGTAGTAGGAGTATTTTTTATTCATGAGAGAGGATGAGCAAGTGATTAAATAAACACTATACATGTACGAGAAAATAGGAAATACTTTGATAATCACAAAGACTGTTTGCATTGGAAAATAAGTATTTAAATTTGATTTCAGTACATTTGCACGAATCAACTTAATTAGTAATCGAAATAAACAAGACATCAATAAAAAAATGGCGGGGTTATTTGTAGATCGCGCTGGACATATCTACTACTGCGCATGTGCAAAAAGTATTTTTTTAATATTCGTCTTACGTGGCACGAGCGCGTCTACATTGAGCCAAATATATTTAATGAATAATGATTTAAAGTTCGTTTATTAATCAAATTCTAAACCTAATGTCATTAGTGACGTGTTAAATGAAGTATTGGTTTTATTGTACTTTTATATACGAGTATAATAATAATCTAATTTTTAAACTCTTTTTAAATAATAAAACCTCTTTGCGTCAGGTTGCCAGGCACAGCTACAAATAAAAAATGAGAAGTAAAAAGCACTAGTGTGTATGTTTGATAAGTTTTTCTCTTTTATATTTCACGACAAAAAAGTCCGAAAAATTATGAGATAAAGCTTTCTCAAAGCTTAGTTCGGCGTTGGAGATCGAATATTTTGGTTATTAAACGTTTACAAAAATATATTACGCAATATACCGTTCTTTCATGTTTGAGGGGCCAAGGTTACCGATTTACCGTTATATAAAACTTCCATTCGGTTATTGCCAGGCGAAACGTGGGTGTGTCTTACAATCAGTGGTCAGCTAGTAACTGGATGGACACCGATAACAAACCACGTCATGGACTTACAAAAACATATTTGTTTTCCATTTAACCGAGCCTATGTTGTTATTGATTGATATATCCATCGCTTCTTTCCACTGTTTATCTTGTATCCAATGAAAATATGTTTTGAATCTTATAATTATACATCTTGTTTAAATAACATGTGCCGCATTTAGATTTTTAGTTCAAATGAACTTAAATACATTAATTTTATACGATATCCAAAATAAAAGCTTTGCAAAAACAGAATTCGTCATCAAATCTTATCAACCGCCATACGTCCACTGCAGGACGCAGGCCTTCACCAAGCAACAGTTTCCAATGATCTTGATAACCAGGAGAAAAAAAAAAGATATTTCACACTTTTACTAGTACCTACATACTTACTTACTTACTACGCTGACTCCGCGACCCGAAGTGGATCTTGGCCTCCGACACCAAGCTACGCCATCCTACCCTATCTTGCGCAGCTTATCGCCAATCAGTCGGCTCCCTGAAGCTGGCATATGTCTTTTCGGACTTCGTCGATCCAGCGATACCTCGGTCGCCCGGACCGGTCGACGTCCATTAGAACAAGAGCTAGGTCCATAAGGCCTAACCCGTCCAAGCTAAACTCTGTTGGCCGCACGATCCTATTCCATTCTTTCGACATGACCGAGCCAGCGAAGTCGCGCCGATTTGCTTTCGCCAATTACATTGTCGTCGTTGGCATTTGTTCTTGGGTCATGGATGTTATCTATATATGTATTTATATATTATGTATAATGTATATCGTCGTCTAGTACCCATAGTACAAGCTTTGCTTAGTTTGGGACTAGGTCGATTTGTGTAAGATTGTCCCTTAATATTTATTTATTTATTGGGCTCAGACACCAGGTCCTCAATTTCCGCGTGCTTTCGGACTCTCCAAATTCCATAGTCTGCCTTTGCGGGCCCTAGAATCTTCCTGAGTACCCTCCTAGTTCCTTTCTGCCACTAAGTATCTGTTCTCCTCTTTCAAGGTTAACGTCCAAGCTTCGCATCCATATACGAAAATCGGTCTTGAAACAGTTGTAAATTCTGATCTAGTACTACCTACTCTTATCTATGAATCCAGAACGCTGCTACGTATCCTTCAATAAAGGTTGTTATCACCCGAAAATTTGCTAAGTGCATATATACTTATGTCGAGTTACTGGTTAGCCTTTTGATTTTGACGTCAACTAATGTTGTGTTTTGGGCTAGTGCCACCCACTAACCCCACACAATTGGAGACGATTTTACAAAAGCGCACCAGTTGAAAGTAATACCTATGGTTCCGCCTACCGTATGATTTCCTAGCTTGCCGGGTGGTAAGAGTGATCGAATTATAATATCTAATAGGAACTAACCCTCGTTGCCCACGGTATTCGTATTCTGACGCCTAACACCTGAAGTTTTGAACTGTTTATTTATATTAAAAAAAAAGATACATTTTGCATCTTAAATTCTAATCGTAAGTTCTCTAAGATTATTTTGAATTTAATTTTTTATTTATTTATTACATACAGCTTTTTTAACCCTTAATTTGACAAAAAAAACGAAGGTCGATAGTTCAAGTCTCGTTGAGGTAGAATAGAGCAAAACATTCTCGTTAGAAAAAAAATAGAAAAAGATGGTCAAAGAGTTTGTTCATCCTGGCGAACATTGCCAAATTAAGGGCTAACTCGTTTTTGCTAGTCGGGAAGGCTCTCTATTAACATTTTTTTTTATGAGTTGATAACAATCGTATCTGTTCAAGGCGCGTGGCAACGCCTGCGTCCACACCACTCCTGCCATATTAATATTGAAGAGTTCCGCGTTATGCTACAACCTTCCTGGTGGCGCTCAATACACATCTTTTGCAAAATAGACAAACGAAACTTTTAATCAATTCCATTTCACACAAATCCCGGTATCTAGGTAGCCTAGTCCATGCTTGATTTATATTATAAATCAAACAGTGTGTATAGACTGTGAAAGAGATTGAATTCGGAGAATAAAATTGATTCATCGATACGATTCCCAGAGGACTTAAACACGATTATCGTGTTTTATCTGTCATTATCTCGATTAAGTAAGCACTTTATCATATAAAAAGGCTTTCAGAATCTCTACCCTTATGGATGTGTAGCTAACTAGCTACACATCCATCGCCCAACTGGGCTCGGTATTTAAAATGGCGAAAACAATAAAATAAATCGACCATGTTATAATTACAAAAAATATTGTTATAACAGCACGTATCGCAGAAGATTTAAAGTATCTCTGTATCTGGGCGTTGCTTTGACGTAATATCGGGCGAGATATCGTTCATATATATACTGACGTCTTGCGAGCCCCGTTGTATTTCGTCCACTACTTATCTAAGCTTCTTACGGTTACCTTGAAGCTCGTCAGATTCAACAAACGCTTAATACAATTTAATAATTATAAGTGCGTGCCAGTATTATTTCCATTAATTTGCTACCTCAAGTATTATTGTAATTTCTTCTTTATAAATACTTTAGTGAAAATGTGTTGCTATCAAAATAATGGAATTTGTGACCTGTGCAGAAACTTCCAGTTAAATCTTCTACAACGTAAGCAAACTTAGTTTTGGGCATTTTTTTTGTGCGAGTAAAACTCAGAGAATTATTGTTTTTTGTGACTGAGAATATGTGTATTTGGTAGGATTGTGGATAAAATAAGGTTGTTTATTTTATTAAAACGTGTCTTTTCAATATTTGTTCACAGAACATGGGTTTTATGGACCTTGCCTCCAATAGTAAAAAAACTGTTACAGCTGTTATAATAATATGATCTTATGCAGTTCCGAATTAAGTTAATTTTGAATTTATTATATACATGAATTATTATTGTCCACAGATATTCTTAAGACCTTCCCAAGCGCTGCAACCAAGATCGAAACGGGCGAGTTCCACCTACAAGATGACCTGTCCAGCTTGTACCCGCCGTCACCGCCTGAAGCCAAGCCCAGCCGCGCCGAGCTGGCCAGCGATCTGTTGCAGCAGCTAGAAAACCAGTGCAAACAAGGTATGGCTTACTATCTATATTAATATATAGAGGTTGTTCTTATTTCTTGCCGATACCGATAATCAGTTAAGCTCTAGGCATGTCAGCTCGCTGGAGCTTGGGCTTACTTCCTTCACCGCTTCTTCTTCTTCTCGTGTCGAGGTTCCCTTTCAAATACTTGATGCCCAATGAGCAGCGGTGTTGATGGCTCTGGTCGTCGCATCTCTCTGGTCGAAGTCAGAGCAGGAATGCGGGCATGCGGGGCACGCCAGCAGATGCGCCATCGTTCGCTCCAAACCGAACATCGGACAGTATTTTTGAATTTCTGAGAAATATTTGGGATTGGAAGATTTTTACAACTCCTAATCTACCACGTTAATTTCGTAAACAACATGAGTTGTTCGTAACTGATCTAATAATCGAATGGTCAACGGCAAAAAAGAAGAACCATACTAAAAAATAATGTCGGTATTTACTGTCCGGATAAACAAGTTTGTACCGTTTGTATGAGACCTTTTGGACATCGATCGGAACCAATCTTAGCTCTACGAGTAAGAATGTGAGACTGTTTGATTTGTCTTTGTGGCTGATACACTACGGAATACATCAGACACTACATGTAAATTATCAGACTTAGTATTTGCTCGTGCCGTGTGTGCCGTGGTTATAAGTTTGTACCAAAGCCACGAATTAGGTGTATTGTGCTAGATTACCTCAATATGGTATTTCTCTACTCAATAAATCAGCCTAAGCGTGCTAGGATTAGGATGGAAGAACGTTTGACGCTCTCTGCGGAACTCAAAAAATAATAATCAAGGAGTGACTTTTCATAAGTACCGACTTTGCTTCTTTTTGGTGGCTCTTTGAGAGTGAGCACTCTTGGATACTAAGGATTGCATCCACAAAGAGAAAACCCCTTCCGAAGTGACAGTTCTCAAGTGTTCCTCCTACATAACGAGAACTATTTATAAATTAGCAAGGGGCGGGCCGGCACTGACGCAAATCGCATGTCCTAAATACTTGACCATCGCACATCGCACCAGCGATCGGGAGCCCGAGCTGTTTACATTCACTCCGATAAAGGGGAGGGAGTGACCCGCTAAAGGGAAAACAAGCGTGCGGACCACGTCATTGCACTAATACTGCGATTGTTGTTTTTAGGGTTCCGTAAAGGAAACAAACCCTTCGATAATCACTCGTGCGTTCACTTTGAAGGCAGGAGATATTTGTCGACGTTGAATTGTACGTGTAATTCTGTAATGATATGATAACAATTTGAAAATTTATTATTAGTGCTTTGTGTAGATTAATGTGTTCTTAGGTACGGATTAATAAAAATCCATGAATAATTCAATATGATTTTTAGGGCATTTATTAAACTTGCCCTTTACCTACAACGTGTTTTTGTTCAATTGCTTTAACTTCGACATAGTGCTTGGAAGATTAACGTAAACTCATCCCTTAAACTGTTTAATGATATTCGAAAAAAAAATTTTTTATGGTATCCCATACAAAGTGATTAAATATTTAATTGGTGGCTATTGTAAAAGGTCCTTTTGAGTTAGGCAATAGTTAGAGTCAACTTGTTGTCATTTTAACGTCACTGATAAAACTTCATCGATGACAGAATTCAGAGCTCGTTAAAAACTTAGCTAGGTGGAATGCGTGTGGATGGTCTTGGGTTCAAACCCCGGTAAAGAACTTTCTTTTTGTATTTATTTTTGTTCATTGGCAGTGAAAGTTTAATTTTTTGTGCTTATTTTTTATTACAGAACAATGTTTGCTATGTGTTTAATCCATTTTTTTTAATTCACTTTATTTCAATTCATTCGGGTTATGGTATAGGCACAAATTAAACTAATTAAAGTTTAAGTATAAAAATTTATTTACATAAACAATATTGGCCTAATAAAATAAAATGATCTCCTCATCAGTATTTAACACTCAATATTTACATTAAACCAAAATAATAATTTACTACAACTTGTTTTCAAAGTGCCCGCCATTATTTTCTAAACAAATATTCAACCGAAATCGTATCTCGCGATTTAGTTTGACAGGAGTGGCACGCATGGAATCGGCTTCTTCCTGAATTCGTTGCAGTAGGTCTTCCCTCGCAGCCACAGGTTTGGAGTAGACTTTTCTTTTAAAGTACCCCACACATTAAAGTCTAAGGGTGTTCGGTCCGGAGATCTGAAAAGCGGGGCACGCAAGAGTTTGACTGCCGCGTCCAATCCAACGCCCAGCAAAGTGCACATCCAAAAACTGTCTAAAACGGCCAGCAAAATGTGCGGGTGCTCCGTCATGCTGGATCCAGTGTGTCCGCAGTGTTTCCAATGGAATATCATCGAAATCATCCAAATTATGCAAGTTCTTATTGGGATATCGACGTCGGTACTCCCTTGCTGTTTCCGCCGCATTTCCATTGCAGGAAACCGTAAACAAAGTGCATATTTGCTTCTTCTTCGGAATCTTCAGCCGTATAATTTATCCGTGGCATCACAAAGCAAGTGAACACAATTATTTCATTAAAAATTAAGTACATAACAACAATAATAAATTAGTATTGTCAATTTGACGTGACGCGAGTCAAGTGAGAGCAAAATAAAAAAGAACTTATTTATTTAGACCTTCTCGTACATAAGGAACACTGAAAACTCTTTACATACGAACCAGCAGAGAATAGTCTTTGGTTATAAGAAGATTTTACAGTGGATAAACTGAGATTAGTGATTAAATTTGGATATTAAATAATTTGAAAAGGGTGCGAGTTAGGAACTTAGTTTCTTTGAGAAATTGACTCAATAAGACGTATAGAATTAACCCTTAAAGTTAAAGTAATTGAATAAAAACAGGTTGTATATCACGAGATTGAAGTTGTTTACGATGTACATAATACAGTACAACATACAGATATAGGTACTTAATTACACACTGAAAGAGTGAATAATAAAAATATTGAGCCTGAGTATTGATCCTTGCCTTAATTTTAGTCTGCAGATACAATTATTTATTTAATTCATTACGTGCTGTGACGTTGTTCGTAATTGTGACTCTATTTTGCGCACGAAAAGATAATGATTATTTTAAAATAGGCAGATGAACGTATCAATCAATAAAAGGTTATCAAAAATATGCGAATCATAGTTGAAGCGCTTGTTACTTACTGTGCACATTGTTCCCTACGGTTATCACGTAAACTCATCGAATGACGCCTCACGGACTTTCATCAAACATCATCAAGCGAGCCACATGGCGAATTGAAAAACTGTCGACCACGCAAATGACCAGTGGCGTGGTTTACCTTTCTAGGTAAAACCGGATTAGATTTGTGTTATGTATCTCCAAAACGTTTGTGTTATGTATTTGTGCTTGAGTCATGGTTGTTCTATGTATTTAAGTATATATTTATCTATATAAGTACGTATATCGTCGTCTAGTAACCATAACACAAGCCTTCTTGAGCTTAATTTGGGACTGGATCAATTTGTGTGAGGTTGTCCGATATTTATTTATTTATTTATTTATCTCCAAAACTAGTAGAATCATCCTCCTAGCCTTTGTCCCATTTTTTGAGACTGAATTCTCAATCGGGGTCGGCTACCTAAATCCCAAGATGTGGCGTAGGCACTAGTTTTTACGCAAGCGACTGCCATCTGACCTTCCAACCCAGAGGGGAAACTAGGCCTTATTTGAGCTTAGGTGGTTTCCTCACGATGTTTTCCTTCACCGAAAAGCGAGTGGTATTCCGTACATAATTTCCGAAAAACTCATTGGTACGGGCCGGGTTCGAACCCGCGATCTCCGGATTGAAAGTCGCATGGCCTAGCCACTAGGCTACCACCGCTCTCAAAACTAGTAGAATAAAGTACTTTAAATGCCTTAAAATAGGCAAGCCGATGGGAATCGAGTTATACAGGGTGGCCAGGAAAAAAGTGCGTTCCTTTGGAGGGTAGCGTTTTAAGTCGATTCTGAACCCCCCTACAAAGGTCCCCCATGTCATACTTTAATATTTCTAGCAGTGATAAAAAAAATGAAATTACGAAACTCGCCCGGTCTAAACGCAGCATCATAGAACATGTGTGTATTAAATGTCAATGCGTAGTAAGAAACGTCAAACTAATTCATTCATTGTCGCGTTGTGTGTGTGTGCGTGAACATGGCGCCGCCGTAAGGTTTTGTGAAAGTTTGATTTTTAAATGGTTAGAACACCTACAAATGAAGATGGTGCGTAATTGAAAATGCTACGAGATCGTTTTTTCATATTAAATAGCCATTGAATGAGTATCAGTCGTGTCCTACAGCATAGGACTGCTAGATTAAGTAAAGTTGTGGTTATGTTTTTGTTTACTTACTTTGAAAATCTGGCTGTTAGAACCGGAATATCACAAAAATTCACAGATTATAACAAAGCACATCAGCTTTCGCACAAAATGGACACAACAAAAGCACATCAACATTTCACTAAAGCCACTAAACACGCGAATTAGGTTGGTTGTTTTCTTTACATGGTTTGTTTGAATCACGAGAATTCGCAGATTAATATTACATTTGCACAAAATAAACAGACCTTAACTACAATAACGTTTCACTAAAACGTGTCACTAATCGTGATCACATTTTTTAAGCAATAACATAAAAAAATATTAGTTTGTTTGTCTCGAAACCGCCAAAACAAAGCGTAAACTGAACTGAACTAATCACAGATACAAACACTCACTCACACGAGCGAGTTGAGGCGTTTTTCCACACATGTAAATTAGGGTGGAGCGAATTATTTTTTTTTGGAAATTCAACTCAGAACGCCTCTAAAACGTTGCATTAGGCTGCCAGGTGTACGAGAAAAATAATAATAAAAATATTCAACACTACTTTTAGCCCTCTACTGTCATTTGAATATTATGATCAAGCCCATATTGAAAAAAATTTTTTTTTTATCAAAATCTTGTTTTTTTTTAATGAAAGTCAAGTATTTTTTTTCTAAGCACATAATACTCGAAATAAAAGATATTTGTTGCATAAAAATATAACAACATTAAAAATATTAATTTTTTTAAAATACTGAATTTTAATTTGGGTCACAGGTTCACGTAGTAGTTGCCGTAAGTATGAAATAACCTCAAAACATATAAAGTTGAAACCCTTCTTTATAAATCTGATACTAATTACGTAAAAAGAAAAGTTTTTTTTTTACCAATTATGAGTAAAAAAAATTTTTTCTAGCTCAAGTAGAGGGCTGAAACATATTCAAAATCAATTAAATATATATATATTCATTAATATCTTATCTAAAGGCAACATATTACAAATGTTCCAGGTCGATCAGACCACTTTTTTTTTTCTCCATACATCTACGCTCCACCCTAATGTAAATGTGTTCGTTCATGTTTATGTCAGAGCAGTGCGGTACAGGGCGCGTTCACCTTTATTTACACTGCGTTGACAATTCGTTTCCTATTTTACATACTAGATGGCATAACTAGCAGTCATACGAGCAGATATTAAAGAATGTTTTAGTGTCAACATTATTACTATTTATTTGAACGTGTTGATTGTAAGACACATTAAAATTACTGGCGTTAAATAGTATGCATCGCATCTTCTTATGTTAATTTTCCATTGAGGTGTGCAAAAAAGAATATCCTATTCTATTCTGATTATGTGAGTACATTTTGGTGATGGGGAGTAGGTAATTAAAAAAAATCAGTTCATTCAGTAAAAATCTATTACCAGATGTCGATATTAACATCAGAGACTGGCGAGATTAACACCATCTATTTTATTATTCTCATATTTTCTAAATTGATTTATTAGAATCAGCGCCGCAGGACGACGACGACGTACCCGATCTTTGTGTCTGCATTGTGTGAATGGCTGCGGTAGTCATCTTTTCTCTCTGTTGCCGACACGAGCTACGCTCGAGCGGCGGTGTAGCGGGCCGCCGCCACGGACAAACACGCTGGAGCACACGGCTAACACGGAAGGGGCGTCAATGTTTTCCCGGGGATCTCAGGAATCGGATAACAGCTCTGTGGACAGCGTGCAGTAGCAGCTGTTTGGGAGCTTCGTGTATAGCGGTGCGATCCCTGGGAGTTGTTCGTGGTGTGAGCGGTCCGCGCGGTTAACATGACACTCGCCGCCGCCGCATGACACTAGCTGGTTAATGAACTTCTTCAGGGGGCGCCACTTGAGGTCGCGTTCGACGATGTCGTTATGATAGCGAGCAACGATCGAGACTCCTGGCAGCACCGGCACAGCATCCCTGCCTGGGCGACGCGCTGACAACACGCTGGCAAGATGCTAACGTTCCAATCCAAATTAGAGACGGCGCGATGACGTTGCGCTAGCATTTTCGCCATCACATTTGCATTGCATTGCGGGTCGATTGCTAAAAAAATGTACATAGTTAAATAAAAGCTTAGTTAAGGTAAAATCACGATCGCTTCTTTTGTGTGACGAAGGTTAGTCATACAAAATGTATGGGAAACTTTCGTCGCACAAAGGAATCAATTAAGATTAAAATGAATTAATTTGCAGTAGATTGATTACATTACATTCGTCTGTCGTAAGTAACCTTTGTGTCATAATTTGCGAATATTTTATTCAGTGTAAAACAATATTATGTCTTTAATAGTAACTGCTGCTAACGTAAATTATTCTCTGATCCTTTGTACTTCATTTCTTCGACCTGCGTGTGACATGCCACACGGCGACAGTAGCGTGGGTAGGTACTGTAGGGGTGAAGGCTCAGGGAAACTAAGTACTTGATAATTTTGATTTAATATGACCGAAATACTATAAATATAGTTGTTTATTTGGTGGCGACTCGTAGAGGAATCGTTCTTATCTTTTATTATGTCGTTCAGCTGACAGTGACAATCTCTATTTAAACAAAATACTTCTTACTATACAAAAGTCTATCGAAGGATCCTAATCTATAGGTAATTCTAGCTAAAAGTCAAAGTGAGGCAATAGCCGATTGAAAGAACGCCACCAAATGTTACAATATAACCTACCTATCCTACTAAAGACCCTAGCTAAAAAGAGAGCTGATTCAACTACCTGCGGGGGCAACAAATTGACAAAAAGGGACAAGTCTCTTACTACGAGATAACAAGCTTCAGATTAGCAATGAAAAGAAACGATTGTTAATTAAATCCATAAAACATTCCAATTGCTTTTCCAAAGGTTGCCTCGGGCAAGCAAAACCCCTGCAAAATCTTACCCGCTCATCCATGGCTACCTGCCTAACCCTAAACCACTATGCCATGAAAGCCCTTGTCAACTTTTAAAAGCAAGTGCCATTAACTTCAAACGATCACGAATGACCATTGGAATGCCAAGCCACTGACTTCAAAAAATTGAAACATGATTCTATTACAAATCAACCCATTAATAACCTAACTTGCTTGCTAAGTAATACATTTTCATCTTCTGTGCACTGCACTCTTCTTTCTTGTTTATCTGCTTGGCATCCAGTCGGTCGTGACTCCGTAGTATGTGTGTACATGCAAAAAATCAAAAATATTAGAACATTATCACCGCTATCTATTCTCTAAATCAAAATCTCCGGCGTTCTTATCATTATCACTAAACTAAACTTAAAGCACAAAACGCACCTTTGAACGTAGTGATGTGGAAGCTGGGGATAAAGATGTCCGCAAATCTTCTCAGCACCCTCCTCACGGTCGTCTTCAACAACTCGCATCGCACGTACATTGCGCAACGCGAATCTGCTGCCTCCTCCTGGAGACGTAGTCGTAGCGATGTCGTCGTGCGTCCCACGCACGTCCCTACAGTACAACTGTTGATTTAAAACTCTTAAAAAATCGGGCGGCGCCGCGGGGCCGCGGTGTGGGGGGCGCCGGCTGCCGGGCGCCGCGTAGCCGCCCTGCGGTGATGTGGCCGTGTCAGTAGTACGGTTCGGACGCCATTTGTATGGAGCGTGTTCAGCGCTCCGTAGGAATGTCGAACTTTAGCGGTAATTTCTGTATCATAGCTGTGTATGTGTCCCATAGAGACATTCGATCCCGATGTAAATAGGATCGATTGATTTCCACAAGCAAAATAACATAATGCATATTGTTATTACTTTTGGAAGTATAAAGTAAAGCAGTTCTTAACTAAGAACAATCATAGCTTACCCGCTGTTACTGGTCTCCATTAGAATTTTATAGGCATCTATTGATAATATCTATTGAAAATAGAATTTTTTTTTCCGGTTTTCGTCGTAGATGTTCATAACGGCGAAGCAGTGAATTCTGAAATTTAAAATTAACTGTGTCAAGACTAATGTTTGTGACAAATATCGCGAGATTTAGGTATTACTTAATAATTTAGACAGAAAAAATTGAACATATCGTACCGGTAATATTTTCTAGCTTCTTCCGTCGTAAATCGATCGATCGATGAGCATTAGTTAATTTCTTTAGTGAGCTCACGGCTCAGGCAATGTTAAGTGGTAAAACGGAGGCAGTCGACGTGATAACGACGGGCGAGGCGAAACGCTGGTTTTAGTATGAAACGCATAAGCACATGGTGTTTACGGTAGTGCTGGTAGCGAGAGGCTGATGATGATGATGATCTTCGAGATTCTCCAGACGCCAATAAAGATGATTTGCGTTCCGGTAACTTCTGTAAATGTAATAATACCTGTTGTTAATTTTTGAATACAATTTGTAAAAAAAAAAAAAAAAAAAATTTGAACTGGTTATTTCAATAAACGGACATTACATTTCAGCTTAGCTTAGCACTGCGGTGATGTGGCCGTGTAAGTAGTACGGTTCGGACGCCATTTGTATGGAGCGTGTTCAGCGCTCCGTAGGAATGTCGAACTTAAGCGGTAATTTCTGTATCATAGCTGTGTATGTGTCCCATACAGACATTTGATCCCGATGTAAATAGGATCGATTGATTTCCACAAGCAAAATAACATAATGCATATTGTTATTACTTTTGGAAGTATAAAGTAAAGCAGTTCTTAACTAAGAACAATCATAGCTTACCCGCTGTTACTGGTCTCCATTAGAATTTTATAGGCATCTATTGATAATATCTATTGAAAGTAGATTTTTTTTTTCCGGTTTTCGTCGTAGATGTTCATAACGGCGAAGCAGTGAATTCTGAAATTTAAAATTAACTGTGTCAAGACTAATGTTTGTGACAAATATCGCGAGATTTAGGTATTACTTAATAATTTAGACAGAAAAAATTGAACATATCGTACCGGTAATATTTTCTAGCTTCTTCCGTCGTAAATCGATCGATCGATGAGCATTAGTTAATTTCTTTAGTGAGCTCACGGCTCAGGCATGTTAAGTGGTAAAACGGAGGCAGTCGACGTGATAACGACGGGCGAGGCGAAACGCTGGTTTTAGTATGAAACGCATAAGCACATGGTGTTTACGGTAGTGCTGGTAGCGAGAGGCTGATGATGATGATGATCTTCGAGATTCTCCAGACGCCAATAAAGATGATTTGCGTTCCGGTAACTTCTGTAAATGTAATAATACCTGTTGTTAATTTTTGAATACAATTTGTAAAAAAAAAAAAAAAAAAATTTGAACTGGTTATTTCAATAAACGGACATTACATTTCAGCTTAGCTTAGCACTGCGGTGATGTGGCCGTGTAAGTAGTACGGTTCGGACGCCATTTGTATGGAGCGTGTTCAGCGCTCCGTAGGAATGTCGAACTTAAGCGGTAATTTCTGTATCATAGCTGTGTATGTGTCCCATACAGACATTTGATCCCGATGTAAATAGGATCGATTGATTTCCACAAGCAAAATAACATAATGCATATTGTTATTACTTTTGGAAGTATAAAGTAAAGCAGTTCTTAACTAAGAACAATCATAGCTTACCCGCTGTTACTGGTCTCCATTAGAATTTTATAGGCATCTATTGATAATATCTATTGAAAGTAGATTTTTTTTTTCCGGTTTTCGTCGTAGATGTTCATAACGGCGAAGCAGTGAATTCTGAAATTTAAAATTAACTGTGTCAAGACTAATGTTTGTGACAAATATCGCGAGATTTAGGTATTACTTAATAATTTAGACAGAAAAAATTGAACATATCGTACCGGTAATATTTTCTAGCTTCTTCCGTCGTAAATCGATCGATCGATGAGCATTAGTTAATTTCTTTAGTGAGCTCACGGCTCAGGCATGTTAAGTGGTAAAACGGAGGCAGTCGACGTGATAACGACGGGCGAGGCGAAACGCTGGTTTTAGTATGAAACGCATAAGCACATGGTGTTTACGGTAGTGCTGGTAGCGAGAGGCTGATGATGATGATGATCTTCGAGATTCTCCAGACGCCAATAAAGATGATTTGCGTTCCGGTAACTTCTGTAAATGTAATAATACCTGTTGTTAATTTTTGAATACAATTTGTAAAAAAAAAAAAAAAAAAATTTGAACTGGTTATTTCAATAAACGGACATTACATTTCAGCTTAGCTTAGCACTGCGGTGATGTGGCCGTGTAAGTAGTACGGTTCGGACGCCATTTGTATGGAGCGTGTTCAGCGCTCCGTAGGAATGTCGAACTTAAGCGGTAATTTCTGTATCATAGCTGTGTATGTGTCCCATACAGACATTTGATCCCGATGTAAATAGGATCGATTGATTTCCACAAGCAAAATAACATAATGCATATTGTTATTACTTTTGGAAGTATAAAGTAAAGCAGTTCTTAACTAAGAACAATCATAGCTTACCCGCTGTTACTAGTCTCCATTAGAATTTTATAGGCATCTATTGATAATATCTATTGAAAATAGTTTTTTTTTTTTTCGGTTTTCGTCGTAGATGTTCATAACGGCGAAGCAGTGAATTCTGAAATTTAAAATTAACTGTGTCAAGACTAATGTTTGTGACAAATATCGCGAGATTTAGGTATTACTTAATAATTTAGACAGAAAAAATTGAACATATCGTACCGGTAATATTTTCTAGCTTCTTCCGTCGTAAATCGATCGATCGATGAGCATTAGTTAATTTCTTTAGTGAGCTCACGGCTCAGGCAATGTTAAGTGGTAAAACGGAGGCAGTCGACGTGATAACGACGGGCGAGGCGAAACGCTGGTTTTAGTATGAAACGCATAAGCACATGGTGTTTACGGTAGTGCTGGTAGCGAGAGGCTGATGATGATGATGATCTTCGAGATTCTCCAGACGCCAATAAAGATGATTTGCGTTCCGGTAACTTCTGTAAATGTAATAATACCTGTTGTTAATTTTTGAATACAATTTGTAAAAAAAAATGATTTTAAATTTGAACTGTTTATTTCAATAAACGGACATTTCAACATTTCAACTTAGACTCTAGGCTAGGGCGAAATAATAATGATACATCACTGACACAAAGATCTAAGCTTAAAACATTGAAAAAGGAGTTACCTGGTGGAATAGAGATGGGCGCTCATGGGTAAATACCCGATAAAGACCGGGTAAATATCCAATCTACTACTACTACTGCCAGGTAGATTGGGTATTTACCCGGTATTAATCGGGTATTTACCCATGAGCGCCCATCTCTAGGTGGAAGAGACTATTCCTTAACTCGTTTTTCAATTCTCCTTTAAGCTTAGATCTTTGTATCAATGGTGTAAATAAAATTGTGGTGCGAACCCACATAAAAAAAATGAGACATTATGTTTCATAAATTAATAGTATGTAGAACATTTTCATAATCATATTTGATTGTCTTCGACATAAAACCACCAGTGCGTTACGTTCAATTACGGTAACAGCTATGTAGCTCACTCAGCTCGGGCATTCATGGAACTAATTCATCAATTCTAACATGTGTAATGATAGTTGAAGAGTTTCATAAATGTAATTTATTGTGTTTGAGTTTCATAAGTTCATCCCGTGTGTGAGTTTTATAAGAATAACATTTAACCATCAATTGAAATGTTACATTGAATAACCAACTGTCACGTTTTGACAAGTATGCAAGTGTGAGATTGACAGGTGTTTTATCATTAAATTGACAACCGTGATAAGCCGGCCTTTTATAATTATGTTATTTGTTTCTTTATTTTATTATGTAATATATTATTTTTATTAAAGCAGCAACGTCTGCTAACGTAAACCAAAAGTTTACAATGAACCAAATGTTTACCGTGTTGGCCCGGAAAGCCGTTGGAAACGCAGGTTCGAATCTATCTACCTCGCGTATCTACTGGTAGCCCGACGATCTTCTTGGTTGGCCGCCGTAGCACGTGTCCTCTGCTGGTAGTCACGTCAACGACTTGAACCTCGCCGTCCTTGCCTGGGTAGATCTGCGTCACCTTGCCACGGGGCCACGTGTTGCGTGGCAGGTTAGAGTCGCAGATGATCACGATGTCTCCGACTGCTGGGCTGACTCCGCTGCTCAGGGGCTCCCGCCGGTGCTGGAGTAGGCAGGTATTCGCGTACCCAGCGCCTCCAGAAAGTGTCCGCGAGTTGCTGGGCGCGCCTCCATTACTGGCGCGCGTTCAGTGAACGTGCAGGGGACCGGGTTGTAGCAGTCAGCATGTTTCGAGTCAAGGCCGGCGGGTAGTCAGGGTCCACGGCCACGTGGGTTAGTGGGCGCGAGTTGACAGTCGCATCTACCTTCGCCAGTAGGGTTTGGCAGTGTCTCGTCGTTGGGGTTCCTCTCCTGCAGTGTGATGCGCAGGGCGTCCTTCACCGTGCGCACCATGCGCTCCCACACCCCGGTCATGAATGGTGCGTCGAGGGGCAGGAAGCGCCAACTGATACGGTAGCGGCGGTCTCCATAGGAAGCGATGGGCGTCGCAAACTTCTTGCCGTATTTGAGCATTTCTCAAAAAAAATGCACACAATAAAGACAGAAATTAAGGTCCAATATAAGTTTCCTATTTTGTTACCAATTATTTTCGTAATTTTATAACTTACATGATCCTAGAAAACTCGAGGTATTTCTAATAATATTGCTGCATATGGACGCCATCATTCACATTAGTGTATAATCAATTATTCCAATTCTAGGTCGCTATAAAAAAAGAACTCCTTAAACGAGGAAAAATAACTAGATATTGAGCGGCGACTACGCACCAGAAAACGCAGCGTGGTTACGCTCCCCGGCAGTAGATGTCTTTTAGGTGATTATTAAACCCCGTTGAGTATCTAACGCTCAGTTTGCGGGTACCTATGCTAAAATGCTTCGCATAATTCATATTTAGTTATAAAAGAGAAATTTGACAAAATAAAATTCTTCTTTTAGAGATATTAGTTATTTAGTATACGATTAACTCCCATTTTGTTAATAATAACGAGCTACTTAAGTTTTTGAAATTTATCATGATGAAATATACAATTTAAATAAAAAAAAAGTCATTTATTTCATAATAATTGAAAAAATATAGTAGAGCTCTGTTAAGTGTGACGTTAAATTGTAGTTCAGAAATTTCTATAACATTTTCATTTTTTAAATCCACTATAAACTTCTCAAATGATTTTAACCTGCCGCTAATCGAAGCACGCTATTTTATTACATTTTTAAAGATAAGTTCATTTTCCCGTTCAGTAATAAATATCTACTGACTAATTAGCTTGAAGAGGAGGTGTCATGACTACCTAAACGTTAACTTCTTGATAATAATCAAAATAAGTACTTAAAATTGTGGAAACAATCAATAAATCAAGCAATTGTGCACAAACCGGGCAGGAATTCCAAGCGCGCGGACTTGCCATGCCACGCGGAGCGGAGGTAGATCGCACGAACAGCTGGCGACACGTAGATACCGGGCACGTCGATGGGCGACGCATCGCCGCGCGCCGGTTCTAGCCGACACCTGGAAACATCGGCCCAAGCGAATGAGTCGAATGATAATAATAATGCTTAAAGCGGGGCCTCGAAGCATAAAAGGTGTAAAGCAGGAGATATTCCAAATGTTTACAATGAAGCGAAAAATTGAAAAATTTAATGTTTTTATTTATTTTCTTTGTATCATAACATATTGAGCTAATTTTATTCATATACGAAATTTAATGGTTCAGACAGGAATCGAACCTGCGTTTCCAACGGCTTTCCGGGCCAACACGTCCAGTTGGTAGGACGCCCGTGTTGGCCCGGAAAGCCGTTGGAAACGCAGGTTCGAATCCTGTCTGAAACATTAAATTTTTCGCTTAATTGTAATCATTTGCTATCATTCATATAAAAAGTAAAATAAATAACCAATTATTCTGCCACGCTGTCCCGGCAGCACACGAATAAAACATAGAACATGAGCTTCGTTAAAAAACGGGCCCAATAGTCGAAATGTGCAAATTTACTATGGTACCAATCACCGTCAAATATTTTCTAATATGAATTACAAATAAATGTGATTCGTCAATATCACATCATCGTTACAACCAAAAACCGGCCAAGTGCGAGTCGGACTCGTGCACCGAGGGTTCCGTACAAACACTTTCCATCCCTAAGTGGTTAAGTTAAGTTTGCACCTGGTATGTATAGCGCCCCATATAAATTAGGTGCAAAGTTAGGTATTAAAAAAAAACTACTTACTAGATCTCGTTCAAAACAATTTTCGTTGGTAGTTTTTATAGTAATGTACATCATATGTTTTTTTTAGATTTTTCATTTGCTTATTTTAGAAGTTAGAGGGGGGGGGACCAACTTTTTTCCACTTTGGAAGCGTCTGTCACGCAAACTATTCGGTTTAGAAAAAAAATATTTTAGAAACCTCGATATCATTTTTGAAGACCTATCCATAGATACCCCACACGTATGTGTTTGATGAAAAAAAAAAATTTTTGAGTCAGTTCTAAGTATGGGGAGCCCCCAATATTTATTATTATTTTTTTATTTTTGCATCAAAATCTTAATGCGGTTCACAGAATACATCTACCTACCAAGTTTCAACAGTATAGCTCTTATAGTTTCGGAAAAAAATGGCTGTGACATACGGACGGACAGACGGACGGACAGACAGACAGACAGACAGACAGACATGACGAATCTATAAGGGTTCCGTTTTTTGCCATTTGGCTACGGAACCCTAAAAAAGAGTAATTTCTGTTTACTTCATTATTAATTTTAAATGTTAAGGATAACTAACTCATTATTTTTGCAAATGCAATTCTAAGAACAAGTCATAAATTAATGAATTCCTGAGATTAATACACCATTTCATCAAACAGTAAGGCATATTTTGTTACTTTGCAACTTGATACATGCAACTGTGTTGCCATATGCAAAGTAGACAGCCGGATGACACATTGACGCCCGGCCTTTTACTGACGCAACTTTCGTGGTGCGATTTACTATACTGTCCATGTTTTATTCGTTCGCCGTGTCTCGCTAATAAATTTACAAGTCGAGTAACATGCATACCTTGTGGACTTGCACCTATGCCTGGTCCGACGTGTTGCGAGGGAGAGATGCGCCAACGATGAGCACGAAGTCGTCGCGTTCCTTTTGACTGCCGGGCTGCGTCTATAGGGCTCCCGCCAGTCTTGGAGAGGAGAGGTCTAGGTCGCCGAACGTGCCGGACAGGGCCACGCGTGCTGGAGGAAGTGACTGGGGGGCGTGAGGGATACGTGGATCAGGTGAAGGCTATTGAACGTGTATTCATTGAGAGTGACGCGGGTCTTGTCGCTCGTGGAGGGCAGTGTATTATTGACGGCGCGCACCACGCGGTCCCATGCGCCTCACAAGAACGGGACCACGGGACGCTCGGTGGAAACAGTCATGAGTCGCTGCTGGGCTTTTGCTCTGCGGCCTCGCTGACGATGCGCTAGCCGACTTTTTTGCCCGTCGACGGCACCGGCAGTGTGGACCTCTTCATCTGAGACGGCAGGCAGTGGCGCAAATCAATCTTCGTTACAGTTACACAACTGTGGTTTCAGTTGTTTCAGAAAGCTGTCGTGTTGCATTGCTCATACCATGTCCTTTCCTTCTGGTTTTTTCTTGTTTTGCGATGATGCCAGTTTGTAGTACGATGGGTGCGTGTACTCTGACCTCTTTTGTGTCGTCACGTCTCGGAGTCGCCGTAGTGAATCTGAACCTTTGGGCCGCCGATGATTATTTTCAAAGTCCATGGGTAACTGGCGGATTACTTCGTTGGCGCCGTTAATCTTCGCGGGGACCCGCTGCCATTCATTCATTGGCCGCCACGCGATAGGCACTTACCGCCCGGTAAGAGCCTGCCGCCCTTAACCAGGCCAGTAGCATGTGGCTGTCCATTTAGAAGTCGCCATGCTGCATGCGGCTGGCTTCGCCGTGATGGCTTGATGACGTGGACACGTCCGTTCGCCGTTGTCACTCTCCAATACAGCACGCTTGCATGTGCTGTTTCGCTGGCAGCGACTAACGTGTGAAGCTTCAGCGTCTCGGTGTCGGTGTAGCTCGCGTAGACGGTATTGAGAGGTTTCGTAGTACCTACTCACAGGTGGTTCCATCCATTCCGCTCATTGTCCAATTTTTCATCTCAGCCCGGCCTACGCCGCCACACTTCTTGTAGTGTTTTCTTTTGCTAATGCTGAGCGTTTGGCCTAGCAAGGCCAGGTAGTTAGACATTAATGTCCTGAGGACTTCACGGTTCGTATACTTGCCGTGTGGCGGTCGGGCGAACTCCAGGTTGAAGGCTCGTCAGTGGACGACCTACATACTTGGCCGAGAACGCGTTAATTCTTGCAAGCATCACAGGCTGGAAAACTCGGTAACCGTATTCTCGGTCTCGATGGTCTGCATAATCATCGACGTAGTGATTTCGTATGAATATTCGTACATTAGGGTTCTTAATCGCTATTGACGGTCTGCAGCTCGCACTCAAGTTCAAGGACATCATTCATATGATTCCCCTGGCGGTTTGTCGTTGCGGCAGTCAGACTTCACTTATACTTGAGTAAACATCCCGTGTATATCGGCTGCAACGGCGGCGCGATGATGGCGAAATCTCACAATCTACGTGAAGACGCTTGAGTGTGTTTTCATATCTGTCGGGTAAGCACCTCTTCATTGCATAACAGCGTAGCTTTAATATGTCCATCCATCGTGACCCTCGTTGACTGGACTAACTCGAGCGACTTCGGACGTTTCGGCTTCGGATTATCAGGGATTAATTTGTTGCTCACATTATCAAACATATTAAGTATGTACGCGATGGCAACTGGTGAACGTCAAGCTATCAAGTCACTTCGTGTTGATTTCAACAGGAATACTGCCGCGCGTCCCCTTCTATGGGTTCCCGGCGAATGCATAATGCACTTTGTATAATACAGCAGCCTGTGTCCTTGTCGCACTCGACCCGCTTACACGAGTTTGTCTTGCTCCTGTAATATCGGTACATCACCTGATGCATAACCGTTGCATCTTCGCTATCTTACACCAAATGGCGGTGTCGCTATCCAGAAACTTCTAACATTTATCGATCTGGTTTTTTCGATGGTGGTTGGTTCGATGGCGTACTTCGCAGCTGACTTCTCTGTAGTCACGAAGGCACGTTGTGTTCTCTTGATAAGTTGATATGCTGCGACACGGGGGGCCAAGTTCTCTGGCTAGGTGTAAGCCGCGCTCGGCTTCACGTTGCAAGAATGTAATAGACAATATGACAGCGTAGTCGAACTACCGGTACCGCTGTACTGTAGAGATGTAATGCAGCTATGACGTTAGATGGCGATTGGCGAAGAGACATTATGTCGCAAGGTCAGCAAGGCGTGAAAGGGCGGGCCCCCCAGGCTAGTCGCCTTCGTTATTTCGTCAACGCGGGCGATGTAAATGATTTATTTTCGATGGCTTCCTCAGTTGTTTAACTGGCTGTAGGTGAAAACGGACTCGACTCCCTGAAGACTTCATTTCAGAAGACGGAGCCATTCTTGGTTAGAGCTGGCGTACGATAGTAGCTCGATGTTATATCGCGACGGTTTCTGTTAATCGGCTCGCGCAGTATCCTCTCGTGGATACACCTGAAGCGTCGTCGCGGTGCGGCGGCAGTCGCAAACAGCGCGGAAACCCCATGCGGTGCAGTCAAAGCCGGCGGCGACGGCGAAAGGGGTCGCGGCAGCGGAGTGAGCGGCGAAGCGTGGCCGGGCGGCGGACGGTGGGGAGCGGCTGTAGAGGGTGGGGAGGGACGGAGGACGGCGGAGCGACGGAGGGCGGCTCGGGCATATGTAGACATCAGTGTCTACGTATACCCTGACACTTTCTTCATGTTCTATGGCGGCGACGCGGGCCTGAGCACGCTCAAGCTTGATCATGAGCGTCTCCTCCCGTGCGAGGGCCAGGTGGCGAGCGCGAGGGGCCGAAGTAGTCTTAATTGACTTCGATGGCATTCTTGACTTTTTTGGGGTCGCGTATTCTTGCTCGATACTGATGGCAACGGCGCGTGGGGACTTGATGCTATGATGATGCCTGGCGGCATGAGGCTGAAGGCGGTGGCGCAGGTGGACTTTATTATATGGAGGTGCCTGGTGCCCTCGGGGAGTCATCGGTGGTTCCTGTTGGGAATTTATGCATTAGAATATGTGCAAATAACACTTGTATTACAATACAATCACTACTCAGGACTGGCAAAATCTCCTTCTCTTTCCATATTTGGTTCTTCACACAAACAATTAAAAATAACTGCATAGATCACGTCATCATATTTATTTATTCATTTATTTATTTATTTATTCATTTATTTATTACATACAAATTAACAGTACATATGACCAAAGCATTTGTATGGTATACAAAAAGAAACACAAAAATTAGTAGGTACTCAAACATAAAACAAGATAACAATAAAAATAAAAGTAAAAACAGTAACATCTAGGTAATAACACAAGATAAAATAATGTACAACATATCATAAAGATACGTTTACGATTATTTAATACTACTACTTGGAATAAATAATGGCAAACGTATATCAACATGTGTAGTGCTTAGATAGGAAATGATTTTTCTGCAAAATACACCAACACTATCAGCAAACATATCAACGTCCTCGTCAACGTCAACGTCATTCCATCCACGGCACACCATACACACATAGACGTTTCTTCTCCACCCACCCGTAATCAACTCAGGACTATAGAAAACAAAATTAGTGATGGAGATCTCAAAGGCGCCGCCCGGATACTTTTCTCAAGTGACGTGCTATCCCCAGATAATCCTGATACTCTTCTGGCATTACAGACAAAACATCCCCCAGCTCCAGCAACTCCTTTCTTTCTCGACCCTCCAATGGCAAACCAGACGAAACGAAATAAGTACAGTGGTCTCGGCGCTGAGTACAATTTCATACCTTTTGGCGTCGAGACCCTGGGTCCGTGGGGCCCCAGCGCATTAAGCCTCTTCAAAGATATCTCGAAGAGGCTTATTAATGTTAGTGGTGACCGGAGAGCTGGCGGTTTCCTCGCTCAAAGAATCAGTTTGGCGATTCAGCGAGGAAATGCCGCCAGCATCTTCGGCACTATGCCGCAGGGGCCATTTTTAGATTTAGTTTAATTTCAGTGTGTTCTTGTTTAGTTTAATTTTTAGGCTTAGTTTTATTACAATATTTAAATGCATAAATTGTCAAAAAAAGCAGATAGTGTAAAAGATTTTTCAAATTTAATAAGAGAGCAAAAATTGCAGTACTATGCTATTCTCTAAGCATTTAATGGTAATTGTAAGAGATGTAGACAGAAGCCTATTTATGAGACCATTTCTAATAACCTAAATTAGATAGGTATTTATAAAATTCCCAAACCCATAACCCAACTAAATTAAGCAAGAACCATCTCGACAGATAGTTCTTTCGATTATAAAACCGGCCAAGAGCATGTCGGGCCACGCTCAGTGTAGGGTTCCGTGGTTGCCCATCCTTCACAATAGACGAAAATTATTACTTATTACCTTCTGGAAGTTATCGATTATACGCGCCAGATTTAGCGAAAAAGCGAAATGTTTTAATCCAGCGCGTCACTTAACTAACAGACAGACATACCATACCAAATTTCAGCTTTCTAGTACCAATGATCACGGAGCCAAGCCGCGGACAGACAGACAGACAGACAGACAGACAGACAGACAGACAGACAGACGGACAGACAGACAGACGGACATGGCGAAACTATAAGGGTTCCTAGTTGACTACGGAACCCTATAAACTGGGACATACATGAATACTTACATACTTATAGGTATCATTTATGGAAACCCAACTAAAGGAAAAAAAGATTGTAACTGATTATTAAAAAAATATATCATGTAAAATGATGGCTTACTTGTAGAACGCTTGTGAACCATTGTCAACTTCCAGTATCCGGAGAGAGCCTTCGCAGGTTGAAAATGCTCCGAAGGTGCTTCATTCATTTAAATTCAATCAATTCAATGGATAGGTTCGGTTGATCTGCAAAGCCCAATTAAAATTAAATTAAATTCACATTCCCCTTTAATTTCTTAATCATACCACATTTCAGCTTTCTAGTACGAATGATCACGGAGCCAACCCGCGGACAGACAGACAGACAGACAGACAGACAGACGGACGGACATGGCGAAACTATAAGGGTTCCTAGTTGACTACGGAACCCTATAAACTGGGACATACATGAATACTTACATACTCATTATAAGGCAAACTGACAACCTCCTTTTATTAGTAAAAACAGGGATGATTTCTTTGCAAATGGTTTTCCATTTATTATACTCATACCAAATTTCAGCTTTCTAGTACCAATGATCACGGAGCCAAGCCGCGGACAGACAGACAGACAGACAGACAGACAGACAGACAGACAGACAGACAGACAGACAGACAGACAGACAGACAGACAGACAGACAGACAGACAGACGGACATGGCGAAACTATAAGGGTTCCTAGTTGACTACGGAACCCTATAAACTGGGACATACATGAATACTTACATACTTATAGGTATCATTTATGGCAACCCAACTAAAGGAAAAAAAGATTGTAACTGTTTATTAAAATTATATCATGTAAAATGATGGCTTACTTGTAGAACGCTTGTGTGAACCATTGTCAACTTCCAGTATCCGGAGAGAGCCTTCGCAGGTTGAAATTGCTCCGAAAGTGCTTAAATTCTGTCCATTAGGGAGCTACGTTGCCAGACAGACACCGTTATAACAACCCTCTTTTTTAGTAGGGTAGGTAATAATAAAATCCGAAAATAGTGAAAAATCTGTACCTATAACAAATACCAGCTTAGTATGTATTCCCGGCTTCGGATTGGGCATGGGAAAAAACCGTGAAACTTATTGAACCAGGTTTTGATTTTATCTTCCTACCCATCCGTTTTATTACACATTTCGTCAGGTTATTATTATCGTATGGCTTTATTATTATTTTTTCAGTCAAAAGTTTGTACAAGTGACAAACGGCAAACAAAGAAACGGAGCTCTCTACAGTTGAATGTCTAGATTTGATAGCCATTCCCTGGCATCCTTAGTCAGCGCGTGCAGGTCACCTAGCTCCCCAGTAAAGTGTCTCACAGGGCATTCCTCCACAATATGAGCAGTTGTTTGTTCAGGAGCACCACAGTCGCAGCTCGGAGAAGACTTGTAGCCCCACTTGTGGAGATTGTAGTTGCAACAGCTAACTCCTGTCCTAATTCTATTAAGCGTGACCCAGATCCTTCGTGGTTCATCAAAGCCGGGCAGTTCCTTAGTTGGATCAAGGTCAGGGCTGCTTAAGAGAGGTGCATCCCAGCTTTTCCTCCGTCAGGTAGTGATACATTTGGCCGACATCAGTAACAACTAGCTGTTTCTTCAGTTTCGTCGGCGTGATACATACACATACTCAGCTTTCTAGTACCTACGTACCTTTCTAGTGATACATACACATACTCAGCTTTCTAGGACGGACGGACGGACGGACAGACGGACGGACGGACAGACGGACAGACGGACAGACGGACAGACGGACAGACAGACAGACAGACAGACAGACTTCGCTCTACGGAGAGAGCCTTCGCAGGTTGAAAATGCTCTGAAGGTGCTTCATTCATTTAAATTCAATCAATGCAATGGATAGGTTCGGTTGATCTGCAAAGCCCAATTAAAATTAAATTAAATTCACATTCCCCTTTAATTTCTTAATCATACCACATTTCAGCTTTCTAGTACGAATGATCACGGAGCCAACCCGCGGACAGACAGACAGACAGACAGACAGACAGACAGACAGACAGACAGACGGACGGACATGGCGAAACTATAAGGGTTCCTAGTTGACTACGGAACCCTATAAACTGGGACATACATGAATACTTACATACTCATTATAAGGCAAACTGACAACCTCCTTTTATTAGTAAAAACAGGGATGATTTCTTTGCAAATGGTTTTCCATTTATTATACTCATACCAAATTTCAGCTTTCTAGTACCAATGATCACGGAGCCAAGCCGCGGACAGACAGACAGACAGACAGACAGACAGACAGACAGACAGACAGACAGACAGACAGACAGACAGACAGACGGACATGGCGAAACTATAAGGGTTCCTAGTTGACTACGGAACCCTATAAACTGGGACATACATGAATACTTACATACTTATAGGTATCATTTATGGAAACCCAACTAAAGGAAAAAAAGATTGTAACTGATTATTAAAAAAATATATCATGTAAAATGATGGCTTACTTGTAGAACGCTTGTGAACCATTGTCAACTTCCAGTATCCGGAGAGAGCCTTCGCAGGTTGAAAATGCTCCGAAGGTGCTTCATTCATTTAAATTCAATCAATTCAATGGATAGGTTCGGTTGATCTGCAAAGCCCAATTAAAATTAAATTAAATTCACATTCCCCTTTAATTTCTTAATCATACCACATTTCAGCTTTCTAGTACGAATGATCACGGAGCCAACCCGCGGACAGACAGACAGACAGACAGACAGACAGACAGACGGACGGACATGGCGAAACTATAAGGGTTCCTAGTTGACTACGGAACCCTATAAACTGGGACATACATGAATACTTACATACTCATTATAAGGCAAACTGACAACCTCCTTTTATTAGTAAAAACAGGGATGATTTCTTTGCAAATGGTTTTCCATTTATTATACTCATACCAAATTTCAGCTTTCTAGTACCAATGATCACGGAGCCAAGCCGCGGACAGACAGACAGACAGACAGACAGACAGACAGACAGACAGACAGACAGACAGACGGACATGGCGAAACTATAAGGGTTCCTAGTTGACTACGGAACCCTATAAACTGGGACATACATGAATACTTACATACTTATAGGTATCATTTATGGCAACCCAACTAAAGGAAAAAAAGATTGTAACTGTTTATTAAAATTATATCATGTAAAATGATGGCTTACTTGTAGAACGCTTGTGTGAACCATTGTCAACTTCCAGTATCCGGAGAGAGCCTTCGCAGGTTGAAATTGCTCCGAAAGTGCTTAAATTCTGTCCATTAGGGAGCTACGTTGCCAAAGACAGACACCGTTATAACAACCCTCTTTTTTAGTAGGGTAGGTAATAATAAAATCCGAAAATAGTGAAAAATCTGTACCTATAACAAATACCAGCTTAGTATGTATTCCCGGCTTCGGATTGGGCATGGGAAAAACCGTGAAACTTATTGAACCGGGTTTTGATTTTATCTTCCTACCCATCCGTTTTATTACACATTTCGTCAGGTTATTATTATCGTATGGCTTTATTATTATTTTTTCAGTCAAAAGTTTGTACAAGTGACAAACGGCAAACAAAGAAACGGAGCTCTCTACAGTTGAATGTCTAGATTTGATAGCCATTCCCTGGCATCCTTAGTCAGCGCGTGCAGGTCACCTAGCTCCCCAGTAAAGTGTCTCACAGGGCATTCCTCCACAATATGAGCAGTTGTTTGTTCAGGAGCACCACAGTCGCAGCTCGGAGAAGACTTGTAGCCCCACTTGTGGAGATTGTAGTTGCAACAGCTAACTCCTGTGCTAATTCTATTAAGCGTGACCCAGATCCTTCGTGGTTCATCAAAGCCGGGCAGTTCCTTAGTTGGATCAAGGTCAGGGCTGCTTAAGAGAGGTGCATCCCAGCTTTTCCTCCGTCAGGTAGTGATACATTTGGCCGACATCAGTAACAACTAGCTGTTTCTTCAGTTTCGTCGGCGTGATACATACACATACTCAGCTTTCTAGTACCTACGTACCTTTCTAGTGATACATACACATACTCAGCTTTCTAGGACGGACGGACGGACGGACAGACGGACGGACGGACAGACGGACAGACGGACAGACGGACAGACGGACAGACAGACAGACTTCGCTCTACGGAGAGAGCCTTCGCAGGTTGAAAATGCTCTGAAGGTGCTTCATTCATTTAAATTCAATCAATGCAATGGATAGGTTCGGTTGATCTGCAAAGCCCAATTAAAATTAAATTCACATTCACATTCCCCTTTAATTTCTTAATCATACCAAATTTCAGCTTTCTAGTACGAATGATCACGGAGCCAAGCCGCAGACAGACAGACAGACAGACGGACATGGCGAAACTATAAGGGTTCCTAGTTGACTACGGAACCCTATAAACTGGGACATACATGAATACTTACATACTTATTATAAGGCAAACAGACAACCTCCTTTTATTAGTGAAAAAAAGGGATGATTTCTTTGCAAATGGTTTTCCATTTATTATTTTATTCTTAGCATCCCTGGTTTACCCCACATTCCCCTTTAATTTATCTAAAAACATTTTCATTACAAAAATAGTGTAAGTATAAGATTTTCAAAGCCTAGTGTATGATGTACTTATAAACACAGAAGGAAAATGTTTCTAAACCTGCTAAAAATTATGGTAGGCTGCTATGCTCAGTATGTAACTTTTAAAATGTTTGTAAACTTGTAAAATGATTTAGAGCCTTACTTGAGGAGAGCGCCCAGGTTAGAGAACCACTGTACTCGTAAAGTCTTCCAATCTGCAGAGAATATCTTGGTAGCCTGATAGTGATAGCATTATCAGGCTTTGGTAGCTCTAGAAAAAACAATTAAAATTTAATTTAATTTAATTATTCTAATATTTTAAAATTACTACAAATAAGTTTTTTTTTTGTAGTCTTATAGGTATCATTTTTCGCAACCCAACTAAAGGAAAAAAGATTGTAACTATTTATTATAAATTAAAACCATATTCTAATATTTTTTTAAACAACAACAAAGATTTTAGTTAGATATTTTTGTTATGTCCGCTGATTTCCATATCAATTATTATCATTACTTCTGAGTTCCGACAGCCAAACCAACAAATTATAACCGAGATTGCATTTTGTTTTGGTTTTAGCGCCCTTCGACCAACTATTACTTTTCAACTTTTTTTTGTCAATCCACAATTTGAAATTAACATTAATGCCGAAAAGTCGCGGTCGCTGCGCTCGCGTTTTCGTCATGACCCAACCCTTAAACTTGCTATGTCTACGTGCTTGATAGATAGAACTATCATTGCATCCGGCCGATTTCGGCCACGGCGACTGAACGCTGGCTAATGAGAGCGTCGCTCATGAACTCTCAGGTGGCTGACGAAGCCAATTTTTGCAGCAAATATGCGACCACATTCGCTGCATGTCAGCACCCCACCGACAAAATTATACTGGATGGCCGCTGTTGGTCGGGCCTTGAGCGGCTTGCACGCTTACCGCCACTGTTTGCCACCACTTAGGCCGATCTTGTGCCAAGTTCTCCCAATGCGATCAACAACTACTATTATCTATTACTTATACAAAAGAAAAGTTAAATATTTCCTTGACTTCTGGCGCGGCGAAACTTATTGGCCTGGAGCGCTACACTTGAAAATACGTCCCTGATTGGATACTTTGTTATTTTAGGAACTTATTACATAACACTCACATTTCGCATCTCACAAGTGTTAATTAGCAAAATTAACAAAAAGATTTCACAACTTCTCTATGAATTGACAGCAACTTATAGCTTATAAAACAAAAATTGTCCACCACCGCCGCTTGAGAAAACTCAAAACTTCTTATAAATAAAGTTGACCGCTGTCGGCGCTCGCGCTCTCAGCGCTTGTGCGAAAGAGATAAAGATATAATAGGTATACTGTTTCATGTGATGCAAGGTCACACCGCGCCTTTGACTTAAGCCGCCAACTACCGCCGCGCCGCGGTACATTACTCGCTTACTCATAGAGTAGAAGTACTTTAATTTATGTCATGATTTAATTTATTTAATTACATAGTTCTGATTATTCAATATAAGCCTTCCAACTATTTACCAACTTATCGTCAATTGAATGAGCTCTATCACCTTGCCTTTACATTACCATACTTTTAACCTATTTCAAACGGTGGTTCTCATTTCGTTTTTGGGGTTCCGTACCCAAGGGTAAAAACGGGACACTATTAAAAAATAACGTTTTTCTCGGTCAATTGACACAAAAATTTCATAGGAAATGTATGTTGATAATTTAAGGAGGTAATAATAGTATTTTAGGCAATCGTTGCACAATGAAGGTTCTTAAAGTCGACTACCGCGTTTAGGTCACGAGGCTTGCCGAGTGGCCTAAGTAAGGTACGAGATTTTAAGACCTAACTGTGTAACTATTACATACAATACTTTTTAGGGTTCCGTAGCCAAATGGCAAAAAACGGAACCCTTATAGATTCGTCATGTCTGTCTGTCTGTCTGTCCGTCTGTCCGTCCGTATGTCACAGCCATTTTTTTCCGAAACTATAAGAGCTATACTGTTGAAACTTGGTAGGTAGATGTATTCTGTGAACCGCATTAAGATTTTGATGCAAAAATAAAAAATAATAATAAATATTGGGGGCTCCCCATACTTAGAACTGAAACTCAAAAAAAATTTTTTCATCAAACACATATGTGTGGGGTATCTATGGATAGGTCTTCAAAAATGATATCGAGGTTTCTAAAATATTTTTTTTCTAAACCGAATAGTTTGCGTGACAGACGCTTCCAAAGTGGAAAAAAGTTGGTCCCCCCCCCTCTAACTTCTAAAATAAGAAAATGAAAAATCTAAAAAAAACATATGATGTACATTACTATAAAAACTACCAACGAAAATTGTTTTGAACGAGATCTAGTAAGTAGTTTTTTTTTGATACCTAACTTTGCACCTTATTTATATGGGGCGCTATACATACCAGGTGCAAACTTAACTTAACCACTTAGGGATGGAAAGTGTTTGTACGGAACCCTCGGTGCGCGAGTACGACTCGCACTTGGCCGGTTTTATACGAGCAAAAGACAGAAAATCATTTTTTACTTTTATCGTCATTCCCCACTATGAATTTTAATTTTTGATGTTACCTTTTTCGTTCAACTAAAACTAACCTATTAAAAAAAGCATGATCGCGATGGTCATGGCGGGTGCCTCGTGATTGGATAAACTTTTTGACAAGTAATTTCAACCAATCAGTGAACAGTAGCGTGCTTTTTTTAAAAGCTAATATGCTGATGTTCTGTTTTTGAAATTATTAGAGTTGAGTAGAGAGATGTTTTATGAATATTAAAGTTCTGTAGCGGGTACCATATACCATAGAGTATAGAATTGTGGTATAGTATTAAAAAGTGCGTTATTGTGATTTTGTCTGTGAAATTATAATTGACAGATTAAAGTACGCGGCTATAAAAAAAATGTTTAGCGGAACCCTTCGTGTGCGAATTGCTCTGGCCTGTGACCAGGAATAAATTTACAAACCAACTATGATTTGTATTTTTCTAGGGCTAAGGTATTTTTATAACGATTTTTGAAATGGCTGAAATGATGATATTTTGTTACGTTTTCAACTTCCATAAACTCGCCATTTTGATTTCTTTTTTTTAATTTCAAAGGAAAAACACTAAAATTGATTGAGTAATGGGACATACGAAATTCCTCATGGTTCTCGTCATCTTAGAAATGGCCACTATCGATAAAAATTATGTTGATATTCATTATTTAATTTTTCCAGCGGTAATCGGACTATAGTCACTAACTATAGCAACAAATACTAACAGAAAAAAAAATTTGATGGTACTTACGGAACCCTTCGTGCTCGAGTTCTACTCGCACTTGGCCAGTTTTTTTCTAACAATTAAACGAAACAATAAAAAAAGGTTTTTGTAATCTAAAATTAATCTAACGAAGAAACATCTACTTGTTTCTATCTAAAAAGTTGCTTGAAAAAATGTTTTTTCTAGTAAACCGAAATTCATAGCCATATTAGGTACAAAAACAAAATATTCTGATCGGTTATTAATTGTTGTAGGTGTACTTAGGGCTGCCATTCGTCCGTGTTTGTCCGGATTTGTCCTAGTTCGGAGGCCGTCCGGGGGGTTTTCAGTGTCCAAGGAAAAAAAAAAATATGGGAAAGAAAATGCGATATACCCCAAATGTCGGGTTTTTTTTAAGTCTCTCTAGGTGTAGGTACTTACTACAAAACTAGAACGCAACTCACCTCCGTCGTAGGTAGGTAACTTGGCTCTTCTTATGACTCGTAGTAGTTTTTGATAGTATATTCCATTTTCTATAGTCTTTCCTGCAATCAATTACTTATAAAAATAAACGCAACAATGAATTCATCACTTTACATGTTACGTAATGTAAAAAATCTAAGTAGGTATAACAAAGAACACACTGAATTTAATATAAAAAAGGTATCATCAAATTATTAAATTGGCAAATTACTTGATTAATTCATAGGTTCTACGTGAGCTCCACCATTGTTTACGCACTTCAAGGCCCGCGCGTAGACAGAGCCCCGCGTCGCGCGTCTTATTTCCGCGGCTTCCCCTCTTATTGTCTCGAACGCTTCGATTATGCGCTGTTCTAAGTGCTGTACATCTCTTAACACCTCGGTATAAACTAAAGCCTTCACTCTGCCCCACAGATAAAAATCCATCGGCGTCAGATCTGGCGAACGTGGTGGCCACGCGATAGCACCGCCCCGGCCGATCCAATCATTGCCATAGAGTCGTCGGAGATAAGTTTGCACACGTCCAGCATAATGAGGGGGGGCGCCGTCATGCATAAAAATCATGTTGCGCCTGATGTTAAGAGGCACGTGTTCGTCAAGCAAATCTTCTAGCTCGTTTTGTATGAAACGGAAGTAACTGTCTCCTGTATTTTCAGCAAAAAACACTGGCCCTATTAATACTCCATCAACTATTCCTGCCCATACGTTTTTGCTGAAACGATACTGATGGTGATGTTCTTTGGTAGCTCTCGGGTTTTCGAATGCGTAAACGTGGTCATTGCGCGAGTTATGATATCCAGATCGGGTAAAAATGGACTCATCTGTCCACAAAATCTTACGCCGCCTATTTAGTAAAAGCCAGTTACAGAAGGCCACTCGTGGATCAGCGTCACGTGGCAACATGCTGTGTACCTTCGTAATTTTATAATCGTGCATCCCTTCCTCTTTCAAAATTTTCCCAATTGTGCTCCTCGGGATCCCACTCTCGATCTCATATCGCCTCGCGCTATCGGTGGGCTCTTGTATGAAGTGATTTATCACCTGGTCGCGAACTTCTTCATCGGCATGGCGGCCAGCGTCAACACGTCTAACCCTGAAATTTCCCGTTTCATTAAAACGCTGATAAGTATTTAAAATGGTGCGGGTATTGGGGGTCCTTCCCTCTTCTACATAGCCTCTTGCTATGTAGAGCCTACGGGCTCCATTAAGATTAAAATTGCTATCCCTGTAAGTTTCTACCATGTGTAGATATTCCCGGTCAGTATAGACAGGCATTTTGAAGAATACGATACAATATGTATACTTAATTTAATCAGAAGCCCGTGAAACCGATTAAGCTAAAATTTTGAATCACTGAGAAAACAAGAAAATAATCAGACACACAACTTTCAAAATCACCTTACATACAATGCTACTTTACTTATTATTCTTTCACACAAATATCAATCATACATCACTCGTTCAAACAATAACAATCACAAATTATTCTATCACTCAATATAAAAATCCAGTCACTCAATGTATCTATCTGTTCAAAATAATTCTAATAGGAACGACACAGTAAGTAGGTATGTGCGTATGAGAACATCAACCGAAGCCGACTGAAGTGATTTTTGAAAATTACATACCTACTAAGTAGAGTCCCAAATTCGATTGTACGTGAACCACAAAAGCAGAAGGTAGTATAGTCATTACTTAAAAGTAAGAACTTATTACGGAATAACTACTAACATAATCGCGTCTTTAAATGTCCTTTTCGCAACCTGGCAACACATCGTTCAAAAAGTATTTTTTGATGAAAGTGTAATAAAAATGCGTAAAAATGAATATGGACATTAGAACATGAAGTAGGTAGCAAGTTAGTAATATTAAAGACTTTAAAGGTACTTCCTCATAAGATACTGTACGATTCTCAATAATTAATAACCCGACCGGGTAACGTAATCGTAATTTACAATGAAGCAGCTTTTTATTAAACTTATATTATTTTTCTTTAATTAGGATTTTGAAGTTAGCGTTTGTGGAAAAATAATAAGATTTTATCCAGATTTTTTGAGACATGTATTTATGCAGTTTTTTGGTTACACAACTTTTTTCCCCTACTTCGAAAAGATGACGCCTCAGATGAGGCATGCTTGTCTAGAAAATGCCTAGTTACTCTCGACTTGAAGAGATCATTTCACAGGGAGAAGGTGCGCAGGAAGAAAGTTCCAATCCTTTATTCTGATAAGAAAAGTAGACGCAAAGCGTTTTTCAGGAATCAATGGAATATTAACAACGTAAGGGTGGACCCAAGTCCACGCAGGTACCGTCGAAATGGAGATGGTGGAATCAATTCGTGCAATCCCGGTGCACACTCACCGAACGGTAACCCGTAGAAGACCGATAAGCTGGCGAGTTTCCTGCGGTGCTCAAAACTCTGCAGCTTTTCTTGAGCTAAGTCTGCGAGGAACAGCAGCTGTGGTTTGTTCGCCTCCAGGTGGTGACGGACTGAAATGACATTGGAGTGCAAACCTCGGATATTAGAGAGGTGTGAGGGAGTGAATCCGATGTTAAACATTGTCCTTTGGTTTTTTTTTAATTTTCATGGTGCAATGGGAAGAGGGAGTGAAAAAGACTATTCAGCCCATCAGACCCAAAGCACAAACTAATGTGTGTCACAACATAAGACCGCTGAATTGGAGACCGCGGTGACGCCCGATTTTCCGCTAGTTGGCGGGGCAGCCTTTTACTTGGGCCCCCATCTACCTGCGGTCGGCCAGCGGAGCACTGTGCTTCGGATCCCGCTAGCCTCTAGAGTCAGGCGCTCGGTGGAGTCGGCTATTAGGCACATAGAACCGACCAGATACTTTGTTGCTTGTCAAGGCGAATCAAATAAAATTCTAAACGCGATGAGTCTGCACCAACCGCCACATCGTAAAGGTTCCAGGGACGAGAGATGGGCATTAATCGATTAAAAAGTTGTCAAAATTAATCACGATTAATTTAATCTTGATTAATTTAATCGACAGAGTCTTCGATTAACGATTAACTCAGCGATTTGTCATTTTAATCTATTAAATTTCACTATAAATTGTCAATCAAAAGTTGGAACACGCTCATTTGTGCTTTTTTATCATCATCATTTCAGCCACAGGACGTCCACTGCTGAACATAGGTCTCCCCGGTGACTTCCAGATCGGCCGGTTGGAAGCGACCTGCATCCAGCGGCTTCCCGCAACCTTTAACAGGTCGTCTGTCCACCTTGTGGGTGGACGTCCCACGCTGCGCTTGCCGGTGCGTGGCCTCCATTCGATAACCTTACTGCCCCATCGGCCGTCAGTTCTACTTGCTATGTGCCCCGCCCACTGCCACTTCAGCTTGCTAATCCGTCGGGCTATATCAGCAACTTTTGTTCGTTCACGGATATCCTCATTTCTGATTTGATCTCGCAAAGAAACACCGAGCATAGCCCTCTCCATAGCGCGCTGTGCAACTTTGAGCTTCCTTATAAGGCCCACAGTAATAGGCCACGTTTCTGTTCCGTATGTCATCACTGGTAACACACATAGATTGTAGACTTTTGTCTTTAGGCATTGAGGTATGTTAGACGAGAAGATATTTTGTAGTTTCCCGAACGCTGCCCAGCCGAGTTGGATTCGTCGATTGACCTCCTTCTCAAAATTTGACCTATCAATCATTTGTGCTATTTACGAAAATACAATACCTATGTCTTGTCCTGGGACTGAAAAGGTACCTTTAGAAAAGTTTAGACCGGGTCTTTTTAAAGGTACCCGACTGCCCTCTTCCCTTTCCCTCTCCCCTCCCCCATCTCCCCTCGCCCCTCTTGTTGCAGTACTCTAAGATGTTCTAGACAGGGACTAAAATATCTTATTTCTTCCTAATATTAATCGATAGAAAATTAATCGAATTAATTAATAGATTAAAAATGTAATCGTTAGAAATTAATCGAGGATTATCTTAATCGAGATTAAATTAATCGGAACTCGTACGATTAGATTAACTTATCGTCAATTTTAATCGTTAATCGAGATTAAAAAAAGTTAATCTTAATCGTTAATCGATTAACTTTTGCCCATCTCTGCCAGGGACTGTAAACGCGCTCTGCACAGCAGTGGACTTTGGTGTCAGATAGGATTTTAATTTAAATCTTGATGTCATGACCCGATCAGATCGGTGATAATTTCAGACCGTCTAGAAACGAAGACCTTTAAAAAAAAAACTTGCAACACTGATTGGATAGTGTAGGTAAAATCATGTTCATGTCATGATGTCATGGCTCATGAAATAAAAAAAAAATAGATAATATGATTATCATCGAGTTCAGATTATTTGTGAAACTATAACGTTTAAAGATTAACTAAATTAACTTCTGCATTCGAACTCCTGTTTGCTATACGTCAAACAAACACAACTTACGCGCGAGGAAGAAAAATATTAACTGTAAGTAAATTGTACTATACATATTCATATTCATTTATTAATAATAATTAATTATTACATGTCAATAAAATACTTGATAAGTGGGTGTGAATTAACTGTATGGCCCTAAAAGTAATAAAAATTCTAGCTATGAGACACTGTCCTAGGCCTCGTCTAGTCTAGTCCATACAGTAGTACATAAATATTCACTTAAACTAGTATGTAGATAGCACAGCTACATGCTAGTACTTATGCTAGGATGTAGCTGTGCTATCTACTCCACAGTTCTCAATTCCTACTTAATTCCAAAGTATTTGTCTTCAAAATATTTCTAATTACTCCAATTTGAATCGCCATACTGCATACTGGTACCAGTTACTGCTAACTTATTTGACATGTCGTATTAACAGATTTTTAAATCAACAGGTATGCTACTGATCCGTGCACATGCATGCATGTTACTCGATCATGCAATTCGAAGACCTGGATTATGCAGATCTCCAAATGAAGCTGGACTCATAACGAGAGGAAGCTCAAGATAAGGGCCTACTAATCAACACTAAGAAGATCGTCAAAATGATTGGAATCTATAGCAAACTTTACATAATCTCCGCAGCATTGTGAACTGTTTTGCTCAAGGACCTGACGAGCGAACTACAAGTGTTCCATCCTGTGCATATTTTAGCCGAATACTATCATCAGCGATGATTGACGGATTTGCTGAGTTAGAGCAATGCAGAGCGCGAGGCACAGGACTGGAGCCGATGGCGACGTCTCACCAATCCCCTACCACTGGGGTATCATAGAACATTAACAGCTTGAAGAAAAGAGCGAAGAAGATATACCTTAATTTACAAAAAGGGTTGAAAGTTCAACGAATGTTCTGCAAATGATGGACCCTCTAGAAAAAAAGAAAACTGTAGAGTACTCTAGAGTACCGTTTTATGTAATATTGTTTAACAATAACATTATTTATTACACAGCCACAATTAAAAGTATGATATTATCTTAGATACAAAGGTTACTTCATTTACTCTAAGCTTAAGTTCGCCTTTGTACATGTTTATTCTTTTGAAATGTATTTCTTGTTTTTGTGTATAATAAAGTGTTTACTTACATAAATAAAAGATAAATTTAATGTGATCTACCGCAATGCAAGAAGGATCTTAGTATAATTAAAAGTGGATCTAGCCTTTTAATTTTGCATGCCACATGTGGGCAAGTAGTGCCGTTCTGATAACATGTTTACTGAGCTGTGTCATCTCTTTGTACCACACTTTGAGCAAATAAATGATTTGAATTTGAAAGTAAAAGTATGCTACTTCACTATTTCCACATGAATAGTTCATTACATACCTAGGGCGGTGAATTAGTAAATATCCGAGATCGCAGGTGTTTGTGACCCGAACCGGGAGTGAGGGCCATAAATATGGAATCTAGGGCTTTACTAATTACCGCCGCGGCGGGCGACAATGCACGGAGACGCCAGAGTGGGGTATCTCTTAATTTATTAAAATATGAAAGTAATAAAACACATGATGATTTTTCTAAAATAAGTTTTTTTTTCATAACTGGATACCATCGATAATATCGAAAATCTAAAATTTTCTGTAAAATCTGCTCTGTTATTGCTAGTTATGCCATCTAGTATGTTAAGTATGAACCTAATTGTCAACGCTGTGTAAATAAATGATTAATGATTGATGCTGTGTAAAGTAATGTAGAAGCATATGAATATTAGGGTAGCGCCATTAAAATCATAAAACAATTTAAAGCCGTAAGCAAAGTATTGTTTCTTATTCAAAAACGAATGATGCGGCAAAAAAATTCTTCAGGTGAACTCGCACTGTACTGCTTTAAATGAACTATGTTTTGAAAAACGCCTCAAACACAGTGATCATTATGAATGAATTTAATGTGGTCGTTCCAAAACTTCCAAATATGTCAAACGTGTCCTTACGCATAGACTAGATTTTCGTAATGACTATTTAACAATAAGCGTGTATGGCAAAGGCAACGTTCAGTATTTAAGTTGAGATCAATTACCATTCATTTATTTTGGAACAATAACGCACTCTTTTTATGTTTATAATAACTGTTATGTATGTTATAACTTAATGTTATAGGAACGCTCCCTGCAATACCGACGCCTGTGTCTGTGTGGGTGTAGGTGAGTGTTTGTATCTGACTATCTGTGATTAGTTCAGTTTACGCTTTGCTTTGGCGGTTTCGAGAGAAACAAGAAACAAACTAATATTTTTTTATGTTATTGCTTAAAAAAATGTGATCACGATTAGTGACACGTTTTAGTGAAACGTTATTGTACTTAAGGTGTGTTTATTTTGTGCAAATGTAATATTAATCTGCGAATTCTCGTGATTCAAACAAACCATGTGAAGAAAATTCTAATTCGCGTGTTTACATAAAAGCAGGGCTTAAGTGAAATGTTGATGTGCTTTTATTGTGTCCATTTTGTGCGAAAACTGATGTGCTTTGTGTCTAATCTGTGAATTTTTGTGATATTCCGGCCCTAAAAGCCAGATTTTCAAAGTAGGTAAGTAAACAAACACATAACCACAACTCTTCTTAATCTAGCGGTCCTATGCTGTAGGACACGAGTAATACTCATTCAATGGCTATTTAATATGAAAAAATGATCTCGTAGCATTTTCAATTACGCACCATCTCCATTTGTAGGTGTTTTAACCATTTAAAAATCAAACTCACAAAACCTTCCGGCGTTGTGTGTGTGCGTGAAGTTGGACGCACACACACAACGCGACAATGAATGAATTAGTTTGACGTTTCTTACTACGCATTGACATTTAATACACACATGTTCTATGATGCTGCGTTTAGACCGGGCGAGTTTCGTAATTTCATTTTTTTTATCACTGCTAGAAATATTAAAGTATGACATGGGGGACCTTTGTAGGGGGGTTCAGAATCGACTTAAAACGCTACCCTCCAAAGGAACGCACTTTTTTCCTGGCCACCCTGTATAAACGCCACGCCAGTGCTATCTAGTAATTTTATCCATGCATTGGATTAACCATTGGATTGGCCATTTCACGATAAAATTTATTTTAAGATGTCGTGTAACGTCTGGATGCTAACATATATCATCCAATTTTATCAGTGATTCTTTAGCCACCGACTAGATCGCTCACGAAAATGTGACTACGTGACAAATGCGGTTATGTAAAGGTCTCGCTGACTGACCTGTGCACCACTTTATATCTACATATTGGCCAAAACTGATTTGATCCAGATTTGGTTCAACAGAGCTAAGGTGAGACACACCCTATCCACGCACTTGACACACCCTCTCCGGGTGACCAGCATGTCACCAACATTATTTTAAAGCGTGACTTAATTATTTAATCAAGTCTACCGATAATTAGGTCGTTGAACATGAAGACATCTTATTTCAGTATGTATGTATATACCTACGTTAAGTATTTCTAATCTATTCTACCATCAGGACCTTGAAGAAGTAGGATGGCTGTTTTAATTGAGATCATTTGCTATATTATCAGCACGATCCTGGCGGCTCTGATTTTATTTATCGTCGATTGTGTCGAATCGTTGGAATAATATAATTTCTGAGTGATTTTCCTTTCATTGTTATCTTTTGTACACATTTACGTCACGTCCCAAGGGTCATTGGGTTGACTGTCGGAGTGGAATACTAAAATATCGCCTATTTGTTATTTTTTATAACGATATTTAATGTTGGACTTATCTTTTACATTGTACTAATGAAGTGCAGCGCAGCACAGCTTTATCGAAGCATTGTGTTTTTAATAAATTATTAGCTATTATCTGTTGTATAAAACTAAAAATACGTATGGACAAAGCCATCTGGACGTTGACACTTATAAAACAGTAAACTATGATTTAGTACTCGTAAATGGAAAACTTTATGCTAAAAGTAGGCTCCGCGCATGTTACTATATGATGTCAGCCAAATCCCTGCTGCTCTCGTACACTGATTGATGATAGAAACGGGGCAGGAGTTCATTCTTGGTAAATCTTAGTATGTAAGTGATTGATCGACTTAGACCTCAAGATTTTACGAGAGCGTGAATTTAAAATAAAACTACACTCTAAAAATCTGAAGTCTCAATTCCTTTTAATCCGCGTGACAGCTTGTAAAGCTTAACGTCTATAAAGGTCGAGGCGGGAAACGAAATAATCCAACTCGGTTGGGTTTGGGGAACTGAAGCTCATCTTCGTGTTAGGATTCTTCTGCAGATTTAAGACCAAGTTTTCTAACTTGCCTGTTAATGATTATGCTTAATGATGCTTAATGATGATGATGCCAATAATCGTAGCGTAGACTTTCGGTGTAGGTATAGGTTATACGACTGAGACATACAGTCCGTAAGTTGACAGAACCTCTCTGATTTGACTCAAACCCGAATCCCCATCTAAGAGCTAACGGTCTGTACGGGTAGTTGAACGGGCAGAAACGCCTTGTGAGATTTTAATGGCAATGATTGCCGTTGTCTTGACATTTATGTAGGCGCTTAGTTTGTTTTTCCAATTCATAGAAAAGTCCAGGGAAACTCAAATAATAGTTAAAAATGTTAGTGTTATATCATAGTAATTGTTAGTGTTAAATATTAGTCAAAATTATATTATCTTATAGTGCGGCTTATTTACAGATTTAAAAATAACTATAAGTAACTTTAATGAGCCATAGATATGAAGATTGACTCACTCTTGTATACGGTATTTGACGGGTAAATTAATTTAGCTACTTACTTTTTCGAAATCGATAAACGTTGTGGGTCCTTTTCCTTTGAGTGGGTGACGTAAGACAATCAAGTAGCCAACTTGATTGTGTTATTTTTTTGTTTTTATTTTAGCAAAAACCGTTGGAAATATATGGTAGATTTTTGTTTGGTTCATTTCTCTTCAAATGTTTGTTTCTTAGTCGTCTTTCAAATGTGGTTATTTCGAAATCCCTCCTTGTCGTACGCTGGCAATAGCTTCAGATGTCATTAAATAGCCAACAATTTGGCCAGGTGTACGCTTAGAGTAAGTACGCGTGCCTAGTCTTCATACAATAGATTTGCGAATGATGAAGCCGCTTTCGGTTTTATGTGTGCGTGTCTACGAACCAATCATAGAGATATCTTTGTATTCATGGTTCCAATCGTAGAGACCTTATAGACGCACGCAGCCGAAACTTAGCCCGTGGCTAAAACAGAATTAGATTTACTTTCAAGCGTTAACTAGGTTTCTAAGTGTATTCGTTCTAAGGGCATATGCTGCTGAAGCGCAGTCAACAGGCCATGGGTTCGTTTACTGTACAGATATCTATATCTACACCCTGGCGGTCTTGCACTTTAGCTGCATAGCAACTGTCACGTGTCCGCGTTGTTATTAGTTCCTAGCCCTTTTGACGTTTAAATAATACTAAACGGAAATGAATGTCTTAATTTTGTGGTTAGGCGTTATATAAATAGATACCAATAGGGATGTTGACTGATGTTGAATTCTACTACATACTGTATTGTATGAATAAAAATAGGTCTAAATGTCATGAAACAAAGAAAACAATCCAAAAAATTTAAATGAATCTGAAATATGAGAATTCAAAGTTACGCAATTATTAATAGTCCAAAAGCAAACTTTGGAAGTTTCACATTTTCGTGATTCAGTTAGATATTGTTCCATCCGCAAATTGGTACCTGTAATACAACATGACGTTACAGTGTGCTCAGTGTTTAGCCTGTGGAGCGTTTTCAGCGCCCCGTAGGAACATCGTATTTTAACGGCCATTTTCAAACTTTTAGAGCACTTTAAGTCCCATCCTTATAGACATTTAATTCAAATAAAAACTTAATGAAATAAAACCCTATCACAGCCCCGAAACATTGTTTCCCATCTGTAACGTTTCGCCAAATTTTCATTTATCCTTAAGAGGCCTTATTCCTTTTAAAAAAATTTTTTTTCATATTATGACGAATATATTGATAATTTCAACCAACTTTTTGAAGTGAATAATACTTTTTCCCAAGTTCTAGCTAGTGACGTAGCTATTTCATGCTTTCATTGCGTGCAGTCGAAAATAACTTGAAAAACCGAATTTTCCACGTGAATTTTGTCAATTTCGAGTAGTTTTTCGAACAAAAATTATCAATAAAAAAATCAAACTGTAGGTTTCAAATATATACCAATAAATCCCAATAGCCCTGTTCTAGGTAGTAACATCAATAATATGTTAAGAAACATGTTTGATCATAGATGTAAATGGCTAAACAATCAGCATTTTAAAAGGAATAAGGCCTCTTAAGTATTTTTTCCTGAAACCCCTACTATTCTCAGGATTTTATAAACATCGCTTTAAATAACCCATTAAGTTGGGGGGTTAAGTTTGTTATAATAATTCTGAAAAAAATTTAAACTAAATTTTGGAAAAAATGGCTTTCGGAAAAATGAACATTTGGCGAAACGTTACAGATGGGACACAAAAATTTGTATTTCAATCAGGTAACCAATAAAAACAGGATCGATTACATCTTCAAAAAAAAAAACCGGCCAAGAGAATAGCATGTCGGGCCACGCTCAGTGTAGGATTCCGTAGTGACGGGACGCTATTTTTTGGATTTCCGAAGCGAATGTTTACAAAACTGCTAATTTTATAAAAAAATAATGTTTGAAGACCCCTATTATTTTTAAATGTCCTATTCAACGACACCCCACACACTAGTGTTGGAACGAGAACCGAACAAAACTTTAAGGGTTGCTAGTTGACTACGGAACCCTAAAAAACAAGGGTCAATATCTCTATTGTGCTTGATTTACGTGATATTTTGCTGGTGCGATGACCCTCGTTAGTAGACATCTTCATCGCCATCCAATTAGACAGCCCTGCGGCCAGTGTTCGCATAACTTGCAACAAGGATGCTTAGAACATTAACTCTCCGATGCCGTGTCAGGTTCAACATTTGTTCATTGTAATAACGATTAACAAGCAAACGTCATGTAATTAAGGTTCTCCCGAGTGAAAGGATGCTCCCGCCGGCGCGTTGATTGACAAGCGCTCCCTCGGCGAGACTCCGCTAAATGCAACATCTTAAACAATGGAAAGCTAATTTGTTCTGTTGTTGTTTGTTAGATGCCATTTAGCATATTGGATGCCCTTCTAAAATAAAGAAAATGAACACGTTTTCCGACGTGATCCGTGGTGGTCCAGCACTGCAGCGTGGTGGTGTGGTGGTGGTGGGGCAGGCGAGGCCGCGCGCTGCGCTCGCGCGCCAGTGTTACCGTGTGCCGCGACGCGCCTGCTGGTGGCGCACGTTCGTTCCCCCACCCGTGACAATAAATTCAATTGGAGAAACACATCACGGGCGTTCGCGCTCGGCTCGCGACCTATGTCTGCCGCCGTCCATGCGCAGCCTGGACGCCGTTAGAATGAAGTGCCACTATCGTTGCATTTTTAACAAGGAGATAGTCTTCAACTCACAGAAACTCGTCAAAAGACGTTAGATCCCTGGATCGACTGTTGAATCTTTTACGACGACCATCGCCCGCATCGTGGAACCCCGTTTAGAACACCACTGCCTTTATAATCGTATTATCATTAAACTGTATTGTTAAGGACATTTTGTTGTGGATTCGTAAAGCGGTTTTTGAATAATAAGTTGGACTTCGTGATGGCACTCGCAGATTTGTATGCTGGTACGTGGTAATGCGTTGTTTGCTCGTGTCCGCTGATAGTGGGCATTGTTTGTTTTGGTTTGTTGAAAGGCGGGAAGGCCATCAAGGCCTCAACCCGCTTCTGCCTTTCAATTACTGTTTTAATGTCAAACACTAAATATACTACATCGGGTGTGCAACCAGATGCCAGGTTATTATTTTGATATTTAGTTATTGTGTCTCAGAAGATCTCTAACTTAGTTCTAATCAGGTTAACCACTAATTGTTATTAATAACAAGTTGTTTTTAATCGTTATCGATTACGATTGACGACGTTGTTTATTTGCCCCTTAATTGTCTGGCCGAATCAGGAACTCTTCAGAATGAAATCTTTAAAAACGAATATTTAAAGAACATAATCTGTAATATAGACGTGCATTCAAATGCAAATTAAGCATGCTAGTGGCGTATAAAGTATGTAACATGGTTGTGTATCGGTCGTGGAATTTCACGTGGCGCCACGCCATTGCGCGCGCTGGCCTGTTTAGCCCGTGGCTTAAAGCGCGAGAGCCAGCGTTGTATTTGCGCCCTACGCGATGCTCTCATGCGGAGCAGGAGCGGGCGCCCGGCCAGGCTCTTGATACTTGGACCCGTGGAAACTGATAACCAGTTCGCGCACAAGGCGACCTCGCTCGCTGCTCGCCCAATAATTAAACAGTCTTATTGACCACTTGTTTCCATTTCTACACGCTGATAAGTACCTAGAAGTACTCAGCGCCTTTCTATATTGTTGCATAAAGGACAAACCTGCCTCGCACCAAATGTAACTACTTACATATTTATTCATTCGTTCGCCACCTTGAAGATAAAATTTATGTTGGTCAAAGCGTGATATTATGGAAATGTTTTGCGGATAATTCCAGAAAAACACGCGCGTCTAAATACATCCGCGTTAAAACATATGATTGATACGCAAATCTTTATATGTCCAATCACATTTCTGATTAGCATGAAGTCATTGACACTAGCGGTTCCATCTGGTTCGGTTAGATATACACTAAGAGATATGTATGTCGTTCCGATGAAATTTAACCAGAACTATCGGCGTTAAAGCGGGGAGGCGGCGAACTCGAGAGAAAGGTTATCGCGGTTCGCGTCAACTCGTACCACTCCGAAAACAGTTGACCAACATGCTGCTTCGATATTATCCATACCCAGTAATGTTGATTACAATTTCAGCAGAACTGGAAACCTCGGCCGGTTCTGTTACAATCATAAAATCGTTAAATTTGCTCTCGATTCATAAACAGGAGAAAGCTTATCGAATATTATATAAAACGCGCGCCGTGCTTCACTAAACAGACTAACAATCCTACCAATCAAGCCCAATTGATTGTAGAATGCGCTTGACGGTCAATTATGATATTCTGATACGTACCCCATACAAATTTATTCATAGGTTGTTGACGCATGTTTTATGTTAATACTCTAGTTCAAAACAATTCTCCCCATACATTTTTACGATATAGTTTCAAGAGATAAATTCTAATAATTCCTTGAAACTTTTCTAAGTGATTACGAGTATTTAATTATAAGATCTAAAATTAATAATGTTTTCCGATGCAAGTGCAGAGTCGTAAAGTATAATCTTGAAGGAAGTATGCAAAGTCCACCAGGACAAGTCTTGTTACTTCACTTGACACCTCCGCTGGCGCCGGCTGACGTTGGTTATTTATGGCCCTTTATGCACTACATACTGTTTTGTCTTTCACGATGCTGTTTCTAAAGAATTTACTTTTAATATAAATACAGAAAGGAAGAAAATGCTGCCAAGAGATAGAAAGTGTTGACAAGGTCGGACACTTGTAATTTCCACATTTCATTTATCTAGTTCAGACATTTAGGTAGGTAAATAACGTTTGCTCAAATTTGCTATAGCAACAGCCCTCTTAAGTTATCATCACCGATATTTCCCTGCTGATAAAGGATTCTATATAAGAACAATTTATCAGATTTGATTTATAAAAACCGTTAAATACTGGTTAAATACCGGTTTTTATCCATATAAGATAAAATACCACTCATTATGAAGGTCGAAAATATAAATGCAGTATGTTATGGATACGCGTCATGTAATGATTCCACCGATATTAAATCAGACCCGAGTAGGTACAAAGTAGACATTAAAGATAACGCATACAAATAGAGACAGTGCCGGCAAAGTACATACATGTATGTTATGGTAGCTTGCAACGTGAGATCTTGTTAAATAGGGTCAGAATGCTTACCTTGCAACTTAGCCTACTAGATAAATGCGCGGTCGATTCATTTGTTTGTACGACCTCATTATGCAGTTATCGCTTTTAAATACGTAGAACCGCCTTTATCACGCGATGCAATTCATTTTGCGGCATAGAATATTAAATACAGTAATTTATTATAATTCTGGAGGTTTCATAGTGCATATTTAATAAAAGCAAAGCTTTGATACAAAAGCATTATCATAGAAACATGCACTTTTTGTGCATGGGTCTCAGGGTCATCATCAAAGTAAACAATAAGATATCGTGCATAGCGACCGGCCGAGTGGAACGCGCCCCAACTGTCCACCGCGACCTCTACACGTTACCGCGACCGGCCACGGAGGTCGCTAAACATTGATTTTTTTGTATGATACACTATTTACAAACATTATCGATGTCAAATGCAAACGGCAATTATAAACCAATTACACTAGCCACTGAGTACATAATATGACGTAAATATATTGATTATTTGCTCATGATCTTGTTTTTATACACACGTAACGAGATTGATTTCGAAAACAAACTTGTGCGCTGGGTTCCCTAACTGTTATTACTATTATTTCTGGCTTTAAGAAGTACGGAATTACGTTAAGTTCTTTACTGTTAACTTTCGTGCTGTAGATTTTAGAACGTTACCAACACCTCATATATTTTATTTTATGAGACGTAATGTTCAATCTTGTTGAGATAGTAGGAAATGTGACAGTTCCACAATAACTATTTAGGTTAAAGTTTGTTACATTGTGATTGATTTGTTTATCCTATTTTACTTGTTGATAACTAATATATAATTTTCTTTTACAGAAAACATCTTCTCCAACTGGCTGGAGGAGAAGGTAGACCTGCCTATATTCGAGAACATCACGCAAGCGGCGGAGCCCGTGGCACCGGCGCCGGTGTACATCGCGCCCGGCCCGCAGCCCACAGAGGATCTGCTGCGCGAGTTCGAGACCGTGTACGGAGCCGTCGAGCTCACGCACCTCACGCCCCCGCAGAGCCCGCCCGGCCCCGCCACGCAGCTGCTGCTGAGCTACGCGCAGCAGGCGCAGTGCCCGCCCGCCGCCGTGCCGCTGCACGCCGAGCCCTGGCCGCAGCAGCCCCAGCTGCACCTGTCCGTGCCCGCAGAGTACGACCGCGAGCTCCAGGCCGTGGACGAGCTCGTCCGCCACCGCGCCTCGCAGCTCGCGTCCCCGCAGCGCTCCGGCGACAGCAACAGCGCGTCTCCGCGCTCGTCGCCGTCCTCGTCCCCGCGGTCCTCCACGGACGAGGAGTGGTCGCTCCCGAGCGGCCGCTCCAAGCCCTACTCGCGCGGCGGCGACGACCGCCGCTCCCGCAAGAAGGAGCAGAACAAGAACGCGGCCACGCGCTACCGCCAGAAGAAGAAGGCGGAGATCGAGGTGCTGCTGGGCGAGGAGCAGCAGCTGCGCGCGCGCCACGGCGAGCTCGACTCCAAGTGCGCCGACCTGCAGCGCGAGATTCGCTACCTCAAGAGCCTAATGCGCGACCTCTTCAAGGCCAAAGGTCTCATCAAATAATTTCACCCCCTCCGCCGCCACAAGCGAAAGAAGACTGTCTTTTACGCGCGAAGAAAGCGCCAACCGAGTACCGTTCAAAAGAAGATCTTAAGGAGTTACTTTATCGATGTTTAAGCAATTTTCGTATGTGTTAGCTAGGCATAAGTCGGCTAAATTTTGTTCGCTTATGGTATCTGCAACCCCATCTCTCTTCGAGCAGCATTCATCACTCATCAATCGAGGGATAAGTACATCAACACCTTTAGAAACATCACAGGAGGCGAAATTTCTCACCATTCATTCTATTAGAGGATAGGTCGCATTCGTTGTTATGAAAATATGTGAGAAGATATCAATCCTATCAACTTCCAATTTGAAATTTTGTTATTATAAATCCATGATATATTTTTATTCCTGTATAATGGCATTTACATATTTTTTATCAAATTGACATTATAATAAAATCACTGTTTATATTTTCATGCAATAAATGGAATGCGACGGCGGAACAAACATGTTTTCTTGAAACGCAGCCCCCTTACACGCACATATTTATAATTATGATCTCGGCGATAGCCCTGCCATTTCCCTGTTATTGCTAAGTTATCAGCGGACATCTAGTGTAGATACCTACCTATTACAAAACCCGTCCGTGCCTCAAGGACTGCATAATAAATCAGATGTGACCCTAATAAACAGGCCATAATAACAGCAATTATTCAGCCGAAGGATTGGAAACTTTCGTGCAAGGATAGGTCGCGGTTATCGTAGCGTGATCAATTAGCTCTGCACTCGCTTATTGTTCCAAGTAATGTATTCATTGTTGCACCAAGGAGCAATTCTCACAGATGCCCAGTCTATCAATATGAAATCTGCATCTTACTCAAAACGCTCATAGTATAACAAAGTTACCTTTGATTTATTGGTTACTTAAGTTTGTTAAGTTGATATTTTCTTATGTGATTGAATAACCTAAATTCAACATTTAAGAAACTCCTGACCCAACCAAACAGCCAACAATCATCTCGACAGACAAGGCATTCGACGAAAAACGCATTCAAATCTGACCATCCGTTTGGGAGCTACGATGCCACAGATAAACTTATGAAACCCCTCTTTTTTTGTCTTAGTTAAAACAATTGCTGAATATATTCGGGAAGTATAAATAACTCTATCGAAAACAAACACTATATACGATATTACCTACTGATACTGTCGAACAGTAAAATAAGTATTAACCGCTAAAAGAAAACAACTGTGATACAAATAATTCTAATTTTAAAATATGGCTTCCATCAGGTTAATGATGATTTCGCCAATTTCAAGTTTGCTCGTAGAGCATGCCGTTGTTCGGTGAGGTTTTGCTTTTTGTAAAGTGATAGCGATTTACAAAAAACCACGCGGACTATCGGGCCTTGACCCAGGAAGGGCTATGAACGCTTCAAGTTGAATTCTTCATTAGCTATTCACTCATACGTTAGATCACTGCACAATACGCTATCAATACTACACATTGAACAACAAAAATGAATAAATAATGAACAACGCAACTTAAACGCATGCGGCCATCTTAAGTCACAAACCGGAAGTCCGATACAAATAAACTCACTAAAGAACAGTGACAGTACGAGCAGATTTTGTCTCTTCACAGATAAACTAATTTAGTCGAATAAAGGTCAGTCCAGCGACGTCTCATAGCATGTGGCTATTTATATTACCGTCCTCTCGTTATCATTTTCTTTATTGTCTGGTTTATCACGAGAATAAGGAAAACTTTTCCAATAAGGGCGCTTCGTGGCAGATGATAAGTATGCATATAGCGTTTTCGCTAATGGTTGGAGGCGAGGGAGCAGGTCGTGCCCTATGTTGGAATCCGCTGCGAATGTAATGAATGTATTACGCTTCGAGTCGGCGTGATGGCATTTTCATGGGCCCCGACTTCAAGGTTCTGCGGCGACCTTACTTACATCGTGATTCACTGAGGTGACTTTGAATAAGGAAATGCAGAAAGTGCAGTATCAACATTCTGATCTGGCGTAAGTAAAGGCCAAACTGTAGTAAGTTTGGATTACAGAATTTAAGAAGTATTTAATTCTTGCTAAGGCTGTTGGTTTCAGAATATACTTCACAGAAGCACAATTAAATCCCTACAGAAGTATGGTTGCTAACCGTCCCGCTTTACGCGGGCCGTCCCGCAAAGGGTTCGCGCCCATTGTCCCGTTTTCAGTAATTTGAGAGTGAACGTTCGCTCGCCACTACCCTGCGCCCTCCGCCCTCTTCTTCAGCTCTCGTTTCCTGTCATTTCCAGGCTTTTCAATAGGTTGATTTTGACTGCTAATATACTTACCTTAAGCCGTGTGGAGGAGTCACGCATTTTATAGCTATAAGTCCCGCAATTTGATCACAAATGTACCGCTTTGTGTAGGTACTAAGGTAGGCAACCCTATACAGACGCTTTGTCGATCTTTGCAAACGCCGCATGACCACTGTATTTAATTGATAGTTTGTGTAAATCGTGACGCTCGTGTGGGGCGTGGGAACGCGACCGACCGATGCGTGCGTGTAGCTATGAACACGCGCTGCATTGCCCGAACAAAACCGGAAGGTGGAGGCGCGCGTAGCGCTGGTACGCACGTACTTGAAATATGAACATTCTGATTGTGACGGAAAGAGAAAACGTAACATACTTACTCATAAAACCCTGTAACATTGGGCCAGCAACTTGCTATTGGTCTCAACAATAAATAGGAGGACGTATACCTACATGAACCAATACTATAGGATATTTCGACATTTAGTTCCTTGTTGTGCAAGTGCGACTAAAATGTTTCGAAATTGTGTAGGTATAACTAGTACAGCGATAACATTACCCGACTTTAATTAGATTATCTATACGCCAGATCCACATAACAAGGCAACCTGGCTGTAAAATGCTTAAACGATTAACAACCTGTTAGCCGTAAGTCAACGTTATGCTTACCGTGCATACGAGTAGGTATAAGGGTTATTGTTAACCGACAAAGTAAACACATGTTGAACGTTTTTTATTAATTACTTATTGGCAGTAGAAATATTCTTAAAGGTACCTACTTAGTTATAGAGAGTCAAATCAAGGGCAACGGTAATATAAACCTTCTGGTCCTTACTGTATTTAGTTTTTGCTGTTTGTGTGATAAAAAATAAACCCGTTTTAGTTCTAAAGATAAAGGCGACGAAGTACGTATGACAATATTATGCAGCGTGGAATATTTGTATGTCTCAAACTGGTTCAAACAATATGGGCTAGCAAAAAAAAATCAAATTATGAGTCACGAACACGACGTAGGCCCGTGATTATTTCGTAAAGTGGTATACGAGCTTTTGATGGTTATTTCTAGGGTGCCGTACCTCAATCGGAAAAAACGGAACCCTTATAGTATCACTTTGTTGTCCGTCCGTCTGTCTGTTTGTCAAGACGCTTTATCTCGAGAACGCGTTGAGGTATCGAGTTGAAATTAACACCATACTCAGGTCTGCGGTCCCTTGAAGCTGTGAAAAAAAAAACACACTTCTATGTTAACGCACAAAAAGCTACGGCCGTTTATGTCGCAAAAAACGTACATTTCGACACTCTCAAGGGAATCAAAATGCCCTATCATTTTAATTACTTCCCGATGACCTAGAACTATGAAATTTGGCAAGTAATATCATCACATAGGTAGTACAAATACTTATAAAAATTTGAAAACTATACATTTTTAATAAAATCATAAAAAATATAGTCCTTTTCAAACATCATATTTGGAGAACTCGGTTGCGTTAAGTTTGCAGCGAAATATGTAGCGATGATAGCGTTAGTATACTTGTCATGAGAGATTAGAGCGGCCTTAGCGCCATACAAAATGTATAGGACGGTGATCTTACTAAGGTGGAGCCGAATTTGAACTGGCAGTCCTTATTGAATTATTGGTCCATGTTATAACAGTAAATATGTGAATACCTATATAACAGTGGAAAAATACCTCTAAAGTAGATAATGGCATATTGCCTGCCACGCTATGGCCGCCTACATAGTTGATATGTGTTAAACCAGCGCGGGCGAGGTCGTCGATCAAAATAATGGCGGAAAACCTTATGAATATTTTAAAGTCGTTCAATTACCAACTTATTGTACGTAGGTACTTAACCCTTCAGGTGGCAGCGCCACCAGTTGCATGGCAGGAGAAGTGGCGCGTCTGTTTTACAAAATTTACCGTTAAGTGGCAGGAACCGGGAGCCGGACCCAACGTCAAGTGGCAGAGATCCGGGAGCCGGATCAGACAAAACAAGCCGTTGGGTGGCAGGATCCGGCTCCCGGACCCTGTGCGATGTCTTATTTCGCACCCGAAATAAAACCGTCAAAACTATATTTTGCTTGCTCATACTTGTAAGATGCATTCGTCAATAAGCAAGGACGGCATTCACTAACGGTCGAATTGACGCGCAAAGCAAAGTTAGTTAGAAATTGCGTCATCTTCCCGACCCCCCGACCATTACGCGTCGACCGCCGAGCCGTGAGCATTTTAAAAACCTAGTGGTTAGAAAATATTGTATAGTGAGGTGTAATAAAAAGGGTTATAGGTGTAAATAAATATATAGATTTGCCATTAAATTAGTTTTTTCTACGGATCACTGTTTTTTTTCCTAATTATAGTTACTTTTATAGATAAAGTGGTTAAAATTTAGTCATTCGACGATTGATCAAGACTAGCAAAATTTCTATAAATGGAATGGCATTAATTTCTATACAATAAATATGGCATTTTATGATGAATCCAACGATATATAGTTTATATACAACATCTGTACATTTTTATTGAGAAAAGATATTTTTTGTAACATGCGGAAATTCGCGATGACCACCCGTGGGAGGCCCGCCACTTAACGGTATATTTTGCCAATATGGCTGTGCCACTTCTCCTGTCATGCAATCAGAAACCTTGCCACTCAACGGCTTGTTTTGTCAGGTCCGGCTCCCGGATGTCTGCCACTTGACGTGGGGTCCGGCTCCCGGTTTCTGCCACTGGAAGGGTTATTAGCATTGGTGGTCACAGGTGTTGTTGGATTTGTGTTGTTATTTAAGTCTTTACGTCACACTAGCCAAGGCAAGACGTAAAACTTTAGACAAACCACGGGCAGTAATTTTACTTTTTAACCGACTTCAAAAAAGGAGGGGGTTCTCAATTCTGTTGTATTTTTTTGTTATTTACCTACCTCAGAACTCCGTCATTTATGAGTCGATTTGGGAAATTATTTTTTTGGTTCAAGAGAAGACATCTCCAAGTTGGTCCCATAAAATTTTGGTGAAGATCTGATGACGAAATCGACGAGGAATCGAAGGGATTCCTCAAATATTATGGGCACATCTATGGCGATTTCAGTGTTTATTACAGTAGTTCAAGGATTTGCACTCGAAAACCACCATTTGGGAAAGAGAAACTGACGATGAAGACAACCGTCAGTTACTACTGAGGGCTCAATCAGTATAAAGCATTTGTTACACTTAGGATAAGGTTTTAGTATTTAGACCGACTTCAAAAAAGAGGTTCTCACAGTTTGACCCGCATATATGTACCTAATGTTTGTCCGCGATTATGAAGTTGTTCACGAACAACTTTATAATATTGCACAACCTAATCTTAAATGAACAACGTTTTAATTTGCGTCTGATAGTCATCATCTTCCTATGCTGAGCTGATGATGGAAGGTAGGTATAACTCCTTAACGGTTAGGAGCTAGAAGATAATTCAAACGAGATGCATGCCTTCAAGACCTTCGCGATCACCCCGCCGTAATCCATACTAATATTATAAATGTGAAAGTGTGTCTGTCTGTCTGTTACCTCTTCACGCTTAAACCGCTGAACCGACTTCGATGAAATTTGGTATGGTGATAGTTTGAGGCCCGGGAAAGGACATAGGATACTTTTCATCCAGAATAAATTTAGTGTTCCCGTGGAATGAGCGGGTAACACCGCGGGGCACAGCTAGTATTTTATATGAATCACAAAAAAGTGAAAACAAAAAAAAATAAAAATAAATATATAAACTGCCGTACAAAAATAACGAACTCGAGGTGTGCCTTCATTTTGTTTCTTCTTCCGAAATTGGGCTATGCAGTATACCTAGTTAGCTTAGGAACTCGATGAATGTTGCTAGTCATCCTCGGATGAATTAATGACTACGGACAAAATGGATGGAGACGGACTCGTACTTGATCAGATTTCAAGTTTCTTTCTCCAAATAGAATTTTAACACAAATGAAGAATTCGAAGTCTATCAATATGTGCCCATATTTTAAGGTAATGTTTTGTTTGTAGGTATGTACTCGTATGTTGCACTATTTCAGCACTGCCAGTGTAGGTAGGTACTTACTTATTCGATACCGATTGCCGCCATGAACACCATGAGGCATTTGCGTCTTCTGGCACACTTCTGGCAAGGCGAGCTTGAAAACTTTGTGATACATTCAAGCGTCACACTTGATTTCTAATAGGTATCGTAGTTTCAGTAGTGCTCAGACAATTTCTGTTCAAAAGTACGTAAGAAACTGCATTCAAAACAAACACATTTCACTAATTTATTAATTCGTTTGTCATGCATCCTCTGATATACCCACATAAAAATGCTGCAAAGGCATGATTGTGCACTGCTTCGGAACAAATTGCTAAAACACGATGACTAAGACGGATATCGAAAACGATTCATTAACTATTGTAACTGATCTAAACAATAACTTGATTACAGGTGTGTTTATTAGTAGGTACTCGTACCTAATTAAATCTTTTAAATTAAACCATGCGCTTGGTCGAGATTCTTTAGTTTAAATTGCAAATGTTGTTATAGTTAGTAGTTAGTACCTATGTTAAATTATCCTGTTTGTCGAGTGGGTAGTGAAGGTCACCTCGGATGTAATATATGATCGTATGTCTACTCGAGTTGTAGTCCCTGCCGCTTGAGGAAGCGTTCGCTCTCGATGATGTGAGGGACTCGAGTAGTTCCGAATCCTTTTTGCTACGGATATACTTAAGTATAGATAATAATGGCACTTCAATTCTAAGTGTTAATACCTAACGTAATATTAGTTAAGTTGAGAGCCCCATTTATTTACTGATTATATTTGGACATTTGCTTTATTTCGTGTGGTGTCAGTAATAATGGAGTCAACTATCAATTCTAGATATAATTTAGTACAGTTATTAATAATCTACAAACCTTATAATTATTTACGAACCAGTTTTGTAGCCTGGTATTTTATTGTTTAATTCGTCGGAATGATACGATAGGTATGCAAATTAAGATCTCGTTTGCATGGCTTTATGTTTAGCCACAGGCGGATTTTATTGATTTCAATATAATTTACCTGACTGCTTGACTTGATTTGCTGACCTAAACTATTTCCTTTATTCATCTTTAAGCTTAGGCTAGGTATTTTTACAATAAATTTATATAAAAAGTAGACTATAAAAAATTCACACAAAAATATAAACACATTATAAAAATAACCTAACCTAGGGTGCCGCCGGCAGCGGCGTAGGGCTCGGGCTACTGGTGGTTAGGGCTGCAGAAAGAGCAGATCACAGACACATCAATGAAAATCCGTTTCTTGTCGGTCATGATGAAGTCAATCTCGTTTCTCGTGGAACCATCGGGACTTATCCAGGTCCATTTCCTGTGAGGCGGCTTCTGGAAGAAAGAGTTCATCATGAAGAGTTCCTCTTTCTCCAGAAAGTCGGCCAGCCTCTGTCCCCTAGGGTTCCGTTGCCCATATCCAAATTGCCCCACTCTCAACTCATCACCGCTGTTCTTGCCCAACTTTGCATTGAAGTCCCCCATAACAACAGTGAAGTAGGTTTTGGAAGTACGTATGGCCCTACTTACATCCTCATACATAGCCTCTACTTCCTCATCAGAATGTGATGAGGTTGGTGCGTATACCTGAATGACCTTCAACGAATATCTTTTGGATATTCTGAGTATTAGGTATACCACCCTGCTCGACACACTGTCGATGGTAGTTATGTTGTTAACGAGGGACCTGTGAACGAGAAACCCGACACCGCCTTGGGACTGTTGGGCGCCCTCCCGGTAGTAGAGCAGGTTACCAGACTTCAGGGTTACGGTGTCCTCCCCCTCTCTACGGACTTCGCATAATCCTACAATGTCCCAGTGTAACCTGCTCAGTTCCTCTTCCAACTCGCAAATATTTTCGTCAGTCCTCATTGTGCGTATGTTGTGTGTTACCAGGGCCAGTCGTCGTGGGGATTGGTAGCCGGATTTCGTCCGGGGATTCTTAGCACCCCCTGCTCCGCCATTACCTTGGCCGCTACCCGCGCCAGGGATAGCGGAGCTGCCGGAGACTGGGGGCCTGGTATTTGTGTGACTGTTCATAGAGGGTTTAGCCATACGCGCCACGCTTGGCAGGCGGGTTGGCGCGCGCAGTTTTTTTTTTAAGGTCTCTGGAAGACGCTGCTGCCCATCTCCCGGTATATTATTATTATTATTATTTCCTTAGCAGGCTTCTACTGCAACCACGGAACGATATGGTGGGGGACAATTCTGAGGCCTAAATTTTTTGTTAGAGCAATATTCAGCGCTTGCATAGTTTGTACGGAACCCTCAGTGCCTGAGTCCGACCTTATTTTTTATTAAATATCAATGTGTTCCCTCTTTCCATAAATTCTTTGTTATCTATTTTAAATTTGTATCCCTGTGCTAAGTAATTCTTGCTCAAACTATAACCACAAATATCATATCTACTTGATTATGAAGTTTAAAAAAATTGGGCAAGTGCGAGTCCGACTCGCGCAGGAAGGGTTCCGTACCATAATCTATAACAAGTTTGTTGTATGGGAGCCCCCTTAAATATTTATTTTATTCTATTTTTAGTATTTGTTGTTATAGCGGCAATAGAAATAATAATAATATATAATAATATATCTTTATTTCAGAACGCAATATTCCATAGATTGATTAGTAACAATGTTCCTTAGCGCTATGTTAGTAAACAATAACTTAAATAATTTAAATAAATAAAGACACAAAAAAAAAACATACAAAAAAATTAATATTCTATAAAACTATGGTTTTCAGTACGGGGAGCAGAGTGCAACCCCTTTAATTTGCCCAACCCAGTACATAAAGATGGGGCAATCGTATTTGTCTACAATTGTTTTCAGAATGCTGTTGGGACTGCTTCTAGTTCTGCACAATAGCGACACAATCTTTTTTCGCATGATTGCAGGAAACCCATCCGTACGTGCCTCGCGAAACATGCCTGACGCACTGCATCTACTGGGCAACCCCATCAGCATTCTGAACGCATTATTGTACTGCACTCTCAGGGGCCAGGGCATTGTCGGCACGCTTTGTGTTACTGACCCACAGGCTGCTCGAGTAGAAAGCTTGGCAGTATGATTTGAATAATAGTTATTTGTTATGCAAGGCTGCAAAGTTGTTATTTGGCGCGAGTGTTGAAATTGAAAGCTGAGCGAGCGAAGGAATCTAAGATTGAACCATGAGCGAAGCGAATGGTTCAAAGATAGATTCCTGAGCGTAGCGAGGCTTTCAAGACACGAGAAGCTAAATAATTTTGCAGCCATGCGGAACACACAATTTTTCACCTCACTACAGCGAGGAAAATGCAAGATTCAAGAAAAACAATTAAAACATAAAAATAATCATATTTAATTTTGCCTTCTATTTAACACATCTAATTTAAAACATAACACACTCAAATCCACAACCAAATAAATACGAGAGAAGCACACATATTAAAAATTAAAAGTAATATGGCCGTAATTTGTATTTCAGCTTTATCTTCTTTAAAAACGCCAATAGTTTCGGTAAAATTAGGTACTTATCGTCTCCAAATATTTATAACAAATCCTTTTTCGTTTTAATGCAGGCTTTTAGCATTGAATAAATACTTCAAATTGGGCTTAACTTTCTTGATTTCCATATTTCTATAAAGTAAGACAACAGTATGTATTCTCCACACAACAAATTTACGTTGTTTACGTGAATTGTGAAAACTTCCAACTTTTTAATTATTGTTTTTTTCTCGGGTGCGTTCAGAAATTACACTCTTATGTTACAACTTTTATAACAAATAAATATTAAAATTTGTGTTTTATTTAATATATTTACTAGTCAAAATATGTAAGTGAAACTGAAATACTTACTATTAATATAATATAAACATATTAAACATAAAATAAAGTGTAGAAAAAATAAAAACTTAATAATCTGTAACCACAAACCAGGTTTCTGGACGTGATATTGTAGGTGTATTTTTTTTAAAAGAAGTATTCAAACGTACATATATGATTTTAGCCGGCCTGACCAGATCGCCCTTTATTAGCGAGCGTTGACTGGTTATTCGAAGATTTATCGACTGATGAAATCAGTCACGCGTTGAAGGAGTCTTAAATATAAAAAAGTTACATGCACCACAGAGAACCAAAATCGTCGTGTTCGAAATTCAAATGACTTTTGCACGCTAGCGGATAAAATAGACTTTTGCACGCAGATTTCGCCCTATAAACGGAGGTTTTCCGAGCGAGTGAGGTGAAAAGTTATTTTTACTTCTTTAGAGCATCTTGCAAACCTGCGGGCCAGCATGTTTCCACGTACCGCCATTGCCCTACGTTCCCTATCAATATCTTGGTCATCACGTAAATCACTAGTTATAATGTGACCAAGATATTTGAACTTTCCCACGACATTCAGTGTTACACCATTGAGTACAACAGGAGGCACATAGTGAGGCTTTATTTTTCCTGCATTGAACACCATAACCTCGCTCTTCTTCGGGTTATACTCAAGACCATGGGATTTGGCATACGTCTCACAGACTCCCAAAAGTTTAGTAAGTGCACTGGTAGCCGGCAATACATCATCTGTAAAAATTTCAACTGTATCACCGTTATCACCGTTCTCGAGATACAGCCTGGTGACAGACGGACGGACGGACGGACGGACAGCAAAGTCTCAGTAATAGGGTCCCGTTTTTAACCTTTGGGTACGGAACCCTAAAAAGAAAAACACAAACACATATAACAGGGTGTTTGTGTTAAACATTTTTTTAGGAATTTAAATTTTGGAGAAAAAAGTTAGTGGCCCTCCGGCTTCAACTTTTCGACTCAGGTGTTCTTTCAGAATCGCGTGATTGATTATGCAAAAAGCAAAAGTTAATTAGCTTTATAAAAAATTTCTAGTTGCACATAGTGAGAGGAAATTTAATTTCGGTCAATTAATTAAGTGTTGTCCTTTGTAAATGTCGTGTGAGCCGCATACTTTTTAGGCTGGGCGGGTTCGGCAGTTTCCGTCGTTAGGGGTCCCGCGAGGCCGGGCCGCTCGGACGGCCCGGTGTCCTCCTTTCGAGACAAATTGTTTTATATTCCACACATGAGACTATTTGAGTTCAAGAACCGACAACCTTTCTGTTTATCTTCTGGAGCAAACATCCGATGATAACACGGCCCTCCGGCGAGAAGGTTTTAGCTTTAAATTAAATGTACAATTCTGCGCCTATTAAATTACTATTTTAGTAACGAAAATTTAAGCCCTAAAATAAAAATTAACGTTAATAAAATAATGAATTTATGAAATAAAGAGCACTAACTTCTCAGCTCACAAACTTAAAGTAACTCATTAAAAACTTTTCCGAATTGATCTTGTAAAGAAGTCAGAGGGTGCTAAACTAAGTTTTCAATAAGTAGGGGCAAGAAATTAAGTTTACAACTTCGTCCACTTTCACCAATCACTACAACTATACTTACTTAATAATTGTTTATGTTGCTTGTAATGTGAAGGTACACATTATCTGGTCAGGTCTCTGTAGCCCGACTCGCAATTGATCGTTTTTTTTTATTTGGGTGCCCCCAACCTTTTTAGGGTTCCGTAGTCAAGTACGAACCCTTATATTAGAGGGTTAGATACGCGCCTGACTACTGCTAACTACTACTTAGGTAGTAGGTATATGTTAACATAATAGTTACGAACCTTTTGTACCTGTACCTACACTTTTAAAATTATAGTCCATTAGCTGTCAATTTACTAGGTACTCAGGCGAAATATTAGTGACAGCCAGATAAAATTTCTAGGGGTCATGCATGAGGTCGCACTGTACTGAGTTCGAACTCCATAGAGGCTATCTGCGGCGAGCAACGGTTATATGTCAATACATTAGCTATAGGATGGCTATAGGTACTATTTTCATCGCTCGTATAGCGAGGGAGAACATCACGCCACGAGGCACATCAGTACTTAACTGAAAGTATAACTTTAATCTTGCGTGGTTACTCTTCTACAGGATTACCGGTGATATTATAGGTGATACATGATAAACAATGATGATGATGATTATGATGGGTATCCTGTTATCCCTCATCAGAGATATAGGGCTCTAAGAAGGATTTTCCATTGTTATCAATCTTGCGCTGCCTCCTCGAGTTTCTTCCAGTCGGGGCTAGTTGACTGTACGCCTCTTAGAGTGGCATTGTAGCGCCATCTGCCGCAAGGATTCTGACTTTATGATCGGCACCGTCGTCTCAAGTTACGTTGAGAATCGATAGTAACGATGTGCTACACCTGCGTTTGTAAAAAAATATAAATTCATATTTTTTTCCATCATATCGGTGCACGCAAAAATATCGCACGAAGGTCTGATTTGGCTCATCGATCAGGTCGGGCGTGCTTGGCGGCTAATTGTGCGGATTACTGCTAGCCGTAGCAACGTCTTATCTGCCTTTTGTTTCTGGCACGACCAAAACTTGGTCTGGCAGCGGTGAAACAGCATCCAGACCAGTTTAGATCTGCAAATTTAAGTCTTCAATTGGGTAACGGTAATCATATCATATTTGTGGATGGTTTAAAATTTGGGCGGCGTCATTACATTAGATTATAAAAGGTATACAGAGATATCACATCGGGTTGATTTGGCTGATCGCATATCTCTGTTAAGTAGAAATATTATTTATTCGTCTCCAACTGAGTGACACTTAAACACAAAATCATAATATCATATTTGAGGAAATCCTGTAACACGACCAGCCAAACCTGGTATTTTTATCAAAGGCGTGATCCATAATAACAAAAGAACGCGTTCTGGCATATGGTTTTAACAATTTCTGGTAAATTCATCGTCTTGAAATACGAACTTTGTAGGGCAGGTAACCTAAGTTAAGGCCTAGTATTCCCAATCATATTGGGACATCCAGAAATATCGTATCGGGCTGATTCACCTTATCGATCAGGTCGGGCGTGCTTGGCGACTAATTGCGCGGATTACCTACCCCTCGCCACGAGCCACGGCCCACGACGTTTCTGCCGCCGCGTCTTAGCTGTCTTTTGTTTTGATCTTGACAGTTCGATCTTGATCGGAGTTTTGATAATGACAGAAATGTCAAGAAGAAAATATGGTCCGGTTACACGTTGAAACTGCATCCTGCTTGGATGATACTGCAAAGTTAGTAGAATTTTGCCTTCAGTTGCGTTACCACAGTCAAAAACATATTTGTTCAAAGAGTTCATAGATTTTCCATTATCACTCGTATCTCAATTACAGAAGTCTACCCTTAAGGTTTGTCGAAGAGCTATAATATAAGTGTTAGCTGGTATTCAGGGCGTGAAACGGTTCCAAAAATTTGACAGTTGATGTTGCCCAAACAGGCACTGTAGGTTTATCAGTGAATCTGGGGGTATACGAACATAGGGCCCCCAATGGCTGAGTCACTGGTAGCGAGCTCTGATTTACTCTGATGTACAGTGATGGACTAGATAGCTGGTTGTAGGATACTTTTAGTACAGTGATAGCTGGACTAGATAGCTGGTTGTAGGATACTTTTAGTACAGTGATGGACTAGATAGCTGGTTGTAGGATACTTTTAGTACAGTGATAGCTGGACTAGATAGCTGGTTGTAGGATACTTTTAGTACAGTGATAGCTGGACTAGATAGCTGGTTGTAGGATACTTTTAGTACAGTGATGGACTAGATAGCTGGTTGTAGGATACTTTTAGTACAGTGATGGACTAGATAGCTGGTTGTAGGATACTTTTAGTACAGTGATGGACTAGATAGCTGGTTGTAGGATACTTTTAGTACAGTGATAGCTGGACTAGATAGCTGGTTGTAGGATACTTTTAGTACAGTGATGGACTAGATAGCTGGTTGTAGGATACTTTTAGTACAGTGATGGACTAGATAGCTGGTTGTAGGATACTTTTAGTACAGTGATGGACTAGATAGCTGGTTGTAGGATACTTTTAGTACAGTGATAGCTGGACTAGATAGCTGGTTGTAGGATACTTTTAGTACAGTGATGGACTAGATAGCTGGTTGTAGGATACTTTTAGTACAGTGATAGCTGGACTAGATAGCTGGTTGTAGGATACTTTTAGTACAGTGATAGCTGGACTAGATAGCTGGTTGTAGGATACTTTTAGTACAGTGATGGACTAGATAGCTGGTTGTAGGATACTTTTAGTACAGTGATGGACTAGATAGCTGGTTGTAGGATACTTTTAGTACAGTGATAGCTGGACTAGATAGCTGGTTGTAGGATACTTTTAGTACAGTGATAGCTGGACTAGATAGCTGGTTGTAGGATACTTTTAGTACAGTGATGGACTAGATAGCTGGTTGTAGGATACTTTTAGTACAGTGATAGCTGGACTAGATAGCTGGTTGTAGGATACTTTTAGTACAGTGATGGACTAGATAGCTGGTTGTAGGATACTTTTAGTACAGTGATAGCTGGACTAGATAGCTGGTTGTAGGATACTTTTAGTACAGTGATAGCTGGACTAGATAGCTGGTTGTAGGATACTTTTAGTACAGTGATGGACTAGATAGCTGGTTGTAGGATACTTTTAGTACAGTGATAGCTGGACTAGATAGCTGGTTGTAGGATACTTTTAGTACAGTGATGGACTAGATAGCTGGTTGTAGGATACTTTTAGTACAGTGATAGCTGGACTAGATAGCTGGTTGTAGGATACTTTTAGTACAGTGATAGCTGGACTAGATAGCTGGTTGTAGGATACTTTTAGTACAGTGATGGACTAGATAGCTGGTTGTAGGATACTTTTAGTACAGTGATAGCTGGACTAGATAGCTGGTTGTAGGATACTTTTAGTACAGTGATAGCTGGACTAGATAGCTGGTTGTAGGATACTTTTAGTACAGTGATGGACTAGATAGCTGGTTGTAGGATACTTTTAGTACAGTGATAGCTGGACTAGATAGCTGGTTGTAGGATACTTTTAGTACAGTGATAGCTGGACTAGATAGCTGGTTGTAGGATACTTTTAGTACAGTGATGGACTAGATAGCTGGTTGTAGGATACTTTTAGTACAGTGATGGACTAGATAGCTGGTTGTAGGATACTTTTAGTACAGTGATGGACTAGATAGCTGGTTGTAGGATACTTTTAGTACAGTGATAGCTGGACTAGATAGCTGGTTGTAGGATACTTTTAGTACAGTGATGGACTAGATAGCTGGTTGTAGGATACTTTTAGTACAGTGATGGACTAGATAGCTGGTTGTAGGATACTTTTAGTACAGTGATAGCTGGACTAGATAGCTGGTTGTAGGATACTTTTAGTACAGTGATGGACTAGATAGCTGGTTGTAGGATACTTTTAGTACAGTGATGGACTAGATAGCTGGTTGTAGGATACTTTTAGTACAGTGATAGCTGGACTAGATAGCTGGTTGTAGGATACTTTTAGTACAGTGATAGCTGGACTAGATAGCTGGTTGTAGGATACTTTTAGTACAGTGATGGACTAGATAGCTGGTTGTAGGATACTTTTAGTACAGTGATAGCTGGACTAGATAGCTGGTTGTAGGATACTTTTAGTACAGTGATAGCTGGACTAGATAGCTGGTTGTAGGATACTTTTAGTACAGTGATGGACTAGATAGCTGGTTGTAGGATACTTTTAGTACAGTGATAGCTGGACTAGATAGCTGGTTGTAGGATACTTTTAGTACAGTGATAGCTGGACTAGATAGCTGGTTGTAGGATACTTTTAGTACAGTGATGGACTAGATAGCTGGTTGTAGGATACTTTTAGTACAGTGATAGCTGGACTAGATAGCTGGTTGTAGGATACTTTTAGTACAGTGATGGACTAGATAGCTGGTTGTAGGATACTTTTAGTACAGTGATAGCTGGACTAGATAGCTGGTTGTAGGATACTTTTAGTACAGTGATAGCTGGACTAGATAGCTGGTTGTAGGATACTTTTAGTACAGTGATGGACTAGATAGCTGGTTGTAGGATACTTTTAGTACAGTGATGGACTAGATAGCTGGTTGTAGGATACTTTTAGTACAGTGATAGCTGGACTAGATAGCTGGTTGTAGGATACTTTTAGTACAGTGATGGACTAGATAGCTGGTTGTAGGATACTTTTAGTACAGTGATAGCTGGACTAGATAGCTGGTTGTAGGATACTTTTAGTACAGTGATGGACTAGATAGCTGGTTGTAGGATACTTTTAGTACAGTGATAGCTGGACTAGATAGCTGGTTGTAGGATACTTTTAGTACAGTGATAGCTGGACTAGATAGCTGGTTGTAGGATACTTTTAGTACAGTGATGGACTAGATAGCTGGTTGTAGGATACTTTTAGTACAGTGATAGCTGGACTAGATAGCTGGTTGTAGGATACTTTTAGTACAGTGATAGCTGGACTAGATAGCTGGTTGTAGGATACTTTTAGTACAGTGATGGACTAGATAGCTGGTTGTAGGATACTTTTAGTACAGTGATAGCTGGACTAGATAGCTGGTTGTAGGATACTTTTAGTACAGTGATGGACTAGATAGATGGTTGTAGGATACTTTTAGTACAGTGATAGCTGGACTAGATAGCTGGTTGTAGGATACTTTTAGTACAGTGATAGCTGGACTAGATAGCTGGTTGTAGGATACTTTTAGTACAGTGATGGACTAGATAGCTGGTTGTAGGATACTTTTAGTACAGTGATAGCTGGACTAGATAGCTGGTTGTAGGATACTTTTTACCCGACTATAGTAAGAAAAATAAAATACGCGGACGAAGTTGCGAGGAACCTTCCAGTAGGTAAATATATAGATAGAAAACATCCATGACCCAGGACCAAATATTCGAGTTCGTCACACGATTCCATCTTGCTGCGATTCGAACCCAGGACCATCAGTTAACCACTGCGCCAAGCACGTTGTCTATATGTGAGATTTAAATAAATATATGAGATGTATATACACTTAAACTTGCTTATCGTAAATAAACACATATGTGTAATATGCTTTTACCGTGGATTGAACTAGAGAGCGCAAGCTACAACGCTCTAGGTTAACGACCAATTAAGAAAACCGCACATAGCTAAATCCTTAGATATTGTCTCTATAGAAATCCTAGCTTAATCACTCAGCCATTAAACTCTGGGTCTGTTGACCGCAAGCTCCAGCTATTAGGTATTTTCATAAAGCCTGACACAGTTCCATCCGCCTACATCATACAATAACGTACAATTGTAGAATACAGGGAACCTATGATGGTTGCGTTTATCACTTGATAAATAAGTGACGAAGCATATGTCACTCACACTCGCATTTTGTCAAAACGTGACGGATGCCATGTCGCTTATTTATCGTGGGATAAGCAGCCATCATAGGCCCGCACAAGGTTTTTATGTTTTATAATTAAAATTAAAATTATTTTTTTCAAGCATCAAATTCATCAAATCGTAGATAAATTAAATATCTGAAAATCTAATACACATTAAATGTCATAAATAATAAAAATTTATTCAATATAATTCATAAATGAAATTTAAGAAGTAGATCATATTTTTACTGCAATGTGTAATTTTGATTTTATGCGGTTCGTGTTCGTGTTATAATATCTCTATTTGCAGATAGGTAGGCATAAATAGGAGGCTTATAACGTAATAACCCCCGGATACTCCGCGCCCGATACGATCCTTGTCCAATGAGTCTCAGAACAAAGACCCTGGTCCCAAGCACACAAAAGGACCAAACAGTTACATGTGAATTCCACTCGGATTATGGGAAGATTGCGGTACCGCAATGAGTAGTCATGAGGTTTGTTATGAATGTCATATGTTTAGGTTTTATTTAGGGAAACAAATGAGAAAACTTTTAGTAAGGCTTTGCTTATTTATTTTTCACCTCACCAGCTCAAATATGCCGGATTGCTGCGAGATAACAGTGAACAAAATGCGACTATGTTAAAAATGCAGGTAGCATTACCTAAATAATAAAAAAACAATCATATTTGCTCAAATAACACGTGTAGGACGCGCTTAAACTTGAGGAATGACTTTTTATTGCAACTCAGTGTGACAGGTGCTACGAAGTGCTACGAATACATCTACAAGTGCTACGCCGAAAGCTGTAACTGAAATTTCTGTTTTACCCGTTTAGTCAGGGAAATTTTTGGGTTTATACGGGATAGCACAATAATTTGGCGAACTGTGTTATTAAAAATACTACTTATGTAAAATAAAGCAAATGAAAATCATTACGAAACTTTATTAAATATGTTTTAAGGTTGAGAAAGATCTTGATTTTTGATGAAGCAAAGTATGTTTCTCAAACTGTTGTGAAAGCTACTAGCTAAAACTATTTATGTTAAGTATTTTTCTGAGCGTAGCTGTTTAGATTTTTTATAAAACAAAATTAAACTAAAATCTTTAGTATTTATCAGTTTTGGAGAGAAGTGTGCGTGTGGAGATGAAACAGACGGAGCACAAGGCCGTTCAGGAAAAAAATGTTACGAAAACAAATTGTATTGGTATTGTGCAAACTACCCGCTATAAAAATCTCAATTACAAAAAAAGGTGGACACGTGCGGCCAGGTGCCTAATGTATACTAATAATATAACAAGTGATAATGGTGGAAAATGGAAAATAATCAGTTGAGTATATAAAGTACGTTATGTAGGGTTTTAATGGAAGCTATATAATAATTTATATGAAAAGGGAATCGTTAAGATTGCCAAATCTAGGTACATACTTTTTGGTTTTTTATTTTCTTGCAGTTGAAGTGAAAAGCAAAGTGTTTAAACACGTGGCTAGTAGCCATTATGACTTATGAGACTCAGATCAGATTATATGTGTACTCGCTCGCTTCGCTCGACCCAATTGATAATTTCAGGTCACAATAATTTATGCACCATATACATCAAATATTATTAGTTTAGCGAATACGATAGCTGAGTACCTAATGACAGAGGCGTGACGAGCGATCGCGCCTAAGCCTAGGTCTTACTATAATCAAGTCTAAGCAAATTCAGTCCATCATACTCCCGGTAATTGATTACATTACGGCATATTCCCGACACGAAAAATTTAGGAAACTTATCGAAATACTTATTTCTTCATCTGTGCACTTATTAAGACTACAATACAAATACAAGTACTCTTTATTACACACCTCACAAAACATAGAGGAGAAATACAACGCAAAAGAATACAATTAGAGGTTAACAACAGGCCGTCTTGACTTGCCTAGTAAATCTAATAAACTTGTATTAAATGGTAAAACACCCCGACAAAAGTAGCTGCAGGTCATGATGAGACCCTTATTTGACAAGTTATATAGAAAATGCTTATTAAATTGGACATAACTGTAAAACTGCTGAGAGTCAGGAGTTCTAATGAAAACTGGATATCTTGGAGACTTCTTTTTAGGTATACATCAAAGATAGGTACCTACTCAAATCGGTTGTCGCGTTTGAGAGTTACGATGCCATAGACAGACACAGATAAACATATATTATATACATATATACATATCGCTGGCTCAGTATTACAGGTTTTTGTTTGACTTTTGACGTGTTCAAATTTGAACATTAAAATTTAAAATTGCCCTGAAAATGTAACATAGAACCCTGTGAGATTGGGCGAGCGATATGTTAAACTTATAATTATATAACACCCCTTTTTAGGGTTCCATACCATACCAACAAAAACGAAACCCTTATAGGAACACTTTGTTGTACGTCTGTCAAGACCTTAAAAAATAAAATAAATGAATACTAAGGGTCAATTTTACACAAATCGACCTAGTCCCAAATTAAGATATGCTCGCACTATAGGTATTAGACGATGATATACATAATACCATATAAATACATATAACGTCCATGACCCAGGAACAAATATTCGTGTTCATCACACAAATATTTCTAGTCCTTGCCGGGATGCGAATCCAGGACGGTCGGGTCAGTAGGCAGGTGGACTACAATGTGCGTCATCTGCGTCGTCAACCTTTTTCTCAGGAACGCGTGGACTTATCAAGCTGAAATTAATATCAATTTTTTAGCTCTGCTACTCACTTGATCGGAATCAAGACATGAAAGATGGAGATGCGTTTATGCTGTAGTTATTGATGCTGACAAGGGAATGAAATCCTATAGTTACTTCCCGTTGACCTACATTAAATCTACCAGGAAGCAACATTATGCAGCACTAGGAACTAAAAAGGTCCGAAACCCGTAGCCGTAAATTACAACTGTAAGAACTGTATCCCAGGTAGCAAACATGCTGTATAAGAGCTTATACAGCCATTATAACTCTAATTTCAGCTGTTTAAAGGTTGTATAATTGCTTATGCAGCCTGTGTGCCACTTAGGTAGTGTAGTAGTTTCATTTAATTTCATGGAAAATATATCTTTTCTGTGTTTACAAACTTAATTGCAGTTGGTAAACAAACCCCGATATGGGGGACAACTCCCAGTATATTATATCGCTAGAGCAATAAATGCAGTGCTGTCATAGTTTTTACGGAACTCTGCACACCAATGTGCGAGTCCGATTAGAAATTGACCGGATAATTTTGTCAGGAGTTAAAAATTAAACGCACTTGCGCGCTTTCACTACTAGGACTTCGTAGCGCTACGCGCAGCAGGAATAAAAGGGTATGTAGCAAAACTTGGTACAAGAAGAGTGTCTAACGATTTGAAAATCAGTTTCATTCATGACCACGACAACCATTTAGCATTTCATCACAAACGTAATATATACATCGACATCTAATTGAAATTACTTCACATGCAGAAATATGGAACTTGAGCAACAAGTGAAAATTGTGGTTGAGGTTCTGGTGCGATCTGCGGCATGGTTGCGTTGTCTTTGCAGATTTAACGGCGAAAGACCCGATTTCTGTACACTGTAAAATTGGGATTAAAAATATAAATTCTACTGGATTATTTATGGAAATAGATGTCATCTTTTCGTAATTATTATGGCGACAACTAAATTTTATGACTGCAATTGTGAAAGAAAACCTTTTATCTCGATTCAAATGAGCTCGCGGTTACAGACCGGTAAACCGTTTGGAAATAAGTAAGGCATGTATTTAACGCGGCGACAAATTAATCAGATTTAGGGATTTATAAAAAATTAAAGGGGATAGCAAAAATAATAAGTTGGCGACTAATTGCGGAGACTATTAAAGTAAAAAGTAGCAGCTAAGTAATCAATTTTCGGCTTTGTTTCAATATAAACTAGCATCGAGTTATTGTTTTGGCGACTGAATTAACTAATTAAGCGGAAACATGACAGCGGATAAAAAGTTGAAAATGGCCTACTCTAATTGTTCAATGGAGATTACATATAAAATAAATCAAGGTCATAAAAAAAATACTTTGTGCGACAATTTAAGAGCTTTAATCAAAGTTGAAAATTGCATGTATAAATAATAGTTTTGGTCTATACTTTTATTTAGTGGCTCTGATTTTGGTCAATTTTTCGTCAGGTGTGATGTCATATTGACACCTATTTTTTATGATTCTATCGTATAGAATACGTTAAAATAAACGTGTTTTGTATGGACAACTTTTTTCTAAACTTAATAATTACCGAGATATGGACTCCTAAAACCGACAATATTTTTTTGGATATTGTGTCAGACTCTGCCTTAGCTCCGGCGCTGCGGGAAGTGCAGCCCTTCCGCCCTTGCGTGGCAAAGCACGGTCGCCGGTACTCCGTTCCGCAGCTTCGGCTTGTTGGTCGCCTTCGGCGACCAGCCTCAGCCGCTCCGCTCCGCACGGCTCCCGAGCTTTGTCACGGCGGGCGAGGGCTGCTCTCCCTCCGCGCCTCCGGCTTTTTATATACACTCTAGGGGTAGGGCAGACAAGACCACGTGGAATCGGGGTTGACAGCTTCGGTTCTGAGGCAAGTCTTATGATAATGCAATGCTTATTTTAGCGTAGCGTGTTTTAGCTAGATTCGGACTAAAATAAGCGTGTTTTGTATGGGCAAAACATTTTTACCTAAAAAACGCTTATCGCCGTTTTCATTAAATTATGGTTTCGAAAACTAAAAAAATAACTCCCCATTACTTTTATATAGTACCCATTTTAATATTTAAGCTGCCAGCAAATCAAAGCCCAAAATGCTTTTTTAGATGGAGACCTGTAGTTGCCACTAATATAAAGTTTGTTATCCTTCTGCTAATATTAGTCGCCAAGTCATTATTTATAGTACCTCACCTATGATTTCAGTAATCTTGTTTATTATTTCTGCTACCTTAAAGTAGCTGCCATTATTTGAATTTTAAAATATCCTTAGTTTAAAGCTCATTTAATATAAATGATTGCCAAAATATTTAATCGCTGACAAGTTATTATTTTAGTTGCAAATAGTTTGCTGCTCTTTAATTTTTCTGTCGCCGCGAAAATAATAAGCCAATAAGTAATACTTATATCGCTTTGATTTGTCATATTTACCTGACAGGAGATGACATTGGCATGTAGGTGCGAAGGATGCTGCGAAGTGAAGGAGCGATAGGGCGAGGGCGGGGTTGTGAGAGCGGGGCGCGCGGGACGGAGGCGGGCGGGTGAAGCGCGCAGGCCGAGCTCGCGAGCCGGTCGCGGGCGGCACGTAACAAGTGAAGCGCGCCCGGGAGCAACAGTCTGCCGGAGCCCGGCCACGCGGCCTGACACACCACAACAAGTGTCGCGCCCTGGCTTCTCTCGCGTAAGTCTGACACAACTGCTCCTCCGCACATCTGGGGCCGCGCCGCTCCCGCGCGACGCCGCCGCGGACCGCGCGCCGCCGCTCCACTCTATAGGTACCTATACCTTCGCCATCAATACAATGGTTTACCTGTTGCGCGTATGACGAGAGAAAAATCGCATATTAATCCTTTAATACCCGACGTGTTAGCTCTGCGAAAACGATTAGCAAATATTTGTGAGTAGGAGCGCGCTTATGTGTACGGTAATGGCGCTTTGCCCTGTTGCGCCATGTTCAATTAGCTCGCGTGCTCGCGTTACATTTCGGCTCAATATTATTTGTTAATTACGACGAGGGGGGTTTGTCTTAATTGTTAAACCTACAAACATTGACACATTGGGGTTGTATAATTTATATTGAAATAGGCACGTACTTAATTTAGGCGCCTCATTTATATAAATAATACCACCTTCATACAGTACATCATTGTTATACCTATTTCTTTAAAACGCCTTATTTGCTCTGTAATACTTTTTGGAAGGGCAAAATTAAAAATATGCAGCTTCTTCTTAATTAATAGTGCTGTTTTGGGTATTTTATATATACAAGCTAATATGTACCTTTTTAATCGGCGCTGCCAATCAATTAACGCGCTTGTTCTAAAACAATGTCCCTTTGTTTTGCTTATTCAAAAGATAAACTCTACAAAATGAAATCTAACAAATGGAAAGCAGCGGATATTAAGATACGTATCTCTAAAATCTCAACAAAATGCAAAGCTGAGCAAGCGACATCGGAAGGCCAAGAGATAGAAACTCGTGCACCGAAACGAAAAATTGAGGAGAATTATCGAAATACTTCGTAATTCTAATTGATTGACTGTACACATAATACGATTTGCAAAACTAACAAATGAAACGCGCTTAATATAGTGATTTGAAAATAATTTAAAATCGTAATACTTATACTAACCTTTGTAAGTCCACTTGGATACACTTACCCGATACTTACCTGAGCAGGTGAGACGGTACATAATTTTCTAAAATGAATGGACTAGGACATATATAAAATGCTATTAGAGATAGCATAGCTGTTGATCGATAAGTCTTCAATAATTGGTTTCTGGATCAATTTCCATCGACTGTTATTATAATAATGAGGCCGATTTTAATCGCGTATCGATTGCGGGTGCCGCACTTATTATGAACAGTCAGCGAAATCTGAATCATGCCTTTTGCGATTTCGAATCGGGGATTGAACAAAAGTAATTACAGTTATTCAGTCTCCCGTTTAGGCCGTAACTTGGGAGCATACTGCTAATGCCGCCCGGGTCGACAGTAAAAAGGTAACGGCCAGCGATGGGAGCAATGACGGAGAAAATAAAATCTCCTTATCGTTGCTGTTTGACGGAAATGCCGTCTGAGCCTCTCGGGCCTACCTGGATTTACACTTTGAAACTACATCACATTCTATAACAATCGATTATATATAATAAGCTCATTCAGACTATTAAACTTATCTAGAAGTTGATATAATAAGTCTTTAATTTTGTAGTGGTGTGTAGTTCCTTAGATTTTCTTTATTGTAGCAATTCGATTGTACAATAATTGCTTAATTAAATCACTTGACGGTGTGTCTACGACGTCGATAACCTATAAAACGGGTTGGGGCGAGTTGGCCCCTCAGTCCACATGGTCATTACTTTGTAATGTCCACTCATTTTAAGGGACTCGGCCCAGAGATGATGTTTAAGAGTGGGGAATGAGATTTTAACGATTCATTTGCTTCCAGCGCTTTCGTTTTTTATTATGAACCCAAAAGGCGCAATTTTATAGTCATAAAGCAAAAGATCATTTCGTCCGGTGTTGTGCAATTTATTACAAGTACCCACACAAAGTACCTACGCTCTAAGATATTTATACAATTGAATCCGACCGAGTTGTATCCGAGTTGTTGTGTTTTATGATGGCATTTCTTAGTCAACTTTCGAAATCAAACTGGTAAAGTTATTGAGTGTATAATTACATTGGACATAAATGTCAAAGCGAACCACCTTATTATTTATTACTCGTGGCCGTAACATAAACTTACCGTTTATTACGAAGCTTTCCCTTTATCTTATTCATGTATAACAATTATTTACACAATACAAATGAAAAATATTGATATATTAGATACAAAAGAATTCAAGACCGTAGATGGATCCATCTTTCGATGTTATCGCATTTAAAGAACATTTGGCCTAAACCCATTTTTCTATTTGCCAGAAATCCGATAAGAATGCGAAAAGTCAAACGGGAAAGTGATGATTTTGCAGAATATAACATCGTACCCATTCGCCAGGTCGTAACTACTGGATGCTGAAGAATGATATTGCTTACGGAACACTATTTTCCAATTTTATGGATAGAAAAGGATAACGCACCTACACGTTCCTAATTTCGTGTCGCAGCTTTTTGATTTAGGGGGTCGTATAGGGACGCAGAAGCGTGGCGCTCGGGTAGTGTTTGGGCGGTGACAGTATTTTTGTAAGAGTTGGATCCAGTTTTTACGGGCGTTCGGCACGCCTCGCCGCTCGGCCCGCGGCGCTCTCTATGATCAGTGTACTTTTGTCGACTCCAATCGAAAACCAGGTGTATTTACTAGCCTTTTACTTTAATCGACTACCTATAAGTGCTTGTGTAGTGATGTAGGTGACCCGTGAGATTTTGTGTGAGTTTATGAATTCATCATCCTCCTAGCCTTTGTCCCATTTTTTGAGAATGAATTCTCAATCGGGGTCGGCTACCTAAATCCCAAGATGTGGCGTAGGCACTAGTTTTTACGAAAGCGACTGCCATCTGACCTTCCAACCCAGAGGGGAAACTAGGCCTTATTGGGCTTAAGGTGGTTTCCTCACGATGTTTTCCTTCACCGAAAAGCGAGTGGTAAATATCAAATGAAATTCCGTACATAAGTTCCGAAAAACTCATTGGTACGGGCCGGGTTCGAACCCGCGACCTCCGGATTGAAAGTCGCATGCCCTAACCACTAGGCTACCACCGCTTCTAACCTAAAGCCTAACCTAACCTAACCTTGTTCAGAATGTCAAGTCCCAAGTGAAGTAAGATTGATATTAGAGTTAGGTAGGTACTAGGTAGTTATTAATTTATTTATTTATAGGAACTTTACAATTTTCTTAAATCTAATACACTGTCCCACAAAACCAGTGGCTGGTTTGACTGTAGGATCATTGGTAGGGAATCTCTATTTAGGTACAAAGTATGTATTTACGGTAGTAATGTGAAAAAGTGTTTTTTTAACATTCTCTTGAGTTTGTTTTTATTTAGCTCTCGTCGTATTTCCTCCGGTGAACTATTTATTAGGTACGGAATCCGTTTTTTTAGGGTTCTATCCCCAAAGTAATTGTTTACCCTTGGTACCAATAGTTTACCGGAAGTCATATAGACTTGGTGTTATGGATATGTTGTACCTACAGGTTGGATTATGGATGCTTCTGAGCTATACTCTTGGTGGCTATGGTTATTAATGGCAAGAAGGTATTTATGTTTTAAGCTAACCGGTAAAATATTGCAAATTTTAAATAGTTCTTTATAGTCAGATCTACATTTATTTTTAGTTATTTACTAGGAGTTTCAAGAATCTTAATTGAATGTTTTCTAATTTATCTATATTAGTCTTAGTTGTGAGTCCATAGCTGTCAAGAGCATAGCCCAAAATAGAGTCTACTAGTGACATGTACAAACACCTAAGGGTACGTGCTTACCGGTACTCTATAGCTGAAATGTACAAATTTGCCTAATAGAAGTCTCAATTTTTCATAAATAAAATGTATATGGGAAGACCAGGAAAAGTGTTCGTCTACTTTCATGAACCGACGATAGACGAGTACGACCAATGGGATTGTCGTTTTGAGTAGACTCTAGTAAAGCAGGACATGAGGTACAAACATTGAGTTGATTTTCGTCATGATATTGATATCTAAAAAAAATTGTATGCGTGTCAACCATCATTTGACTAATGATATGTAAGAATAGAATTTGTTGTTTAATTTACCTTATTAACAAAGTTTGTTTTTGTATTACATCCCGCGAAATTGCACTGTAACTAATGGACATACAGAAAGTCATACAAACCCACGTATGTAAATTGTCATGCAAATAAATACTTCCGATTGCCAATAATTGCCAATTTCCAATTAAATATTATATAAATTTTGAAGGTACTCGCACATTAATCAGCCTTCGGGAGCTTTCAGATAGATATATACATATTCCACTTTGCGAGGTAAATTTTCAATTTGCGGTAGCTTTGGCTACACTGTTTTGAAATCCACTGCTCATATTGAATTTAACATTTTCAGTCTAGACTAGCTAGACTAATAATACCGGCAAATTGCTGGATTAGTTTTGAACCTTGCATATTTTTCAGCACTTGTGCGTATTTTCATAGCAATACCTATACTTATCTACTACAAGTAACGACTGCGTAGGATGAAGCAACTGAAAATAACTATAGGTATGTGTAGGTGTAGACAATCAACACCCTTGTCAGGTTAATTCCTATTTTACATACCTAGATTTTAATCCATCTTCAAAAACAAGGAGTTTTTCGGGATTTTTTCAGTTTGTCGGGATGTATTTTGTTTATGTATACCTACGTTTCCGGATTACTCGAATACGGCTCGTCTGTTTAAAAGGATACTTTTCAGTTAGTCCCATAGTCATCACATCAAGTAAGGATGTAATCGGATCATGGTCAAATCGAGGTTACTCTTCAAATATTATGGCCCACACTGTTGAGATTTAGGCGTATTTTTAGACTTTTTAGTGAGACGTTCAGTTACCCACGGAAATCATAATAACTAATAGGCTTTGAAACAAGATATTGACAAAAAAATAAAGGTTTTATAATTATACATAATAAGTACGCAGTAGATACAACGGCACAGTCATACAAAAAGTGTATAATGACGTTAGTACATAATGACGTTAGTAATAAGGAACTCAATTGGAAAAAGCATGTCGATCACACCATAATAAAGGCTCTCAGAGTATTTGGGATGTGTAGATCAGCGTATGGTAAGACGTGGGGATTAAGTCCAAAGGTACTAAAGTGGATTTATACCATGATGGTACGACCAATCATCCTATATGGCAGCCTCGTATGGTGGCCAAGGACGTTGAGGAGCACATGCAGAGACGCCTTGACGAAGGTGCAAAGAACGGCGTGCATGGCTATAACAGGGGCGTTTAGAACTACGCCAACCGCGGCGCTAGAAATATTGCTAGATCTACAACCGCTACATATAGTGATACAGTCCGAAGCGCGCAAATCACTGCACAGGTTAAAAACAATGGACCTGTGGAGTTACTGCACGCCGAAGACTAAGCACACTAACATGGAAAGCAACAATTTTCTTGACAGAATAACAACCATGAGCTGCGATAAAATGCAGCCTAAGTTTGTATTCAATAGGAACTTCAAGGTACAAGTTCCAACGAGGGCGGAATGGGCCGAGGGTCGCGAGCCACCTACAGCAGATGGTGAGGACATTATTTGGTACACTGATGGATCAAAAATGGGATCAGGTACGGGAGCAGGCATTCATGCAAACGACTTCAATGCAAGTACAAGTATGGGAGGTTATGCGACTGTCTTCCAAGCGGAGACATACGCTATAATCGCCTGTGCCCAGGAGAACATAGATAGACTTACCAGAGGGAAGCACATCTACATACTCAGTGACAGTCAAGCGGCACTTAAAGCGCTAGGTGCGCCTAAAGTGGATTCTAGACTTGTGTATAATGGCGTCCTAGCTTTGAACAAGCTTGGAAGGCACAATAAGGTGCAACTGGTATGGATCCCAGGGCATGAAGGCTTCATCGGTAATGAAATTGCAGATGAACTTGCTAGAAAAGGGTCTGCGACAAGTTTCATAGGACCTGAACCATGTGTGGGTCTCTCGCAGGGAACCATAGCAACAGCCATCAAGGACTATGCCAAAAACCAGCACCAACAAGAGTGGAGGAAAATGGCAGGCTTGAGGCACTCAAAGCTATTCATGGAATGTATAGAATCAGGCTGGACCAAGAAATTATGGGACTACAGCAAAAGACAGCTCCGAATCATAACGGGGGTGTTTACTGGTCACTTTGGGGTCAAAGGACTATTGGCCAAGTTGGGACTGTCTGACAATACAGATTGTAGAATGTGTGGCGAGGAGGCAGAGACAATGAAGCACATACTGTGTGGATGTCATGCCCTCGCCAGACTCAGAATGAAGGAATTCGGTATTGGTTACCCAGAACCGAAGGAATTCCAGGCACTATCAACTGGTTCCATCATCCGATATATGAAGGTGGTGGAACAATCCTTTGAGTAGGCGCGATGGGGGTAACTACACAAAAGATCCCATTGGGTCGAAGTGTATCCGCAAGGACCCCTTCCTAATAAGATAAGATAAGATAGTACATAATGCGCATTGAAAATATTTTAAATATAATAACGCAAAATTTGGGAGAAGAAAATCTGGTCGTGATCGATCAACTAACCACAAAAACAACGAAGGCAAGCCGCGTGAAATGAGACACTTTAAGATTTTGGGGAAAATGAAACAACTTTCAAAATAGATGAACTGTTGAATCTCGTCGCACTCTTTCTGACAGATATCTTTTTTAAGCGCTAAGTCATGTAAACGACACTCTTTGGCAACTTGCGGAAAAAAGTTTTTCAAAGAGTGTTTTCAAGTTAGGGCATTTTACAATACTCAAAAGTATCAACAAGTACATTGTTTACTAATATAAATTTAGCCTACTTATATAGCTATAAATATTTGCTCGAGGACCTATCTAGTTTTGTCACTAAATAACGTAATGAAATTAAACTTATATAATGCTACCTAACTACAATTGATAGGTACAAAGGTTGGAGAAACAATTATTCATTTTTCCTGCAGCAAGGTGACGCTTTTTGGCACCTAACGAACTATTTGGTAATTTAAAGTGTCAAGTTAAAGGTTTTAAGCCCTAATTAGATGTATTTCCATCACTACAGTTGGATAACAAGTCATATTAGTTACCTGAAAAAATTTATATATTCTTAATATTCTAATGGTAAAAAAATGGGGCTTACAAGCATTTTTTTACTTACTAACCTTAGGTTTTCGCTTACCGCGACCATTCACCTATAATGTAACAAAAAGAAATGGCATATTCATCTGTTTTATATGAAAAAATCATATCATATTTGATACACCCTAAGGCCAAGCGCGCACTACGATTTTTTGTCGTGCGATTATTTTGTCGCAGAAATGCAACGTATGGGTTTACATGTCTGTGCGCGCATATACGAGAAAAAAATCGCAGCGATTTTAAAATTGTGATTTGTCACATTTTGCTGCGACGGCTCGCGACGCGATTGTCGCAAAAGTAAAATGCAGCATACGGAGTTGTATGGCCCCACGCGCACTGCGATAATAAATTCGCCGCGGCGGCGTCAGACGGTGTTCTGCTCTTCAAGCGTCAACATGTCGTCAGATCCTGCTTCTCCGATAGAGTCTCAAGACAAAACGGTAGACGTTGACCATTTAATTACGGAAATAGAAGGAAAATCCCCTTTGTGGGATAAATACAATAAAAATCATATAGCGATTGAAGACACGTTTGTTGGGAGGAGGTTTGTCAAAAGGTTATACCTACCTAAGGTACGAACTCTCCAACGACAAAAAGATTTTTATTTTTTTCTTCCTCCTACTCCTACGAAGGAGTAATAAGGCAAGACAAGCAACTTGTACGAAATCCATGCTGAGACTGAACAATTCATCGATTTTTTCAGCGCAGTGAATTTTCCGCGACATTTTTACAAAGCGATTCTAAAATCGAGTCGCATAAATAAAATCGTGGTGCGCGCTTGGCCTAACGGCACATCGGAAATTCTACGACTTAAAAGTAAGATGATAGAGCACTATTTACATGATAAGTGTATTTTATAGTAAGTAAACATATAGTGGCACCTCCAGGAACAATATTCGTTCAGTGTAGCTCGTCTCGATGCATTGTAAACAGTCAACAAACAATCAGTTCAATGGAAATATTTAGTATGCAGATCGCTTCCACAACTTTGATATAGGTTATATTATAAAGCTTTTGAATTTATTTCGTTTTATACAAAAAGTTTTGTAACAAAAGGGACTGGCATTAAGCAAATTTTATTACGTTTATACAGAACTTAGCTGAATAAAGAACGGGGGAACTCTTCCAAGTGTTCAATAAGCCGGGTTGTAAACAAACGTCTTTGTACATGTACATTTAAGTATTTTAGGGAATACACTATAAATCAAATTTGCATGGTCGGCTTGTGGCTACAGATTAGTATTTCTTCATATTAGTGTAAAAAACTAATCACGCATGTACCTATATCCATACTAATATTATAAATGCGAAAGTATGTCTGTCTGTCTGTCTGTCTGTCTGTCTGTTACCTCTTCACGCTAAAACCGCTGAACCGATTTAGATGAAATTTGGTATATAGATAGTTTAAGTCCCGGGGAAGGACATAGGATACTTTTCATCCCGAATAAATTTAGTGTTCCCGTGGGATGAGCGGGTAACACCGCGGGGCACAGCTAGTACGTTATATAGGTACTTAACCTATTTTTAATATTGTTTTTGTTACCGCTCAGGCATAGGGGCATTCAGACACATAGCGTGTCTATTCAAGTTCGATATTATTTTTCTACGACCAACTAAGCAAGTTGAAAGAAATAATGCGATGTAAGACTCCAGGGAATCCCATGTAAGAACCGATGCCAATTGACTACCTAAATACGGATATAGAAAAGAATGCTTTGTTGAACTTCAGAAATCTTTTCTTACTGCTATAAAAAGGGTTTTATCGCCGCTGGGTCAGCAAAGTGTATGTAAATGAGAGCGCGCCGAGTTTTCACGATAGAAATAAAGGGAAATTGCCGTTTTGGGTGATATAACTCAAAAGATTTAGAAGGTTCGCCCATATTGCGGCTCGGAACAAATCTAAGGGCAATTAGAAAGCCGTTCAAACCGACGTCAGCTAGCTGCCCGCAGCTCACAGCGGTGCCATACCGTATGGACCGGGACGGCTACGCCGGAAAATCGATACGACTCGTTGCTGCTCACAATGGACCAAGTATTCACAGACGCTGGAATGAGATGAACTTAATTATACTAACAGGAGTTACGTTAGCGAGATTAGCACGTTTTCGAACTGTAATTATCGAAAACTTTATAATTCAGCTGCCCAGCCAGTTGTCGAGAGCTTTTTATTTGAATCGAAACCGTTAATTCCATCGAATGAATGTGCAATGAACATTGAGCACCGTAAACCGATGACGGCTAGGTAGTATCGATCGACCTACGTGTATTTTCGGACGCATCGGCCAGACGCCCCGGGCAAGCGACTTTTCGCTCGTAATCGACTGAATATCGAATCCGATTCCAGTGATGTTTGATTATACCGAAGAGCCTTGTACCTACCGATCCGTCGTCACTTTGAGGCTTGTTGCCCTGATCTGCCCCGAGCTTAGACTAAAAACATTAATCGTACTCTCGCGAGACGTCAGAGGGATTAAAATTTACCGAGTGACAGATGCCGTGCTGAGACAACAGTGATTAAACTAGTCATTAACGAGTTAGAGCGCTCCTTGACTTTATACTAGAATATATCACAGAATGCTAATAGCGAAATGGTGAAACTGGAAGAAGAAAAACCACAAATGCTCAACATTAAGCCTCGCGTGGCATGTTGCAATCTCTTTTAGTTTCGCGTGTCACGAACACGGTCGAGATCATTCCCTGATACTGTTAGCAACTTGTTATGTGGTTGCTGTTCGCAGCGTGGCCGTATAATTAAGCCTGAAGTAGACAGGTGAACTTGTTACTGATAAAGGTCTAGTTCCGTCTAGCCGGAGCCTAGTATTTCACTCTTAGGTCTCGTAGACAAGAGTGCCTAGTTTCCGCGTGTTATAAATATTAGCGCCTGTTAAATCATAATCATAAATATTTTACTGTGTAGTTGGGTCTGATCATTTATTCAGTGCAGAGGAGTGGAAGTAAAGCCCTCCAGTCGAGTTCGGTCGTTAAACTAAAGCCAACAGAAAGTAAAATTATGAAATTCTCATTACTTAATAGGCCGACGAGTTACCTTCTTAATCGTGCAAACTGCTTTTGAAGTATTTAAGCTAACAGCCTTATCGTTGATAGCTACAGATTACGACTACAGCGAGACTAATTGCCCGATCTCTCGTCGATCCAATAACAAATGTTTCTCGTCCCGCTCCACGGTTTATTTTATTAACTTCGACGCTTTTATTATTTCAACGAATGGCTTTACCTACAGGATCGTGGGCCCATTGAAAACAAGTCGTAATTAGCTCACCACTTCCCGTGTTTATTTGTACATTGTTGATGCCATATAGAATCTTGACAATGATAAAATGTCCTCGATATCCCATATCAAATGTTCACGATGTTCCGTACAGTAAGGCTCTGTGTAAACACTTAAGAGTAGGTAATATCTATCGCTCGCTGCTCGTCAGAACACACATGAGCGTCTACAAACACACGCGAACAACAACAATCCACTCTATTTATTACAATAACACAAACCCACAGTCACAAGATACATCCACGCCACTTGGTCGTCTCCCATTAGCATATTTTATCCTCACAGAATAATGTTTAAGTACATAATTATAATGGTTTTGTAAATATAAATAATAATGAGGACATCCATACATTGTTAAAAATAAAATTTCTCCGTAATGACCTAAGACTCTCAAATTCTGTCTGTAGGCGAGTGTTTCTAAAAGGATAAATTTAATTTTTGTAGCGTCAACGGTGCGCTGGTGAATCAAGGGTCTGAGTGGAGGGTAGGCAAATAAGAGTGGGGAGAGGGCAGTAATTGAGGCGTCGGCCCGCGGCCCGCGGCTGCTGACGTGCCACGCCGGCAATAGTTATTTGTTATACAAGGGGGGAAAGTTGTATTTTACCCGCGAGTGTTTATTTGAAACACGAGCTAGCGAAAGGATCCTATGATTGACCACGAGCGAATCGAGTGGTTCAAAATAGAATCCTGAGCGTAGCGAGTGTTTCATTACACGAGACGTAAAATAACTTTTCGCCCGAGTATAACACAAAACTTTTCACCTCACTACAGCGAGGAAAAAAGAATAAGGGTTTGTACTATATCTTTGAAAAATAACTGCAATAATCAACCAATTTGCCATTTATTAAAACTAAGGTCTAATTAGCTTTCATGTAGGTATTTTAAACGGGATTTTTCAGAAAATAAGCTCATGTCAAATTTTACTTTAGCTGCGTTGAAACGTCAAAACTCTTTCTCCACATGTGGATAAAAAGCGATTTTCTCAATAGATATCAAACAAACAAACTGGGCTTTCCGAGCTAGTGAGGTGAAAACTTAATTACTTACTCGACACACATGATTTTTTTCAACCAATTGTAGAAAGGAGATAATGCTCCTAACTAACGTGAGTTATAATAAGTATACAATGCGAATTAAAATTAATTATCAAATTTCAATTATTTATCTGCTTTGCCCAAAGGTTGACTGGCAGAGAATGCCTCATAGCATTAAGTCCGCCTTTTGTACGATAAGTTTTCTTTTGTGCAATAAAGATTAAATAAATAAATAAATATATAAATGCGGCATATTCGTCTAGGGTGGCATAATCTAACAGTGCAGCAGCAATAGGCAACACTCCCCGTTCAAGTTACGATAAGTCGAAAATAATATTTTGATTTATTAGATGTGATAAATAAATTTATCCAGCATAGTACTGCACAATATCTACTTAAAGCTTATGGTGATATCATTATTAAGTGCCTGTTCCCAATTGCTTCACACAGTTACCGAGAGAGAAATATAAGATTAGTGGAGTTTAGGTCAGTTATTAATAAACGAAATATGTACGTTTATACAACTTATACAACAGTTCATTCAACAGTCAGAACGTTAGAAATAATTTATATGATTACATCATTTATATGAAAACAAGTCCTAATCAGTTTTGTGATGTATATAAATACAATTAAGACTGGTTTTCGTGTACCCATTTCGTATTCCGTTGATAACTTGATAAGTGAAACTGACTTAAATATGCAATTTTCGTGCGTGACTGCCCCAAGGCCGCCGACAATAGATGTAGCTCAACCCTCACCCGACTATCACCCTTTAGTTATTTATACATACCTTGCCCAGCCTTTTACCCAGCATCGTGTGTATGTATGAAACTCACTGTGGTCGTTACTTCTAAGTGAAAATCGTGATTATTTGAAGTGTTGGACAGGATAACTTGATTCCATGTAAATTTGTTGCTGACCATACACATTTCATGACATTACTAGATGTCCTTTTCCTTTTAGTTGGTCTATCTTATCGGATAAATAAATAGATCGGATAAAGAATAAATCAGACAACCTCACACACATCGACCTAGTCCCAAAGTAAGCTCAAGAAGGCTTGTGTTATGGGTACAGTAAACGGCGATAAAGAATGCACATCGGCAATCATCGCATTTCCGAATACAAACGAATGCCAATTTCCATGTACATCAATTATTAGATTAATCGTTCATCAGAATTTGAATTTAGAACTAAGTACTTTATTAACCCCCGACGAAAAAAGAGGGGTGTTATAAGTTTAACATGTGTATCTGTGTATCTGTGTGTCTGTCTGTGGCATCGTAGCGCCCAAGCGGATGGACCAATTTAAGTGCGGCTTTTTTTAATCGAAAGACTTACCCGTCGAGATGGTTCTTAGCTATGTTTGGTAGAAATAGGACCAGTAGTTTCCAAGATATTCAGCTTTATTTAGAACAAGTGACGAGATCTCAGCTAATAATAAAGTCAATAATTCGAAATATTGGCTAAATGTTAAGTTTTATTAGCATTTTCTATATGACTCACTAATTGAGGGTCTCATGATGACCAGGTAGTTGTTACTGGATCTCAGCTAATATTGAAGCTAAAGATTCCAAATTTTGGTTAAATGTTAAGTTGTATTAGCATTTTCTATATCACTCAATAAATGAAGGTCTCATGATGACCAGCTAGTTGTTAATGGATTTCAGCTAATATTGAAGCCAAGGATTCCAAAATTTGGTTAAATGTTAAGTATTATTAGCATTTTCTATATCACTCAATAAATGAAGGTCTCATGATGACCAGCTAGTTGTGAAAGGATCTAAGCCAAGAATTTCTAATGTTGGTTAAATGTTAAGTTTTTAATAATTAGCGTAATCAACAGATTAATAAATTTTTGACAGTACAATAATTTGGTACCTTGGAGCTGAAGATGGCCGTAGGAACTCCTAAACAGCACAAGATAAACCCATGGTGTTTGGGCTCGTCTGATTGTTCTTGATGAGCAATTAACATTTGTGTAAGAAAGTACAGTCAATAATAAAACCGAGTCTCAAAAAAACTTTTTTGACAAAAAACTCATTATAGGTAATTTCTGTCACAGTACTGGGTCACTATTTGAATTATTATTAGGACTATTGAACAGGTTCCTTTGATTGAGGTCACAAATAGCAACACCCTGCAAAATTTTAACGCGACTTAATGACACGAAAGCTTTAGCAAAAGTACTCTTGCCTAAGTGAATAACAGCTTTTTAGGATTTTGTAGTTTGTGTCAGTCTGTCCACAGCTTAGCTCAGAGACATAGTGGTTGAATACATTTTTAAAAACATTTTTTGTGTACTGTGGGAGGTGTAACCCTGGTAGAGGAATATTAAAAGAAGATAGGACTTGGTTTGTAATTTTATTATTCGTACAGCCACGATACAGAGCTAAAACATGAATGCCCGGCCCTCTTGGTGAGTGACAGAGACGGCCATAATTCTAAATATTTAAATATATTTTTAAATAAAAACCTAGTGGCCAGTTCTGCTGTCATAGACCAAGTAACACCTTACAGTACCTTCCCTACACGTAACAAAAGTGGGGATGTTTATCCCATGGTGTGGGGTATCGATGATTAGGTCTCTCAAAACTAAGTCAAGTTACCTAGCACCAACTGCAAATTTTTATGGAGCTAAGTAAGCCACCCGTACCTACTATTTGGATCAAGTAGAATAGAAACCTGGTTCTGTTTTAGGCAATAAGTAGCAGGTTCTGCGACTCATGCAGTGCATTTAAAGTATATATTTTGATTGTCTTGGCTAATAACATCGCCATTTTGCCATTATAAGCATTAACTAGTCTGATTTTTAACGATTCTTTCCCAGAATGTTGCTTCAGGCTATTGAAATCAAAATATATCCTAACTTCAGTCTTAGAGAAGACGGCATTCATTACCACTGGCTTGGGATCCTGTTGTACCACTGTACCTACATATGGTCAAGGATCAAGCTCGACGAAAGATTGAAAACCCTGGACCTTAAACGGTGTAAAACAAAAATAGTGTCAAAAGAAGAAAATTACGGGACGAAACTTCTGCTTGTTTAAAAAATATGAAATAAAAATAAAATTTAAAATTTAAAAAACCCCCGACATGACAACCAATAAAAAGAAAGAAATAAAATCTACGAAATGTGCCTATACAATGAACAGTAGAAAAAGAATCCAAGCTTCGTTGCGTCGGGGGACCGCTAAGTACTAGGGTTCTTTTCTCAGTTTGCAAAAAAGGAACCCTTATAAGATCACTGTTGCTGTCCCTCGGTCCGTCTGTCCGTCTGTCCGTCTGTTTGTCTGTGTGTCTGTTAGTCTGTTTGTCTGTCTATCTGTCCGTCTGTCCGTCTGTCCGTCTGTCCGTCTGTCCGTCTATCCGTATGTCCGTATGTCCGTATGTCCGTCTGTCCGTCTGTCCGTCTGTCCGTCTGTCCGTCAGTCCGTCTGTGAAGTCTTTTTCTCAGGAACGCGTAGTGGTATCATGCTTAAATAAAAATAAAAAAAGTATGTAGGTCTGAAATCCCTTTAAGCAGGGAAAAAAGTTCTAAGTCAACGCTATCGAAAGATAAATTTGGAAAGAAGCAGCATCATGTAGCCCAAGTAGCTAAACACAAAAGTCCAAAAACGTATTTTTTTCTGATTATAAACTTTTATTTTTTCTGATTATAAAGTTTTATATTTATGGTAAACTTACCTCGACCCATGTCGATATATGGGGTCAATAGTTTACTAGTAGCAAAGTTAAGTTTGTCCTGTTTATCTTATTCAGTCATCTTTTCGTTAGAACAATATTCAATGATCTCATAGTTTATACGGAACCCTCGGTGCGCGAGTCCAACTATCGCTAGATCGGATTTTTTTCTTTCTTCCTATTACGGATTGTGAACAGCTTGGTCTTTGCATCTTCCGATGTTTTCGACACAAGGTATGCCGCATACTGTATGCGGTAGTAGCATAAGTACCTATACACTTTCCAATTTGACAAACACGCGATGAATCAAATTGAGCACTAACTATAACATTGTGTGTACTAGTTTTATTTTTATCTGTGTGATAAAGTTTAAATATAAATAAGTATGCATTTAGTCTGTTATTTTAAACGAATTAAACTTTATTTCAATGTATATTCTCATAATGATCCTCGTGTTTTACTGAAGTTTCCAGGGAAGTTTATGAGCGCATATCGGTTTCACGTCTCTCATAAAAGTTTAGAAAGCAATTGTTGTCGAAACAGAAGTACTTGCCAACAATACGAGTATTACTTTTAAGCACTTTACAGGTTAAGAGCTCGCTCGCCCTCGGAAGTGGATACGATTTGACATATCTCACGTACCTAATTATACTACCTACCGTAAACTGGACGCGCACATATATCTGAATAAGGTACATATAGAATATAGCAAGTAAGATAAGATGTAATATTTTCTTCGGTTTCCGCGACTGTCACACATTTAAATAAAACAATTTAAACGGATTATATCGCGTATATTAATTATTTGAGCCTCCCTGACGTTTCAGTACCTTTACAGATACCGTTGTCAAACCGTTGAAACGTCAGGGAGGCTCAAATAATTAATATACGCGATATAATCCGTTTAAATTGTTTTATTTAAAACATAAGATGTATTTAAATGTTTACACATTTGTACGTGCAATTTGTATGTAAACTTCTCTTAAAACAGACATTTAAAACATTAAAGTAAAAAGATAGTAAGTTTTTAATAAAACCTTTTTGGTACAACTTAAAAACTAAACGTAAGGTTTTCCGATAAAAAAAAAAATCTTACCGCCCTTAGGGCGAAATTTAGGATTTACTGCCCGCTGTTCTAGCATGTGAAACCATGATTTACGAGCACTTGTGCGTTTTAAGTGCCGTTTTAGAATTTAAAAGTAGGTACAGAAGGCAAGGTACTCAATTGTAGGTGTCTGATGTAGCGACTGAAGACTACTCATGATATAAGAAAATAAGGTATGGCACTCCGGAATGACAGGCCAGACTTTTGACGTCATCACGCTATGATTGGTCGGTTCTTTTAATCCGTCTCTGTGTTGCCAGTGAGTGCATGGTGTATAATACTCCCCGATTACCTTGTTACCTGTTTGAATCTCATGAAATCGTGAGTGTTTTAAATCAATGATTACGATAAAATAAAACTCAGTCAAAGAACATGACAATCGTAATGTAAAAATACATGATTATTCTTTTTGTTACCATAAAGAGGCAACTAATCAGTGATGAAGAAGTCTCACTGGCCGGAGTGCCTTATTTTCTTATACCATACCATGATACTACTGTAGGCACGAATGTCTTGATTCGTTCGGAATGACACGACTCATATCAAGTCTTAAGTGGAGTGGAACTGAGCTGAGGATACACGTGTACCTACATTATTATGTGACGCGGGTACCCTGTTATATACCTTGATTTAGCACAGATATTAATAGACTGCGTCGAATGTTGCTATTGTGGTGTTGTCTTGAACACGATAGTGGTCTTCAATAGATATATTGAAGACCATAACTTGATGTAAATGTGTGTGAATTTTCGTAAGTTATACTTTAATTATCTCTTTTTTTGTCGGGGGTGAAAAAAAGTTTTTGTGACTACTCATGTATTTCTTTTTCAGATTGTCACATTTTCCTGCTTCTGAAAACTTGTACCAGGTAAGCTGCAATATCAAATAAGAAAATACTAATAAGACTGACTATTAAGGAAACCACTAAAATACGACCAATTGTGTTTGTTTATGATTTAATTACCGGACAGCGGTTCCGGCAATCAACATAAATAATCGTTAAGCTGCCGTTTACTAGACCTACATCCAGCAAATGAAAAGAAACGAGACCCCGCTGTGTCGTATAAATAACAATGGTACTTCTTTAATTAGTACCGGAGTACCTAAGCAAACCTGTGTAAAATGAAAACTACAGCTTGGCACTAAAGCTTGGCCCTAAATCGACAAGACTACCGAATAGAGTCCCCATTTTAGTAATATCTAGGCTTGTACAGCTGATTCATGATTTTCATTTTTTGACATATTGTCTGATTTCCAGTTCATTTTATTTGTACCGAAACTCCTAAAATAGAAGATTAAGGCTGGATTTGAGTAAAATGTTATTCCGAGGAGAACAATAGTTCTCAAAAATCTACTATTTTGACAATTATTATCCGAGGATAAACGTTATTCTTGGAGTAAAAGTTTACTCGAATGCAGCCTGAGGGCCTAACCTTTATCTGACAGTAACTTCATGTGATGATGAAAAAGTAAGGTATATTCGTTGAATGAAAAGGTTCGTCACTTTTCGATTTTATGTGATGGTGTTAAATTCCAAAAGTTATAAACCTATTCATTCCGTGACTTTACATACGAGTATGGAATCAAGTAGGTATGACAGGACAGTTTTCATCATCAGACTATTAGTACTATCGATCGTTACAAAACATTGCACTATCGACGAACACAGTCATATTTCCGTTTAACGGGTTGCCCATAGTAACTTAAAACACTGTAGGTACCCCCGCAGTGTGTACACGTTGTTGTTAAAAACGAATTATAACCTGATTAAAAGTGCTGTTGCAAAATGACTCACACATGTTAGTTCACCAAAGCAAGTTTTAGAATCAATTTCACCATGTTCGATTGGCTATTGATTCAGCCTGTAAAACGATCGACATTGACAGCAGTCATCAGTTTTCAATAACTGTAAATGCTGTAAACACTGTTAATAATCAAAAGGTCAAGCTGAATAAGTATATAAATAAAGCGAGGGCTTCAGTTTAGTGAGTAACCATTTCTAAGCCCATCTGAAATACAATTTGCCACTGCCATTCGGGGTTGAATGTCTTCAGGGTTAGTCCATTGCAGAGCAGAGCCATTTCAACTATTTACCACTGACATTTCTCTAAGTTTCCACTAATAGAGCCGGTAATCTGTGCGGAGACGGACCGCTGGACGCTTTTCAACTGATTGTAAAACCAAGAGAGAGAGATTGAGGCTTGTGGGAATTTAAATAGAATGTTTGAAAGGACTAAAGTCGACGTCTTTGAATGACAAGAGACGTTTCTTTGTGAAATCTCATCACTATAGGTATATCTACTTTAGTGATGTGCTTTTGTGACTGTTAGATGAGATCTAATCTCACTAATATTATAAAACCGAAGTTTAGTGTGTGTTAATATTTCTTACTTCTTCACGGATTTACATGGGATTTGAAATAGAGATAGTTTATACCCTAACATAACACATGAGCTACCCGAAAAAGAAAAACAGTTCCCATAGTATAAAGTGTACCTATATATACGTTTTAACGCAAGCGACGCCGCGGGAAAAAGCTAGTCATTGTATAAAAATTGAACAAGTTTCGTTACTGGTGTATATCGCCCGAACAGAGGTAGGAAAAGTGTTTTCCTAAGGTCAAAAAGGGACTCGTTATCTGCGATCGCCACGTTTCCCTTGGAGACGCTTAATCTGTTCAATCTGGCATTAGAGTCGCAACCTCGGCCATTCTTTTCTAATTTATATCTGTATGGTATTCTGGGTCAGATTCAACGACTTGTCTCCGATCTGCTATGCGACCACTGTTCTACCTTTATTGCCCGTTTAGTATTATAAACACGTTTCTAAAGGAATCTACGGTCCCCTTCCTAAAGATACTGAACAGAAATTTATGTATAGGATACTCCTTTACGTCGAGATTGCGATCTTTGAAAAATATGTGAAACTATCGTCTTTGTATTGCCGGAAAATACATTCGAACCTTCTTGTAGGTACTTATTCTAGGTTTTCAACACGCATATATGATGGCGAGAATGACAGATGATTATTGACTTGACGACGCGGTTGGCGCAGTTTGTAGACACCTGCTTACTGAGCCAGCGGTCCCGGGTTCGAATCCCGGCTTGGGCTAATATTTGTGTGATGAACACGAATATTTGTGCTTGGGTCATGTTTATTCTATGTATTTTTTAAGCACATAACATATTTATCTAAATAAGGATGTATATCGTCGCATAGTACCCATAACACAAGCCTTCTTGAGCTTAATTTAGGACTGGGTCGTTTTGTGTGAGGTTGTCTGATATTTATATATATTTATATTTATTATGATTTTTAATAACCCTGACGGCTATTAATTCCATACTAAGTACGGGATAGTTTTTAAAATGATGACAATGATGGGAGTAGGCGACTATTTTAAGGATGGTCATGGTATTCTTTAACTTCACGTTTCGCGAACAGCACATGTTCTAAAGTAAATATTTAATATTTGAAAGAAAGAAAACGTTTATTCCAATAAAAGCACACACAGACAGGACATTATTGGCATAACAGTGTTCTATTAATTATCGTAGATGTTTTCAATAAGTCCAGCAATGTGTGCGTTAAAGAAAAAGGCTTTGACTCAGCATGGTGCTGCAATTCGTAAACAAAGCAAACTGCAACGCTGTTATTCTGTCAAAGCCTAACAGGGAGCCCGATTTAAAACAAAGCAACGCTACAAAACACAGCGACACCTGCTTAACATTTGCCATTGTACTTGTACTGAAATTATCACAAAAATGTCTAAAATGTCCTAATATTGTAATTAATTATAGATCAATGCATAATCGCCGTTACTGTGCACTGAATCGTTCTAAAAGAAATCGCGAAGCATTCGCAGCAAAGAGGCCCTTAATACAGATAATTGCTTTTAAGAAATTTGTATTAAGAACGACTTTTGAATCGTTTCGTTCATCAAATTCCATTAAAACTTTTTCCATTAAACATCTTACTTTAGTAAAAATGCTTTCATCTGACATTAAAGTAAATAATGGTATACGATTTCAACTTAATTACGAAATAGGAAACCTTGATACTTTTAATAGATTTATTCAATGTCGATATTAGATACTTAATTAATTCTATCGATGTTGATTTATTTCCGCGAGTGGCTTGATCGGCCGGGTTGTACTAATTTGATCTGGAAGAAACAAAGAACGAACTTTCCTTTTTTATTTATTATAGCCAAGAATTTGGTCTCAATTGCAACTGATGTTAAGAGACCAATAAGGCCAAAGACGGTGCATGCTTAGTGCTCACCCAGAAAATGTCTATTCACTCTCGACTTGAATGAAGAGAGGAGACTAGGAAAATGAGCGCACGAAGAAAGTTCCACTCTTTTGCTGTCGTGATAAGAAAAAAACCGCAAAGCGTTCCTAACAAGTTGTTAGGTTGGTACCGTGACACTGGCTCATTAATAATATTAGATTAAGGGCCAGTCACTCCAAACCGTCGTAATTGTAACATCCATTAAAAGTCGTTCATGTAATCGACCCTAAGGCATTAAAACGACCTTTATCAATTTTGTACTGATAGATACTGTTTGTATATAAAACAAATGGCGGTGTAATGAGAATCAGCTGTAAAATAAACAGAAATTAAAAACAATTCATTTAGATCGAAGCCCGATGTTTAACGCCCAGTGGGCTTGCCCGTTATCGGTACAGTGCTTTCAGGTTTATCCATTGAAAATGAAAATTATCTCCCAATTACCCAATCGGCAATTCGCAATTTAAATAAGGAAATTGTAACGGAAGAGATTTTCGTGTTGATCTCGAATGGGTTTCTGACAAAAATGTTAGTTTGTCTTTATAAGTAGGTATATCGGATATTTTAACTAGGGTAATTAATTGCGATGGGGAGTTTACGAGTCTGGAAATCGAAGGGTTTTCCTAACATGTGTCTGCGGCTAGATAAAATTCTGCTTATCTTTTGGGATCGCGCAGTTTTTGGATTCAAAGGTTGTTTCAAGCCATACTACCTATACAGGGTGTCTCTGACAATAGAGCTTTAAATGGAAGGTTTAATAGTGCTCTCCAAACTAAGCATCTTTTGGTTTGCAACTTTTTCAAAATATCTCCAGTCTTCATTTGATTTTTTTCATACAAATAAATGTTAAATTTTAATATGCGCAAATTCAATGCTAAATTGACAGTAGGTAGGTATACTGATATTAAATATTTATCTTTAGGCGTCAAATGTCAAATTAATAATCGCAATTTACGATACACTGACTTTTAGGTCTAATAAATTATGTATATTTTATATTTTCTTAATGTCACAAAAGTGAGTAGAACCGAACTTTACATTTAAAGCCCCATATCGCTGCGTGCGAAGTAGGTGGTTGGGGAACCACGAATCGATCGCAGCGCGCACCGTGGCCAAAAAAGGAACTTTCGTCAGGCCAACTGTCACTTTTTACTAGCGAAATTAAGGCATCTAAAAATAAATAAATATGCGGCACGAAACCTGCAGCGTAGTTAATTGCAAAAACAATGGCAAAAACAGTAATCACAAATTCAAAAATAGTAATCATAAATAAATAAATTTCCACAAGCAAGTTGGAAACCAGAACAACGAATTAAATGGATATTCGCTATCAAGAGGAAAAAGTTAGTATAATATATATATTTTATAGAACAACATTTTTAATATTATATCTTGTATGTTGTAGGGAGTAGCATGTTTATGCGTTTATTTTCTTTCACATTTTATTGTAGTTTGGGATTTCAAAGCGATGTTGTGTTTGATTGAGCAGAATCCAGTTATAATAATTAATTTGGCCATGTTTAACTGAAAAAAAAAAAAACAAAATAATATTATTATTACGAAAATACAGTCATAAATGATCGGTTGCATTATGCATGAAATGCGTTATTCGGTTTTTGTTTATTTTGTAACTTACTTCTCGTGAAGACAGCCATGAAAAGGTCCGTGTAAATTACATCTGAAAGTTATTGACTTTGCCATTTTAGACGGAAAATAAAGAAGGTCAACGTTATTATTGTCACTATAGATTAACATAATCAAATAAAATGAATGAAAATAACGACATTTTATTGAAATTATTTGTTTGTTTACTTACTCTTCGTAAAGACAGTCAGCCATTTGACATTACAAAGTCCGCCGTAATTGTAACCGCTAGTTGACGCTGTCATCGCGCACCCAGCGATATTCAATTCTTATGCATAAAATTACCGCGAAAGAATGATACGTCATGTCGACACATATTTTTACATCTTCAAAAAAATTACATACTTACGTTGATTCATAATTATAGTGTAAACGGCACGAATAATATGAACCTTTTTAAAAAAGGTTCAGGTATAATGATACAACCTTGTATAACTGTAGCAAAGAGTCAGAGGTCATGTACGCGACAAAAATATCTCCATTACATTTATAAGGTTGTCCTACCCTAAGCACCGCTGGGCCGCTGGGCAGGAACCCTGTTGATTTTTTAACGCGTTATAAGCCGGTATTATAGCATTCATTTAACCTCCCCGGTGGCAGGTGCGATTTGCTTCCATTACTCGCATGTGATCAACCTGGATTAGAGACGTTTGTAATTACTTATAGCTCGGGAAGTAATACACTGTTAGGTATAACGCCCAAAATAAACATTCCCTTTGTTGCGAACTCACTGGGTTTTGAGCCTTGTGCATTGTTAGCCACCATCTACACGGGGCGGAGTACATTCAGATTACAGCTTAGAGACTCGAGCATATGCATATTTTATACCTATATGTGTCGGAGCGGGTCGATAGTTTGAAGAGCATTTTCTAAAATATGCTATGAAATGTTAACATTGCGGTCCATATAGGAGGCTTGGAAGTCTCGCATTTCGAATGCGGTGGGGAGGTCGACACGAAGCGAGCATGATGATATTTCAACCATCATTTCAGGCGCTTCGCCTGAAAAGCAACCGGTTTACGACCTGTACAGATGAAGATTAAAAAAATCACACGGTGTGCATAATGTCGCGGTAGCTCAGGGATCAAAGCACTGCTCCGGATAAGCAGAGGTCACGGGTTCGAACCCACCTGCAATGCAGTAGATCGCGTAAAATTTGGTGTTTATATTTGGCCTCTGTATTTGGTCTGCAGATTCATATTAAAAAAAGAATATAACGTTTAATCAACGTCCGAATAGTACCTACCTACAATTAAAGAAGTACCTACTTACTAGGCTTTGACAGTACCTAACTTGAATGAATAAAATAAATTCCTCGAGGCGGCCACCATCGACGACAGGACCTCGACTGCCTCAAACAATGTTAGCTGAAAATATTTTTATTTGCGCATTGAATTGCTCCGCAGAATCCTATTTAACTTTTCCCATTAACGGTTTTATTTAAATAAAGATATGGCCAAGCTTGAGCTTGGTATGCGTAGGGTTTTCGTGATTGATAAAAAAATGAGCCGAGCAAGCCGAAATTCAAAAAGGCTTTAAGACAATACCTGTTACAAAAACTTGTTGATTGACATTTTGTTCACCCAGTGTCACTCAAGTGATTACCATCATATAAACCTAATTCCATAAAGTATCTATATAATAGGCAGAGATACCTACAGTCAAACTGTGAATACAGTTTTGTAGGAAAGTCTCTTATTTATAAGTAAGTTTTTATACTCTTTATTATTTTTAACAAATAAATAAAAAACAATGTAAAAAATCTCGTGACTTACAATAGTAAGCATAATTTATAAATTTAAAACAAGCAAGTAATAAGGGGAAATTAATAAATTGAAAGGAAGCCTTTCATAGCTTTACGTTTTAGGGTGGACGCATACGGCGACTTCTTGCGAGCGATTCAGAGCAGAAGTGATATAGTCGTTGAAAGGCCGCGATATATATCATATATCCTCGCACACGTAAACACGATTCTACATCGCTACTGTCACGATACAATATCGCTACAGTCACGATACAGCATCGATACGACCGCGATGCAGTATCGATACGGTCACGATGCAGAATTCTCTCTCCTACTCTTCCTATACCAACCCGATGTCCCGCGAAATAGCCGCACGTTGCTGGTACTGAACCCTAAAAAGCGACTGTATAGCGAAATTCGCGCGTTTGTCTCGCTACTGCTTCGCTTCTGTCGCGCGTTGCAAATGCGCTACGAACTCGCGACTGAATCGCTGCACCTCTAGCACCACTGTGACACGCGAAGTGTCGCGTGTGGCGAGAAAGTGTTCTCGCGCGAGAAATATTACCCGTCTCTTTCTTTGCTGTACTGTGAGAGAGTGACAGGTGATGCTATGTCGTGCGACAAGTGTCGCGAAGCGTAGTTGTGCTAGATGGGCTGAATAGCTAGACACCGAACATTCGAGAAGGGAGTGATAGAGAGTGCACGATTAGAGAGACGTATATGGCCGAGAATGTTCCCGATGCTTACTGGAATATTCGCGCTTTATTTGGAGAATGCATTGTAGTATGTAGCTAATGTCTACATTTAGTATAGCATGCAGTATAACTGTATCCTAATGCATATTGCTTGGATAAGCGTTAACCTTATTATAAAAATGTATATAAGCTAATGTTTTAAGTAATTAAACGTTCACTACTATCTAGAGCTCGGCATATACTTTGTCCCCATCAATGTCCCTGGTCGACCACATTATTACATATATTACATGGCGATCCTGCACTAACGTTCCGAAGACGAACTTCTGAACCAGCCAGAACCTCAGAACCTCGCACCGGACGGTGCGGCGGGACACCGCACCGTCCGGGACACCACAAGAAACAAGAGGAACCACCAGACTGACGATGCAGTCTCAAGAATGAAGATTTGAATTAACTTAAAAAGCAGAAGACAATTATGAAAGAAGCCATAAGAAGAAACAAGTCTCAAGAAAAGAAGAGCGTTGTCCAGGGTTATCCCGGCTCGCAAATCAAGAGGTGTCCAGGGTTATCCCGGCCCATCTCAAGAGGTATCCAGGGAAATCCCGGCCCATGCTCGAGGGTGTCCAGGGTTAGCCCGGCCCGTCATCGCATCGCGCATCAGCAACGGCATCGTGCCTCCACGTACCTGCCAGCCGCCAGCGCATCAACGTCCCGCCATGCATCGCGCAACGTGACGATTCGCGACGACCTCAATATCGTTAGGCATTACTCCTACGTAAGCGTTGAATTAAGTAAGTGAATATTTTATTGTATAACTTATGTTTTCGGTTATAATTATTTTACATTTACGCACGATTTAATTTTATTATGTCTACTGATTTGCAAGATTTATATACTAAGTTGGAATATATAAGAGAATATTTAGTTAAACTTGGCCCTCAGAGGCGTCAAAAGGAAATCGCATCTAAGAAATTTGAATAAGATTTTTTATGATATTTTTTTATTAAGTATATAATAATTAATTAGCTATACAGGTTAACGCCCAATTCATTCAAAATCTTTTTCTTTTGCATACATAAATTGTTAGATAACTTTACCCGTGTCACTTAGCATTTCTAATTATTATTTTTTTAAACCAGATATCATCACTTAAAATCATTATAATAATCGTCGCTAATATTTTTTTTAGATGCATATGTCGTAAACAACTTACACATTTCGCAATTTCCGCGAAATGCATACCGCGCCGCGAAGTCCGCGCGTAACTAAGCAAAAATTTTAAGTAGGTCACGCGCGTTCGCTGTCTACAAGTAAACTTTTAATTATTGGTGAATGTAATTTGATATTCACACTTAGAAATTTTATTGAACAATTATAGTATAGCTAGTTATTGGATTGATCACCTAATAATTTAGTGACAGTTAATTGATTTATATTTGCGTAGATATTTCTTTTATAAAGTATTACAATACGAAATTTTAATTTCAAATATTATTTTTTTTTACTCTCTCAGTACTTGGTAAGGTACGGTACAGATTTATGTTAGGAGGTGAAGGCACATTTTTATAATGTGTACTTGCATCGGTTAGTTCACAATCCTTTTACTTGATCATAGTGTGACCTACCCACAGAACAGAAAAAACAGTAGAAGTGTTATGGGGGCGTGGCGCGTGTGCCAACGTTAAGAGCCGTTGCTCACAACCTGGTTCAGTTAAGCGCAGTGACTTTAGAGAAACGGTTGTGCCGATCACATCGAAAAAAATATGTAAACAATTGTAAACATGCCGTATTGCTCCATTTTGGAATACAAAAACCAGAGCCGTACCAAAAATATCACCCTTGGTGGCATTTCGTATCATCGGCAAGTTGTATTTAATTAGATTTTAATATATTTCTTGTTATTTTAAAAACGTGAAATAATTTGATACAAAAATGAACTTAATAGGAATGCAATAAGGTCGTTTTCATCTAATGTCACTAAATCGTACCCTTCCAGAACGTTCGCTACTCGTTCGTCCATTGACCCCGCAAGAATAGTGAGAGATGTTATCGATAAAATTATCGATATTTTTTTCCTGTATTATTAGAGTTTATTTTTAACTGACTTCCAAAAAAGGAGGAGGTTCTCAATTCGAACTAATTTTTTTTTTTTTGTTTCGTAAACATCGACTTTAAAAATCATAACGAAGGTTATAAGTTTAGTATTCATAACAAGGCTGTATTTAATTTAAATTACGATATTAGTATTTATGTATGTTTGTCAAATCTTGCAAACGATTTTTAAACCATGTACCGTGGCTGGGGTATATTGGTCAATTTCAAAATTAAAACGTCTGTATCTTCCTGAACTATCGACTATATCCACCTACCAACTAAATTGACATTCATTAGTAAAGGAGTAAAATCTTATAAATATTATCATATGATAAGCTGGGAAATAAGTCAATTACAGGTATTATTAGGCCATGCGATGAAATACATAACGTTATAATTATTTTCAATCTCATTTTAGTATAATAAATTATGAAATATTAAAACATAATATTATTTATAACGTTGACAGTGTAAGTTTTATCGATATTCTGAGCTACGCAATACGCACATCACTTGTTAGTGTAGAGAAAAGTGCTGCCACCTAGAGTCAAGTAGCCAAATTATTATCGTTTGTTGATGCTTCATGGGTCGACTACTCGCCGCTAGGTGGCAGAACTACTGTTGAGTACAGGTCTCAACAGGGCGGCTTCTTCGGCTCAGCTCGTAGTGGACTGTATGATGATCGTTCGGATCTTCCTGTATCAGCTTGTTCGGATCGGGTTCGGTTCGGTTCGGTTCGGTTCTGTTCGGTTCTGGATCAGCTTGAAGGTTCAGGTTCGGTTCGGATCGGTTCGTTTCGTTCGCGACAAAACGGGCCGCGACGTAGTCCAAACGTAAGGACGTAAACGCGACGTATATCGGGCCGCGACGTAGTACACACGTAAGCGACGTAGTGTACACGTAAACGCGACGTAGATCGGACGCGGAGTACGGACGCGTGATGCACGGGGCGCGACGTAAACCGCAACGTAGATCTGCCGTAGATTCGACGTAAGCGTAACGTAGACCGACGTAAACGCAACGTGAATGAAGTACGGCGTAGCGATGGACGCGTCCAAGTATTCGGAGCTCGACTGACGGACAGGACCTCAACGAATAGCTTGGACCGACGTGCAGGCTGGAGCTCTTGATAGCTGGAGGTAAGGCAGGATCTTGATGTGAATGATAAGACTGGTTCTTCGGTAGTGCATACTTTTATTTTTCGTTCACTTATTATATAACATTTGTGTTCGGTTCCTCAGACATAACTCCCGTAAGCAGAATATTCTTATTGGGAACCAATCAGAGTCGAGGGAGCGTTCATTTCCCCTCGGGAACGCCCCTTTCGGTCAAGTGTGTTCAGTTTTGTTGTTCACACACACAATATATACAATGTTCCAAAACCTGCTCCTCGCTCTGATTGGCCCTTCAGTTTCAGGCTCTGGACAATAACGGCCGTTTTGGCTTATCAAAATTATACATTAATTAACATATCTCGGCTCGTTACTATCCGATTTATATCATACATATCCCGTTCGACCGGGCTCAGTAAGGGCTCTTAGGTTCTATCTGAACCTTAGGGTTCAGGTAACAGGGTTCATCTATACATCGTGTATAGTAGGTAACTTTTGTGAATGGGAATCTTGCAGGATTGTTCCTGTCGATTCTTATTTACATTTGCTTACGATAGGGGTTCATATTATGTACTTTCTTTACAGGAGGTTCGGGTCTACTCTTATATACTAAGGGTTCGTTTGTACCTTATGTATTTGGGGCGGTAGATGGCCTTATGTAACCGGATTATAAAACTTTTACGTTTTACGTTAAGCTTCATTACGGTTTACGTGGTCGAGTTACATAAGCTCTTTTACCGCCCTAGGTGTTTCACGGCGGGGTGCTACGTCCCCGGCCCATTTACCTGTGGTTTAATAAGGGTTCGTGACGCCTTATTTAACCAGTACCTTATGGACCGTGAGCGCAACTGATTTGCAAGTAGGATCGGATGATTTATGTTATGGGTTCTTATTGCATCTTTTATGTGCTTTATATTAAGTATATAAGGATCATTAAGTATATAAAGGATCTTATGACAGCTTTTATGTGTCTAACTTATGTATTAAAGGTTCTTATGACAGCTTTTACGTGTCTAACTTATAATTATGAGATCATGTAGTATATATTAATCAGTCTTAGTCTAACTTAACCTAGTACATAATCGTCGTCACGGCGTTACATTGGTTCGCTGTCGGCGTGGTTGCTGGCGTTCCCAACATCCTCCCCTCGGTCGCTGCATGGCGGCGACCTCCTGTAGACGGGTAGAACAGCCAGCTTCGTCGTCGGCCTCCGGAACACGCCTCCTCTCGTTCGGACGTCCACGTTGCGTGTGATGCCATCGGGTCCCGGGTAGACTGCTTCGACGATGCCTCTTGGCCATGTGTTTCTTGGCAGGTTCGGGTCGGCGATCAAGACATAGTCGCCGACCGCTATGGCGGTCTCCCGGGGGTTTGAGGAGCCCCGGGGTGCGAGCAATGGGATGTACTCGCGTAGCCATCTTCGCCAGAAAGAGTCGGCGAGTGCTTGGCTGGCGCGCCAAGCTTTTCTGTCATCTTTTTCGCAGGGGCCAGTGGTAGGGACCCCCGACGGTCCTCCCAGTATGAAGTGGTTCGGTGTGAGCGCTTCGGGGTCATCGGGTTCGACGCTCACGTGGGTGAGAGGTCGAGAGTTCACACAGTGCTCGACCTCGGCGAGCAGCGTCTTGAAAATCTCCTCCTTGGGCGATCTTGTGTTCAGCGTGGCGGACAGCGCGGTTTTGACGGTCCGCACCATCCGCTCCCAGGCGCCGCCTTGGCGCGGCGCTCCCGGCGCGATGAACCTCCAGTCCATGCGGTGTAGCTGCCCGTGCTCCTGCAGGGCGGGCAGCCATTCGACGTAGGCGGCTCGCAGCTCAGCGTCGCAGCCTCTCAGGTTCGTCCCGTTGTCCGAGTACATGACAGCGGGCCATCCGCGCCTGGCTCCCAGCCGGCGCAGCGCCATCACGGCGCTGTCGGTTGACAGCGTATGCACCACCTCGAGGTGCACGGCGCGGGTCGTGAGGCACGTAAACAGTGCCACCCATCGCTTCTCGGTCCGCCTGCCGATAGTGACGGCTAGCGGGCCGAATAGGTCCACCGCGCAATAGTGGAATGCGCGGGTGAACGGCTGTAGACGGGCCGCGGGCAAGTCGCCCAGCGGCGGGTCGCGCGGGCGCGCGCGCCGCAACACGCAATACATGCATGTCCGGGCCACGCTCCGCACCGATGGTCGCAAGTGCAAGATCCAAAACTGCTGCCTGAGATCATTAACAACAGTTTCGTTAAATGCATGGTGCGCTCGCTTATGAGCGCGCAAGATCAGTAATCTCACGTACGGGTTGCGGCCGTCTAGTATGACGGGCTGCTTGTTGACGGATGGCGGCGCTGCGTTTATGCGCGTCCGCATGCGCATTAATCCGTCGTCGTGCAGTTGCGGATCGAGTTCATACAGCCTGCTACTGCGGGCTGGCGGCTCCCCTCGTGAGAGAGCCCGTAGTTCGTCAGCGAAGTCCCTCCTCTGCGCCCATTGCATCCACAGGTGCTCCGCTGAATTGAGGTGTCGTACCTCTAATGGGACTCTCACCTTTCTCTTTAGACGTTCGATGAACTGCAGGGTTCGCGCTGTAGCTCCAATCAGTCGGTCGAAGTTGGAAAATCGCTCTACTCTCGGTAGTGGCGGGTCGACGACCTGTGCCACATTACATACCTCGATTATTTCGTGTGGTATCTCCGTTGTATCTCGCTGCTCTTGTGGCCATTGCGCCTCCGGCAGTTGTAAGAAATCCGGGCCTGTGTACCAGCGGTCGGTATTTCTTATGATTCGCTGCGGGTCCGCGCGTGTCGCGTCTTCGGACGGATTGAGGCGGGTTGGGACCCACCTCCATTGCTCGATCTCTGTTAACTCGGCGATCTCGCCAAGTCGGTGTGATACAAATGTACTGTACCGGCGTGCATTGTCTCGCACCCATTGCAGTACTGTTCGACTGTCTGTCCACAGCACAATCTGTTCGGCAGCCACTCGATGCGCCTCGCGCAGCGTTTGCGCCAGTCGCGCACCTATAAGCGCTGCTTGCAGTTCGGCTCTCGGTATTGATATTGGACGAATGGGCGTGACCTTTGCCCTCGCCGTGATCAACTGCACACGTATCGGCTCGTGAGGTCCTCCCTCGGTTCTCCAGTAGGCTGCGGCCGCGTATGCTTGTTCGGAGGCATCTACAAATATATGTTATTGGTGTTTCTTACCTCCCCCCGTGTACAAGCATCGCCGTGGTAGCCGCAGCGCCGTAACATGCTCTAAGTTGCCGAGCCACTGCAAAAATAGCTCCTTCTCGTCGTCCGGTTATGGCTCGTCCCAACCTAGCTTTAAAATACAGATTCGCTGCATCTGTATTTTTGTGGTAACGGTGTACTGCGCTATTTGCCCCAATGGGTCGAAGACGGACATTACCGCGCTTAAGGCCTCCCTTTTTGTTGGCCCTCGGATCAGGTTCCGCACGTCGGCCGGGACTCGTACCATTGCCGTGTTGAAACCTAACTCGTCGGTTTCGGCGTTCCAAAACATACCTAATACTTTCTGCTCTTTAGATCCCAGGTTCTTTGGTTCGTCGGATCTCTGCGCTACAGGTATCCGCTCTAATATTTTCCTCGAGTTTGACGTCCAGCCGCGCAAGTTGAAGCCGGCGTGGGCGTGCGACGCGATGATTTGCACCGCGGTCTCGGCCGCCGCGTCTTCATCGTCGTAAGAGGTCACGAGGTCATCCATGTATGTATTTTTTGTGATATCATACACGGCTGCTGGATAAGTGTCCGCGTTGTCCTCCGCGTTCCGGTTGCGGACACTATGTGCTAGAAATGGTGACGATTTTGTTCCGAACAAAACGCTTGTTGTTTTGTACACCTTCGGCGGCTGTTGGCGGTCCGATCCCCGCCACAGGAATAGCTGCGATAACTGGTCCTCGGGTCTTAGCTTTATTCGCAGGAACATCTCCTGTATGTCCGCCGTAGCGGCGTACGTACCCTCACGAAAACGCAGCAGTATTCCCGTCAATGACTGTAGTAAGTCGGGTCCTTCTAGCAGCTCGTCGTTCAAGCTGGTTCCCATCGATGTCGCGTGCGCGTCGAATACTAGACGGACGCGATCGGGTTTGTTCGGGTTTCTTACCGCAAAGTGCGGTAAAAACCATGCCTTAGGGCTCGTTAGGTCACCTAAGTGCGGCTCTGCATAACCCTTTTCAATTAGGTTATTTACCTGTGCTGTATACTCGTGCGCGAAGTCGGGATCCCGGTCCATACGCTGCTCCAGGTTGCGTAACCTTTTGTACGCCATGTTGTAGCTGGGAGGTAGGTTCGGTTCGTCGGTCCTCCACAGCTGTCCTACTTCGTACCGGGGTCCTTCGATACGTCTTACCGTTTCGTTAAACAGCTTTGTTGCTCGTTCGTCTAGGGGGCTCGATTTGTCTATCAGTTTTACCCCTAACGCGTCGATGTCGAAATATCGCCTCATCATCGCGTTCAGCTCCTTGTCCGGCTCCGTCATATGCATGACTACTTCACCGGCCCTTACCGTTCTCGGTGCTGAGCCGTAAATACACCATCCTAGACGGCTGCGTACGGCTAGCGGCTCACTCGTCTTCCCTGTTCGGGCCTCTAACGGCAGTGTTAGATGCCAATGACCTGCTCCTATTAAAATTTTAGGAACCACATTAGTATAGCACGCTTCGGCTAGATCGGCCAAGTGCGGCAGGCGCACTATACTGTCGCGCGGCATTGTCTGCTCCCTAATGCCTAGTCGCGGCACGGTTCTGAGCCGCATACTGTACGACGGGCCTCCGTCGGCGCCTCGTACAGTCGCTTCGACTCGCTGGCTCGGTTGGTTCAGGCATAGCGCTCCTACGCCTTGTATGAGTAGCGGCGCTTGAGGTCCCTCTAGACCCACTTCGCTCGCTAGCTCTTGATCGACGATGGAGATTGTCGATCCCTCGTCGACCATCCCGTAACACAACACCTCCTTCTTGGGACCGCGCAGTATTACGGGCATGATTTTCAACATCACCTTGGTTGGTTCGTTGTGCGACGTCATAGCGATTGTCTCTCGCTCTTGTATGGGCTCTGTGCGGCGGTGTGCCGGCGCTGTGTTCGGTTCGCTGGGCGGCGCAGTGTAGGGCGCGCTCGTGCGGGCGGGCGCGCGCGACTGCGGCGGGCGGGCCTTATTGTCGGCGCTGTCTGTACTCACATTTGACGTAGTTCGGTTCGGTTCGTGCAGTATTGCATGATGTGAGTGTGGACAGCTCGGTACACTGCAGCCTTTTGCAGTGCACGTATCACGACGATGTTTTTGGTTCATGCACTTAAAACATACGTGATTTACCCGTGCCCATTCCCATCTCGCTCGTATGGGCATACTTAGCAGTTTGCGGCACTCGTTCGTTCGGTGACTATTGCCGCAGCAATAGCACGCTTCCACTCGTTCCGTGGCGAATGTCTGGGCTCGTGTTTGTTGTGCTCGTTGTATTGCTCCGCTCGTTCCCCGGTTCGGGTATGTCGTTCGTCGGGGCGGTTGCGGTTGCGTGGGCGCGTTATGCGCGGGTCTGCGTGACGGCGCTCTCGCGTGCGAGTATAATAACTCCGCGTCACTCTCGTCCATTAAGAACTCGGCTAGTAATATGATTTCGCACTCACCGCTTTTTACATTGTCTTTTGCGAAGGAGCACCACCTCGACCGTAGATGCGGGCTTAACCTGTCGGTTATCTCCCGTATCAGTAACGGGTTGCCGCCGTAGTTTCGACGGTCTAGATCGACCAATGTCGACACAATATTCATTACCTTTATTGCGAAGGTGTTCAGGTCGGTGGCGCTCGGTCCGAGTGACGGCAGGCGTTTGAGCTCCTCTAGAGCTCGGTCGACTAGCAGGTCGGTTCTGCCGAAGTTATTTTTTAGGACTCTTATTATAAGATCGGGGTTCGACGTCGACGCGAGCATGTGCTGCACGCACTCTCGCGCCTCGCCTTTCAGCGCAGCTCGTAGACGGGCGACGTTCTCGTACTCCGTGAACTTGTACCTTTTTGTCGATTCTGCAAAACTGTGGTAGAACGTCAACCACTCGGCAGGGTGTCCGGAGTACGCAGGCAACTCGTACACTTGTCTCGGCGGAGGGCGGGCCATCGTTTGTAGGTGATCGGCTAACCGATCTATCGCCTGAGATCGGCTGGAGGATCGTTCTCGAGAGGTGCGGGTCTCACGTTCGGCTCGTTCGGGCGTGACGGTGCGACGCCTCCCTGGCGTCGGGTCATCGCGGTAAGCAGCGTCACTTACCTCGTGGTGTGTAAGCCACGCATCGATCCTCCGCTTCGATTCCTCCGCTGTCTCTGCCGCCGGACGTCCGGACTGCGAGCCGCCGGCCTGTGAGCCCTCCGCTTCGATGCGATGCAGTTCGGTGTCCAGCCTCTTCTTGACAAGCTCTTCCTCCAGTCGCAGCTGTTGCCGCTTGATTTCAGCAAGCCGCTCTGCTGCCTGTAGCTCCGCTTCTTTCTTCCGCGCCTCCGTAGTGCTGCTGGTTCTCGATGTAATCGACGGCGCGCGGCGTTCGTCGATTTGGAATCGCACTTGTTCGAGAGCTCGGTCTCTATCGAACGTGCGGGGTTCACGCGGTACGGGTGTCGCGGGTCGCGGGATCGGTGTGCGGATCGCGGGGTCAAAGGCCGCGTACGCGAGTGACGTCATAGCCGCGCGGGGCTCGCGTGTATCGGCGGTACGCGGCGCGTGCGTCAGACGGGACGCTAAATGTTCGCCGGTCGGTGTTGAGTATCCGACGGCTGTGGGTTCTTCGGGTTCTTTTTGGTTGAGACTGGTTCTGCGCAGGTGTTCGTCCAGCTTTGCCCGCCATTGGAGCGTGTCGTCCATCTGAGGCGGTGACTCTGGCGATGTCCTTTTCTCGGGCTGCATGCCCGGGGCGCGTGTCTCGCTCGTTCGCGGACGTGCTCCCAGCAATTCTGCAGACGTCCCGCCGGAGGTTCGGGTCGGTTCGGTCGGCGGGTCGTCGTGTGAAGTTGCTTCGCTCGTCTGCTTCCTTGTCTGCACCATGGTGGTTCGGATGTTCTGGCTCGAAAATCCGGCTCTCGAATGACCAACGCTGTTGAGTACAGGTCTCAACAGGGCGGCTTCTTCGGCTCAGCTCGTAGTGGACTGTATGATGATCGTTCGGATCTTCCTGTATCAGCTTGTTCGGATCGGGTTCGGTTCGGTTCGGTTCGGTTCTGTTCGGTTCTGGATCAGCTTGAAGGTTCAGGTTCGGTTCGGATCGGTTCGTTTCGTTCGCGACGAAACGGGCCGCGACGTAGTCCAAACGTAAGGACGTAAACGCGACGTATATCGGGCCGCGACGTAGTACACACGTAAGCGACGTAGTGTACACGTAAACGCGACGTAGATCGGACGCGGGGTACGGACGCGTGATGCACGGGGCGCGACGTAAACCGCAACGTAGATCTGCCGTAGATTCGACGTAAGCGTAACGTAGACCGACGTAAACGCAACGTGAATGAAGTACGGCGTAGCGATGGACGCGTCCAAGTATTCGGAGCTCGACTGACGGACAGGACCTCAACGAATAGCTTGGACCGACGTGCAGGCTGGAGCTCTTGATAGCTGGAGGTAAGGCAGGATCTTGATGTGAATGATAAGACTGGTTCTTCGGTAGTGCATACTTTTATTTTTCGTTCACTTATTATATAACATTTGTGTTCGGTTCCTCAGACATAACTCCCGTAAGCAGAATATTCTTATTGGGAACCAATCAGAGTCGAGGGAGCGTTCATTTCCCCTCGGGAACGCCCCTTTCGGTCAAGTGTGTTCAGTTTTAATTTACAATGTTCCAAAACCTGCTCCTCGCTCTGATTGGCCCTTCAGTTTCAGGCTCTGGACAATAACGGCCGTTTTTTGGCTTATCAAAATTATACATTAATTAACATATCTCGGCTCGTTACTATCCGATTTATATCATACATATCCCGTTCGACGGGGCTCAGTAAGGGCTCTTAGGTTCTATCTGAACCTTAGGGTTCAGGTAACAGGGTTCATCTATACATCGTGTATAGTAGGTAACTTTTGTGAATGGGAATCTTGCAGGATTGTTCCTGTCGATTCTTATTTACATTTGCTTACGATAGGGGTTCATATTATGTACTTTCTTTACAGGAGGTTCGGGTCTACTCTTATATACTAAGGGTTCGTTTGTACCTTATGTATTTGGGGCGGTAGATGGCCTTATGTAACCGGATTATAAAACTTTTACGTTTTACGTTAAGCTTCATTACGGTTTACGTGGTCGAGTTACATAAGCTCTTTTACCGCCCTAGGTGTTTCACGGCGGGGTGCTACGTCCCCGGCCCATTTACCTGTGGTTTAATAAGGGTTCGTGACGCCTTATTTAACCAGTACCTTATGGACCGTGAGCGCAACTGATTTGCAAGTAGGATCGGATGATTTATGTTATGGGTTCTTATTGCATCTTTTATGTGCTTTATATTAAGTATATAAGGATCATTAAGTATATAAAGGATCTTATGACAGCTTTTATGTGTCTAACTTATGTATTAAAGGTTCTTATGACAGCTTTTACGTGTCTAACTTATAATTATGAGATCATGTAGTATATATTAATCAGTCTTAGTCTAACTTAACCTAGTACATAATCGTCGTCACGGCATTACATTGGTTCGCTGTCGGCGTGGTTGCTGGCGTTCCCAACAACTACCTTTGTAACTTTTGGATTTGTATCTTTACGTCGTAAGTAACAAACATACGCCATGTAATTTATACAGTATTACTAAGACATGAGGTTTAAAATACATGTCCTGACAGTGGTTTATAATCTCATTCGTAATGGAATGCTATAGCGAATCACGTTCAAGATTTCTTTGTAGTTAACTATTTCAATGTGTGTTTTTTGGCTACAACCGATCACTTAGAGACCGAGGCGTATGCCACTTCCACTGTTTTTTCTATTCCGTGGACCTACCGTCCTCCGTGAGAGTATTTGGAGACTTTTAGTCTTAATATATATTGTGTTTCTAAGTACAGGCGACGGACCTGATATGCCATGTGGGTGACCATGCCCATGTTTTGAGTTAAGGGAGCGCACGGACGCGCAGCCCAGTTAGTATATTATTAAGGGTGACCATGCCCTGGGTAGCCATTCCCGTTAATTATTTTTGGAGCGAAGACTCCATTGGTACGGCATTAGATATTTTATAGGGTAAATGTACCGATACCATAATACCAGTACCTTATATGTGATTAATACACAACTTTAATGGCAAATTTTTTTAATTTTTTTTTATATTTAGAGAGATTATTTGATAATAATACTGATTATTTTGTTGAAACAGACAGGAATTTTAATAAAAATTATTTTAACTTCAACTATAAAATATTTCTTTTGAAACAGTGACACTGGGACATGACGATATTTTTTTTTTGGGGAGACCAACTAATTATTTTTTCTATTTGACATATTCTTGTAAAGTGTATAAACTTAATTATAAGTAGTTTACACAGTGGTCCCCATCTTCATTTCGAATTGTAAACAAGTAACATGCATTTTTTTTTCTTTTTCTCCAGCACCCCGGGGGTGAAGGGATCTTACGGGGAAGCTGTAGTATGTAGCTAATGTCTACATTTAGTATAGCATGCAGTATAACTGTATCCTAATGCATATTGCTTGGATAAGCGTTAACCTTATTATAAAAATGTATATAAGCTAATGTTTTAAGTAATTAAACGTTCACTACTATCTAGAGCTCGGCATATACTTTGTCCCCATCAACGTCTCTGGTCGACCACATCATTACATATATTACAGCATCGACAGAGCGGTTCCGCGGGATATAAAAGGCGCCATCGGCCGGCGGCAGGCAGTTACGTTTTAACTACGATACAGTGCGAGTAAAGGGTCAAAAGTAGATTCCTATCATCCCCCTCTTGAAGTAGTATTGAATTTTCCCGTTATAGACTTTTTAAAAAGTCTCAATGTTGATAAGTATAATTTTTACTAAGCAGATTATGTAAATATTTAATGCCGAGTTGGACAAAATTAATTGGCATGATATCTTAGTACCCTTAAGTGACGTTAACGAGATGATAATGGCATTTTACTCGCACATTGAGAGCATAATTAAAAAGCATGTTCCCATTTCAAAAGCTAAATCTGGTCGCTACCCAGTTTGGTACTCTAAAAATCTAATTAAATGCATTAAAGAAAAAGATAAGTTGCGCAATAAATTCAAACGATTTAAAAAACCTATTGATGAATTTGAATTTAAAGAGGCTAGGGCACGTTGTCATAGGCTGATAGAAAATGGTTATTCTGAGTACATAAAGTCTATAGAATCATCTATCTCGAAAAGTAATATGAAAGCTTTTTGGTCATACATTAAATCTAAACGGAAGAACGATAGCACCGTACCCGGTGAAATGCTATACGATGGTAAAAAACTGACAACACCAGCATCGATCTGTCAGGCTTTTTCTAGTAATTTTGCATCAGCTTTCGCAGTCAAGGATAATACGAACTCACGTGTAGATGTATAAGCTGCGCCTACCTATGCAAACTCGCTCACTTTGGGAAACTTAACTTTATCTCGTTACTCTATTGAAAGGTCTTTGAGAAAGCTTGATGCAAATAAAGGTGCAGGTCCAGATTCAATACCAGCACTGTTTATTACTAGCTGTGCAGAACCTTTACATGTCATATTTAACTTTTCATTAGCTAGCGGTGTATTCCCCTCTATTTGGAAACGTGCCAATGTCATACCAATTCCAAAAGGAGGCAATGCTGCCGAGGTGCAGAATTATAGGCCGATTTCATTATTATCTGTTATGGGAAAAGTATTTGAATGTTTGGTTAATTCAGCTCTTTCACTCCAAGTTAAACCATTATTAATTCCACACCAACACGGTTTTCGCAGTAAAATGTCAACTGTATCAAATCTAGTTTTGCATGTTTCCAATATCTCTGAAGCCTTAGATAAAGGAATTCAAATGGACGCAATCTACACGGATATTAGTAAGGCATTTGATAGAGTTGACCATCATTTGTTAATTCAAAAGCTTTACGATGTTGGTGTATATGGTAGGTTACTGGACTGGTTCTCCAGTTATCTGTCATCAAGATGTCAAAAAGTAGTGATGAGTGGATACTCATCGGAATGTTTTGATGTAACCTCAGGAGTACCACAAGGCTCTCACTTAGGACCAACTTTATTTCTTATCTTTATCAATGACATGGCAAATGTTATTCACCATTCAAAATTTTCTTTTTTCGCAGACGATCTTAAAATAACTAAAACTATTTATAGCGTTGAGGACTCCCACCTCCTCCAAGAGGACTTAAATCGAGTTTTAAAGTGGTCGCAAGTCAACAAACTTCCCCTAAATATTAATAAATGTAAACAAATAAAATTTACCAAAAAGAAAACGTTTTTAAATACTACCTATTTTATCGATAACGTGCCTTTGGAACAAGTTTCTCACATAAAAGATTTGGGAGTATTGCTTGACAGTAAACTATCGTATAACACTCATTTTGACTATATTCTAAATAAGTCGAATAAACTTCTAGGCTTTATCTGGCGCAGTTGTAAGAATTTTAAAGACGTATCTGCCCTAAAGGTTGCTTATTTTGCATTGGTCCGTAGCCTGCTTGAATATTGTTGTAATATCTGGAGTCCTCAATAAAAATGTAATATACAGCGGGTTGAGCGAGTACAAAAAGGTTTCTCTTTTTCCTCACAGTTCACGAGAAAAAGCTCCAGTCGCTGCACACATATAAAGATAGACTAACTTTTTTCAATATAGCTAACCTCGAAGATCGGCGTTGGGTCGCCGACCAGGTTTTACTTTATAAAGTGGTAAACGGTGGTATAGATTGTCCTCAGCTATTGCAGAAAATTAACTTCACTGTTCCTAGACTCCGTGCTCGCATCTGTAATTTCAGGCCATTTGCTATTAAGACATTTGGACCAATGTTGGCTGTCATAACATCATACCCAGAATGTGCAAAGAGCACAATAAATTCTTCAAGGAAAGTCAAATAGACATTTTAAACGTTTCCTTGAATATGTTTAAAAATAATTTATATAAATTTAAGGCTGGTCTAAATAATTAAATATTTTTGAGTAATTTTGATCCCTCGATGCATCTAGTTATCTACCTATTCCTAGAATTGTGTATACGTAAATATGACACTTTAGTCTTTTAAGTATAGTGGAATAGCTTTTTAAATATTGTAACATTGTAAATATTAATTCAATTTAGTGTTCTTTTTTTTCTATGTTACCTATTGCACATAAAGCCAGTTAACGTAAGCGATTTTTTGTTCATAACGCACGTTGTGTTTGCCTGTAATTGGGTAAATAATCTGATATGTTTCGTACTTGCATTTGTTTTTTATGTATGTTATATAGTATTGTACCTGTTGGCAAACCTAATAAATCTATATATATAAAAGAAGAAACTGACTGACTGACTGACTGACTGACTGACTGACTGACATATCAACATACAGCCCAAACCGCTGGTTCTAGAGAGTCCAAATTTGGCACGTAGGTTCCTTATAAGGTGTAGAGGTGCACTAAGAAAGGATTTTTCAAAATTCACCTCCTAAAGGGGTAAAATGGGGGTCCAAAGTTTGTATGGGGAAACAAGATTAGTTAGACTATTTTATTCAAAACTTCACAGGAGTATTTCTAACGATAAATGAGTAAACACGTGTTTCAGGATTTTTGAAAATTCAACCCCTAAAAGGGAGAAATGTGGTGACAAAGTCTGAAAATCAACATGGGTATTGTTTTTATGGTTTATCGGGTCGCTGATTACGAAAACCGCAACGATTTTAAAATCCAACGTGGCGGACGTGAATTATCATCTCCCCTGTAGGGGTGAAATGGGGTTGAAATGTCTAAATACTAAACCGCTGGTTCTAGAGAGTCCAAATTTGGCACATAGGTTCCTTATAAGCGGTAAAGGTGCACTAAGAAAGGATTTTTCAAAATTAACCCCCTAAAGGGGTAAAATGGGGTCCAAAGTTTGTATGGGGAAACAAGATTAGTTAGACTATTTTATTCAAAACTTCACAGGAGTATTTCTTACAATAAATGAGAAAACACGTGTTTCCGGTTTTTTGAGAATTCAACTCCTAAAAGGGAGAAATGTGGTGACAAAGTCTGAAAATCAACATGGGTATTGTTATTATGGTTTATCGGGTCGCTGTATCCCGGAAGGAAGAGGGAAGAGGGAAGAGGGAAGAGGGAAGAGGGAAGAGGGAAGAGGGAAGAGGGAAGAGGGAAGAGGGAAGAGGGAAGAGGGAAGAGGGAAGAGGGAAGAGGGAAGAGGGAAGAGGGAAGAGGGAAGAGGGAAGAGGGAAGAGGGAAGAGGGAAGAGGGAAGAGGGAAGAGGGAAGAGGGGAGAGGGAAGAGGGAATAGTTGGTTTCTATGGATTATCAGGTCACTGATTACTAAAAAAAGAATGATTTTAAAATTCAACGTGGCGGACGTGTAATACCATCTCTCATGTTAGGGTGCGATGGGGTAGAAATGTCTAAATAATGACTAAAAATATGGGTGTCGTTTTTAAACGCACAGCCCAAAACCGCTGATTTTAATGAGTCCAAATTTGGAACGTAGGTTCCTTATAAGGTCTAGGGGCACACTAGTAAAACAATTTTTCTAAAGGGGGTGAAATAGAGATCCAAAGTTTGTATGGGAAAACAAGATTAGACTATTTATATTCGAAACCTCACAGGAGTATTTCTAACAATAAATGGGTAATCCTACAAGTACAGGAGAAATACAATGCAAGACATTACAATTAGAGTTAAACAATAGGCGGTCTTATCGCTAAAAAGCGATCTCTTCCAGACAACCTTTGGGTAGTGGAGAACTTAAAAAAATAAGATTTTGTTATTAGGCGGTGCAAAAATCGGTTAGTAATAATAATAATATATACATAAAAAAAACAAAAAAAAAACATAAATATAATAAAAAATAAATACATTTAAATACATACATACATTCAGCCAACAGATAATAGGACCATTTGAATAAAATACGAATTATGAAAAGGATAGATAGTGTTCTTTCAGTTGAGCTTTGAAAGAAACAAGAGATTTAGCGCGCCTTAAGCTAAAAGGCAAGGAGTTCCATAAACAGACAGCTTTAAAAGTAAACGAATTATTATAAAATTTTGAGACCGAAGAAGGTACGGCAAGGAGCAAATTTTGGGCAGATCGAGCAGAAGTGAGATAAGTGAAACGCTCTTTGAGATAGCGGGGAGTTGCAGGATGAAAAAGTATACTATAAAGAAGAGCAAGAATATGAGAGTTACGACCTAAACTTAAACCTAATAGATGTTTAAATTTGTATTTGGTGCCATTTCGATTGTCGTCAAGGCCAGTGCGGGCGGCGCGGCGAGACTGGACGAGTAGTCATCGGGAAACTTCCTGCATAATAAATGCATTCAAGCTTTTCAACAATAAAACGGCTAGACGGATATGCATGAGGGATGAGTTGATAATATCCTAACTTTAACAAATAGCCTAATTTTTTACCTGAAAAAAAGAACATCGTTCCCGTAGGATAATGTATATTGTATAGGAACGCGGGCGAAGCCGCGGGTTAATGCTAGTAAATAAATAAATAAAAAGGATAATCGGAGAGAAAGACCCTTAAGTGATTAGTGCGCTTTAACGTTCTAAGTACAGTTCGTGTGAATAGTGAGTGTATAATTTTTGTAATAGTGTGTGTGTTATAATTAGTGGATTTTAAGTACAGCTCGTGTGAATTGTGAGTGCATAAGTTTAGTAATAAAGTGTGTGTTTTAATTAGAGGATTAATGTGGTGCCTTTTCTATCGAATACGAACCCCACGCTCGTAACAATACAATACGGGTACTCAACCCGTGATGTAAAATCGCAACTAGCAAGATACATATGAAAGCGGTTTATGGTATTCAAATAAAAATTAAGTTTTTGCTTAAGGGAAAGAAAGGGAAAGGGAAAGGTCTGTAAAGAAAAATGTACAAAGAACATTTTGATCTGCACTCCTGTTATCAGCGATGTAACGGCAAACGTACGAAACATAAGAAAGCCATTAGGTACCTACGAGCTACGTTAGTGAAAGCCTATAAACATTCAAGCAAGTGAAACGAAAATATTTTTTTGCACCACAGACTCCTTTAATGCGCGTAGTTTTATTTGACTTTTAATATAAAGTTTTCTACGAGTTCTTGGACTCCGCGACGGGAGTTAAAATAAGTGGAAATTAGCGACCAGGCTTAATTAGATCCTACTTAAATTAATTAGATTTTCTGTATGTTTCTTTACAGTAACTCTCGTTTGTTCCTGTAATAAAATTACCTTTGTAATCCTAACAAACAGTATCCACACTTAATTGTTTCTACACAGAAGTAGCTTATATTTGAAATTAAAACCAAAACAAGGATTAAACTATATTGATACAAAGATCAAAACTCTCGTTTAATTATCTCGGCGTTAGGGTGGTGGAAAGGTTAACACGCTGGTACGGTAATCCAGAGGTACCGGGTTCGATTCCCGATCTCTTCCACCAGGTGACGCATTTCAATTTTTCTTTGAGCTTTTGATCTTTGGATCAATATAAAAGATGTGGTATGTACCCACATTAAAAAATGTGGATACATACCACATCTTATATCAAATTACATGTTTCATAAATTTACAAAACAAGGATGTTTATCAATACAAACGAGTGACCTTTAGAGTTAACAAACTCAATCAGGGACTTAATTTGTCCCCTGACCTTCCGTGTTGCAGCGTGTGTGGAAAACACCAAGTTCCACGGCTTAATCTCTGATTTGCCGGGTGAGGGCACGCCGGTAAATACATTAAACCCCAGGCCTTTGCTGGGGCTGCGAGTGATTCATGCTCAGGGTCCAACTTTCTACAGTCTTAATCGGTTACTTACCAGAATTTATTTGTATGTTATGTAACGAAGTGTACCTACTTAGCTACAAAAAAATATATAGGTACACGATTTTCGTGCACGAGTCGACACCATGGCCACGACGACGCAGTCGAAACGATGGCAAATTACCTACGTAAGGTAATAATATTTATAAACACACAAGAATGTTCCATTTTTTTGTGATGATGTCCAAATTAGGATTTACTCGCGATTTTGAAAATATCGGAATAAAAAACTTGAATTATTTCCCGTCATCAAAAACTCACTCGGGATCGGGACCCGCGCGTGCGCTGGAATAAAACTGCTTTAGGTCACTCTTTAAAACATGTTCTATTTCCGTGCAATAAAAAGATCGCCATCCGTTATTACTAATTGACCTTGATTAATTGTTATTATTAATTGGTGTTACCAATAAAGAATTTGTATTTGTATTTTGTATTTGTATTTTGACGGAGCGAGCGAGGCGTCTTAGTTTCCGCTTGGCCCAAATTTCTTTCGTATTTTTAGATGTCCTGACGCTTTCCGGCTGTTCTTCCCCAAAAGTCACATTTCTCAACCGATTCTCATGAAATTTTGTTAGTAGGTTCCATAAGTAAGTAGGTATATAGGATTTTTTGTCGATTCAGTTTTTCGAAAATTTTCAAAATGGCGAAGAGACGGAGGTCGAAAACGTAAAAAAAAAACAGCTATTTCGAGACAAAATCGGAAGGTCTACAACTCATAGAGCCACTAGTTACTAACAAAGCAACAAAGTTCTCGTTTTTACAATTGAATCGAATCTTAGTAATATCAAGGGGGTTTCACTCCGCTGAAGTGTCAAAAATTATACCTACTAATTTCGGGTCACAATTGTGACCCGGCCCGCCCATCGTTCGCCTTTATTCGGCTAGGGTCGGCACGTTCGAAGCGAAGACAACGCATCGATTACATTTTTATTATTTACATATTATTGTATTTTTTCATTATTTTTAACCGACTTTAAAAAGGAAGAGATTCAGTGTTCGCAATTCGCAAAGTGTAAATATATATTTTTTTATTAGTAAGAGAATACCGTTACTGCTACGGTTTTCCCATTGACATTAAGTCATGATCTGATGATGGAACATTTACCTACTAGATCTCGGGACTAGTTCAACGTAGACAAGTGTGGTTTTTCTGCTCACTTTACTGAACATTTACAGCCAGTATGTGGCAGTAGCATAAAATTGACCTGATGATGGACCCTGGAAATAGGGACTGGATCTCAAGATTGGTTCAACGCAGACATGTGCGGTTTTTACATTTCGATTCACCACAATGAACATTTAGACTCAGTATCATAAAATTGACCTGATGATGGATCATGGAAGTACCTACTGGATCTCAGGACTGGTTCGACGTAGACTAGTGTGGTTTTCGTTTTTGTACTCACTTTATTGAACATTTACATCCAGTATCATAAAATTGACCTCATGAAATGTTATGTAAACGGGTGTAAAACCAATAATAAAATAAATAAAAATGTTTCATTCTACAAACTTCCAAAGGATAAAATAAAGATTAAAAAATGCATTTCCATAATATAAACACATTCTCTACTTGCTCATCAAAGTGAATCAGAATACGAAAACTGCACGTGACTGCGTTGAACCAGTCCTGAGATCTAGTAAGCACTTTCAGGATACAAAATTTGGACAATTTTATAATACTGGATCTTAATGCTAATCAAAATGGTTCGAAAAGCAAAGAACCGCACATGTTTACGTAAAACCAATCCAAAGATCCAGTAGACATTCTTATCATTATAAAGATCGCACTAGGTCCCTCTTATTTTGAACGTATTTTGATAAAATTAGCTTTTAAAATAATTACAAACACAGAGAAGTATTTTCCCTTTTGCTAATGTAGGCAACCCTAGGAGTATGACACGCCCCAAAGAAGCTACAACCAACAGCGTCGTACGTCATTAAAAATAGCCAATCAGATACGAGTAGGCTAATGCTTTTGCAAAAGCGGCAAATAACAAAAGAGTGCGGCTTCTGTAGTGTCTTTATTCTGTGGTAATATATAACAATAATACTATTAGGCGATGAATTTGGTAATCGCTTAATTTGCCTTCGATACAGTGAACAGCGAACTAAAATCATACAGTTGCACTGCGTTTGATTGGAATCGTATCATGATAACTTAAAAGCAATCAAACTGATTAAAATGACATGCCTACAGCTAGAATGAGAGCTGAAGCTGTAATCGGTACTAAAACATTATTGAAGAGATTCGAGATTCGTAACTGCATATTATCATCTGTGTGGTCGCTCGTTCTACTTCACTAAACGGTCGCTTTATTAAGTGCAAGTGCATACAAATATTCAAATTGCTTATGTTTTTTATGAAAAAATTTAAATGTTTCTGTAAGTAAATAGGTATTTTTTGGCCGTTCAGAATGTATTTAATACGAAACGTTTTGTCAACCTTGTAATATTTTCTTTTTTTACGAGAGCCCACGACCAAAATTTTTGTCTCATAGCAATACGGCCAAAACCGCATTAAATCGATAGATACGATTAGCCTGAACTCGAAAATACCAATATCAGACATTTTCCGCGTAGCGTTTGATCTGACCGAATTTTCAAAATTGTCAAAGAATTTTACCGAACTGCATCATAGCAATATGTCTGATTTGCAGACTGTACTTGAATGATAGTTCTGAGATACCGGAAACATATTTTTCAGACGTTAGTGGTGTAGCGCAAACCCGTAAAATCACTTAAAAAAAATAAAAATGGGACAAAAAAAATGTCTCATAGCAATACGTCTGAAAATCTTTTTTATTAGTAAATTTTGGTTATTTGATGCGAACAAAACAATTTTCAGACGGAAATGTGAACGCATTAAATTTTGAGACCGTTTTGAAAATGTTAACAAATTTTACCGATCGGTATCATAGCAATATGTCTGAAAATTGTTGGACATGATAAAATAAGTTGTCCACATGTGCAAAAAATTTATATCAGACAAATTAAGTGTAGCACCTTCTCTATCAGACAACTTTTCGATACTCAGATATCATTTAAAAATCGTATTGAGGCATCTTGAATTTTCTGTTACAAACCAATGAATACGTTGCGACCCTGAATTTATTAGATGATAATTAACAAAGAATTTACCCGAAACCGTGACATTGAAGTTGAAGGACTGAAATAAATCGCACAAAAGGAAACTGAGATATAGATACGACGACACGATAGACATAATATATAAATACATATATAGATAACATCCATGACCCAAGCACAAATATTCGAGTTCATCACACAAATACTTGGCCTGGCCGGGATTCGAACCCAGGACCGCCGGCTCAGTAGGCAAGTGCTTTAAAAAGTGAGCCAACCGCGTCGGCATTTTGTACACAAGCACGTCAAAAACAATACCCTCAAATAGAAATGCTTATTAGAAAATACTTTGCTTTGCTTAGTCACAACGAGGACATAGTTACATAAGACTAAAAGAATTAAATAAAAAAATCGTTAGTATTCAACTCCAGAAGAAATTAAAACGAAAATAGCTTAAAGTGTCGAATACCGTTTATTGATTAGATGTGGATTCGTTTTTCAAAAGTTTCTCTTGTATAGATAAATAAAATTTTGATTGAATATATTAGATTTGTTTTATTGTACTACCTATGTTTCTACATGAATAACTTAAAATTAATGCCGTTTAAATATTTTTCACCGTTGGTTAAAATTCTCCCACATTTTAAAGTTTGAGAATCTGTGAACAGCATGATGACGTAGGCTTGTGTCAGTCACGTGGTTCGCGAGTCTCGGAATGGAATACCTGGCGGAGTATATTATTATACCATGGTTCCAACGTTTGGAGCAGCTGGCGAGTGAGCTGTATGTAACGTAACAAGCGCTGAGGCTGTTGAAATTAAATACTGATTGATTTGATAGTTTTGGTTTTATTTAAAGCACACTTGAGTAACTTTTACAAAAGAAATAAGTAATGACATCTGTCATCTGTCAAAGTACATATAATAGACAAGGGAGATTCTTGAATATCTATGAAGGCTGTAAATTAATAAAAAAACATTTAACAGAGGCGTCGGCCAGGCGACTCCGAAACGTTATTTTCGTTTTTGGGAGTATATGCTACACTTAAAGTGTCTGAAAACAGGTTTTTGGTAATCATGGCAGCAATACGAAAAGTTGAAAAAAAAAATTATCCGTATTGCTATGATACAGGTCGGCTAAATTTGTTGACATTTTCAAAAATGCGCTCAGGCTATATGCTACGCGCAAAATGTCTGAAAACAAACTTTTTCATAATACAATTATAAAATCTATATACATTTTCACTATCAGACGTATTGCTATAATACCGACTGTCTTTTTTTTTTGACACAGCAGAAATGGCCTCCCACGCAGTTGCTACACTTTCGACCGTTACTACACACCTAGTCGGGTTCAGAATCATACAATCTAACGATTTTATAGGGTTTTTGCCGTATTGCTATGAGACATGGTTTTGGTCGTGAGCTCTCTAACTATGTGAAATTATTCTATTGTTAAGTTTTGATTTTTTTAATGCTTGTAATATGTAACTGGCCACAAACACTTTTTTCATTAAATCCGGCGGAGATAAACTTTTTCGAGCACTAGAGGTGAAAACTTATTTTGTTTGTACAACAGTGACACACCATATTAACTGAAAAAACCCCGTGTCACTCGATATTAACCGGCCAATTTTCACTCCAATACTGTTGTTACTAGCACGATACATTTCACCACACATATACGAGTAGGTTCAGCGGGCGCGAATGGAGGCTTTATAATTATACCTCGAAGGCTGTTCCCTAATTAAGCTAATTGTCCTGGTTAGTTCGATAACTATAGCATAGCTCCAGCACAACATAATGGATGGCGATGTAGACGGGGGTCATTCATTAATTACGTAAGAGTCCCGAGATAAAAATATAAAGTTATATAATCTAAATTCTGAAGGATTATGGATTTTTCCAATATAGAGAAATAGATGTTTGGGAGGAAAAAGTTAGGGTAAATAACTATGAACTGCGAAAGTTACGTAAAGTAACTATGAGTTTTGTTTTCATTTTCAAACTGTTAGGTAAAATTATCTAATGTTGCTTTACTTTTTTTAATCATTATCTCTCCTCATTTAAAATAGTGATTTTTTATGTCCTGAATCCGAATGAAATGTTTTAAATGATGCTAGTTGTCACAATCTTCCTCGCGTACCTAGTTCATGAATGGCCCGTAGCTGTTGATACGTGAATAGACTCGAGCGTGGGTTGTTAAGTTGTTGACAAGTACTGAAATCCTACACTATGCGTGGGTGTTGAACGTGGTAACAGCTTCAGGCAAAATTCCGGAAATGCCATAATTAGGTACGATGAATGGAGCTATTAATATATTCGTATGAACTAAATTCACTTCCCTACGATAAAAAAACATAGCCCGAACTTGACGAGGCACTGCGATATTGCCTATGTAGCAATATTTCCGCTTAACCACGGCCATATAACGGACGATATTTATTATTCGAGCCGCATTCAGTATCGTTGAAATTTTAAAAGGGATCAATGCGAACGAGGTGCGAATCTGTAAATATAAAATGCCACGCAAGCATAAAACAAATAAGCCTAATAACAATAGCAAGCCTAATAGTAAGTAATAGCTTTACTATCCTGTTCCTATACAAAAAATAGAAAAAACCTTGATTGAAAAACGTTAATACTCTTTTTACATTTTTCACTTTATTTATTTATACATATATAGATCTAACAGGTGCCGGAACTTAGTGTAAAACTGTTATTCTTTACCGTTGTTGCGTAAAAAAGTATCCTGTAACCATCTTTGGATGTCCAACTATCCATGTACCGAAATTAGAAAAATCCACTTTACAACATCAATAAAAAAAATATCCTGAAATAACGACACCTCTGCATAGAAGTGATTTTTAATACAATTTAAGAATTTTATATATTATTAACAATACCATACCAACGCCCTCTCATAAATTCTACTTATTATATATATGAAGTTTATTGAGAAAATAATGTAAACAAATAAGAACAGGAGCTCGCGTGGGGGCTCTCAAGCTGCGTCTCCTTGAAGAGTATTAAAGCTTTTGTTCGTATAAGCGTACTCAAGTTATTATTTATTTCAATTTTGCTAAGATACCTACCTACTCCTACGTGGGATTATTTAAAAATGCAGGTGTAAATGTATAAAAACGTTTATCTAAGCATGCCTATAAAATCAATTAGTTAATAAATATTATCGTCATAACGTGCGTTATACAGGCTCGATGTATCACGTTTCGAGCGGAACAACTCGAGAGAACTGTTAAGGAATTTCATACAAAATTGAAGGTCTAGTATTTATTTTTGGCCGGGAAGTATTTATTTTTAAACATGGCGTCTGTGTTCACTGTTCATGAACAGGCTAAACGGGTTCCCTCTATGTCGCATACTTTTGTTTGTCTGAAACTGTTTTAGCATAACAGACTTGGCATATTAAGTTTTCGACGAATGGTAATATCATAATATGGCAGAAACCTTATTTGGCATAAGTTCTAACTTACCGAAAATGTGTTTGTCCGAAATTGTATTCGCATATTATTGTTAAGGGGTAATTTAGGAATAATTTGGTTTAGCATAATGATATTTGGCATATTATCTATTGTCCGAATCTATCTTGGCATACTTAAATTGCTACAAGAAAGTCGGGTTAGGTTAAGTTAGAACTGCATCCCTCGCAAAGAGGAACTGCTTGCAGAAAAGTGGGTTAGGTTAGAACTGCGTCCCTCGCAAAAACGACCAGCTAGCAGAAAAGTAGGTTAGGTTAGGTTGTAACTGTATACCTAACAAAGAGGAACTGCTAGCAGAAAAGTAGGTTAGGTTAGGTTAGAACTGCGTCCCTCGCAAAAAAAAATGCTAGCACACGCCACACTCTTCCCTACAAATACTTGGGTAGGTTCGTTCGTTACCTTTTGTCCCTTAGAGTGGAGGGCGAGCGGGCTTCGTCTACTGGTTCTCGGATCCTTAGTAAATTCAATTTTCGGAGTGATGAAAATATGCCTATTTAATTTATGCCTAGACATGATTCGGACAAACGAAAATATGCGCAAATAAATTAGGACAAAAAAATCCAAAATAGTTTATGCGGAAAGTAAATTTGCCTACATAGAATATGCCATGCAACATTATGACTAAAAACATTATGCCAAAACAGGGGGAACCAAACCCAGTCTAACCTCAGTCAAAAAACTGGATAGGAACGTGTTTTTTGTTGTCAAAGCAAAAAGCTGCGAATTTAGTAAAAACGTGTTATATTTTTAAAAAACTACGTGGTTAGTTTAAAAAAAATCTGATTCAACGGCTCTTATAAAAAAATACACCAGTCAAAAAAATATAATTCAGCTGTTTAGCCTGGTAAAAAAAGAACAGGTTCCTATCCAGTTTTTTGACTGAGGTTAGACTGGGTTTAGGTTTGGTTGCGGTTACATTAATGAAATGATCATAATTGCAGTGTTGAAAATCGTGTAAAATCTGACAAAGAAGTAACAATTTTCCTGTGAACCTAGACGTAATCTGTGTCGTCATAGCGATGACATATGATATGATTTTCGGGATGAGACTAATGTGTATCTTATTTCGTCAATTCAATTTGTCATAGATGAAATTAAGTTCAGAAAGTATTTTTATTGTGGCCATTCAGTTTACGAAATTACACATAAAAGTTTTCCAAATGTCTTGTGAAACTATCTCAAGGTATGTGTATATTCTAATTATTCTATCACGTTCCGTGATGAAATTTACTTTAGTAATATGGTGGAGAGCGCAAAGGTTGATGTCTTAATTAGGAGACGCTCCAGAAATTATGCAAATACCCAGGACACACGCCGCGCCGTTAAAATCAGGCGCCAGGCGGGGCCTCGCAGAATGCAAATTTTTACTCCTTTGTTTAAAAGAGCAACTAAAACCTACACAAAAATGCTTTTTTCGTTACTAAAAATAAACTATTTCACTTTTTTACCTGTTTCAAAAACATTTAGTTTGCATTTTGCGACACAATGGATAAGTAAGTAACTTTTCTCAAACATGCAATGAAATGTCGTTATAACAGGCTTCGAAGTATCACGTTTCGGGCGGAAGAACTCTAGTGAACTGTAAAGGAATTTCATACAAAATTTAATGCCTAGGCCGGGAAGTTTTTTTTTAAACATGGCGGCGAAGATAATATTATGGCGTCTGTGTTCATGAAGAGGCTTAACACCAGATTTTTTTGAGTGGTATATTTTTTATTTCATTGCATATGTTTGAGAAGGAACTTTATGAAATACCTACCTTATGCGTGTGGGTTGTGCAGAGCAACAAATAAATTTTACCATTTCCATTAATGCAGTTATTTTTAGGTATTACACGAACTGGATTCTATAGTGATCTATTAGCTAGGAAAATAGCTGACGTTCTAATCTGCTCCGGACAAAATTGCACAGTACAATGCCTAATAGGGTTTTCATATTTACAAACAACGCAATCGATTCGGCGCTGCAAAAGTTGAATGCAATTGGTAATAGAGTCAGCATCAAAATGTAAGTGATACTTTTAGTACGTACCTACGCAATTTGATATTTGCCTGTAGTAACATTGACAGTGTCACTTGATAATGACTTTACGTTTTAACTCTACAACTACAATAATTACAATACAGATTTTGTTTATTTGAGCTGCGTTATGTTAACATTAACACAATTTAAACACAGGTACCAAATACTTAAAAAGAGGCACCGACACTGTTCGTAAGCTGAATTATTGTGTTACTGAATAAACACGTTTCTTTTAAATATGTTTAAAAATATAGATAATTAAAACGGAATCTCTGAAATATGCCAAGTTCAAGATTCCGTAAAAAAATCGGAATTTAGCCCCAGGTCGGCATGGCAGTACCATAGACAGTAGGTGAGGTGAGAGCATTTTAAAACCTCTTATTCGTAAAAGTCGTAAGGTAAGGGGGAAAATATAACATTATGGAGCATCCCCTTATAGGCGAGATTCCTATGGGAACATATTCTTGCTAAAACGTGGGAAAAGGCTGGCATAAAATAACACAAGAAAGAGATACTAACATGGTGGTAATTCTACGCATAACAATGACATATATATCCAATCATACTGAGTGATTCCGGCGTCCGTCAGCATTCTCTGTCAGGAACCATATAGAATTCTAGTTCTAGAGTTTAAAGCCTATACCTTCCGACGAAAATGGTTCGAATAGTTGCAATCTCGGTAACTAGAAGCGTGCAAACGAATAGCTATCGATGTTTTCGGTAATAACGTTTCCAATCTTCATGCGATCCGATTTTCATCCAGTTTAATGGACGACTCTATGGCTGCGTGGGTTTTGCTCGGAAATAAAATAAAAATATTTGCTATTTTGAGCAAGAACGAGGTACGAGCGGCTGGGGGCAGCCATTTGGATGAACACAGTTATGACGTTTTTACGCGTCGCTGTCGTTCGAGGTATGTGTTTCCAATTCAGTAAACTACTCGTAATGTCGCTTTGCCGAAAAGTAAACATTTAGAGGGATACCTTTTTGCTGTTCTGTGAATTAAAGCGTCCGGACCGACACAATCACTAAATCAGTATTTTTATTTATTTATTTATTGCATCCATGGTTACATTTCGATCTTACATTATAATTATTACATCGACGCGTTTGGCTCGGTTTGTAGACACCTGCCTACTGAGTCGGCGGTCCCGGGTTCGAATCCCGGCCGGGGCAAATATTTGTGCAAATATTTGTTCTTGGGTCATGGATGTTATCTATATATGTATTTATATATTATGTATATCGTCGTCTAGTACCCATAGTACAAGCTTTGCTTAGTTTGGGACTAGGTCGATTTGTGTTAGATTGTCCCTTAATATTTATTTATTTATTTATTGGTTTCTCATGGACCCTGGTAGGGTACAGCAATTGTAAGTCAGTCTTAAATCTAAAATAGTTTAATTTTGTAGACATTTTATCATTGGAATAAATATTTGTAGCAAATTGATTTTTACAAACTTATAGATATAAGTTTAACTATAACTTATGTCAATTGATTTGTCGAGTTTCATATCGAGGATTTCATTCGGTTGACACAATTCGACTGCTGTGATTTGAACTCCATTACGTGACGTTGACAAATTGTCATTTACAGGTAAATCGCTACACGTTGCCATAACGTAGACGTAAAATATTAATATTTTGAACAGATGTTATTAGAAACGAAAATTTTAGCCCTCAGAATCAGTTTCTATTAGGTGTCGCTTAATTGGGTGTGAGTGTTGTGACTATCTTTAGCACGTTCAGTGTGTGAGGCGAATGAATGAAATGAACCAGAATCAAGACGACACCAGTGAAAGCATCCAATTAGTGAGCACACAGTATTCCCGGCACGCGGCAAGACACCGCGACAATTTAGAGTAAATAAGGGTTGTGAATATGTCACTCTTGGTATAATAACGTCAAATGTGACCGGACCTCACATGATGAGTTGTGACTTTATTCCGCTAAGGACTAAGATAAGTATGTGTTATTCACACTGTTAGGACGGGTGTAGGTGTGCGATTATTAACACTCACGCCCGCAATAATTGTCACTTTGCAGACAATAGTCGGCCTGTGCAGGGCTCATATGTGTAAATGACGAAAAGTAAGAGTTTTGGATTGGATTGATGGTGAAAATATGACATGGTTGTATACTATCGGTCTATATTGTTTCAGCCGATAACATTTTTCAAAAACAAACTAATTTACCCTGAATAGAAAGAGGAGATAAATTGAATAACGTGAAACTCGTGTATGTGCAAATGACATGACCTAAATAGATGGAGGTTTGGATTAATTGCTACAACGGTTTGTGTGCTTTGTTAACCTGTTAATGTTCGTTACTACCTAGTAATATAAAGGCAAATAATCTGACCTTCATAACATCAAACTGGTCACTTATTAAATTCCCTTATTCCCTGTCCCTTTATCATGCCATAATAATTACCTACTGTAGAAAGGCGAGATTATAAGGGTCGTTAAACAAGAGTTTAAGGCTGGATATCAATTCCGGCTTATCGAATGACTTTCCCCGGAGTTTACCGTGAGGAGGGGAGGGTGGGGGGATCGGTGAGTGCAGGCTGGCGAGGGTTGCACGGTCACCCAGAACTCGGTCAGGGCCGTGCCTTCCTTTGGCACACATTTGAATATTCCCTAGCCTACTGCCCGACAAATCTAGTTGTTGCATCGTCCCTGCATCCAACGCTTTGTCGGCTGACGCGTCTTTCGGCTCAGTCGACCATTAAACGGTCTAAAGTCCCATTGCTGTTGATACGTTGAAGGCTACTTACTCCCTTTTATATGCTCGTGTCTGAATAATCTGTAAAGCAGCTGTATTAAATATTCAAAGCAAAGCTTAGCATAAAAGGAGCGAAAGTGTGCCATTCCCGTTTCGCCATCTGCCGGCGGCGGTATGGCCCTTTCGCGGCATCGTTTACGGGAATCATAGATTTTATTAACGACCGGCCTTAAACGAAACAGTTTTTGAGGTCTTTTTCCTGCTTGAAATAATAGTGATGCTCGATTGTTTGAGTTTTAATTTATATCTCAATTGATTAGCACACACACACACACGTGTAGTAGTTACAACATTTACTTCCTAAACTAAACAATGTTTTTAGGCCACGATATACTTAGGTACATAATATTATCATCATGGCATTTTGCATCTATAAAATATAATTTAATCATCGTCTAATAAAGTGCAGCACTTATGAAGATGGCTGGATAGACCTATACAACAGCAACAGCCACGGCCGCATAATTGACAGATAAATATTGCGCCTATCGAAAGGGGAAGAGGTATCTCAGGCTGCCCTTGTGGTAAAGAGATGGTCCCCTTTCTTTTTTGTTACATAACTAGAACTGTATCAGGGCTGGTTAGCACTCACCGCCAGTCAGACATTGCGTGGAAGTTTTGGACGGTGGCAAACAAGCATGCGGCCCACCTGATGTTAAGCATTACAAACCACTAACGGGAATATCGGCTTGCCACATGAGTGAGGTGCCGTCAATCTGTCGTCATTAACATCTAAAGGTTTCACATGTAACCTGCAAGATGTTAATGAAAAGTAAGTAAGTCAGTACGTAAGTAATAGTTCTCACTCTAATAATTATTATTAACACGTCATTGTGCTCATGAAATAATTACTACTTTAGGAAGTGGCCCATTAATAATTAATTCCAAATGGTTGTTTCTTCCGAAAGAACGCCGTGCTAACAGGTAAAACTTTCATTAACGTTGTTCACGAATTCAGGGTAGGTAAATGTATTCAACAAATGTGAGAATAGAATTAGTTAGACTAGGTATTTGAACTAATCACTTTATTATGTCATGTCGTTTTCCAGGTTCATAGAGTAATGTCAACAATACCTACGTTCGTCTTAGACATTTCAACAATATCCCGACTCTAACAACCTCACTCGTAATACCTATTAGAGCGACAATCCAAAGAAAAATGCCTCGGCCACTTTTCAAACGTTACATTGAATTTAAACGGGCATTTGATTTCAATTCACCCTTACCGATTCTCTTTTGTTTTGACTACAACGCTAATATTATTTATAAAGAATGTAGGATCTTTGACAGCTTTGAAAATCTTCTTTTGCTAAGTGGAATCAACATGAAATAAATAGTGGATGCTTGTAGCTTCCATTGTTTGACTAAATATCATTTTTAATTTCACAACAATCGCTATTTTCATTGGCACGATATTTCATCAAAAACAGCAAGTGTGCCGTTAAACTGTAAAGATTGAGATGGTCTTTATGTAGTCCGCTTGTTATATCTACTTATCGAATCTTTACAATCCAAGCGTATTCATCTAGCGTAGCTGAATCAGACTAGGGTACTTATGCGCTTGAAACTGGTAGGGCTAATATTTTGTTTTAACTATTATCTCTCTCAATATTTCTCAATGTTTTTTTAGGGTTCCGTACCCAAAGGGTAAAAACGGGACCCTATTACTGAGACTTCACCGTCCGTCCGTCCGTCCGTCCGTCCGTCCGTCTGTCACCAGGCTGTATCTCAAGAACGGTGATAGCTAGACAGTTGAAATTTTCACAGATGATGTATTTCTATTGCCGCTATAACAACAAATACTAAAAATAAAATAAAATAAATATTTAAGGGGGGCTCCCATACAACAAACTTGTTATACCTATATATATATAGGTACGGAACCCATTATGCGCGAGTCGGACTCGCACTTGCCCAATTTTTTCTTTTCCGCTGTGAAAATAATTATTGAAAAGTACATAATAATGTGGGAAATTAAATCATCTGAAACGCGCTATTATTGGCTAGATGATTTGACCAACGACACAGTCTAGACATATGCACCACACCGGCGGCCGGCGTGAGCACCTGTGTCGTGTCACTGACATTCGAGATTATTTTTTTTCCAGGCCGTCCCCGCCGTGTAGGAGGTACTTATTTGTTGGAATAGACTGTGACGTCACGCCAAGCGCGCCTTAAGGCGAGTGTATATGTGGAATGGTGACTTTTAAAGTCCTAAGGCTCGTAATCTAACCAACGGAAAATTCAGAAAAAATATATGTTATTTATGAGTATTTCCTTCAAAAAATTATAGTTGGTTTTTTTTTTAAAGCAATAGTTACTATGGAAAAAATAATGTTGAAATAGGGTCGTTTTCAATTTTCAATTCCCTAAGGCTTCTAAACTACAAGTGATATTTACACGGTTCTTTCAGAAGAACATTGACAATTCATTGATCTTTAATCGTATTGTTTAAAAGTTAGTAAAATGGAAATTCGGTCTAATAAAGCATCAAAAAAACTGAATTTCCGCGAGCGCAGCCGTGCCCGGGCAGCGAGCTCAGTGTAAATCGTCGAAGGGGAAGGCTGTGTCACTTGCTCTCGCGATCCATCTAAATAGTTACGGAAAATTGTTAGAGTACCGGATCCCGCGGAGGTTCGATCTGTCTTCGTGCGTTTGAAGTGTATTTTAAGAGAGTGTAGTTCGTTTTTTCACACGACTACGCTACGCTATGCGACATAACAAAAAGCACTTCGAATATTTTACGAGAATAGTTCACAGAACCTCATTTTCATATAGAATTAAATTCAACTGTTTTTTTTGTTCGTATTTAGGTATCTATTAATTTTAAGTACTTATAAAAAAAATTGTCATTGCGTAGCATTCTCGAGCACATTTAGATACTTAGATATTCTCAGTCATGGGCCCACACCAGACAGGATTCCCAGAAACTAACACTTTTGGTGTGGGTTTTAGGGCCCTTCTCTGTGTAATATTAGAGTACCTTTGGTATTTCGGTTAGTAAAAATAATCTGATAATACAGATATTTAAGTATGATAACGTCTAATGATCTTTATGAATTCAACCCTAAGAGATATGAATATGGTAATGCAGAACAAGTATTGTTCGTTTGAATACCATTGTAATATTCGGTAAAACGCTAATTTACGAATACGAATATTTATTGTAAGTATTCACATTCGTTGCGTCACTAGTACATGGCATATGATATAAAAATACATTATCAAAAATTACAATAATTTTCTAGTCCAAGAAGGCAAGTGACAACTTTGGCATGAGGGCTTATTTATGTAAATATAGTCAGAATACATATTTGCATCAATAAATTTCCCACTTCATATTTAAATCTAAATGAGCGTTAGTAATTTGATAATTTGATAATTTATTCACTGAATATATGGTAAGTTACATAATAAGGTGGTATAATATAAACATTTGATCCTTAATATATTCGGCCTTTATGGCGTGTGAACATTTGCTCAACTATTTTCTAGGTAAAAATAGCATGCATTCATGATGATTATTTATATACACATAGCTTTAATGTTTTAGCATGTCATTTACAATATAGTCAGACTTAATAAGCACATTACAATTATTATATATTTATTGTATTTTAATTACATGCACATAATATTTATATTACTTATTTCAGTTTACATTAGTTTTATTTTCTCCTTAAAAAAATCTTCAAGACAGTAATAGGCTCTGTTAATGAGTTCCTCTTTTAATTTAACTTTAAACATGTGTATATCCATTTTTTTTAATTCATCAGGCAGATAATTAAATATTTTAGAAGCCGTTCCTAGCAAACTGTTTCGCAGTAATGCTGTTTTGCCAGGTACTGTTTTAATGTTAAATTTGTGACGCATGATTTTAGTTTCCATCGTCTTTTGTGGAAACATGTTGGGGTTTGATTTTACAAATACTGCAACTTCATAAATATAAAGACTGGTCAGTGTCAAAACATTTAGTTGTACGAAGTAAGGCTTACAACTGTCCGTTTGTCTGAGGGCACAGATGGCACGAATACATTTCTTTTGTGCACCAAAAACAAGGTTTTTGTTTGTGGTATTTCCCCAAAAAATGACACCGTAGCGAAGTATAGATTCAATATATCCGTGATATGCTAATAAGGCTGTGCTGGTATCTGATATTTTTGAAATTCGTCGAAGGGCAAATACAAAACTATTTATTCGTTTTGATAATGTTTCAGTGTGTGTTTTCCACTTCATGTTATCATCTATTTCGATTCCTAAAAATTTGGCTACATTTGTCTGTTTTATATATTCATCATTATATTTTATGTCAAAATTTGTACAGTTTGATTTAGAATTATAAAATTGCATTATTTGGGTTTTGTCAATGTTGATTTTTAGTCCATTAGTTTGTATCCAGTTAATAATAGTAGTGATTGTATTTGTTATTTCAGTCCTGTATGTAGTCATGTCATCAGATTTAATTATCACGGTGCTATCATCAGCAAATAGAATCATGGGGTGTCGTATGTGTTTGGGCATGTCATTAATGTAAATTATAAAAAGTAAAGGTCCCAGAATGCTTCCTTGCGGAACACCGCGCAACAAGGGTCTACATTTAGAATAGAAAACAGTTAATTATTCACATATCCGCCGGGCCTAGCTAGACATACCTAGCCTGGCCATAAGTTCTGTTCCAATTGTTTACCGTTTATAAAATAAAAACCTGATTTTTATTACATATCGTTTAAAGGCCATATATTAATGATCGGATTACAGTTGAATGAATAAAAAAATATATAACTTTATTAAGACTCGTCGTAATGCCCGGACTTGATTTTTGACTAATGCTCAGAATTTTTCTCTCTAAGTTTGCCAGAGGGCAATGAAACGATCTTGAATCAAATTAATCGATCGCGGAAGGAACGCCAAAACCCAAATAGCTTACATAACCCAGACAACCGCTAAACTAAAGTAGAGCTGACACGTTTGCCGCATGTCAACCAATCTGTAGATTAAGAAATCTACACCCACCCAATAAAATTCAGCGTCACGGTAGATCGCGATGGAGATGGTGGGACTACCTGGATATATTACAAAAGGGTTGGACATTGCTGATCTAAATAAGGACGAGTGGAGAAAAGATAGAGAGGCCTTTACCCGACAAAGGGACGGCACAGGCTTCTATGCATAATAATCTGAAGAAAAAACAAACTTTTGAGTCATGTATAAGTCCATTCAGTTATCGAAAGCTACAATACAATACAATACAAGTACTCTTTATTGCACACCTCATAAAATATACAGGAGAAATACAATGCAAGAAATTACAATTAGAGGTAAACAACAGGCGGTCTTATCGCTAAAGAGCGATCTCTTCCAGACAACCTTTGGGTAGTGGAGAACTTGAAAAAAAATAAGATTTTGTTATTAGGCGGTGCAAAAATCGGAAATAATAATAATATATACATAAAAAACAAATAAATACATAAATATAATAAACAATAAATACATAAATACATACATACATTCAGCCAACAGGTAATAGGACCATTTGAATAAAATACGAATTATGAAAGGGATAGATAATGTTCTTTAAGTTGAGTTTTGAAAGAAACAAGAGCTTTAGCGCGCCTTAAGCTCACAGGCAAGGAGTTCCACAAACAGACAGCTTTAAAAGTAAACGAATTATTATAAAAATTTGAGACGGAAGAAGGTACGGCAAGGAGCAAATTTTGGGCAAAGGAAAGCTTGTTATTTTATTAAATCTTTTATCTATCTAAATATCATAAGCCCTCCATGATGCGTTCAAGAACGGCACATTATGACCACCATAAAAATAGACTGTTTTTTAGCACAAATTTCTTATTTCGATAGTATTATTTATTCAAATTTCGAACATCAATCGAGATGACGTTTAGTTCGAAATGAATGTCAATTTTCAATCAAATTTGACAATTGTCGCACGTAAGTAAGATGTACGGTGTTTAGTTATAAGTATTGCTAATCTTGCTATTTACTGTAATTATAAATTGTGTTTCTTTTTAATAAAGTTAGTCTTTTGTCGGCATTCACGTTGTTTACTTGTCCCACTAATACCCCGCATCACATGGCGATCCTGCCAGGCCAGGTGTCGGGTTCGCTCGGCGCCGCCGGTGTGCACTTTCATTGAAGATTTACCGACACGCGCGCATTAAGTTATTAATTGCCATCATTTATATTTCAAAATGTGCAACTCCAGAGTAGAAAAGGAAGATATCATAATTAATCAAAATGCGGCTGGAAAATCAAGCAACGATGCTACATTTGACGAGATGAAATTCCATTTATCAGCAATCAGCGTTGTGATGATAATCATCTGCTCATTTTTGGCTCTCGGTTTATTGTATGGATGCTACAAGCTCTACAATAAGTGTCATGATAAGTGGTCTAATGATCTGATCGTCCAATACAACCTTCGCCGTTCTTTCAACCGTGACCTTCGCGAGGCCCACTGCCACAACTGCGGACCGGCTGGTCGAGTTCGTTCTTCAGCGGATATGTGAACGAGGACGTTGCTGCTGGACTCTGCCCAAATTCTATCAAGTGATATTATCAGTGAGTGATGCGTAAAGTCCAAAGTATGTGCTGTGCAGTGAAAATTAAGATAAGTTCGGATTTAAGGTAATACGTATCTGTCTAGTTATACGTCGATTTTTTTTTTCTATTCTTGTAAGGGTACTTATTATTACTTCTAATGCTTCTATTTAGTATAAACATTTGTTTTTAATTAAATTTGAGTAATATTTTAAGAATGCGAGTAAGATGAGTTACTGACATGTCTATTGAATTGCAAGATATATTAAAAGAGTTAAAAACTATCAAGGAATATTTAGTAAAACTTAGTTATGACAGGAGAACTTCTGAAGTACTAAATTCTAAGTTAGAAGAAGCATTCCTAATATATTCCCAGTATATTAAGATTAGGGAAAATTTACAAGGAGAAATCGATAACAAGAAATTAACAGGTCAAAGCTTATTAGACTTCCAGAATTATTGTGACCACATTAAGAGTTTATATAAACAAATAGAGGAGTTTTGTCATAAAACATATACAAGTTCAAGCAAGAGTGTAGATTTGGAAACTGACAAAAAGTCCAAAATGGGTGACTTTAATTTAAAAACCGCGTTGTCCTTGATACCATCTATGACTGATGACCAGGCCGTAATAAATCAGTTAATTGACTCTATAGAATATTACGACTCTACTTTAAAAAGTGATGCGAAACAACAGCTTATAAACTTTGTTCTAAAGAATAGGCTTTCTCAGGTAGGTAAATTAAAATTAAGTCAGTCCTATACTAGTGTTGACAACTTGGTAAAGGATATGAAAAAACAATTGTTGCCAAAGAAATCAGCCACTGCAATTCAAAATAAGATGCAAACTCTTAGACAGGGTGATTCTTCGATAGACGACTTTGGTCAACAATTGTCAAAAATGATTGTGGATTTGACGATCGCGCAGTCAGATGGTGATTCGAATACATTTAATGTTTTGAAAAAAATCAATGAAAACCAGGCTGTTAAAAGGTTCGCTGACGGGTTGCGCAATCGGCGAATCAGTACTATAATAGCAGCCCGTGATTACGAGACCTTGAAAGACGCAATTCAAGGAGCTAAGGACGAAGAGACGTCGTCAGGAAATTCGTCAAGCGATGTATTTTCCTTTAATCATCAAAATAATCGTAATTTCAGCAGAGGATACATGCGTGGACGCGGCTCTAACAGGGGGCTGCCACACCACTTTGCAGCTTCAAGGGCACCACAATACCAAGGGCAGTCATACTACAACTATGGCAAAGGCGCTAACAGAGGTGGCTACCGGTTCCCGAACAGCCAGAGAGGCCCGACCAACCCAGCAAGTCGAGGTAAGCCTGCTTTTCGTGGAAACAATGGATACCGTACGGAACGCATTTTTATGAACGAAAATAATGATTCAAATGAAAAAATGCAAAATCAGTTTTTTCGTGACTAACGATTTTATATTCGCAAGTAATAATTCATGCTCTGTTTATTTTAATGTAAAGAATAATCAGCAATTATGGTTAGTAGACACCGGAGCATCAATTAGCGCTTTGAACTTAGCGATCGCTTTGAAACTAGATATTCCGATTCATAAACAGGAGTTAACTATCAACGGAATAGGCGGAAAAACACAAGCAATTGGATATGTATTTATTGAATTAGCGGAACGTGACCACATATTTAAACATAAGTTTTATATTTTTGATAACTTACCATGTCAATGTGATGGAATAATAGGCCAAGATTTTCTTTTAAAATATCAGGCTTTGATAAATTTACAGACTAGGATTTTGACTTTAACAACTTATAAGAATGTGACAGTTAATTTGCCGTTACAGAATTGTAAACGACATTTTATTCTTCCACCAAGGACTGAGTCATTACATTTCGTAAATACTAATATACAGGAGGACTGTGTCGTATGTTCATCAGAATTAAAAGAAGGTATATTTTTAGCCAGCAGTATTGTTAGGCCTATTGACGGAAAATTACCAATAAAAATATTAAATACCACAGAAAAGGAAGTAAAGTTAGAAGACTTAAAGCTGGTTATACACAAAGCGAGTGATTATGATATTTGTTGTTTTGAAAACTGCGATCCAAAAAGTGTTGATCGTGTTAAGACCTTATTTTCACATTTGAATTTTGAGAAACTTAATAAAGAGGAGCAGATATCAATTGAAAATTTATGTGCAAAATTTTCGGATATCTTTTATTTACCCGGTGATAAATTAACTACAACAAATATTTATAATCATTCCATAACCCTGAAAGAAAAAAATAGTCCTATTTATACGAAGCCCTATAGGTTACCACATGCTCAGAAAAATATAATAGGTTCTCAACTAGAAGACATGTTAAAACAAGGCATAATAGAAAAGTGTTCGAGTGAATGGTCCAGCCCACTTTTAATAGTACCTAAAAAATCGGATAAAAGTGGTGAGAAAAAATGGCGCGTTGTTATAGATTACCGAAAACTAAATAACTGCATTCAAGATGACAAATTTCCACTCCCCAATATAGCCGAAATCATTGTTTCCTTATCAGGTAGCATATATTTTACTCACTTAGATTTAGCAAACGGATACTATCAGTGTAACCTTGACGTAGATAGTAGGAACTATACCGCTTTCGCGGCAGGTCAATACCGTATGACACGTTTGCCCCAAGGTTTGAAGACAAGTCCAAACTCATTTTCTAGAATGATGAATTTAGCAATGTCAGGATTAACGTATGAAAAATGTTTAATATATTTGGATGATTTAATCGTTTTCGGGAAAAACCTTGAAAACCACAATAAAAATTTGTTAGAAGTTTTTAAAAGAATACGTAAAGTTAACCTTAAATTAAATCCAAGTAAATGTGAGTTCTTAAAGAAAGAAATATTATACTTAGGACATGTCGTATCATCTAGCGGTGTATTACCCGATCCAGAAAAAATAAGTGCAATAAAAAATTATCCAACTCCAACTAGTACCGACGAAGTAAAAAGATTTGTTGCCTTTGCAAATTATTATAGAAAATTTATACACAATTTCGCAGAAATAGCTTTGCCTTTAAATCAATTATCACGTAAAAACGTAACTTTCCAATGGAATGACAAATGCCACGAATCTTTTGAAAAACTTAAAGAGTCAATCACATCTCCACCTGTATTGCAATATCCAGATTTATCCGAACAAAATACTTTTATCCTTCAAACTGATGCCTCAGGATACGCCCTAGGGGCCACATTGAGTAATTCAAATAATAAACCCGTTGCATTTGCAAGTAGAACTTTAAATAAAGCCGAAAAAAATTATCCGACGATTCATAAAGAACTTTTATCAGTTGTATGGGCAACAAAGCATTTTAGACCTTATTTGTATGGGCGTAAATTTATTATTCGAACGGACCATAAACCGTTAGTTTATTTATTTAGTATGCGGGACCCATCGAGTCGCTTGTTTAAGTTTAGACTAGCGCTTGAGGAATACGATTTTGTGGTAGAGTACGTAAAGGGCTCGGATAACGCACCAGCTGACGCATTATCACGTGTTCGCATAACTAGTAATGAATTAAAAGAATTAAATGAACACATTCATGTTATGACGCGATCTCAGTTTAAGAAGGCTTGTGCTACCTCTAGGCAGACTATTGATTCTACAGATAATCGGCCTGATCAACCGAAAATCGTGGAAACACATAGTAAGCCCCAGGGGTCAGTAGAGTTGAGATTTATATCACAGCAAGAATTAACAAGGAAACGGAAACAAAACGTATTATTTATAGAAAATAAAATATTTCTCTACGATTCAAATAAAAATACATTATATATAAAATTTCTAGACTTCATCGCAACTATCGCCAGGCGAATTTGTGAAAGAACTAGAATTATTTAGTAGAAAAATAAACGTTAACGTTATATATATAACAAAGAATAAAAATAATTATATTTTTGTGGAGAAGTTATTATGTGAATTTAAAAAGTTAGACTGCAGTACGAATTTAAGACTATGTATTTTAAAGGACGTCCAAAGAGTAGATGATAAAGATCAACGAAAGGTAATACTAAATGACTTTCATCTCTTGCCCACTAGTGGCCACGCGGGTATGAGAAGAATGTATAATAACGTGAAAAAATACTATTTTTGGCCCAATATGGAACACGACATCCGAAACTTTGTACGGAGTTGTGATAAATGCCAAAAACATAAGTATTCTATACCAGTAAAAGAGCCGATGGTTATCACAACCACGGCCACATACGCCTTCGAAAAGATTTTCTTAGATTTAGTCGGCCCGATCGATGTAGACGATAATAGGTATTCTTATATACTTACAATTCAATGTGAGTTAACGAAATACTGCGAAGCCTATCCATTGTTTTCAAAGAAAAGTGAAGAAGTCGCTCGTGTATTTGTCAACAATTTTTTACTCAGGTACGGCATCCCGAAACAAATAGCGACCGACAGGGGTACAGAGTTTCTCTCCGCTACTTTTAAAGAGGTAAGTAAACTGCTAAACATAGACCAGTTGGGTCGTTCTCAAAATATTTGCACCGCCACCTGTCAACAGGTTTGTCTTAGAAGAAGTTTTTTACACCGCATTATTTTAAATATTCAATTATCAACACATATCTATAGACACTTTTTACATAGAGGCCAAATGCTTTTAATTAAAACTAAAGCATATTAATAGACAAAAAAACGATTTAAAACTAGGTTTTGTCGGTCACTTGCCGTGTCCCAACGCGAGGTACTCATGTTTCGTTGTAATAAAAACATATACTTTACCGACTTAGCTTAAGTTCAGTACTCCATTTTATTTTCATATATGATGAAGATTGAATACTACCATATCAAATAATAATACTATGCTTATGTTGCGAATTATTTGCAATTTAAGTTTGTCCACGCCATTTTTTGTCGTTCACTTGTCATGACACAAACATTACATCTGTGTGACTACTATTTCGTTTCCCCTGCCTCAACCCGCATAAATCGAGACCTTCAGTTGCCACGTAACAGTGTTCCAAGTGACAGGTCGTCAGTGCGCTGCACTAAATAATTATGATAAATACACTCAGGCGAGCGGGAGTTTGTAATGGGTATGTAGTCTATATTCTGCCTTCCATATTTTGGTTGACGTGTGTACTATTGCATTAATTTTAATTTATAATACGTAAAGTATGGTCTATTTTCATGTGTATAAATATGCAGTTCATCTACCAAATACTTAATTTTTTTTGATGACATAACTGTCATTTTGTCCATCACCTGCATGTCGTTCACTTGTCTTTAAAAAAACAGGTGAACGACACATACGGCAGGCGAACGACCATTATTTGAAAACTTATACAAAACTATTTAAAAAGTAGGTTTTACAGGTCACTCATGGTATCCCAACGTGGGGTACTCATGTTTCGTTGTAATAAAAACATATATATTACCGAATTACCTTAGTTTGAGTACTCCCTTTTACTTTCATGCTGTCCAAGGAATCCTTAGCAGGCGGCGCCAGCACCACATTTCGAAAGAGTTAATCCTCTGCCTATCAGCGGCTTTGAGCGTCCAGGTCTCAGCCCCAGAAATATGGAGAAGACAAGTGCACAGACGAGGTGCATCTTAGTTCGGTTAGGTCAGGTTCCATATTTTGCCGAGTTGAGTCATCGCTGTTTTGGCCATTCCGATTCGACTGCGAATCTTCGGTTTGCTTCTTCCTCTATTTGTGACGATCGAGCCAAGATACTGGAAGTGATTAACAGTTTCAAACTGTCGACTATGCTTGATCTTTTTTTTATTAATTTCAAGTCCTATTTTGAGCCGTGTCAAAGCTTGGCCATTTCTGCTTCGGTTGATGATGATTCAAGAAGGCTGGTGTTAACCACGTAGCGAAGGTTTAATATTAATATTCCTCCTATTTGAACGCCATCACTCCAACATTCACGGGTGTGATGTACTCTGCATCTCCATATTTTTTAAAAAGTATGGGAGATATTATGCATATCTGTCGTAGTCGTACACCTTTAGAGAACTTAAAGTTCTTGGATATGACATCTACTGTCACCATTCTGTATCTGAACTCGTAAAGGCTTTATAAAGTGTTACCAGATGAGCTGGCAGCTTCAGACAAAACCTCTTATAGCTTATCCCACCTAACGCAGTCGAAGACTTTCTGGTAATCAGATGTGAAGGATTTCCTCGGAGATGATGAAAACAACAGTAGTAAGAAAGAATATGTAAAAAAGGTGAAATTAAGCTGCAGAAACGTTAAGTATTTAAATGATTCGCTGTTGAACCTGCATAAGAAATTTTATAAAGTCACGTGGGTACAGCTTAAGTTCTGAATCTTTTTGCCGGTTTAGACCTTTCTGGATTGTTTAGGCTTCAAAAATCCCTTGAGAAGTTTCTTATGAGATGAGAATGAATGCTTGTTTTTTTATGCAAATGCAAATTACTAACATAAGGACAAAAAATAAAAAAAAATAGGTACAAACAAAAAGTACTTGTAGAAAGTTCAATGTAGTTTTTATTTGAAATGTCACTTACCTGCAACCATAGTCGTTAACCTGCAAACAATTTCAGTTAAATTGGAACGTATTTGTCGCCAACCTGCACCCATTGTCGATAACTTGGTAAAAAATGTCGTTTACCTGACCTCGATGTCTTTCACCTGTCGGCCTAAAAATTCAAACACCTGTATCTTCTAAAATATTCAATTTAACTACTTCCCTCCACATTATATCGATTATTAGAATATATTTCTAGCGATCCTATAAAAAATAAAATAAAAAATCGCAAGTTGAAAAAAAAATGCAAAATTAGCGCAGCGGTGCAAATATTTTGAGAACGACCCAGTTAAACTCTACGGCATACCATCACCAGAGTATAGGTGCGTTAGAAAATACTCACAAACATTTGGCTGCTTTCTTACGCATTCAGTCTGAAAAACACCCCGAGACATGGAGCTCGTGGTTACCATTTTGGAGTTTTTCATTTAACACCTCAGTTCATACCGAAACTAAATTTACGCCGTTTGAACTTGTGTATGGTAGAAAATGCTCTCTTCCCAGTAGCTTATTAGGTGATGTAGTTGAACCTTTGTACAATCATGAAAGCTACCCTAGGGAATTAAAATATAGATTGCAAGTCTCTCAAAAGGAGGCCAGGGATAACTTGTTAAAATCAAAGTTAAAAAGAAAAGAAAAATATGATTGTTCTAAAAACCCTGTAACCTATCAACCTAATGATTTAATTTTAGTTAAAAATGAAGTAGGTAGTAAGTTAGATAGTGTATATTTAGGTCCATATAAAGTGTTGAAAGATCTTTCACCTAACATAGAAATAGAGGTAAATGGAAAACCTACGTTAGTTCATAAGAATAGAGCTAAGTATTACTTTACTCCTATGTAAAAAAAAAAACAAAACTATGTTTAATTTTTTTTTCTGTTTCCCGTGGGAGATGTACGGTGTTTAGTTATAAGTATTGCTAATCTTGCTATTTACTGTAATTATAAATTGTGTTTCTTTTTAATAAAGTTAGTCTTTTGTCGGCATTCACGTTGTTTACTTGTCCCACTAATACCCCGCATCACAAAGATATAGAACGATATGATAGTTAGGGCCGACTCTAGTTTGTCTCTGAATTAAAATAAAAACAATAACAGCGGCCAGAAAAATTTCATTACCGCCATTACCGACTTCTGAATGCATCATGGATGCTTATGATATGTGGCTAGATAAAGTAGTATATGTAACTGTACATAGTTAGGCATTAAAACACTCGTGTGATGTTATTATGAAACTTGCCTTCGGCTCGTTTCATAAACCCACACTCGTGTTAAATACCCTTCATTATGTACAGTCACATGAAGTACTATTTATTGTATTCATATATCACATTACACAGTCAAAATATGTTATTACCTTCTTAAACTTCAAAACCTACCTTTGCACTATAAAATGGTAAACATTTAAAACAAGCCTGGTTATGAATAATATTTTCCATCTTGAAATTTTATGCGAATGACCATTTTTATCGGCTAAATTTCATATATACTGATTAAAAATTATAAACCTCATTATTTATAGATTTAGGTATATTTACCGGAAAAATCGGAACCCATAGGATCATTTTGCTGACCTTCTTTCTGTCACGATCCTTTATCTCGGTAACGCGTGTAGGTGTCGAGTTGAAATTAAAACCGTCTACACGTCGTACTTTTTTTTGGTCTACAGTCCCTTGAAGCTTTAAAAAATCGAACTTCTAAGTTAACGTAAAAAAAGATACGGCTCTTTATGTCGCAAAAAAACGTATCTACGCTGGAAAGGAAAATTATCCAAGAGACTGCTAGCTAGGAGCTAACTTTACAGGAGAGCTAAAAAACTAAAGAACTTAAAAAAAAAATTATCAAATATTCTGTGGACCTACTTTTTAAATGAAGCATTTTATAATTATAAACAACATCATGTTCTCTACATGTCGCTTTTGTTATTTTGTCTATTAATGGAATAATTTAAAATTTAGCATCGCTTACGCAAAATAGCTGTCAAAATAGAATTAGATAAAGTTATCTAAACGACACGTTTCCCGAGAATTTAGTCAGGTAAAATAGTATTTAATCTAAATATTACACAACAATCAACACAGTAAACAATATCTATGTGCATACGATGCTCATTTTATATAAACAATACCATCTTTTCTACATGTTGCTTTTGTTATTTTGTCTATTAATGGAATATTTTAGGATTTAGCGTCGCTTACGCAAAATGGCCGTCAAAATATAATTAGGTAAAATTATCTAAACGACACGTTTCCCGAGAAATTAGTCAGGTAAAATAGTATAATCTATTACACAAGAATCAACACAGTTAACAATATATATGTGCATGCTCATTTTATGGTCAGGTAAATATATAAATGTGCATAAATCAGCATGAAATAAATCAAGAAAAATCATCTAATCGCCTTTGTAGGAAATATTTCAAACATGAAAAGCTATTTATGGTACAATGAAACCTCACGATTAATGTTTTAATTAGAGGAAAATATTTATTTTCAAACATTAAAATTAATGAAGTGACATTTGAAGTTCTCTAAGACAAAAACTTATGGTCCAACTACGCAAATACAAAAAAAAACTGCTTTAGAAATGTTAAAGATTTATTCATCAGATATCACGTGAAATTTCAATTTTATCAATTTATATGTGTGATCTGCTGAAAGATTTCCAGTAGTTCTAGACCAATGTATGGTAGCAAACGATAGCTATGACTAATGAGAACAGCACAAGAGTTCTCAAGACTGCAGTCACTCGGTACTCATTAAGGAATTTTAAATCACGAACTACGTGAAATTTTAAGTTTTACAATTGCAATGAGATAATATCCTATCCTAACAAGAATAACAAAACTACCTACAACTCTGTGTGGTATAAGTGACGTCTCGTAAGACACTGTTTGAGTGAGATGGCGTTTGGGTCCATCAAGCGAGTCCAAAGTAATGCCTTTATCGCCACAGACACAGATCACAGATTTACCCCGCAGGTGGGCCTAACGGCCGGGGCCTTTATAAATATATTGAATTACTACTAAATGTGTGATATTTTATAAAACAGATCGGTAAATTTGTCTAACTACCAATTTAACGAAAATATTTGTTTTTTTAGTAAATTCTATGCGACAAATATGACTCAATTGTCATTCAAGCAATTCAAGATAAGCGACAGTAGTCGATCAAAGTCATATCAGGTAAAAAAGGATAAGCGACAATGGTTTCATAGTATCAAAGCAGGTAAATTTGGATAAACGCCAATAGTTAAGATACGACAATCAGGTAATTTAATCTAACTATGTTATTTTTTTACAGAATCTTATGTCGATTCTGTTTAATAATGTGGAAATACCACATTTTTACTTTTTGGCTAATGCGCATAAGCATTTTAAACACACATGACACAGAGGGCGCTCCAGTAGCGAAGAATTATGGAATCAAAGATTTAGTGTGATTGACGTAACGATATGATAGCTCAGTTGGTAGAGCACTACGCCGGAAACTTATGGTCGCAGGTTCGAGTCCTGCTTACATTGCAGTGGATCACATTCAATTTTTCTTTCATAATTTACCTTTATGTTAATTTTATCATAAAGACATAGGATATGGGCGTATCCCATAAGCACACGCCATTTGAAACGTGGTAAACCTGCTCGGCCAAGGTCCCACGCTTCAAAAAGAGGAATAACGAATTCCTCAAAATATTGTGAGATAAAAACAAAATTAAACCTGTCTCACAAACAAACTACAAACAATAAATGTAGAGAATCTACAGGTGTATAGAAATATCAGTGCCTTTCAGAAAGATTCAGGGGATCTATAAAGGATGTCAAGAAAAATATGTTAATTTGGTATGACAAATAATTTATTAATTATCAAAACGTTACTCAGACTGATGTCTGTTGTCACATGCAACTTATCTATAGCAAACTCTCAGTTTCTTAAAATTACTACACCTGTATGTTTAAATTAAATGCTCAGTCGATAAAGCTAGGCGTAAACACTTAGGTTCAAAAATTACATACACTGAAACATTTGTACTGCCATCATAAATTACTACATCAATTTAAATCATAATTCACTACAAAATATGGAGACTAAGCACCCACCTCGAGTCACGCAGGTTGCTGTACCTGAACTAAAGTTATCTCCTTGCCTCGCAGTGTGCTCACAATCCGGGGACAGAGGGAATGTGGCTATGCCCAGGTACACACTCATCAGTTCAGCTACAGGCTGACAGATCCTTAGAGTTAGACAGCCTCAGTCCCATCAAACTCAAAATTAGGTTCAAATAAAGTTCTAAACATTTGAAAAGTTTATTCTAAAGGAAGTTAAGTTTTAAAGGTTATTTTAAATTCTATTAATTAATTAAGTTTTTCAAAGTTATTTTTTTAGTTCCATTAAGTTATATTAAATTCCAATTTGTTCCTTAAAGTTATCCAAAATTATTCTTAGTTCAATCAGCTTCGCAAATTGTTGTTAACAACAATTTGCGAATTTTAATTTTGCATAAAACGAATTGCATAATTTCAACCTGCATAAGTGATCATATAGCATAAAAACAAAATGCATACAAACGAATTGCATAATTTCGAAAATTATAATAGTTTAATTGCATAATAATGTATTTGCATAATAGACAAATAGCATAATAGTCACTTTGTATAGGTACTATACCATTGTCATACCATACTTTTTTCATAAAAACTTAAAGCATAAATGATGTCCAAATATATATATACAAAAATATAATATTTTTTTCTTATTCATTCTTCCCCATTGCCGAGCCAAATTAGGAGCAGTTACCTTTTAAGGGTCATAAAAAAAACCCTAACCTACCTATCTCTGGGAGAAGTTTCGTTTTTAGGGTCATAAAAAAAATAACCCTAACCTACCTATCTCTTGGAGCAGTTTCGTTTAAGGGTCATAAAAAAATAACCCTAACCTACCTTTCTCTCGGAGTAGTTTCGTTTTTAGGGTAAAAAAACCCTAACCTACCTATCTCTGGGAGCAGTTACATTTTTAGGCTCATAAAAAAACTAACCCTAACCTACCTGTCTCTTGGAGCAGTTTCATTTTTAAGGACATAAAAAAAATAACCCTAACCTACCTATCTTTTGGAGCAGTTTCGTTTTTAGGGTAAAAAAAAACATAACAATATTTCAGTAGGTAGGTACTGAACAACTTTTTATCCTTTTTTTTAGGACTTATTTGATATGATATTTATGCAACTTGATAATTATTTTAGGTGTTTTTATGAGTTTTAATAAATATTCTGAATGTATGTTATACCAAGTGACATTGTGACTTATGAACATTATAACTAATGTTATTATGATTATTAATGGTTATGATGTTTAAATATTATGGTTGACAAAATTATGAATTTTGTTTTTATGCAATGTGTTTATTATTCATTTTGAAAGTAGGTAGTTAAATGAAAATATGCTAAAAGTTTTTATGCAACTTGAACCGCACCCCGATATACAAGCTATCATACAATAATATAAAAAGAATGAGTACAAACCCAAGTACACTCAAGCTGCATGGCATAAGCGCTTATATAGCCCTTACACCGCCAATTTAAACTGAATAAAGGCGTATCAGCGCTCATGTGGCCTGTATGCTGGTTGGGTATTGTCTATTTTAAATATCGCATCAGTGTTATCCCAATATTTGAAATAAAACCGTTATTTTACAAATAATTCGCCAAAGTAATTGATAAAACGCGCACAAACTCGCTCCGCAGAAGCGGCAGAAGGTTCTCGATGAAATATGCATGTAACGGCGTGGCCGCTAGCCGTGTGTTGTAACTTTATACAAGATGACGCCCTCATCTTTATGCCCTGTGCACACGAGAGATAAATTGTCTCCAAATTCATCTGACGGCGTGAAGACAATTTATGTTGTCACACAATAAACTCGAGATTTAGCCGAAATATGACTGTATTATGTTGTAGTGTGACGGGTTTAATAATAAAGGGTGCGTCGAGCCGTTTAGGTGATGTCTGCAGCAGACGTGACGTGTTTCACGAAACAAACTCCACTTGTTATCCTGTCAGCGCCAATATTCCTAGTTAAGGATCTAATTAGTTTGGTAACGTGTTTTAGTTAGTAGTCGCAATTATTTATACATATTATAATACACTGTTGTTTTACAGGGATGAATGTAGATTATCAACAAAAAGCTCATGTCAAAAGCTTATGGTAAGTGATTATATTTATTAGGATTAGGGATGTTTGGCAGTGATAACATACTGCACGATTAATTTACCGCATCAAGAAAACACAAGAAAACATATACGTATAGTCCTCTTACTGTAAAAAAATATATTATAATTTTATGTATAATATTTATATATTTACTGTTTTTCAAAACATTTAACAATCATAATATATGCATTGTGATTATGCCTAAATTTAAGAATAAACAACTTTGACTTTTGACTTTATAACTCTTTTAACGCGCTAAGTATTTTGATCAAAAAGATACAGAGTGCGCTATTAATATGCTACATTTCATGCGATATTCATGTTCTGCTGGTAGAGCACTACACTTCACAGTTCAGAGAAGTAGGAGCGCGGGTATGTATCTCGCTTATATTACAATGGATCGTATAACATTTTCACTCTATAATTACCATGGATAGAATTACGAGTATGAATATTAATTATTCGTCGATTAGTAGTAGAAGTCGATTCTTTCTCATTATTAGACCACTCTATATTTATACATATATTATTGGTTTAAGGATACGTTGATAGGAATAAATAAATAAATACGTGTGTCGCGATGGTTGCGTAGGGGTTACTTTTTGTCCGGAAGAAGGAGACATATTGGGAACGGACAAAGTGGGAACTGATATATCAAGAAGTGGACATATCAGGAAGTGGTCATATCGAGAACGGACATACTGGGAACTGATATATCAAGAAGTTGTCTTATCGGGAAGTGGTCAGTTCGGGAACTGATATATCAAGAAGTGGTCATATCGGGAAGTTGTCATATCAGGAAATGGTCATATCAGGAACGGACATATGGGGAAGTGGTCAAGTCAAGAAGTGGTCATATCAGGAAGTGGTCATCACCAACCGAAAGGATTACAACATTGTCAATGTGTAGTGACATGCGGTTTTTGTATACATTTCAAATGTTTTTTTGCGCGATGCGGCGGCAGTGTGATATAGCTGAAAAACTTAACTTAAGGACTCTAGGTGTATATAGTAGTAACGTGTATATTTATACGGAAATTGGCGTTCTATATTCGAATTTTGACGTAACTTACATACTAATCTTACATACACTTCTTTAGTTAAGTTTTTCACATATTTTAATTATTTATTAAAGTATATGTATACTGTTGTGTTAGACGTTATGTCGAGGCCCGAAATGGTAGGGCACATCAAAACACTACCACCTGCATCATTATTAAATGAAAAAATAAATAAATGAAATGACATATTTTATTTGCTAAACAATACGTAAATGTATACAGATGGATCACATTAGTCAACAGTCTCAGTAATGTTTGTACCTTATATTAGGCATGCAAAATTCATATTTATTAAGTCAATCGTATGTCAAATGAACATAGTATAACAATTTAATATCTTTATAATTCAATAATAATAAACACTATACTATTAACTTGCTTAAATTCTTAGTCTAAGTATGGGCTAGAAATTCTTGTATAGAGTAAAAATTTTGCTCACCCAGCCACTTTAGTAGAGCATTAGAGAAATTTCTTTGTGGAAGATCAGCTATATGTGATGGAATCTTATTGTAAATTTGGACTGCCATACCCATTGCATTATTACGATATAGTGGTGAGTTGTTCTTACGTACAATTAGCTTGTTTATCCGATTAGTTCGAGCATGAGGTTTGCTCTGGCCTACGGTCTTAAAGAAGTGCGGTTGTTTTTTCACAAACTGGCAGATCTCAGCAATATAGATGCAGGGTAAGGGAAGAATATTAAGGGTTTTGAACATTGGCCTACATGAATCTCTTTTCCTTAGGTTACAAAGAGCTCGTATACATTTTTTTTGAGCTTTAAATGCTCTGTCTAGGGAAACTGAGTTGCCCCATATAATTATGCCATACCGTAGTACGGACGAGATATAGCCATGATAGGCTTGCAGTGCTGTCTGTAAAGATGCAATCTTTCTAATTTTGTAAAGTGCATATACAAATTTATTTATCTTTTTACATATCCGGTCAATGTGGTTCTTCCAATTACAGTTTTCATATAATGTTATGCCTAAGAATACTGTTGAGTCTATTAATTCTATTTCTTGGCCCTCATAATTCAAATTTAGACTCAGTCGTTGACCTTTATAAGTTTAAAATTGAATTGCTTTGGTCTTTATTAAATTTATTTTTAAATTATTTATGTCCATCCATTTAACTATATCTCTAAGTGTATTATTAATGTCATTTTCAAAATTAATCTTATTTTCACATTTAAATAATATAGTTGTGTCGTCTGCGAATAATATACATTTATGCGAAGTTATATCTGGAAGATCATTTATATACAGGAGAAACAATAAGGGCCCCAGGATGCTACCCTGTGGGACGCCACATTCAATTAGGTTAAATTTGGAGCGAGCCAACACTTTTTCGCCCTCAACTTTTTTCGAAATTTCTGTGCACTGTTGTCGGTTTCCTAGATAGCTGACAGACCAATCGTAAGCCTTTCCTCGAATTCCATAGTCAAATATTTTTTTCATTAGTATCTGGTGATTTAAGTAGTCAAATGCTTTTGACATATCCAAAAACACCGCAACTACAGGAATTCTGTTATCTATGCATTCAGTTACTAACTTAATTAAAGAAAAACATGCCAGTGATGTGGATTTTCCATGTTGAAAGCCATATTGCTCAGTTTTGAGGACATCATATTTAGCAAGAAACGTATTTACTTTAGAAGCCATCACTTTTTCAAATATTTTTGACTACTGGAATGAGTGTAATAGGTCTATAATTACTCATTTCTGTGGGATCACCCTTTTTAAAGATAGGTCTAACAAGTGAGTATTTTAGGCGTTCTGGAAATATTCCTTTTTCTATGGAAAGGTTTATCAGGTGAGCTATAGGATTACGTAGATAACGCTTCCGAACATAATTTTAAGAGTTTTGTGTTGATTTTATCATAACCAACTGAGTTCGTATTAGTTAATGACATTATGATTTTTTGAATTTCACGAGGTGATACCGGTGTTAAGAAAATAGTATTGTTAATTGTCGTCTTATTACTGTTTACTGTAGATCTTAAGCTGTCATTATCCTTTGTGAGATTTATAAAATAGTCGTTGAATGCTTCACATATTTCTTGTGCAGTTTTCAACGTTTTATTGTCATAAGTTATTGATTCTATTTCTTTTCCGGTTTCGTTATTTTTTAAATTATCGTTAATTATTTTCCAGGAGGCCCTACATTTATTATTTGATGATATAATGATTTTTTGATTAGCAATTTTTTGTGATTTTGTCACACATTTTTTTAATAATTTAGAGTAAGTGTTATATGCATTGCTATTTTCTTTCTTGTCTTTTTTACTCGCCCTTTGATATCTAAGGTAAAGGACGCGCTTCTTTTTACAGCTCTTCTTTATACCTTTAGTTATCCTTGGTGCAACCCGACTTTTATTATTTATTTTAATCCGTATTGTCGGAAAGCATAATTCAAAAAACAAAATCAGTGTGTCATGGAATTAATTAAAAGCTTGGTTTACATCATTTTTGTCCGTAATATTCGTAAATGACAGAGCATTGATACATTCGCAAAACTTGTTGGTATTATCTACACTGAAGTCTCTTTTATATTCATATCAGGTATTAAGCGGCCGGAAATCACCCGCATCAAATGATAAGATTTGCACTGTCTCATGATCAGATAATCCCAGCCGGTGGATGTACCCACTAGCCTGGCTAATGTTACTAACAATAAGGTCGATACACGCCTTTTTTCGAGTCGCAGATTTAATATGTATCTTGAAATGATTATTTTCTAGAAGAGCTTTGAGAGTTTGGGTTACTTGATTAGATTTGAGTATGTTGATATTCCAGTCTCCACATATTACAATTTGACTATCTTTTTTATTTAGTTTAGTTAGAAGGTTCTCTAAGCTTTTTAAGAAATTATTTACACTGGAAGTAGGTGTTCGGTAAATACAGATAAACATTGTTTTCGGTGTTTCTAATTGTATACCACAACATTCGAAATCATAGTCTTGAGCCATATTTTCACACAAGCTAAGTGGTTTAAAGTTCAGATCCTTTTGAATTAATATGCAAGACCCACCACGGCGTTGGTTTTCTCGGGAATAGTGAGCAGCCATCTTATAATTAGTGAGACACACGTTGTCTTCAGTACCTTTCTCGAGAAATGTTTTGGTGAGGCATATTACACTCATTGGCTGTTTTTTATTATTGTAGTTATTTAAGATCACTTCTAAGAGATTTTTTTTATTTAAAATGCTAGCAATATTTTGGTGTAAAATATTAAAGTTACCTTGGAATTTGCAATGATTGATCTGATCAAGTCCTGACAAGGTATATTTTTTATTTACGAAAAAATCTACGTTTGGCTCATTTTTATGGTTTGTAATGGGCTCGTTAGACAGGTTTTTTTTGGTTGTTAGCTTTTTCCTCGAAAAATAATCAGTTACTTTTTTTTGATTCATTTTTATATTTTCTCCTCTGTTTTGTTCTTGCTTTGGGTTACGTTTTTTTGATTTTTGTAGATTTTTATATAATTTATTAAGTGGTCTAATATGTTTTTCATACCACTGCTTTTTAAATGGCCAGTATCTGATGAAAACATATCGAGAGTTAAATTTAGATTTGAGTCAAAAGATACATGATTTTCGTGGAAACCTACTACATCACTGCGTAACAATTTATTGAATGTTTCAACCCTAAAATTGTATATGGTGTTAGAATAAGTGTATAAACCAAACAGTTATAGATGTCATTTATGTCAGCTGTTGCCACTAGTTGGCGCCACTATCTTTGCTCTCTCTTCTTGGTCGGCTATTACTTGCAAATGTCGTTACTGTGAATCTATATAAATAAATCCCTATTTAATTATTCAATCCTGGTTTATTTTGCCCTCAATCCTTCAGGTTATGGGCCCAGGATACGCAGGAAGAAAAAGTACGTAAATAGTTTTGGTGGAAAATGCAAAACGAAAGTGTACCGGAGCCAACACAACCAGCAGCCTCGAGAAACTCGTCTTTGTCTACTATGACTACGTCGGCATCAAGTGCAGGAATTTCAGTTAATTTTGAAAAACTCAGTGGAATTTCTAATTATGGAAATTGGAAATTTTTAATGCGGATGTACTTGATACATGAAGATTTATGGGACTGCATCGAAGAGTCTACGGTGACGGCGGGTGTTCCCAAGGTCACCGACGGACGTAAACAACAAAAAGCGCTCGCTAAAATTTGTTTGATGGTGCAGCCGTCGTCTTTTTCTCATGTACGGAACGCAGCGACTGGGTATGAAGCCTGGAAGAACTTGAAAACGGCATATGAAGACAAAGGGTTGTGTAGGAGACTTGGACTTTTACGTACATTGTTTGGATTGAAATTGGAACAATTTAGTGATATGGAAGCGTATCTCTTGAAGATCACAGACTTGGATCAACAACTACGAGACATAAATGCTCCATTGGACGATGATTTTCTGTCAGTGTTAATGTTAAGTGGTTTACCGCCAAATTACGACCCACTTATTATGGCGTTAGAAAACTCGAACATTAAATTGTCAAGTGAAACTGTTAAAAGTAAATTGTTACAAGAAAATTTGCGTAGGGATTTTGACAAGTGTGAAGAAAGTGCAATGTTTTCAAACCGGAATACAAAAAATGTCAACAGCAAACAATTTAACAAGGTGAAGTGTTTCATATGCAAAAAACCTAATCATTACGCTAAAAACTGTCCTACAAAAACAATTAAAAGTGATAAACGGAGTGACAAATGTGAAAAAGCGTGGAATGGAACGTTATTGACGGCATTAGCTGTGGATATTAACTCTAATGCTTGGTACGTAGACTCCGGCGCAACTTGCCACATGACAAACAACAAAAATATACTACAAAATTACGTTGAAGATACTCCGCGTTCAGTGACAGTGGCAAATAAACAAAGGATGCATAGTGAAGGACACGGCGACGTGGAATTGTTGTTAACAGGACACAAACAAGCAACGAAAATAAGTGAGGTTATTTACGTCCCGGGATTGTCAACAAACCTTATTTCTGTCGGAAAAATGGCAGCCAAAGGACTTGATGTGCACTTTGATACCGAGAAATGTAATATTTATTGTGGCAAAAATGTAGTTGCCAGTGCTACGAAGGTCAACGGTGTTTACGAATTGGACACAATGAGCCAGCAGTCAACAGACGCGAATGAGCTGGCTGCGGCCTGTCAATCGATGGATTTGGGTAATCCATTGCTAGTGAACCAGTCTATGGATCATGGATCGGAGGCTGTGAATTTGTGTGACGCGAAACCATCCCAGGAATTATGGCATCGCAGGCTTGGGCACCTGAATAGGCGAAGTATGGATTTACTGAAACAAGGTATGGCTAGTGGAATTGATTACATTGATAGCAAACATACTCCCTGTGTAGCATGTCTTGAGGGAAAACAAAGTAGATTACCATTCCCAAAAAGGTCTTATAATAGAGCTACTGAGAAGCTAGGTCTTATACACTCAGATTTGTGCGGACCAATGTCAGTTTCCTCATTTAGTGGCAGTAAATATCTATTAACCTTTATAGATGACTTTACAAGAATGACATTTGGTTATTTTCTTAAGAGTAAAAATGAAGTATTGCCAGTATTCAAGATTTTCAAAACACTTGTAGAAAATCAGAGTAATTTAAAAATTAAGGCTATTAGGACGGACAATGGTCGTGAATATGTTAATAAACAGTTCCAGATGTTTCTACAAGAGCATGGCATCGAGCACCAACTGACTGTGCCATATTCCCCGCAGCAGAATGGCGTGGCAGAACGGGCCAATCGGACAATTGTGGAGGCTGGACGATGCATGCTGCAAGATGCTGGAATGGACCGGAGGTTCTGGGCGGAGGCATTGAATATGGCAATATTTATTAAGAATAAATCACCAAGCAAGGCGGTGAGAGGCACCACGCCTGAAGAAAAATGGTCTGGTAAGAAAGTCGATTTATCTGATTTAAGAGTTTTTGGCTGTGTTGCTTATGCAATGATCCCATATGAAAAGCGTAAAAAATTGGATCCAAAGAGTAAAAAATATATTCATGTTGGATATTGTAGTGAATCCAAGGGATATCGATTAATAGATCCAGAAAATCCTTCCAAAATTATCAAATCTAGAGATGTGCAATTTTTAGAGGAGAAAATGTATAAAGATGTGATATCTTATCAGGAAAACTGCATTCGTGATTGTCAGATAGAACTCACTAATAATAATATTGATGTGAGCAGTACTGAAAATAATGATATTGAATCGACTACTATAGAAGTTATAGATTTGTCTCAATCAAGCTCTTCTGATTCTAGCTATGTTGATGACCAGAATGATGTCACGTGGAATCCTGATATGACTACAGATCAAGCGTCAAGTGATTATGAAGATATTGAAGAGAGTACAAATGCAGTAGTGGCCATGACAGCAGCAAGTCACGGTGATGAACCACAGACAATACATGAGGCACTGTCGGGACCTGATAAAGAATACTGGAAGGAAGCTATAGCAGATGAATATAAATCATTTGAAAAGAATAAAGCTTGGACCTTAACATTACTACCTGATGGAAAGAAAGCAGTGAAATGTAAATGGGTTTTCAAGAAAAAACTTGGATCAGAAGGACAGCTTCTCCGTTATAAAGCTCGTCTTGTTGCCAAAGGATTTACCCAGGAATATGGCATAGACTACACTGTCACTTACGCACCTGTGGTAAGATACTCTACAATACGTACCTTGCTTGCCCTGGCAGTCAACTTAGATATGTATGTCGACCATATGGATGTAAAGACGGCCTTCTTAAATGGAGAATTAAAGGAGACTGTATATATGGAACAGCCGGATGGATATAAAATAAAGGGTAAGGAAAACCATGTATTTAAATTAAATAAAGCAATATATGGACTTAAGCAAGCATCAAAGGCCTGGTATGACAAGATAGATAATGTTTTGACAGACCTCCAATTCAGAAAATCACTTAGTGAGCCTTGTGTTTACATAAAATCAGATAGTAATGGCAATGTCATCATACTAGCATTGTATGTTGATGATATTTTGATTTTTAGCAAGGATACACCTGAGAAGAATAAATTGAAGAAGGAACTGATGAGAATATTTGAAATGAAAGACCTTGGCCGTGCTACACATATATTGGGAATGCGATTAAATCAAGAAAAAAATAAAATTATTCTTGATCAAAGAAATTACATACAGAAAGTATTAAATCAGTTTAATATGGCTGATTGCAAGCCTGTGAATACACCTTTAGAAAATGGCATGAAATTTGAAAAAGGAGATCAAACTGATAATGACACCAGGTACAGAAGTCTCATTGGATGTATTATGTACATAGCAGTATGCACGAGACCAGATATTGCTCATGCAGCAAGTGTATTGAGCCAGTTTAACAATTGTCACTCAGAAACACACTGGAAAGCAGCTAAACGGGTTCTACGATATTTAAAAGGAACCATGAATTACTACATAGTATATGAGAAATCCACGTTGTCCGTTACAGGATATGTTGATGCAGATTGGGCATCAAACCAGCTTGACCGACGTTCTTACACGGGTTACATGTTTAAGATAGGTAACTCTGCTGTTTCATGGGAGAGCCGCAAACAGAGAACGGTCGCCCTTTCAACAACAGAAAGCGAATATATGGCGTTATGTGAAGGAGCAAAGGAGGCTACATTTATTAGAAATTTCTTACATGAATGTCTAGGTAAATACTTGCCAGGGACTCTGTATAACGATAGTCAGTCAGCACAGAAAATATGTAATAGTGAAATTAATCATAGTCGAAGCAAACATATAGATATTAGACATCATTATGTGAGACAAATAATAAAGGACAAAATTGTTAAACTAGAATATTTGCCTACTGAACATATGCCTGCAGATGTATTGACCAAACCTTTATGTAAAGATAAACATTTTAATTGTGTGTCTAATCTTGGTTTACAGACTGTTTAGTTTAAGGGCAGGTGTTAGAATAAGTGTATAAACCAAACAGTTATAGATGTCATTTATGTCAGCTGTTGCCACTAGTTGGCGCCACTATCTTTGCTCTCTCTTCTTGGTCGGCTATTACTTGCAAATGTCGTTACTGTGAATCTATATAAATAAATCCCTATTTAATTATTCAATCCTGGTTTATTTTGCCCTCAATCCTTCATATGGCTTTCCCCACATATATGTTGGACATGCTATGATAATGTTAGTGTTTTTGACGTTACAACCTTGTAGGTAGTGATTTAGTGATGTAAACTTTAATTGACTGAGCTTATTACAGATATGACATGGTTGTAGATAAAAGATAAAACAAGATATAACATCATATGAATGGGACCTCAAACATCACAGTCGTGAGGACTCTAATGGCCGACATTGTCCGGCTCGGTTTCTGCCGGCGGCAATACCGGCCATCCATCGACGTGTACTCTGACCCGGTTAATGGACCTTGGCTTTTGAAATGAAAAATATTTTTAAATCCAGATGATTTTCTATTTCTCTTAGCCTTTCACATGGCAATACCGGACAAATATATCCACGTGTATAAATATATTACCCATCCCATTCGTAATCCGCCCCAGGACTGGTAGTTGTGGAGATTTTGGGGAAAGCCTATGTCCAGTATAATGAAATTCTTTCGCCTGATATGATATGAAAGACTGACAAACTGCTGAATTAGAAATGTGTTAGATATGAGAAAGCAGTATAAACATAATATACATACAATATAGCTATTCAATTCACCTATATTACCGTACTTTTATATGCTGGTATAATTTGGAAAGTTCCGTTCCAACACCTCTCCCCCTAGGGATTTGCCTCATATTCAAGTTTGAAGCACGCTAAGGATTGGCGGCGTACTCATAGGCTATAAATGGCGTATTGTATCGTAGAGGCGCGTTTCGTAGCCGTAGCTCTCGTAGCGCTTGCGTAGCAGTCGTAGCACCTGGGCGCACTTACCGCAGATTACGTTCCTCCTTTGCATAAAGAGGGCGGTCTTGGTGCGACGACAGTTTTTATTTTCTTTGTCAGCGCTCTGCTTTGATATGTCTTAAATCGCCGAGAATGCGGGAAATTCGCGCTTTGCGCATTCGTGCGACAACTTTCTGATTGTGATTTATGGTATAACGATTTATTTTTAACCTGCGACAGTTGATATATCGTGCGTTGCAAATAGTGACTGATGGATAAGTACCCATCAACATGATTGACGTTCAGTTGTAGCAATAAATTAATTTGTTGCAAATAACTTTAGTCGGTTTCGCTTGTAGATTTGTGATATTTTTGTTTGCCAAACATTTTCCATTGTCACTTTTGGAAAGAAATATCAATATCATATAATAATTTGGCGTGTTGGCATAACTTGGCATGGGATTAAAAGTTCTTCTTTTGATGTCCTCGTGTGCGTTCTCGTGGAACCAAAGACAAGGACAAGTAATGTGGCACAGATTTAGCTATGCTTCGTTGAGCAGTCCGAGCAACTTTGTTTGGATCTTTTTCGATCTTGAAACTGTGATATCACCTTTTGAACAGCAAAACTCGCTTTTCATCCAGTATTTCTTAATTCCTATGATTAAGGATTAAAATACTAGTCATCATTCAAGATCAATAAGTGAATATTCGAACCAATGCAATACGCAGTCCTATAACATTTTATTCCTTCACAAGTGACAGTATAAAGAATAGTAAATGGCTACATAACATACACATACTTAAGCACATAGGGCTTCTTTTAGATGTAGCCGAGACACGTCAAAATGCAAAAATACGAGTATTTAATATTATTGACGCGTTTTAAAACAGCAATTTTCCGGTCGACCGAAGCGCTTGACTGCGGCTTTATGCGAGACCATGGACAATGCGGGAAGGAATGAAGCAATCGTATTGAGTGAGTGCCCAATCGGAGTGATTCGGAAAGCACCGCCGTGGCCGGCATCCAAACGACGAGCCTAAATATAGGGTAATTCGGGATACGTGGTTAGGATCAACCCTACATAACTCAGTAAATGGTAACGACGATTGATACAATTCAGTATTTTTATGAGAAACGTCTACCCTTTTTTCTTATTTACTTTTTAGATAATGAAAGATTCAATCCTCTTGGATCGTCTGTTATTGACGGAACCACATGCCTATCTTTCAAAGATTGTCTTATAGCCTTAAATTATATACTCGGAGAAGTTTCTGTCCGGTAGCGTGTTAATTAGTATCGTAAAGCCCCATCTTGAAAAGTTTGCGTACAACCGTTTGTTTCTTACCTTGAATAATTTTGTGCGTAAAATCTGCTGTTTACAAGCCGTCGAATTATCGTGTGCCTACCTACCTTACTAGACTACCTTCACGCGGTTCAAACAATACTCGTAAAATAAAGAGGTTTAACTTCCATAATCCATAACCTGAAATGTCTATACTTTGCTCGTTGTTTAAGCGTAATTTTCATCACTTGCTGTAATATGTAAAAATCCAATATACAATAATACGTCCGCCTCTGATAAATCGGGTTTGAACTTCGGCCCCTTTTATACCGTGTCAGTCCCTACTCACATTGCCACGGCAGAGTTAGATGGTGTGTCCGGATTTAGGCACGTTTCCGCTTGGCCATTAGTAATTCAGGCCAAATATCAGACAAAATTATACAAAAACGCTATACTTTGCACTAATTGGTCGCTTCTATAATTTATCGATGGATGACAGGTCGACAAAGGTACCGATAACACTACGTTAATATGATGTCATCAAAAGTCGCACTTGCCTCAATAAATGCATTTGACCCGACTGAACTTATTATAAATAACTACGCTGTGGGAACAAATGCACCACCCAGTCGGCCCTCATTTGCGGAGCTTGTGGAATTAGTTAACGATATCCAACTATACCTCTGATGGCATTTTTTGTTTGCCATACGCAAGCTTTTTCCTTTTCTATGCACGTTCTGTCTCTTGAAACTAAAGTCGTAGCTATACCCGTTGTACATGAATGAAGTGATCACTTAATGCGACTTTCTGACATCAATGACTTAGGTTTTTTTCGACACACGTGATTGTACACAAAAAGTCGTTACTGAGGTTATGTGCCTGGTCGTGGGATAAGAATATTGTGTAGGCACGTATGGCGATCGAATTGTTAATAAGCCTTAACAGTGAAGTCAACCCCTTTGTATGACTTTAGTCAAGAGTAGGTAATACATTCCTAATCACAGTAGGATTTGAACTACCTACATACCAGTTTATTCAAAAGAAAATAGTGCCAAAACGCGCTAAATTAGGAAGCCATTCGGAATTTTATTCTATGGACGACATAAGCCTGCTACATACCTATGAAGAATTCTATGATTATAAGCACGCTCTATAAGATATCGACAACTGCAGGAACTCTTAAAATTTACCTTTAACATCTCTCGCGCCTCGTGATTGGCATAAAATGCAATTTGTCAGATATCTATATCCTTAGCCATAATTAGATATTTAAATATGTATAAAGTTTATTTTAAAATAAACACATACAATATAATATTAACAATACTAAAAACTACAGATAAACATAAAAGAAAGGATAATTATTATTTATATTTAAATTGTATTTCTACATTGTACATATTTTATAAGATATCTGCGAAATAGTCCTCAATAGTGCTGAAGTCGATATCAGCTAGGTGACCCCAGAGTTCCCACGGAACGTAAACTTTAATCTCAACCGCATTTAATTAACAATGTATCCGGCTTCGCCTGAGTGAGCTATCGATCGGAATCTTTAGCGGGACGTTTGCAGCTCAGTAGTGATGGGGCCTAGTCCTCTTTAACTGTACCGTTTAGTTCGTGGCTTACAAAAACTCACGAAATGACATGGTTAGAAGTGTTAATAATAAAATTAATAACGCCCTGCTGCTGGCGGCACTCTAGCTTAGGTTTTTATATATTGTGTTTACACTCATACGTAATGTATTTTTTTTTGTATTTTACATTTTATATAAATGTATTATGAAGAAACCTAACTTAAGAGTTAAAATGAATAAAGGATATCAATAAAACTCCATTCTAATCCCAGACTGTGATTGCGATAAAGGCAGTTGAAACATTGAGTAATTTTTTTATGTTATTATGAAGTAACATGATTTTACATGAAATCAAGACTTATGCTGACATGTTTCAATTGTCATGTCATGTCTTTTTTGTATTTTATTACATTTTATATAAATTTATTGTAAAAAAACCTAACTTTAGATTTAAAATGAATAAAGGATATTAATAAAACTCCATTCTATCCGAGACTGTGATTATGATAAAGGCAGTTGAAACATTGAGTAACATTTTTATGTTATTATGAAATAACATAATTTTAAATGAAATCGAGACTTATGCTGACATGTTTCAATTGTAATTAATCGACTTATAAAATCTATAGGGACTATTTTACTAATAAAATAATCTGAATATGAGTGATTTACAATTTATAGGTCGCCCATTGGTTGATAAACTACTTTGTAATTACATTTTCAGTCCATAATTTGTCACTATAAAAGATATAACCCGCAATAATGTGAAATACATCCGGCGCCACCTGAGCGAGCTATCGATCGGAATCTTTAGCTAAACGCTCACACTTCATTAGAGATGCGAGGAGTCCTCGCCATCACACCTCGCTGACTACCATTCGTGTACCTTTTGTTTCGACCTTTTCGTGGCCTTTCTGTTCACGGCTCACAAAACCACCATAGATGTATTAATTCATTTGTACATACGAACGTCACGTGTCCCTTTAATCTGTGCTGGTGGCTGTGTGCTGCATTTAATTAACAATCTTTCCGGCACCGCCTGATTAAATTCTTGATCGGAATCTTTAGCCCAACTCAAACCTTATCGTCACATCTCCCTGACTGGACCTGAGCCTAGTCCTTCACATCTCGCTTTTCAGTATATCAGTTTACGCCAAAAGGTAAACGGGCCGATACCATGGTAACCATGAACCCCAAAAAAAACATAGGGTTCATTGATATCTTAAATAACCTAAATTCAAAATTTAAGCACCAATGAACCATCTCGACAGACAAGGCTATCAATTAGAAACAAACCTCATTCAAATCGGACCATGCGTATGGGAATTACATACTATGCCACAGACAGAGACAAAGATACACATGTTAAACTTATAACATCCTGTTTTTTTTGTCGGGGGTTAAAAATAGGATCATGACTATTACAATTGAAAGAGAGCAGCAGGGCTAGCATATCTTGCCGCGACTTTACTCCTGTCTTGCTCGCACGGTATTGAAAGGAAAGTTACATGTAGTATTTGTCGCAAGCGATGCTAGACGTACAGGAGTAGTTTTAAAATGTTGTGTTTTTATGATGTCATCAGAAGTCGCACATACCTCAGTAGAGCTATCGATCGTAGTCCTTAACCGAACGGTGTTAACAGCTCAATGCGAAGCCCAGTCCTCGCCATAACACCTTGATGACTGTACTCGGGTCGATTTCGATCTTAGTTCACAAATCCATCATAAATACGTGACGGCACAATACTAGGTTTAGAAAATTACCAAAAAAATACGAATAACGATCGAATCATCAATAAAACGCACTTGGGACTTGTAAAATTGGGTACTAAAATATAAAGGTATTATTTGAGTGTTACACGTAATTGATGGTAAGAAATTAATTTCTCATCATATAGTATAAATCTGTCGTCGCCCGAACGTATAATTCGCCAGATCATGAAATTCCTAGGCATATCCGAAAGTACCAGTACTTTACATACTGGTTTTTGACTAGTGATTCTGCGAGAAAAGAGAATCTTAACACTTTCGCAACCAAGGGTTTCGTAGTATGTAGCGAAAACTTGCTACGAGCACAACGCCCACGGAGCGGGTTCTCGGTGTTGAAAGCGTTAACCTCATTCTGTTTCAGGCTGGGTTATTGGGTATATAGGTTTTTTAGTTACCTTGCGTTCCTGAGAGTAGAAATGAAAGCCCATTTCAAAAGTACACGTCGAATACCTACCAATACATTACGATATGCCTGGGAATGTTATGATTTGGCGTATTATGCGATCGGGACATATCATATCCATCATATTTTCTTTATATCTCGTTATGTTTGTGACATTTAAAAATATTATTTGAAAGGAATGGTCAAGTAAGAAATATTAATTTGGAATTTGGTAATAGGTACTTATGATTCGACATTTAAATATAGAATCAAATATTTAAAATAGAGTTTATAGAAATAAAACGTCTTTATGGTTAATCGAATAGCACATGTGTGTGGCTATGTAGCCACACACATGACTATGTAGTCAACTAGACATATAGTGGAGAGATTTTGCATGGATGTTAGTTTGAATTAATGTTATGTTAAATTTAATTTCTGAATTTTACACGGTATGAATAAAACTATGCGGTAAAATTAGTTCAACAAGTAGGAAAACTTAAAGGAAGGTTAAAATGAACTGACAAGTTTAGCTTTGGTTCAAAAATAATGAAATTTTCTATTACCAGCGAACCACACCCGAGTAATGGCTCCTGTCATTACCACTCATCTGCACTGCGCTTCTTTTGAAGCAACTTATGATGAATAGGTATAGTAAAAAACTGCTTAGAGCTGGATGAGCTATTTTTATAATTAACCTTAGTTACATTAATTATTGATTATATTGCTACTTCCTTTATACTATACTTCTCTAAATCTCCTCAATCTTTTCAGGTAAAACCTTTTTATCCAGTACGTCATCGTACGTGGTTAGGTAAGTAACTAGTACTTGTCCTTTCAGACCAAACAATCCGGCCTATTTTTGTAAACATTGACTCCGAGATACATGGACTTAATTATAGTTCACATAGTTCGTAAAACTGCTCGGTAGGTATAGCAATGCCAGCGGCGCTGGTATTCTGTGGAGCTAGCTTATATGTCAAGTAAAAAGTAGCAAGACCTTATTAAAGATGGTATGATTCATATAGCTGAAGAGGACCTCAACTACTTTAACTACATTTTTATTTAGAACCTCCACATCTTTCACAAATAAGAAATCCGTCAACTTAATTTGACAGCATTTTGTCTTTGACTATACAGCGGTCGGCGAAAATTGGAATGAATGATACAACGAAATTTATCTCCATTGAGAGAGTTCATCGTTTGATGCTGATAAATCACGCTTCCGTCGCTCCCCGGAGGTATTTCTGGTAATAAAATTCATAATCCTAAACTTTTTCGCCGTTCTACATTTTTCAAAGTAGATCAATCATTTTTTTATAATTTTTCTCGTGTCTACACGCTATTTTGCGAACGTTAATACCATAAATATTAAGTTATTCATACACCTACACTGTCCTCTTATTGGTAAAAATAAAAAAGCGAAAAGCGAATGAGAAAATAACATCAGGGGTTTAAAGCGGATCTTCTTTCCGTTCAAAAGGCAACGATTTTAACGGAATCGTTTGAAATAACAAGATAATAATATGCGGATGCTCCGATTTGGTTGCGGCGGGCGCCTGGGAATGGGAATACCTACCGCCCATAAAGAGGGTTGTGTAGCACCAATTGAAACTCCAGACGCTACGTACCTTTGCCCCTTCTGAACGTTGTTAAAATTTAACAACTCCCTAAATTCCACTTTTCCCACACAAGAGCGTTTCTGATTTACATTTTTTACAGTACCATAAACATCTCAACGGTCGTTCGAATACTATACAAGTAAACTATGTTGTTTATTCAAACTTTTACGCTAATTTTATGGATGTGGATAGTAACGGACTCAGAAGCTTTGCTTCCATTATATTACAGTGTGATTTCATGTGCAAACGGCTCGTGTGAACCCGTAAAGAAACATACATACATTTTGATTAATTAATGATTGCAATTAGTCCTTGTCACGGGCATGGTATGAGTATATTTGTCAAACAGTTTACAAAGTGTATAAGCAGTAGGTACTCGTAATCGGTAATTTATAGTCGAAGATGCTCGACAGGCGTGGCGGCTAAATGAAAATTAATGAAGTCACAAGATGAATTTTGATTAAAATGAGTTCATCCAGCCACGCCACTGCAGGCATTCAGGTGTGAAACGTCAAAATGAATTAAACAGTAATAAATGTGCATGATATAATTTTCTATTGAATGGCTGCTCTTAGTAGAGTTGTTAGTCCGCTGTTTTGTAACATAATTGTACGCATCGGGTTACAAGCATGAAATTTCTACCACAGATAGAGTGTTCCTCGGTGATTATTTTCAGATGTGGAGGGAAGTCAGATTCGTCCCCTGTGAGGCGGGAGAGCGGAGTGAATAGGATGAGGTATACCTCTTTTCTTTCTTTATTTCTGGTCAGTTAAGTCTACTAGGACTTGTCTGGTATCGTTTCCGTGTAAAACAAATATCAGAAATTCGTTTTTAATGTTATTTTTGTATAGTTCTATATAAAAATATGGGTGTATGGCTGAAAAGGTAAAAATCACAATTTTTTTTATTCAGTGATTTAAATTAGTTAAATTTCGTTAACATTTTCAAATTATTATTTTAAAAAGCTCAGTTGATCTAGTTTCTAAAAATATATGCATGTTTTGCACTTCTCATACAAACAGTAGCTTAAAATATATGTTTACTTCGGCGTAACCAACGTAAATCTCCGAACGCATCCTATTTCGCTTTATTAAATAATGAATATTAACATGCTCTTACATATAATATTTACCATATTCGTCCTAGAAAATCAAATTGAAGTAATTAAAACAAAATATTTTTTACTAGTGTATCACGAGCACACGGGCTAATCTCAACATCAACAATTTATTTAAGTTACTGTTTGTATGAAAAGTGCCCAACATGTATACGTTTTTCAAATTTAGATTAAATTAGCTATTTTTCAATATTTTTATAGTTGTTAATATTGAGGAAATACAACTAAATTATCTCCCTGAATAAAAAAAACTTGTTGTGATTTTTACCATTTCGGAAATACACCCATATTTTTATATGGTAAATAACATAAAAAATGCTGCTGATATCTGTTTTACACGAAAATGATACCACACAAGCCCTTGTAGCGTTAACTGATCAGTAATAAAAAAAAGAAAATAGGACTATTTTGTCCTATTCACCCCGCTTTCCCGTCGCACAGGGGACGAATCTGACTTCCCTATAGATCTAAAAATAATCACCGCAGAATACTCTATATGTGGTAGAAATTTCGTAGTCGTATCCCGATTCACACAATTTCGCGACTTGTAAATGTACTAGAGCACGCAGGCTAAGCTTAATATCAACATTTTTTTCAAGGTAGTGTTTGTATCAGATGTGCCCAATATGTAGGTATACATTTTTAAAAACAAGATTAAATTTGCTAATTTGTGGTATTTTTTTAAATTGTAAATATTCAGTATATATAACAAATTTATCGTTCTGGATAAAAAAAACTTGTTGAGATTTTTACCTTTTCGGCAATATACTCAATTTTTTATATCAAACTATACTTAAATAACATAAAGAATGAATTATTCATATCTGTTTTACACGAAAATGATGCCGTACACGCCCTAATACCCTTCACTGCTCAGTAATAAAGAAAAGAAAAAGAGCAGTACTTGGTCCTATTCACCCCGCTCTCCCGCCACGCAGGGGACGAATCTGACTTCCCTCGACATCTGAAAATAATCACCGCGGAACGCTCTATGTATGGTAGAAATTTCATGGTTGTAACCCGATGCGCACAATTTCGCGGCTTAGCAACTCTACTATGTTACAAATTATTGATGTGTATAGCTTGCGAATTATCGGAATGAGCTTTCTTTTGGAAAATCACTGAATCCTATGGCAGAACTGATGATTCAGATTGGACGTATCGCAGTCAAAAGTGTGAACTGGTCAAAAGGACTTTTAACCGACAAAAACAGGCAAAGCTACTTTTGACCAACACGCTCAGTCAAAAGCAGTTTTGCCTGTTTTTGTCGGTTAAAAGTCCTTTTGACCAGTTCACACTTTTGACTGCAACAGACGTATGTCAGACATTTTTACAGAAATAACGGCGTATAGTCTGAAGCTTTTTATCACGTTTTCTGTAATGTATAACTGTCCGGGACGGGAGTGCGTAGCTAATTGCGGCCCCATATCGAACAGTCAATCATAGGTAAGTAGGTTAATTCAAAATCTTTGTGTAAAAGTACTAATTATTTATTAATTATTATATCTGACTTATTATAAAATTATATTATATCCGATACTAGATGAGAAGAAACAGTATTTTGGGTTGCCAAACATAACGCAAAGCTATATAATTGACTATTATACCACGGACCCTTTAAATGACAGTAAAATACAGTATTCTCGCGAGTTTTCATTTATTTAGCACACTTAATTTATAGCATCGTAATTTTTCTCTTAGCACAATGTATTCAGTCCGCACGAGGATGAACTAACTATTAATGTTTACGCGAAGCCACAGGAAGCTATTAATAAATAAAAAAGGGTTGCCACATAATGCGTGGGCGTTCCTCTCCCAGAGGTGAAGTAGTGGATTCCATCAGGGATCCGTACGGGGAAGTAATTTCGGCTAATGATTTGACACTTTTACGCGCTTCCCGACTGACGGAGCGACCCGGCCCGCACTTCGTTAGCGCGATTAGCCCGTTTTATTACTAATAGCTCTCTAAAAATTAACCTTAGTCTTCCGTCCTAATCTACAGATAATGCCCTCGCAATACTGTTGTACATCTGATATGAAATGTAAAAGTTCACTGTAATTAATGCAACTAGATGCTACGCCTTGTACCGCGCCGGCTCTCTAAATAAGTAATGTCTGAGGCAAACTTTTACCTTCACTCCGACGTTGTTAATATTTTCCTTAAAAGTTATTTCACTGAAGGTTTGCTAATAATAAAGTAAGCGTAATGGAGTGCAGGGTGCTAGGGCCAGAATGTCGAGTGTGCAGCCGATTCAACTTGTCAGCACGCTGGGCGGTGTGGATAAAATGTGTCATATTACAAGTTTACACATTTTGTCAATGTCGCTGCACGTTTTTCGCCGGCCGTTCGTTGTAAAAGCGCGCGCGTCGAGCGACCGGCTGCCGGTACAGAAATACGCTTTATGTTTGAAAAATACTTTGTACAAAAGAATTCATCTTTACATTATGTAAACCTACTTTACTATTTTTCAAACGTAGTGTAGATGGTATAGCGATGTCAGCATCGGGACTACGCGGCGAACCGTACTCAATAAGCTGAGCACGGAACACTTGAATTAATAATAAGAAGTGGAATGAATCCTCATGTTAGCGAGGTATTATTAGGAGTTTCATTTTATAAGGACGGTACGTGCAATTCATTTAAATTCTCCTATCCCGTAATAGCTCCGCAAACACGACAATTACGCCGTTCAAAAGTGTTTATACTTGAGCTGTTATGCGTTTTACAACTGAAACGGGTTTAGCACTGAATTAATTTAATTAGACAATAATATTTTAACGTGAGTGTTAAAGCGTTGTTCACATTAGCCGTTGTCATGTGGATGGCTAATTGGCTTGTGCTAATTAATACGTAAACGAGGGAGGATCCCACTTGGTTACCTTGGTGATAAGGTGCTCGCTAGGGCCTAAAATGACCCTAAATTATGTGCTCCGGCTTAATTATTGTCATATCAAAAAGTCTAGAATGAGTTTGGATTCCAAAAGTCCGCGTGCGCTTCAGCAGCTTCATTGCTCATAAAAGTGAAGTCTCTTACAACACATTTAAGTTTATTTTAATTTTCTGAAGTCAATTTTTTTCTGGTATTTCATCGTTAATACATTTGCTGTACTTACGCTATATCATATTTACCTGTGTAAGTATGTACATGTATTGGAATGGAAGTATAATTATGTACGTTTATCTCAACAAGTTTTCTTTCGCGTAGTAAAGATTAAATAAGTAAAGAAACCGTTTTGAGTGAAAATGTTCATTATTAGATATTCTACTATATCGGGATGGTTTTCAACTTTTCATTGCACACGCATAATGCAGTTTGCAGTTTTTCTTGTGTAACACTCGTCCGTATTTAGGGTTTATTTACAGAAATGTGTCACGAAACGCGGTGGACCAGACTAAAGCTCAGTACATATTGGAAAAAGACTAAATTTAGGACAAATAGAACAATACAAAATTGACACGCGATGCACGCGTGTAAGATGAATTTACGTTATTTTGAACAAGTTGTTGCTAGTATTACGAATCCTTATAAATAAACTACGAATATTAAGAATGTTTTACATAATGAATCTTTACTATATTTAGCGAACATAGCCCACGTTAAACATTGAGATTTTTTTGGCTAAAAATGTGTGTCACTTTTTGGCCTATTATCGCCTTCTCCTTGACGGCCTGGTACGACACGACGTTCATCTTCTCCTTTATTTGGTCTTCCTCCCTTCCTCCTCCCTTATAAATATTTCGTTCTATGTTATTTAGTCTTTATACATTCGTCGTGCCACAGTAGGTGTCGAATCATTTTTCCTCTTCGGTTCTCCATTATAAACATAAACCATGACATGACACATGTATTAAATATGATGTTCGCGATTAGTAGTGCAGGGGAGAGTGGAAGGCCAATGTTCTCGAGGTCGATCTCCTACAAGATGGACGGATCTCATAAAGTCTACATAGAAATTTTCCCTAACGTAACGGAGTGCCACGAACAGAGAGATGGAGAAATTGCAAAAGCCGAAGAGGTCAAGCCATAACCACGACCAATCTGACAAGTTTTCGTCTAAGAAGAAGAGAATGATGGTCTGCTATTTAGTCTAGGTAGGTATGAAATAAGTATCACTATTATCTAACACCAACCATGGAATTTTCATGTTTCTACACGATTGAGTTCGTTCGAATTGTGGTATAACAACATTTTGCTACCTATGGCTTCAACAAGGCCAAACAAAAGGTTGTTTCTAAACTATCAATAATGTTACAGTACATGCATTCAAGTCTTTGTACCTGTTCACAACGAATGATCATGTTAAACAGCTCTTTGAACTCAGACAATGAGCGATACCTACGTATAAATAGAAGTCTGAAAGACAAGAAGTCCATAAAAGATAAGCGTCTTCGGTGTCGCAAACTGCTACTCAACTACTGTTAGTTGCCTCCCCACAGTTAGAAGCGGGCTTGAAGAAAAGACGTCACAGGCAATAAAGCTTTAAAAGTCAAATCGTTATAGTAAACCGTTAAGTACTATCTAGGCACTGCCTTAGCGTTTAAATTAAGAAAATGTGTTTTTAATGTCCGGTCGCTGGGTGTTACGACGCTTAGTGTCTTGGGTTTGGGCTGTCGTTTAAATGGGCAGTTTAAATATTTGTAATGAATGTGCATAGCTAATTAAAATCAGGCAGTGTGCTTCTGTTTAGATATCAATGTAGTATGTAAGTAGCAGTGGCGTACTGTCAATCAAAAACTTAGGGCGAGCGGGGGCAGATTTCGCTTAGTTTTTTTTTTGTAGCATTAAATAATGGGTAAAATGGACGCCATGCCACTATTTCCACTAAGTAGGAAAGCAGAAATGTAAGTTATTTACCTATAAGTCAAATATAATTAAAGTCTCGCTTATTAAAATACCCTAACGTCTTACATTGTTTTTAAACGGGTTTTCCTTGTTTTGTCAAAAAAATATTTGCCTAATTTCAGTTTCACTAACAATTTTTAGTAAAACTGGTAACTAACGGTTTGCCTAATATCATTTTTAGGGTTCCGTACCCAAAGGGTAAAAACGGGACCCTATTACTGAGACTTCGCTGTCCGTCCGTCCGTCCGTTTGTCACCAGGCTGTATCTCAAGAACGGTGACTGTCTAGACAGTTGAAAATTTCACAGATGATGTATTTATATTGCCGCTATAACAACAAATACTAAAAATAAAATAAAATAAATATTTAAGGGGGGCTCCGATACAAGAAACTTGTTTTATGGTACGGTACGGAACCCTTCATGCGCGAGTCGGACTCGCACTTGCCCAATTTTTCATAATTATTGTTTCACCACATGATCACTTTATCGGAGCTCGTTTTAGTCATCATTTAAAATAAAGTTTTTATTGTTTAATATTAGTTGAATTATTGCATTACCGAATGTTATGATCGATCGTCACGTCGAAAATCCTTTTAACTAATGATTAAAATGCCTAAAAGTTAGTTCTTATAGTAATTTACTCAGCTGAAAATATAAAATTATATATAAGTGCTAAATATTACTACCTACACACTACAAGTAGATTTCAGATAGCTCTCTAGTAAAATTAATATTCTTATACTTAGGGTTGTCCCTCTACATAACTAAAATCCAGTAAATTTTGAAATGTCATTATAAAAAGTGGAGTGCTGTGGCTAACTTTTTAAAAGTAATTATTAGTTTAGAGCCGCCACATAGTGAGCCCAGCCTCGTATGGCTAGACTTCTTGTCTGGCAGTCGAGTCCCCGCTTCACGTACGAAGCGAGTTTTATGCGCATTTGAGCTCTGACTTCTGACTTTCATGTTCGCATTGACTATTGTTGAATAGAATATAATTTCTATCCCGACGAATAAACTATTATTACGATCTCCACTCTATCCATCTGTGTCGATCTGTAACATCGTACCTCCTAGGATCCTTTTTGTCTGAATGTTGACTTGATCACTGATCACATACACTCTCCATTGTTTTTAGCTATGAATCAATAAAATCCATTCAGTTACGCAAATACCATCAAGTCAAGAGTCCAGGTTTTTTTACGTTTCAGCGATTACCTACCTGTTAGTTACACTATTTAACTGTAAAGAGCAATAACTTCTACTAATAACTAAAAATGCCACGTGAATCTCACGGGGTTCCAGTAATAATTACACTGTAGAAACTGTTAAAATTCTCGCAGAAATGTCTCTATATACACTACGGACCACGCCCGCCCGCACTCTCCAACTAAAACTATAATTCACTAACTTATTCGGCTCCAAGGGCACTCTAATAGACTCGCAAGTCTAGTGTGTAAATTTCAATGATTCGTTAGTCGGCCATCTTGTTTTAGTGGGTCAGTATACACAGTGCAAGTTTATAGGACACGTTACAGCCTTAATGCAGCGGTTAAGTGTTTACGATGTCGATATTAGTAGGTAGGGCGATCACTGGCGGCTGCCGGCAGTGGAGCCATCTCCGGATAATAGGGTATATCATGCCCGCTATAACATTGATTAGGTGCGTGGGTAACTCGGTGCTTTCCATTATAATAGAGGGCTAAAGCCGGGATATATGAGTGTTACGCTGCGCTCGGCCCTGCCGTATATTATTCCTTTTTACTATATCTCTACTGTAACCTCGCTAGCGCTTTTTAGTTTTACATTTATCTATATACATAGCGACGTAGCTACGTCGTTAAATCGAACTAGTTTTAAAGTTTATTTATCTTGTTTTATAGTTTGCAGCGCCTTGGTTTTATTACTGTAGTGCTTTGTAACTTACTTCAATAATATTTAAATAAAGATCAGCATGCAAAGAAAAAATAAAGCGGTCCTTAACAGGAATCGAACCTGGTATCTTTGTACCTTTCGACCAGAGACGCATTGTACGTTCGGTTTTAAATTTCCCCATCGGTTTTGATCCATGTAATGTATCTATGTAATTTCTTGTAACTAACTATAAATATGAGCATAAGACTTCCTGGAAAACAAGAAACTTAGGATGCGGTTAGCGAAGTTATGCTTGCAAATTTTATAAGATGCAAATTAAATTAGGTTAGCTAGGTAAGCGAGTAATTGTTTTAAATAAGAGCATCACGTGAGCTATAATTGTACTATATTTTAAAAAGTTTCATAATAGTGTATTTGCACGAATCGAATTGGACGGGCAATATAGCTCCACTATCGATTGTGATCCACAAAACCTGGTCGTAACAATATTGTAAAAATACACATTATAATACCTAGTTATGTATGTTGATATTATAAAGCATAAGCACATTTAAAGTAATACATTCGACTGTCCTCTCAGAACTCCGTGCCTAAGAAGCATAAAGCTGTAAGTTAATGTAATCAACATAGCACTTACAGCGTTTTAGCACAGGAGGACCTGCACTGTTATGCTTCTTAGGTACAGAACGTAGGAATGAAAAAAAAATTAGGGTGATATTTCGTCCTTCAGTATTCTATGCCCATACTCAGCATATTTTCTTCGGTGTCCATTGGAATACAATTTAAAACAAAAAACACTCAATTAAAATTGTTCCGTTTTCCACTAGTATGTAATGGCCGAGCTGTGAGCTGTAAACAATAAATTTACTGTTATTGAGAAACGCTGGCATTTGTTACTATTGTTCTCCCCTCCATATTGTTATCTAGTAGCTTTGGACGTATGACACCGTAGTGGTTGCGTGGGTCGATTCATGCATGCCTGCCTGAGCGCATGGCTGACAGTCGGTGTCAAAGCAACAAAGGATAATAGTAGATATGCGAGAATCTCCCGACCAAATTAACAAAGCGGTACCCTAGTCATTACGTCACAAACTATGTTAGTAAATCACACATGGTAAGGCATGTAGTCAAACCGCAAACATAGTATAAACTGTTAATTACGTAAAGCTATTGTCATAGGTCTGTTCTACGGACCTACGTTAATAAAAAGATTATGAAGTTTAGCAAAAAAGAGGGCTTATAGCTCTGTCGCATAATTTGAATATACCTGGCACGCAAAAAAATTGCATACTAAGGCACAGATTAATATAATAGTTCTTCGAACAGATACCCATGTCTGAATAAAAAGGCAAATACCTACTGCTTTTCATGCCTACTCAATTTAACAATGGAGCGACCTTGAACGCGGGGGTCGTTGGCCGCACGTGCCGGCAAAACGAGGCTAGGGTTGACACCGCTTAGAAACGATTTTATAAAAAGTCAAGATAAATGAAAATACGATCGATTTATTTAAATTTATTAGTCAAATTTAATTATCATTAGGTACCTACTAGAAATAGGTATTCACATGCGCTGCGGCACACCATCAAAATCGTTTTAATTTCCGAGTAGGTATATCGGAATCTTACCTACCTATTCTATCTGAACATACCAGAAACCTGAAACAAAAACAACTCTCTGTGTAGGTAGGTACCTAAGTAACCTAAATATATCCCGATGACAGTAGGTACTTACTAAATAAAGTTTGGTAGGTGCCTATATATAATGTGTTACATATTGTATAATACTAGCATTACAAGCTTCGAAACAGTCACTAGGTACAGTAGCCGGCAAACAACTTGAGCGTGACCTTGACTGCGCAGTAGCCGATTTACGTACAAATTTACATGCGCAAATCCGCCATTTTGGTTCAAGTTGTTTGCCGGCTACTGTACAAGTTGTGTTATAATAATCTGATCACGCGTTTCATCTTTGCGAATGCATTCCTTGCAAAAGGTCTTAAGTGTCAAGAACAACGCCGACGTTTACGCCCTTTTTAGGCCGTGCAATGATCTCTCCCGCCACACTAAACTGTTGTTGATATAGGTAGTGGATGTTTTCTATGAATTTAAGTATATTAAGTAGTTAAGTTTATTTATTCAACATTACATGTGTCTATTATAACAGTGTATGCAATGCGTTTCTAGGTAGGTGCTTATTAAGTTCTAAGATTTTTTAGTAACATTTCATCGTCTGTCGGCAAAGAAAAAAAGGATAAATATCTGTTGCTTTTATGTTTTTACACCCCGCAACAATCCAGCGCGTTGGTCTCATTCGCGACGAAGCCATTTTTTTGGTGATTTTATAGCGCGACCGGCGGCGTCCGGCCGTGAGCGCGTGTGGCAACCGACTGGCTAAGCGTGTCGGCCACGACAGGCGACGTGTAGGTATCGTTCTGGGTTCCCACGGTACAGATGGGGGGCACTGACTAAGGTGAGACCAAAAATAAGAACGGATTTTCCAAGTTCCCAACTGGCTTTCCTATGGAACCAGAACACCGTAAATTTGAAATATATGCGTTTTTAAAATTAAGAAGTTCTCTCGAAGCATCACAATGTGCTTTATGAGCCGTAAACAAATTTCAGTAAATCAAGGCAACCCTTTCATAAAATGAAATTCGGCCCTCACGCACTTTGCACAGATTTTCTAAGCCCACGCAGAAAGCCACATTATTTACCTCGCATCCGAGGACATTTTGGCCTCAAGAGGGTTAAAAATATCTCTTTAAAAATAGAGTCGGGACTTTGAGTGGGTTGTGATGGCTGTCGGGCTTAATGCGCGTCGTGCCGTGCCGCGCGCGTCGCAAAGTGACGCCAGGATCACTACATGACAGATCCTCCTTAATTAACTTGTTAGCTTGCTGTCACTTCAAGTTGCCGACGCTGATCCATCCCCGGCCCAATCCCGATACACACCGCTTACGCTTCTTGACGCTCTACAACAAATCAAATTAAATTTGAGTTTAAGGTTTGTTGTATCGACTACATTGAAGCATGGCGCTCGCGTCCCATTATTTACTACCTCGGGATCGTCAGGAACTTATGATTATGATCTATATAGTTTTTATAGACACCGTAAAGGATATTATGAATCTGTCAATCTATTTCAGTGAGTATATCACTTTTGCACCTTTGCTCCTCAATAAATCCTTCTCGAGAAAGCTGTAATAATATTAATATAAATGAAAATCACAGAAAGTCCGACAACTCTATTTATAGCCGTCATTTTCATTTCAATATTAATAAATTCCATCTAGTTCCTTCATATTTTAATTGCATATATAATCCCGCGAGAGAAGGAAACTAGAACGTCGCTACGCTAGCTGTAGAATATATATAATAAAATGCAGGTGGTTCATAGTGATATGGGGATGGGGATCCTTAAATTACAAAATGTTCTAACCATATTAATAAATAATAACGTGCTGAAATGTTACAAAGCGCTACAACTGACATCATAACATCATTTCGGTAAGCGAAAACGTTTACACTTGACTCGAAGCAATAAAAAGTAAATAATCGGTTTTGTTCCTATTATCGAACTATAAATGAATACAAACTAGAATAAATTGCCATTCGAAGCACCGACGCCAGTGGCGGCATGAAACCGAGGCTGAATCGCCTCTTGAAATGTTTATAGCTAATTTAATTGCACTTGAATTCACTTGATATCGTGCTTCGCTCCACCGCTGGCCTTTGTACACTCGCAATAGTTTTATCCAGCGCTCCTGAACTGAACTCCGTTAAGCCAAACAATACGTAGTTTTAAACAGCGCGCTAACAAAAGAACACTTTTGTTAGGGCGCGGGCGCTATGAAGTTATTTATATGTAAATTTTGAAATCAACAACAAGGTATACCTATTTAATTTTCCAATCAATCCTAAACTACATTACCACATGTTTGTGTTTGTGCCACTAATAATTCGGTACATTTAGACGCCGGACATTAAAAAAACCTCTAATAGTCGAAATAAAGTAGATAGGTACTTTAAGTAAGAAATATTTATTTCCCAAAAATATTATGTCTTGTACTGCCTTAAATGCTTTAAACGATGAATAAGATTTTTTTTTATCGTTCCGGGCAGGTGCGGCCGGCTAGTCCCGCCCCCTGCTAATTAGCGACATTCGGATGCAGCCATACTAGGCTTCCGGCTTCTCAACGTAAGGAAAATAAAAAAAAATAAGATTTTTTTCCTCGTTTCATCCTAGCATCTATTTCAGCATGAATTTATGCGCTCTACGTGATTGACTGATGTATGTACACATGGACCAAGTAACCTCTGGACATGACAAGCGAATAATAATACCAAGAGGGAACGGGACAACTATTTACAGAAACCGTTAAGAGCGACAGAGATATAGACAAGATGTTTTGTCCTTATCAGAGTTCCGCCTTTTTTTGTTTAGCGGATGATTGTCAAATTGACAGAGCTCCGCTAAATACTGCCGGGCAATTCAAATGTGCGTTGTAGCCTACTATAAACCAACGACTATTGTGGATAATTTTACATTTCGAAAGTTTATATATGAATAATAGTGAGTGCTATTAGCTATAGATTTGTAAAACAATGGTGCCTTACTCCATAATTGGCTGTAAAAGCGACACAGGCCAAAAAAGTGAAAATACCTTTCATAGGTAAGTGCGATGTTTCGACTTTGCTTTTGCTTGATTTCTGCAAATATATATTTAATAATTGTTTATACGATAAATAGCACAGCAATATCATATCAAAACATCAGAAATCTGCTTAAAATCTCATTTTGTAATATCTTATTTTTAGGTATTACCCCTACAAATTCAATAGTCTTTACGTCTTGTCAGTGTCAGTAGTCTTTACTCTTTGTCTTCACCTTTACTTGACGTTCCGCCGCGTTTTTTACTGCTTTTTAATTTGTCTGCTTTATTCGATTTTAAGGGATACCAGTATAAGAATTGGTAAATTACCCTTAACTCATGGAGTTTTACAAATATATTTTTTGTTTTAGATTTCCAAAACATGATCCTGCTTTACTCCAATGTTGGATACGTACAACAGGACGATCGAATTGGGAACCAACCAAAAATGCTTGTAGTATATGTTCACGACAATTTAAAGGACAGTAAACATCTTGCCTCATGCTCATGCCTCCTATGGGCTATCTTGCTGCTCTCTCGAAATTGTAATTAAATTTATGTAAATAAATATATGTTACCATTACATTTTGACAGTTTTTTTTGTAAATTTTATTGTAATTATTTTATAATTTGTCCCATACAATGTAATAATACATTTAAAACTAATTCACACCGCTAACATTGTTAGCTAGTTGTTAGCCTAACAACTAGCACTGGAAAAACGGGAGAATTATTTGGAACCTGGTAACCCTGTGTTAGTCATGTACTTTGCTGCTGTCCCTTTCGGGTATACGCATATGCCGAATCCATAGGTACTTCATCCAAGTATGTACAGTACACAGAGAGTAATAAAACCATAAACGGTTAAGTTTTAAATAAGGTATGCCACTCCGGAATGACAGGGGAGACTTTTGGCGTCATCACGCTATGATTGGCTGGTTGGTTCTGACAATCCGTTTCTGTGTTGCCAGTGGTGTGTCATAAATATCATAATACTATCCGATTCCCTTGTTACTTGGATGAATCTCATCAAATCGTGAGTGTTTTAAATCAATTATTATGACAAAATAAATAAATAAGTAAGATACATTGTAATGCATGAACTCATAATTATGTTTTTTTTTTTGTACGACTGGCGGCAAACATTTATTTCCTTATAATTTTTTTGTTACCATAAAGCGGCAACTAATCAGTGACGTAGAAAGTCTCACTAGCCCGAGTGTCATACATTATTTTCTTTTACCATGAGTTTTCCTAAAAAAGACGATAAATAGAGACGAGCTTTAAGGGCCTCAGTCTTGTGTCGCAGGTTAAATGATTGACCGAGCGAGCGAAGAGTCTCTGTTTCAGCGTCGCCAAATTTCTTTCGTATGTCCGGATGTTCAATGTTCGGATTTCCGGCTGTTCTCGCCTGCAGGCCTCATTTCTCAACTGACTCTCCTGAAATTTTGTGAGAAGGTTCGATAAGTATATAAAATTTTGCTGTCGCTTTAGTTTTTCTAAATTTTTCTAAATGTTGGAGATATGGGGGTTGAACATGTTATACTATATGATGGTTACGTTTATCACGTGATAAACAAGTGACAAAGCTGTCACTCACGCTCGCATCTTGTCAAAACGTGACGGATGCTTTGTCACTTATTTATCACATTATAAAAGCAACCATCATAGGCCCGCAGCTCAGAGAGCGTATTTTAGTACAGTATCGACGACTGGCGAGATCATGACGCAAGGCAACAGAAAAAAGACTACCTATCGCATTTTGATAGAACCTTCTAAAAGTATGAATAATGGAATTGTGTCTGTCTACAAGTTTGCGGCTTTTGTACTCGGGTAAACACGGAACGCTGAGCAGTTTAGGGTATACAAATATTTTTAAACCGGGTGTGTTGCCCGCTCGATACGGGCGGGGCGTGCCGGCCGCGGGATACGGATGGAACTGGGAATCACACCTATGTTATCCCTTTTCAATAAAAATAGGCAGGTAATCTCTCTGTGTGGTCGCTACTTTATGACTGAAAACGTCTTTTGAAAAGGCGAAATGCTTCCATTGGATTCTAGGTATTGGTAGCCAGCATCTGAGACTGATGTTACCTACTTTCCTTCAACTATGACTACTTGACTAGCTTTCTTATGTCAATCACTTCTTATTTTCTACATTTAAGCATTTAAAATAAAAAATATATATAAATCCTAATATTTTCAAAATGGCGAATATAACTAGTTATTTGGAGTACATCGGTACGTTTCTAATCAATTCAACCGTTTGCTACGTGCAGGAGGAGTGAAAGTTACCAAAAACTTTTGTGCTCAAACGAATGCATAGTAAGTAATAATAATGTACCTACTCGTACTATTTGAAATCGGCTCATGAGATTATCATACATTTTTCAGAAAAAAACGAAACTTGCATACAAAAACCGGCCAAGTGCGTGTCGGGCCACGAGCATTGACCCTACATTCCGCTAGTTGCTCATCACAAAAATGCCTTAACTCTAAATAAACTAGCACTTTAAAGCTGTCAAGCATACTTCGCGAATAGATCTCTATACATCGAAAAGTTGTCTTTGAGTAGCTGCAAAATAATTACATCCCCTCTTTACGTGTAGGGGAGTTACCCTAATTTTTTTCAAGATTTTATTCCACCACTTTGTCAGCGTGACTAATATTGCAGCTGTTTAGTACACACAGTCTCTGAGCTAAGCTGCAGACGGACGGACGGACATGGCGAAACTATAAGGTTTCCTTTTTGACTACGAATTCTAAAAAAATAAAGGCGTCAAGTCCTTTACTGAAAAGCAAGCTGGCTCTCCATAAAATGCCCAAACCCTGCCAAAGGAGACCTCTCTCACCAAACGCCGTACCCTACTGCACTTGTATATCGTGAACAACAATCACTATTTGTGTTTTTTCTCGTTTCCGGAGCCGCGTGTATCCTTAAGGCGACGGGTGATGCGAAACTAGCGCCACTTCTGTATTTTTTTTCTTTTACCTTCATAATCAGATCTTTTTCCAGAAATAGTTGGAGTCTAGGAGCTAGAAAAACACCTTTAATATTCGTTAAATCACTGTATACAATTTGTTCATTGTAGTTTACCCCACAAAACTTGTTCATGTCAAAAGCGGCCACAATAGTTTTGGGAAAGTGTTTGGCGACAACTACAGAACGAAAAACTGTGTATAATGATTTAATAAATAGGTACTAAAGGTGTTTTTCTAGCTCCTAGACTCTTGCAATTACTGAAAATTGTTCTGGTGTAGAAAATATAAGAAAAAAAATTAAGTGGCGCTAGTTTCGCATTACCCGTCGTCTTAAGTACCGTATATTGGTTCGGTACATATAATTTGCAGCGCCGCCGGCTGGTACTGACTCCGGAAATTATTTTTACCGCGCGTCGGTGCCAGCCATCTTGCACTTTCATTAAAACTTTGTTTTGAAATAGTGCACTAACATTGTGGAAAAATATGAGCTAATTACGTAGAAATTACACGTATTATTCAATTAGTTACTTTAGTAATAAATATCCGTCGCTTTAAGGCTACTTTTCTGGGTTCTGTCCTCAAAAAACACAGCGAAAGCCTTAAAGAATCATTGTATTTGACCATATGTCAAGGTAGGATAGAATAGATCCACCATAATCATCCATCATCCACCCAACTCTTATACAGTGCTGGATAATTAATTGAATTAATTGAATGGTAAATTTTATCTTTTTATAAAATCTTTTTTTATCGATTCTTTTTTTTATGTGAAATTACCTCATTTTTATTTTATAAATATTGACACGAAGGCAAGTTATGAAAGAAAAAAAAGACGGGTTGCACTCCGGGAGTGCCGGCAGAAGTGAAAACTCCGATTTTATTATATCTCACTGACACTTGTTTTCTATTTTAATCTCTATTTCTTACTAATGTATGTTTATGATTACGCTTCACCATCTGTCACTTACAACATTTTGTTGTTTGAAGGCCCCCTTTCTTTGAAACAGACACGGTTGCTAGGTTACCGATCTGTCGCCCGGATCTGTCGCGAGTTTAACATTTTTTACCCATCTAAAAATTGCCAAGCGCCGCTAAAGAAGTTTTCACTTCAAAATCCACTACACTGAGCTATTAGATCGCTACGTCAATCACATCTGTTATAATTGAATAGTAGCTAAATTCGACCACCATACTATATTCCTTTATAAAATACAACCCTTGTATCCCTCCTACAGTCTTCAAAGCCATTACAAGGAAAGGATCGTTTAATTAGTGGTCAGTGGAAAACAAATAAACTTCCATCACAATTAGGACCCTCACTATTCGATACAATGTACAGAATACGAGATTAGACGTCAGGCGTGTTGCTCGTCCCGCTGGGATTCCAACGAGTTTCAACGTATGGAATACATATTCAGAACAGAAAAAAAATATTAATCTTTCTTTCGAAGGTTAACGAAATCGTTTCCTCTGTAAAAAAGATATGCGTAGATTTTTATTGGCGTTAGTCCTGGACACGGCGCGCATCCTCAGGAGGTTCATCTCTCTGCAGCCCCAACCACCGGTAGCCTGGCCCCATCCCCGCTGCCGGCGGCACCCTCAATTTAAAGACGTTATTTTTTTGGAACTAAGCATTAAATCAATCCAAGTTAAAGATGTTTATTTTTTTAATATCGTACCGATATTGATAATTATGTATTCGGACATCACTACAACGAAAATTTTGACACATGGGCTGTACCGTTTTTTTTAAAAACGTAGTTGGCCAATATACTGTCATCTCGTTTTTTCTTGAGGAAACTTGACGTGCTTTACAGAGATAGCAATATTGTCGTAGTTTTATACTAGGTAACACGCGCTCTATTAACTATTCCTTACTCTAAGCGTTACCACGTAAAATTATCGTCCGTAAACCGACTTTACAGACAACCATATATTTTTATGGGCACTGCGTGCTTGCTTACCAACTCTCTACAGGCTTAGTTAGGCAGCACTCTATCGGTAGCTCATCATCATCATATATTTAAGAGCTAAGCTCTTGTCGGTGAAGTAATTTCCAGCTTATTCTACATTCCGCCTTCTCTTTTACGTCTTTATACAATGAAACGGATATCTTTATCGGTATCTAGGTATCTATAATTACTCAGACTTTATTTTAAAAATGTGTGTCCTGATATTTGATGTCTTTCTTTGAGCTAAAGCATGTCACTGATGCCAGCAAACAGACCGGCTCACGACAAAGAGAGGGCGAGTAAAGAGGTTTTAATTAGCCTCCCTGAAGTCCGCCATTTCATCTGCTCGCTAAATACAACTGTTTCGAAATGTTAGTAAAGCTTTACATGTTCAAAAAGAATAGACGGAGAGTTTCATGTTTTTTTTTCTTTTTACTTGTTCGCCGTTAAGGAAAAAGTTACCGGGGCGCTAATATTTAGTAGTAGATAGATTATGAAGGATATGTATACGTAGTTATCTGGAGGAATAATTGTTTATCATTTACTTGAACCAACATATCGCGGCGAGTGCACTACCAGTTGTGCCAAAGGTGGTATAAAACGTTGACGAATTTTGTAAACATCGAGTCTGGCAAGAGATGTCTCTTCAAGAGCGGCGAAGTGGTGAATTTCGGCATTGTGTTTTGATCCTTGAATGTATGTAGTCAACTGGCCTCAATTTGTGTGTACCTAATTCGTTCATTCATCCAAAGTCAAACCGTGCTGTGTCAATCGTTACGCCTACCTACGAGTAGTTAGTTAATTACCGTGGTTTTATCTACGATTTTCGTCTTGCCTTGGGCAGTCAAATCAAAAAAATCAAACATCAGTCGCTATATCGCAACTTTATTTTTATTACAATTAGCCAAAAAGTGCCATTGAAGTTACTTTTTTAATTGCATCTCGGGAGATGTTATTTTTGAGTTGAATACTGCATAAGTAAGTGCGGTGCCGTGCCGGAGGCTGCCAGCTTTAATTACAACTTCGCCTGAATACTGTTTCCCTAACTATCTACATAGGTACACTGCTTTAGTATTAGTCAAGACTTGCTATTTGCAAGTGATTATTGTGCCTTGTTAGTAACGCGACTGTACCAAAAAATTCAAGATAACTTCTATTTATAAGGTTTCTTATAGCCGCCGACCTAAGTTTATTTCGAGTATTTCTAAATGTGATATCTTACAAGTTACATGCAACTTCAGTTTGAAAAAAGTTACTCAAGTTTTGCTTGGAAATTTATTAAGATAATAACATTGAACAGAAAGTTTTGCAATTTGTTTGGGCACTTATAAAGTGTACTTAGTAGTTCAAATAAATAACGTTGATACACAAGTTTATCAAGACGACTTGAAGTAATAAAGCCTTTAGAGATTGGTTTCGTTATATGCGTGTATATGGCAGTTTTCATTTGGCCCAAAACCACGAAGGTGGCGAATTTGCTTTGGCAAGTTATAAAAAAATAAATCTGAATGAATTTTAGAAAATAAGCTTTTAATACTGTTAATATTAGTTAGATATATCTATACCTTAAGAAGATTCATTCACAAATAAGTAATTTTCACCAATTTAACAGAAAACGAGGTCAAAACGTCATGTCGGGAACGCGTCCGAAACACCAACTTGTAAATTCAACTTACTTAAAAATGTAGGTATATGTTTTCAACATTCCTTATGAGTATTGTAGTCCCTAAAAAATAGTTTTTTTAAACTAACATGGATAAAATAAATTTATTTTATACGCAGGATTAGTAAAAAGCTTGTCCAACAAAATATAAGTCATGTTTGTGAACGAATCAATAAATAGGCAAAACTTTTATTTTTGAACGCAACTTTTGGCGCTTGTGCGCTGTAGTAGTAATGAGGTGTTTTGTGAGCCAGGCGTTATTTGTTTTGTTCCCAAATATATTCCAATTTAAGAGGTAAGTACAGTTGTAATCATCTTATAGTTACCGTACGTTTATTATAAATCATTACGGGAACGTGTGTAATTGTTTGTTAAATTAAGATTCCTGTTATTTAAGATGCATTTCTTGAAATTATCATTGTCGTGAAATTATCATCTAAAAAGTGGAAGAAGAACATTTTAGAGTTTTGCAGTTACTCGGACCGGATTGCCGTACTCAAACTCAAATTAACAGACCAACAAACCCTGACGATGGTACAAGTGTATGCCCCAACATCGACGCATTGTGACGAAGACGTGGAAGATTTGTATAACCTCTTGAACAAGGCCTGCGATGAGCACCGAGGATCTTGGAACTTAGTCCTGGGTGACTTTAACGCCAAAGTAGGCCTTAAACAAGAGCTGGACAATGGTGAAATCCTAGGACCACACGGGTTGGGAGACCGGAACACACGTGGTTCACGCTTGATCCAGTTTGCGTTTGGACAAAATTTAAAAGTCTGCAACAGCTTCTTCCCCAAGAAACAACAGCGTCGATGGACATGGGTATCACCAGATGGGCAAACTATGAACGAAACAGACTATATCCTATCAACAAGCAACACCATAGTTAAGAATGTAGGCATCTTAAACAAATTCAAATTTAGTTCAGATCACAGACCTCTCCGAGCAACATTAAAATTCAATTTTAAAATTCTCCGTAAAGAACTTTTTTCTAAAGGCACTAAAAAAATAGACCGGGCTCACTTAATTGCCAACTACGATACTTTTAATTTAGAACTTCAAAACAGCTTTAGTACCTTAACAGCCGATGTTGATGATGTGGAAACACAATACAACAATATTGTAACTGCCATCCAGACAGCAACCAACGAAACAGATTTTAAACAAAAGAAACAAAGCAAGCTGTCTCAGAAAACCAAAGATTTAATAGAACAACGATGTTGCTTAAAAATTGGCTCACCCGAGTACCGTAATTTAGATGGAATTACCAAACGCAGCATAAGAACTGACATCCGGAACATCAATACAAACTTAGTAAGAACAGCGCTGATTAAAAACACATCACTCAGAATCGCAAAGCAAGGAATAGTTAGAAGTAAAACATGGGTAACTAGTTTACGAGACGACCATGGAAATAAGCACAGCAATAGAGATAAAGTAATAGATATATGTACTAAGTTTTACAGCTCTTTATACTCAGATCCCTCTAAATCAAACAGCACTGCTCAATACTTCTGCGCCGACACCATCGCTCCAGTAACATCCGATGAAGTGGCAAAGGTTCTATCCACAATGAAGTTTGATAAAAGTCCGGGAGTGGATGGAGTAAGTACAGAAGCCCTCATATTAGGAAAGCCGAATTTGCTACTCCCTCTTACCAACCTCTTTAATTCTATAATAAAAACAGGACACATCCCTTTACATTTAGTTCATTCCGAAATTATTCTACTGCATAAAAAGGGCGATAAAAGTGATCTGGGCAATTACCGTCCTATTAGTTTAGTCTCGCACATATATAAGACTTTCATAAAGGTAATTGAGTGTCGCATTGCTGGACAACTCGATCAACACCAGCCTCCTGAACAAGCTGGTTTTCGTCCCGCATTTTCCACCACTGACCACCTACACACACTGAATCAAATAATTGAAAAATACAACGAATACAACAAACCTCTTTACTTAGCATTCGTTGATTATGCCAAAGCATTTGACAGCATCTCACACTCCGCTATAGAAACCGCACTCCGCAATCAAAACATTGAACCCACATACATAAATCTCATCAACGCCATATACAACAATAGTACAGCAGCCATCAAACTACAGTGCACCGGCCCGTCGTTCCAAATCCAAAGAGGTGTCAAACAAGGTGATCCGCTATCGCCAAAACTATGCACTAGCTCACTTGAAGAAGTTTTTAAGAGCCTGGCGGCGGCGTGGGGGGCGAGGGGAATAGTCGTGGGCAATAAAAGGTTATCAAACCTACGTTTTGCCGACGATATTGTTCTCTTCGCTTCCTCGGCGGCAGAACTCCAACTAATGCTCCAAGATCTCAGCTCGGCAAGCCTTCGAGTTGGACTTAGAATGAACAGCACCAAGACTCAAGTGATGACTAACAGCACGAAACGTAGGGTAGCGGTAGATGGGCAGACTATACACTATGTTGACGAGTATATATACTTGGGCCAGTTAGTGTCTTTCGGCAACAGGCAAGACAAAGAAATCGAACGGCGTGTCGAAAATGCCTGGAAGAGCTACTGGTCCATGAAGGAGCTAATGAAGGGAAATCTTCCATTGTCACTTAAGCGGAAACTCGTTAACATGTGTATTCTGCCCGTCCTAACCTACGGTGCCCAAACATGATCACTTACCAGCCAGAAGTCCAAACTGAAGGTTTGCCAGCGAGCCATGGAACGCAGCATTCTAGGTTTTAAAAGGACCGACCACGTCCGGAACACCACGCTGCGTTCTATAACGCGAATCTCCGATGTTGGAGTAACTACCGCCAGGCTGAAGTGGGACTGGGCCGGTCACGTCTGCCGCATGCAGCCAGAAAGGTGGGCTAGCTTGGCCACTGAGTGGGTGCCACAAGATGGGCAGCGCAGGCGGGGCAGGCCTAGGCGGAGATGGCGGGACGACTTGGACACGTTCCTCAACGGCTGGCCGGAGGAGTCTTCTGATCGGGAGTCGTGGAAATCAAGAGGAGAGGCCTTTGCCCAGCAGTGGGACACTCAAATAGGCTAATAAAAAAAAAAAAAAATCATTGTTAGATTGAGGTTAACCTCTTAATAAGGCATCTATGATGGCGGGCGTCGGAATAAAGCGCGCGAAGGCTTAAAAACGTCATTTCGGGAACAGTCATTATGGCAACGTTCCTGAGCATGATGACACGTTCTCGGAATGACTTCGTTGTTCCCGATATGACGTTATTAGCTCTGTAGCAATATGTAATTCGTATTATATGGAAATTAGAGATTTCTATTCACTTGCAGCAAACATGAAAACAAATGAAAATGGAAAAAAGAAGAAAAAGTCTAAAAAAAGCACTTAAAAAGGATAGTTTAGCTTATTTACGTCACAGAGAAAAAGCCAATACAAAACTTTTTCTATTTTTCGATATAGTCCCCCTCTATTTCAACGCACTTTGCAGATCCCGTGATAAGCATAACTATCCACTTAAAAAAATACTCTGGAGTTTTGTCCTCAAAATGGGCGAAAACAGCTTGAGCCACTTAATCATCCGAAGAAAATCGTCTTCCCCTTAAGTCTGCCTTAAGTCTCGAGAACAAATAGTAGTCGCTTGGGGCCAGATTGAGGCTGTAAGGCGGGTGGCGAATTTCCTCGAAGCCACATTTTGCTACAGCAGCTTTGGCAATCGCAGCGGTATGAACGGAAGCATTATCGTGGAGAAGCCGAACACCTCTACTGAGTTTTCCACGTCGCTTCTGCTTGATCGCCTCTCGTAATTGCTCAATACGGGTGGCGTAGTAGGTGCCATTTACCGTGGTATTCCTTTCTTTTATGTCAATCATTAGTATTCCGTGACAATCCCAGAATACCGTTGCCATTATTTTTTTGGTGGATTGCATTACCTTGGTCTTTCTAGGCGGCTTTTCACCAAGACGACGCCACTCCATTGATTTCCTTTTCGAAATTCGAATCGACTCAAATAACTTTTTCTGTAACGCCTATACGCATCTAAAACTTCTTGAGAACACGCTTTTCGCTCAGTTCGCTGCAAGCTCGAAAGAAGTTTGGGTACCCACCTAGCACTAACTTTATTCATGTGAAGATGTTCATGAAGATTCCTAAGTACTGAAGTTTTCGAAAGCCCGGTTCTTACCGCTATTTCTTTAGTCTTAAGTCTTCGATCACTCAGACGTTTCTCTTCCACTAATTTGACACAGCCCTTGGTGAGTACTTCCACAGGCCGGCCGGAGCGAGGTTCGTCGTCAATGGACTCCCGCCCTAAACGAAACTGCTTACTTCTTTATTTTACCGTGGAAAATGACGAAGTAGTATCCCCGTACACGGCATCTAACCTTTTTTTTATATCGGTCGGGCTGACCTCTTCCTTTGTCAGGAATTTGATCACAGAGCGATATTCCAATTTGAACATTTCGAAAAATATCCGACACTATCGTCAAAACGCCGTGAAATCAAAACAACAACCAACATAAACCCCATAATCATACACGAAAAAGCAGAATAGGTAAATGACAATCGCAATGACATATTTTTTATTTTTTTTAAAGCTGCCAGGAGTTATGTACAGGGCTAGGGAGCTAGCATATTGTAGAAGCTTAAGAGGTTTGTTACCAATTTTGTTTTGTTTTGTAGTTGCCAATTCTATACCTAATGTAACTACGACTATTGATTAAATACATAAAATAAATATTTTAGCATTTTTCACTTAAAAAAACACCTTTATCAGTATCAAAATCCCGATTACATCATTCAGTGAACGCCCCAGTCATTCCGGGAACACTAAATCATGTACCGGAACACCACTTGTATTTGGTTTTTATTAGTTATTTTACATATATTTTAACAGGTAAATACTTACATACAAACATAATGAAGTCCTTGTTATGATCCTAACCAAGTTTACTTTAAAAGTCTTTCGTATTCTATAGAAAAGTAACTTTCATGCTTGAAATTTGAAAATAATGATCATTTTGATTTTCCGTTCATATTTTTTTGGAAATATGCTCATTATCTTTAAGTATTTTCTTTTGCACTTAGTTAATATAATAAAACGCTGTAGGAAACAACAATTAACTGATGTTCTTAAAAGTAATTCTATTTAAAAATATATTTTTAATATCGTTCCCGATATGACGAATTTTTCTGCTGAGTTCGCTTAAAATCGCTGCAAAATAAATATTTATGAAATCTAAGCGCGCCCCTTTCAAATCTATTGAGAACAATAATGTGGCAATTATTTTAACTCTGTAATTTTGCTATTCCTTTTAAAATTTTATGTGCAAATTACTAAATCGGAATTCGCCACCTTCGTGGTTTTGAGCCATTTACGTTTTCACGATTTTGAATGTGCCTATTCGATGAGAGTTGCAAAGGCGATTGTAATCCCAACGATTACATATTAATGCACGTACCTACTTATACACGATTCTTCACTTTTATAGTAAGAGAATGAACAAAAAAGAGAAACTGTACTTTTGTAATCTGAATGCAGAACAACAACCGCCTGTAATGGTCTTCATCCAGTTAACGGGTGTTTGAAAATTAAGTATTTCTAAACAATTCATTGGAAATCTGCCTCGCCCAGGCATCGATCAGCACAATCTCGTTCGATTTTATTTTAATTGGAGTCTCGATGATCACCGTTGAAATTAAGCTCGCAACCGATATAATCTGTGCTAATTGGAAAAGAAAATAATTGCCACATGAATAATTCTGAAACTAATTAATGGCGATGGGAGCGTTGGCGGACTGCAGCTGCATGTCATTTTAATGAAGAGCCGGCGCCTGAAAATTAAACACTCGTGACCACTATGAATGGAAAATGTGAGGGTTCATGTATTTGTTTAAGGTACGTCAAGTTCTAATATACTGACCATTATATCTGTTTTCCGTGGTATGACCCCATGTAGCAAATGTAATTTCTCTTGTTCTTTAAACATTTCATCGACGTACCATGTGAGTGTTAGACGGAGATAAAGTTGATGCAATTAATATATTTTCACGTCTAGACTTCGTCCAGTTAGTTGCTCTTGCTCGACGTCGACTTCCACGTCCCATCGAATAACGTAGCACGTCGTCGCATCGTTCCATTTGACGTCGACAAAAAGTAAATTTGTGTTTTGGCCAATAGACCTGACAGCTTTACACGTTTCTGGATTGAAGTAATGATCGTAATGATGCATTGAATTTCCGGAATGTAAATATTCCTGAAGTTAGGTAACTGTAGAAAACAACGACACCGAAGATAAAATCGTCGGGCTGTGACTGGTTAATACTTCCAAACTGCCTTTACAATTTAATCGAAGTAATTTGTGTAACAAACGCATAATAAATTCAATAAACACCCAAATAATTCAAAACAAAGTACACTCTATAAAATACCCAGCACAAATTCAGAATTGTAGAAATAATCCACTCCGATTTTGCAAAATGGCGGTTGTACTACGAGGGGAGATGCTCCGTAATACGCTTGTAATGGACCAAAGCCAGATATAGTGACTCATTCAACTTTGCCCATTCATTCGTTTGAAACGTTTTTATATTAAGTTGTTGGAACATCCTTGTTGGGACTTTTATTGACTAGTAGCTAAGGGCCTCAATCAGGATATCTTCCGGTATAAATTGATGATGATTACGAACGATAATTTTTTTAGTGTCGCAATTAATTAATTTGTTTATTAGGCATTGTAACATTGTAAACTGATGTAAATTTGAGTTAACATCTTAGTATCATACTTATAACTAGGGTGAACTAAATTTACATCGCAATAACTACCAAGCACAATTTTATTATCTAAACTTAGGTAATTGATAAGTTTATTACTAATATTAAAAAAAACTTAAGTTTTACTAAGATCAGTGAAATTATCAACTATGACATACTTAACCTAACGACACAAAGTTTGAAACTGTTGAGATTTAAGTGATAAATTCAATATCGTTGCACATTTTACTGAAAGAGTAACGTTAACATACGAGCTAGTGCGCTGTTTTGCGAGACATTATTGCTGGCTATTTGTATTGAAGATTGCACTGGTTTACGGCACTGTTTTGAATTATACCCGGAAATGTAAATTGCCAACGAGATTTCACGAGGATCAATGAATGATCCTTCTGTACCTGCTTGTTCTACTGTCCACTCTGTGCTTAATAACTTTCACTGAGCAGAAAATAGATGGAATGATAATATAATAGAATGGCCTTGATTTTGATTTGATATAATTTTATAATCTATCTATTTATCAGCCACAGACGTCCACTGCTGAACATAGGCCGCCCCCCCGACTCGCCACGTGCGATCCCGTGTAGACCGCATCCATTGATTCCCGGCCCGATTCCTAAATTTAACAAATAACACTAACATAGCCGTAAAATTTACTTAACCAAACTACTATAGAATCTAGTATTTCGAAATAAATAGATAATTATCTACACATATATTAAAGCTGAAGAGGGTCGAAAAAGAGGATACTTAGAATGGATTACAGAACACGTTCCAACAGTTTTTAGAATGTTTGTCTGTTTATCTGTTTATTTGACCGCGCATCACGCGAAAACGGCTGAACGGATTTTGATGAAAACTTTATTAATCTGTCGACCAAATCCAATAAGGGGGGGGGGGGGGAGCCATTACACTCCATTGAGTTAAGTTTTCACCTGAAACTTATGGCGCTACTTAGGAAGGAGGTGCAAACTTTTTTACTGACACAGACCGATTTTCACGCGTGCAGAGCCGCGGGCACAGCTAGTTATTAATAGTTTACTTAAATTTGTTTGGACACCTAATATTTATTAAAACAAGTTCATGATCAATTTAAAAATTCTAAACCGAAAACTGCACAGTGCAAATATTCAATTTGGTGCTTCTAGTAAACGTCAAAAAACTACAATCGAACGTAACCACACAAAATAAATAGGTAGGTTTTATTAAGTGAATTATAATCGATGCAATTTCAAAAATATTCTCGGGCATTGAAATACATACCCACAATTTCTTTTCATTTGTTACCTATTAGAAAACTCAAGTGGCGGGCGGTATAAAATTTCAGCTCGTGGCCTAGCGAGCCTTTTTCCTTTTTTCCGCTTCAATTCTTATCTCATCTAAGGTGGTTTTAATGAAAACATATAGGGAAATAAATGTTGAATGGGTAGCCTTACGAGCTTACGAGTAAAAAGTAAAGTGGAAGGCATTTCCCTCCTCGGCCGGTTCTTTGTTACGCCGATAGATTGCAAGATAAGGAAAAATATTCGTTCATTCTTAGAAATTATTTTACTCGTATAATATCAGTATAAAGAATAATCGCCAAATATGGTACTAATATGGCTCTTAACTAACGCGAAGTAGGATCATACCGGAGATAGTTTTTATTTTATTTTCATCTGTGAGGATTTTTTTTCTTTTTGTTGCATTTTTAAAATCCTACCACAAAGACAAAGGTGTTCGCATTTACAAATCAATGTCACCCCATGGATGAGAGTACGGTACGTAACCATGTTGATATGAGTAGCACCTCTGGGTCATAAATATTACGGAGAGTGCTGGCAGGTATAGATTAGCAAATTACTCGCAGCCGATTGCTTTCAATTAACATGTCGAGCGTTCATTTCCGTCGACGAGAGAGGGCGCTGAGCATCAGGGATGAAAGTTACGAGTATACGACGGTACGGGCTTGGAGTATAGAAGGAACTCCTATACCTACACTCTGAACGTATTAGGGAGACGGTTTTCTGACGCGTCTTCAGAATATATAATTATGATATTTAGTATCATAATCTGAAGACTAAGATAGGGTATATGCACCCATAGTTTTTTCGGCTGATGCTGACTGAGATGAGAGTTGCGAATATTGCGTGGACGGGGTAAAAAGTTGCGGCAACTTCTATACTCTCTGAATTTATTAACCAAACAATTATACTAATACATTTTCTGGTATAGGACATTTGTGACACCTCAATCTGTAAAGTAAGGAATAAATAAGCAATTTAAGGATTTTTGGAAAGGTACCAAGCAACTAAACTTGAAGCCTGGCCTGCCTGAGAGTGTAGGGGGCAAGTCCGACTGTGCGGAAATTACGGAATTGTTTAGAGAGCATTTCGCTGTTAAATCTCTGTTACATCTGAATACACCTGTGGAGGGAGAGCGAGAAGTTGTGGCCACTGGAGACAACCGTACTGCCTATATTACAGCTAAACAAGTCAATATGGTCATAAACAGCATTCAGAGGGGTAAGTCTCCGGGGCATGACAGTTTAAGTGTGGAGCATTTTAAATATGCGGGGGTCCATATTTCTCGTGTTCTCTCCATGCTCTATAACTTGTGTGTGGGGCACTCGTATCTTCCTCAAGCATTAATGAGAACGATTGTTGTGCCAGTGGTAAAGAATAAAACGGGTGACCTTTCGGATAGAGCAAATTACCGACCTATCTCGCTTGCCACCACTACCGCTAAGATACTTGACCGTATGTTGGACGACGTACTTGAACAACACGTAAAAATCCACGACGCCCAATTTGGCTTTAGGGCGGGTCTGTCTACGGATAGTGCCATTTTGTGTCTAAAACATACGGTCAGGTATTACACGGATAGGAAAACCCCTGTGTATGCCTGTTTTCTCGATTTGTCTAAGGCATTTGATCGAGTCGATTATGCTTTGCTCTGGCAAAAGCTGAGTAGAACGGGTATACCGGGGGAATATGTGGTTCTCTTTAGGCATTGGTACAGCAATCATTTCAATCAGGTGCGTTGGTCAAATATGATGTCTGCGGAGTACAAACTGGAATGTGGGGTAAGGCAGGGTGGGATCACATCTCCTAAGCTGTTTAATTTATATGTTAACGAGCTGATCGGTGGGCTCAGCGGTTTGCATGCGGGCTGTTACGTAGGAAGCACTTGTATAAATAACCTGAGCTATGCCGATGACATGGTGCTGCTGGCCCCATGGATCAGTGCGTTGGAAATACTGCTTAGGACATGTGAGAACTATGCTTTGGCCCATGGTTTAGAGTACAACCCAAATAAGAGCGAGGTTATGATATTTAAAGCTGGTAAAATAAAACCCTATTATGTACCTCCTATTGTACTCCGAAACACCCAGCTGAGGGTTGTGGACAGGGTTAAATACCTTGGACATATCCTAACCACTGGCCTTACCGACGATTTAGACATTGAAAGGGAACGCAGAGCCTTGGCGGTGCGGAGTAATATGCTTGCCCGTAGGTTTGCTCGATGTACGTATGAAGCTAAGATAACGCTTTTTAAAGCTTATAGTTATAGCCAATCTTTTTACATGAGCAGCCTATGGGCTAGGTATACAAAACGCACCTACAATGCTCTATACAGAGGATCTGGACAGAGCAGGTTAAAGGCGCGGCCCAATATGTAATATAATATGTAATATTATAATAATAAATATGTAATACTAACCCTAAATATAAGAACATTTACTAATACGCTATGGATTGTATTTTATCTGAAATAAAATTTTATTCATTCATTCATAAAGCACACTTAAGAGTTTTCAAATCTGCACGATTTTTACTGGCAGCTCTCACGTCCTGCGTTTCCCCGTTTGAATTAGACTTCCGAATGAAAGCGGACCGTTCTGTAGCCACTTTTCGAATATAAATACCGTTCTCAAAGCACAATACTTCCCATGCCAAACAAAACGGCGTTACAACAGCGATTTTATTTTCTTGTTTTGCCCGGGCTTTGTTAAACAGGACCGTTAGGAGAACGGTTTAAATTGGCTCGTGAACAAGCGCGACCCGCGTATCGCCGCGGCTGCCTGAGCGATAAACAGCCTATTTCAGAGGCGAGCCTACACGCCTTGGAGGTTCGGAGATGCTGGAAATAAAGGGTCGCGTTTAATGAAGTCATTTATTCGCTGTGCCTAGCGCAACCGGGTGGCGTGGAAATCGTCACTTTGATCGAATGATATATTTATTTATTTATTTAAACTTTATTGCACAAAATACATAAGTAAAGTACAAATGGCGGACTTAATGCCATGAGGCATTCTCTACCAGTCAACCACAAGGTCAAACAGAGACATTATAGGTGCGGGAAGGGTGTACAACAATACGTGTATACACACGATGCAAATATCGAAACAAAAAAAAAACACTATAATATATGTCCTTTTAAGTGTATAAATCCGTCATCCTTGTCGAGAAATTTCGGCCAAATTAAAACGTGCTACTCTGTCCACGTTTTTAATGCTATAATATTAATTTTACTTAGCGAGGGTTTGTTTGTCAGCTAACCGGGAGACGCGAAATGTCTTTATCGCGTTAATTGCGAACCGTCTCTGGCTTCCGCGGCCCCCGAGCTCTAAATTGTCGAACAATGTTGCTCTTCTCTCAGCTGAGCTGGTTACTTCGCCTGTTATTTAAACAATGTCTGTTCCCCTGAAAGAAATTTTCTTCGCGACTCGAAACATTTTGAATTTGTATCGGATGCCTTTCGCATATTAAAATGGCTTAGGAAAAGGTTGGCCTTTAAAGCAAGTTGAGCATGTTATATTATCTCTTAAAAACCTCATGATATAAATACTTTGGTTAAACAGTCAACGATCCTCATCGTAGGTGCTAATTTTGAATCTGTCTTTACACAGTCCCAAATGTTAAATAACTTTGAACTATACACCGGGCCATTTACCAAGTTTCAGCCAAATTTGCGAGCGGAATTTTAATTACTTTCGACTAGCACAACCTCGCATTGGCTGGGCGCAGCAACATTTAACCTATTTTAGAAATGTAAATTAAAAACTTGTTTGGAGAAATTGCATGCCATAAATAATAGAATGTACGAGGCGATTTTTTAACGGTCGTCTGGCTCGACACGGCAGTCCATTTGCAATAAAACACAATAAGGCAAAAAAAAAGCGAAAATGTAGGTATCGCGCTCGTCAAAGGCTTTAGTCATTTGCCTCGGATTTTTTTAATTCGGTCCCTTGCGGGACTATTTTCGTTCGCACGCAGCGGTTCGTCCCCCAGCCGGCTGTCCGCAAACAATTTACGGATTTTATCTCTCTAGCTGACATTCAGCGTAAGATTTATCTTAGTTTTTTATTTTGTGACCATTCTGGAACACTTTCCTCTGACAAGTTATAACAATCCATTCCTTTTTGCTACAAGGTACTTATTGTTGATATATAAAGATATACAAATATTCAATGTTGAGCTGGTACGAAACGAATGTGATTTAATTCAGCTGAATAGTTCGAGCGCGTGCTCGCACTACGTTCCTTGACGGTTTCTGAATAGCCTCTTTTAACAATATTCTTTGTATCGCTCGCCTACTGAATATCAACCTGGAACACTGCATCATTTCACTTTGTGTTTGCTTCGCGGCCCTTTCCGTTCGCACAAAGGTTTGGAAAAAGGTGATAATATTAAGAGGCTTTTATTTTCTGCGCTTTAGCTGCTGCTGAAAAAGGGTAAATGAAAGGGTTTGCGGTCATTTGTGTCGTAAAACCATAGCCACAGATGACAAATGGGATTTTTTGGTTGCCAAATCTGATAAGGGGTCTTGTGCCTTTACGTGTCCCGAATTTTATAGCTTTCGAGAATATATTACAAATCGAAAATTCCTTCCTTCAGTTATAAATTAGGAAAATGATATTCCGTGAAACATGCCAACTTTGCCCGCTTTTTGCGTAAAAACCTGAATTTCTCTCTTTTTTTCTATGACGGGATAAAGTTTTTTTTTGTCTAACGCATCCATCGTATTCATATGCATGCGTTTATTATGAGAAACAATTTTTAAATCTACATTTAACCAACTTTTTTATCAATTTTCACGTCGGGTAAAGTTATCTAAACTTTTTCCAACATTGCCCAAATCGATTATTTTCGTAACTATAGCCCCTACAACGTTAAGATAAGGATCAGTATAAAATCTGGGGTAATAATGGCGTTCCACGTAAATATCTTGGTCTTAACTATACAAACACTTGTGCAATATGGGTGTCCCTCGCGATCCCTAACATCGTTTGTCCTAAAATCACTTGCCCGAACTTTTTTGTCATAATGGGCTAATGCCCTAACGATCAATATCCATAATAATCATTTTCCATAACGTAATGGTTGTCCTAAAACTCATTTGTCCGAAACATCAATATCCCTAACTATCAATATCCCTAATATTTTTTGCCATATTCTTCGAAATCCCTAAAATTCATTTTCGTTTTTCAAAGTCCCCGCCCCTTTTGCAACCACCGAAATGCTAACAGTAAAGTAGTTTAATGGGTTAGGTTAGGTTAGAACTGCGACCACAACAGAATCCGAGCCTAGCGATTAAAACAAAATTAGGGCATATGAGTGTTAGGAGAAATGATAATTATGACAAATGACATTAGGATAAATGATCAATATGGCAAGTGACATTAGGAAATAAGATATTAGGGATATCAATATTAGGGCATATGAGTGTTAGGACAAGTGATCATTATGACATAAAACCTTAGGGAATGCAAAAATAGGTTAAAAAACTTTAGGGATTCAGGGTTGTCACTTTTGGTTGAGTAAACCATCTTTACCAATACCATTATCAAAATGAAAAATGTATGTTTATTATTGGGTACTAATAGTTAGGTGGTTATTTTTATACTCCACGTTAGAATAATCTAAATAAAAATTGACATAATTAAATATTCTATGTTTTTGTGTTTTATGCATATGACATGACATGACATGCAGCTACCGCTAAAAGTACAACGACTTAATAGAAATACAATTTACCTTACTTTAAATACATAACCCTCCTTTATTTACGCAGTCAGGTAAAATTACGACAAGATGACAACCCTAACCCTTTTTTTAGTCTGGGCAATGTTAGCATTCATAGGTTAGCAAGTTACTGGATAACATTGCCCACCGTCATAACTCTGGTTTTAATAAGTATTTTTAGTACAAACTACAGTAAAAATGATCTACAGTTCTTATTTTATAACAAGCAATAAGATACATTCCCCTGAGGCTTCCCCATTCTGTAAAAAATACACCAGAACTTCACCTAGAATTGGCCCGCCAAATCACACACCTTATTCGACTAGTCCCAACACGTTACGGAATGAAGTTGCGCGCAAATGTGAGTCCCAGTGATACCACAGATATAATCTATTTTCCACTAAAAATAGTAGTGTTGCCATAATCATCTTGAAATTGTCTACAGTAACGTTTCTTTTTTTAAGTAGCGTTTTGGGCAATGTTCCCTGTGGAGGCAAAGTTGGCATATTTCACGGTTTGAGTTGCTCAGTTAACCATAACTGAATATAACTATTGTTTGCCTCCCTGTGTGTGCGCTACCGTAACACAACATCATTGCAAATGTAATCGCCTTACAGTGCTAAGGGGCTTAATCGCACGCTTACGGCTGTTAGCGAAATGCAATTGCACGTCCAAAATTTATTATGTACCTACCTAGCATAATAAATAAATAAATAAATATCGGACAACCCCACACAAATCGATCTAGTGCCAAATTAAGCTCAAGGAGGCTTGTGTTGTGGGTACTAGACGACGATATACGTACTTATATACATAGATAAATATATACTTAAATACATAGAACAACTATGACCCAAGCACTATTCGAGTTCATCACACAAATATTTGCCCTGGCCGGGATTCGAACCCGGGACCCCGGCTCAGTAGGCAGGTGTCTACAGCCTCGCGCAACTCTCAAGGTACAAAACGAACGACAACGGCTATATGAAACGGGGGTGAATTTTTTACCTATCTAAGTTTGAAAGAACGTTGAAACCTACAAAGCATTAGATAATTGGCGACAATCGAATTTAGGCGGGTTGTACTTCAGCCGCCATTTTTGTCCGCCATGCCATATTATTTGACGTTTCTCTTTTGTTGTGTTGTCTGGTTCTGTCAAGGTTCTGCGATCTTTTCAAATAATTCAAATTTCACAAATAATCTAATAATTTGCATTCTTTGGGTGTAGTGGTCGTCTAGAAGGTACACAAGACAATCACAATTGCAAAAATGAGTGGATTGAAAAGGAAAAAGTGCGAAATATGCAGAATGAAAACGTGTCGAATGGACGGTCAAAAAAGACTATTCATGGCAAGATTTCCACCGGACGAAGATCGGTAAGTAAAAAATATAATTAATTACTGCGTGTTATAACCATGTTAATCGTAAGTTTCATTGAAAACTTGGTATTTCGGGTAAAATAATACATACCCTTATAAGTATGTAAACAATAGTGCTGTATGTAAGTTTTATCGATAATTTTCATTTGAAGTGAAAAATACCTGGGTAAATACGGAATATCTTTCTTCAAGCAAAAGCCACTACTTTTTATGCCAGTTTGAGTTAGATTATGGTCACAGAAATATTTTACGAAAAATCTTCAATGGACTATGAATGGTACGGTTTCATCTGGACTAACAGATACATTTTTACTCTGTAATTTTCTGTTTAGCCTGTATTATTTGTGTTGCAGAACTTCCAACCTGGAGCACAGACTGGAGTGATGAAACGGCTTTTTTCGTCTATGTTTATCAGCAAGCCAAGCAAAGTTTGAACGAAATAAAATTATTTGCACACTTTTGTTTTTTTTTTAATGAAGTCAGTAACCTAAAGTAAACCAAATGTTTACATTGAAGCGAAATATTTAATGATTTAAATTACCGGAAAGCCGTTGGAGACGCGGGTGCGAATGCGAACCCCGCCTGAACCATTTTTTTTAAATACCGATATCGATAATTCGATAATTTGTGTAACATGTGACATCCCTATTTTGTTCTTGATGTTGGCATTATGTCATGAGTTGACACTGACACTGATATTGTTTGTGGCTTCATATTGGCAGTATGTTTCGCCCCCGTTTCATACTAATGCGAGTTCACGCTTTTTGTATGGCACTCCCGTCTCTTAAAACGTAGTGATTACATACTCTTTGGGTGTCTACAAACCGAGCCAAACGCGTCGTCAATGTAATAATGTAATGGTGCTGCAAAAAAATAAAATAAAAATGAAGAAGTTTGGGAAAGCTGATCGAATACTCTCTGTGATTTAACCGATTACTTTGGTACTAATAAAATATTATAGAAAAGTAACAACATTCTAATTATATAATAAAATTATTTAAACGGATTATATCGCGTATATTATATTTATATATTATAATACATGCGTATATATTATACTTATTTGAGCCTCCCTGGCGTTCGGTAACTTTTCAGTTACCGTTTTTAGAGGTTGAGTGAGAACATTTGTGCAAACTACCCATTTTATAAATATGAGTTAAAAATAAAGGTGTTCATACATTCCAGGTAAAGTACTTTGTAAAGACAGTTACACATGTGCCAAAAGGGCATTAATTATTTTATTTATAAATATCCAGCAGTTCACTATAGGGCATGCTGAGGAGAAAGAACCGCCGAAAGAAAACATGTGTGTGCGTATGTGTGACAGTCGCGGAAACCGAAGAAAATATTAACATTCTTATTAATTGCTTACCTACTTAAGAAAAAATAGAACAAAATATTCATGATGGATATTTTTTGCAAAAATCTTATAGTGTTATGTTAAATTTTTACCTATATCCATAATCCTTCGCATAGCTATGGTTTGTTTACCCAGCGAACAAATGCAACACAATCAATTGTATTGTCCCAATTCTTCTTGATCCTTTGTTTTCGCGTACTGCTCCGCTCCTGCTCAGAGGTATGCAAAAGCCGCGGAGCGTATCTATCTACAAACTGCCTGCGCCTTGAAACTTTGCAAAATGAATTGCCGCGGCGCAAACAAATCTTATCCGTCCGTTATTGTTAAAGGAAACCTTTCGTGATAAGATTTCCTGAAACGTTTTAAAAAGAAAAGTTTCCCAAAAGGAAGCCACTGGCTTTCCCCGCGGATCTTCTGTCTCCCTACTTATAACCAACTCTTTTTAGTACAACAAAACTGTTTCCCAATAAAATACTAAATCTTATATTACTTGAAACGGGTCAAGGCTAAGGCACGCTAAGGCATAAAAATATGAGACCACATAATATATTTTTTACAATAATTATGTGCTGCTGATATTCTTAAAGGAGAATAACCATTTAAAACAAGTAGGTACGATAATTCTGTCCTCTGAAGTCAATAACATTACATGGGAGCCACGAATAGCCTCGCAATTTATGCTGTGAAGACGCTTGCAGGTTTTCCCCTGTGCACTCGGGCCGTAAAGTTCAAACGTACCTATATCTAAGTCGTAAAGTGTACTTTATGGAACCGTTACGTGGCTGTGTACGTATACGTTGACACGATTTTGCCCTCGCCCACCTGTAGCACTAGTTAGTTGCCTGTTACGTTCGATCCCTCAACACTGGCTCCTCACGGCGCCTACGTGAAGGACTTAAATAGCTCCATTAGTGAGTTTACTCCAAGTTTCACACAGAAACTACGAAAACTTATGAATCCATAATAGATTTATATATTAAGGGGCTAAGAACTTTAGGACGTCCTTGCGATCAACTTTGTTTCTATGTATCGTCTCAACGAGACCAAGGATAGAAATGTCCGCAATAGTAGCAGCCGTAGCTGGATACAGAGTAAGCAAGGCCGGTAGGTACCTAATAGCCGGGGATTATTTTGGTTCATTATTCCAGAGCCGGGCGCAGGCGGCGACCGTCCGAGCGGGCGCCGCCGCCGCGCCGGCACGCCCTCATTATGGCTTACATGCCCGCAATACCGATGGAATAGCTGGACCAATACATGAATAGCTTCAGAACTAACTTTTCATTATAGATAACATTAAGACTACGATCCTCTTGGAATATATTCTGCTGAATTGAATACGTTTTCTAAACTTTTTTTCTCTCTTTTACGTACCTACCAATCGAGAAACCCAGAATACGAGACGATTTCAAAACGTAGTTACCGGAGTTAACTACGTTCTGAATTCTGATATGCAATATTGCCTTAACGCTGTGTTCATTTTCAATTAAAGCAAACTAGGTCACACGAATAGGACAATAGGCTTAATTTAAACACATGTATGCTTGTTATTCCGTAGCACAATAACAATAGACAAATTTGACGCTACTTTTGATGCACGACGTGACTCGAAAACACTATTTATTTCCTGAAAATTCCACACTGGAAATCTGTATTGTTTCTGCCATATATTAATTATGTGGAAAATTCATCACATATTTTGGCCTATTATTGTGATTGTTTTGCTTTTAGAAGGATGGCTTTAATTATTTTTACTATATTAACGACAATTAGAGGGGGTCTCCTTACTTTACGTACATAACATTTTTCTTTGCCATGGTTCCTAACTTCTTCAATCTTCTCATCTTCCGGTCGATAGATGGTATGGCATACCCTTACTTACGACACAAATGATATTTTTCCGCAATCATGTAGGTACCTAGTTCTCTCACATAGCCATAAAATTAACGTATAATACTTATTTTTATTATAGGTAGTATAAGTAGACACAGAATAAGACAATACCTATGAATGACAATATAGGTATGAAATTAAAATCATCATCACAAAAGAAGAGATACATATTACCATTGTCGAAATCGTTACTACTTCAACTTAGTGCCCAATACGAGTATCAAAATATAATTAGCATTTAAAGTTATTCCTGTTATTCCAAAAAGGCAGCGCTGTAGGTTTCCCAAATGGATTCTGTCGATAATTATGAAAAAATATTTCACTGGAACATTTAGATATTATTTCAATAGAAAATTCGACTCGCAAAGGGTTTGCAAATTACGAGAGTAAAAAAATTATAATATCCATTATTTTCCACAAACGTTCAAATTGAAAGCGTGACCTCTGACTTATAATAATAATGTGTAAAATGGAAAAAATAATATCTCTATCTGGCGTTGTTACTTTGACTTTATTTTTATGTAAAGAGGCGCGGCGTGAAGATGAATGATGCGATCGCATAAGTTAGAGAGTAAATTCTGCTCCCCGGGGAAGGAAATAGCATCTGGGAGGTTGTGAAGCGTTAAAAGCGTGTACTTATTTAACAAAGTTTCCACGCGTATCAGCATACGCTGAAGCAGAATTTCATTGTTATAAGGATAAGAGAACATGCCTATTATTTTGCTCATCGAGAGATACCTCATCATCCTCCTAGCCTTTGTCCCATTTTTTTGAGAATGAATTCTCAATCGGGGTCGGCTACCTAAATCCCAAGATGTGGCGTAGGCACTAGTTTTTACGAAAGCGACTGCCATCTGACCTTCCAACCCAGAGGGGAAACTAGGCCTTATTGGGCTTAGGTGGTTTCCTCGCGATGTTTTCCTTCACCGAAAAGCGAGTGGTAAATATCAAATGACATTCCGTACATAAGTTCCGAAAAACTCATTGGTACGGGCCGGGTTCGAACCCGCGACCTCCGGATTGAAAGTCGCAAGAGATACCTATGAGGTACAATTGAGAAAATATGTTTTTTTTCGCTTCATCACGGTTTCAGCTGTTTTTTTCAACGGAGCACAGATATCAAAAGTAGCGATTGTTTTATAGCACATTACGGCAGAGACCAGTAAGTAAGTCATAGTATGAATTAGACGGACCGAGCCGTAGGCGAGGTCCGGCTATAATACGAGGCCAGGATGGCTCTTACGGTCGAAGCAAATATAGTGCTTTTCTCAAAAATTCAACAAGAAAATAAAATAAAAATATATTTTGTATTTAAGAAATAAAGGTTAGATTCATATTCGGCCATTTGCTAATGGATATTTTTATTATTTCCCGGGGACACGTTGTGATATTCGACGTCGTTATATTATTAAACTCCACACTTCTATAGGCACCATTAACTCCCATGATAACAACCTATAACAAAAATAATTTGGAGTTTATGCTTTGATAAAAAAAATAGTAGGTACCATATATCGTTATCAAATAGTGGCAGCATTTATTTACCTTCATCGCCAAATATGTATCATCTGGAACTTTTCAATATTATCCTACAAACTGAAATAATTGCCTTTAATTTTAACTCAGAGGTTTTTTTCTAAACGACACAAAAAAGGAATTCCGAAATATCAACAATAATATTGACTTTTATCCACTATTTTACAGGCTATTTGACTGATGTTGAATTCTACAGCGTACTGTAGTTATATGAATAAAATTAGCTAAATATATCACGAAACAAAGAAAAAAAATCCAGAAACATATATCTTTTTTGGAAATATGTGACTTCAAAGGTACGCAAATTTTATGATTTTTTTTTTTAATCCAAAATAAATTTTGAAAATGTTTTCAGAATCCTCATAATTTTACGAAACAATAATTGTATGACAACTATGAACTTAAACGCACTTTTTCACGGTGAAAATGCCAAATTTCTTAATTTTTCCATACAATTATTGGTACCTATACCGGCCTGTGACGTCACTAGCCTGACGCGTTTTGTATGGAGCGTTTTTAGCGCTACGTAGAAATGTTGAACTTTGACGGTCATTTCTGACTTTTAGAGCAATTTAAGTGTAGTCAGTCCCATATAGACATTTGATCACAATAAAAAATAGAATCGATTGACCTGCTAAAAAAAAAATAGTCAACATGTCTATTATGAACTAAACGCGCAGCATAAAAACTTCCGCACTAACCTTGTCGCTACTTTTTAGGGTTCCGTCGTCTACTAGGAACCCTTATAGTTTCGCCATGTCCGTCTGCCCGTCCGCGGCTTAGCGTTCCGTAATAGTTGCCCAAGGCTAGTTGGGCTTAAATTAGGTACGAGAAATATTTCAAGCTCTATAAAAAGGTCGTAATCGCTAAAGTAACTGTAATTACTTATTACCTTCTGGAAGTTATCGATTATACGATTATTAAGCGGAATATCTTAATGCAGTATGGCACTTAACTAATATGTGTATTGTGTAACGTTCGAAGTATAAGGGCACCGGGCGGCACTTAGGTACGTCATATTAAAGAAAATTATGAAATTTTGCGACTCAAAACGGCGTGACCGATTATAGTCAATATAGTTGTCATTAAAAGTACTCATTTTCATGAATTTTCCCATAATTTTTTGACCCGTGGTTGAAAAGGGAGGGACGAAATTTTTTGGATTTCCGGAGCGAATATGTACAAAACTGCTGACTTTATCAAAAAATAATGTTTGAAGACCTTTATTATTTTTAAAAGATCTATACAACGACACCCCACGCACTAGTGTTGGAACAAAAAAAACATCACCCCCACTTTAGGTGTACGAGAGGTACCCGAAAAAAGTTTTCTTTTTAGTTTTTATTTTACCGTTTTGTCGGCATGACATACACATATAACATACCATATACCTATACTTGTACCGAATTTCAGCTTTCTAGTAAGTACCTATTACTAATGGTCACGGATCTAAGCCGCAGACGGACAGACGGACATTGGCGAAACTATAAGGGTTCGTAGTTGAGTACGGAACCCTAATGATACTATAATTAAATAAGAATATATTTGAAATAAAATAGCGTTTAACATGATTAATTATCTTCTTACATTCATATACAACAAGAATGGGACAAGGTGGAGCGACGACATTCGTAGGATAGCGGGTAGTAACTGGAGGACGAGAGCTGAAAATCGAGCTCAGTGGCGTGCCATGGAAGAGGCCTATGTCCAGCAGTGGACTGAAACAGGCTGATGATGATGATGATGATTCATATACAACCTCATCGCCTTTACATCCTTAGTTTTTTTATAAGTCGGTGACGATGTAAAACGTGTTTTGAAATTCAAATATCTTGAATACGTAATAGGAATTACATAGGTAGGTACTTACTTTGGATAAATATTGATTCCAAATTTAAAATGTCGCTGTTTACTGGACACTTCTAAAAAGTTTTCGGTATGGTCCACTTAGGTATACCTACTGTAGTCTTTCTAGCGATGGTATGGCAACATTTACATGGCATTTTTGAGAAAATTATGTTTTCGCTGAAACTAACGTCATTTGCATCTTTTATATTTTTAATAATTATTAAATGAATAAGGCACTATATTTTTTACATTCATTGTACATGTAGGTATAGAAATATCGTTGCATGATAAATACGAACGAACTAGTTTTCGACACAATGCGTGTTACTGGCTAAATATGGAAGACGGAGCTGTCCCTACTGGTGCATGCTGGTAAATACGTAGGTTATTGTGGTGCTCCTCGTGGCGCCTAGTGATCCCATCTTGCTATAACACAGCTGCTAGGATTTAATTTAGCTACATGACTGTGAAATATAATTTAAAATCAGGGTTCCATTTTGTCAAGTGTGCCCAAAGTGTTTACCTTCTAATATAGAAAATTCTCGACGGAATAACACGAATTTAGTTCACGTCGAAACGATTTCTGGACTGTTAGCCGGAGAATTATTCGATTTGCAAATTGGGCGGATTTCGCCCCGCCCGGCCGGGCTAGTCGCTAAAAATTCGGAAGCGACGTGCGACGGGGCTGACAAGCGAAATTACCTCGTAAATAATCCAACTCTAAGGATTTACGCGACGAAACGGATGTTATGAAAACCTAACACGCGATCTATCCATTTTTTTTACTCGAGTTCTGTTATTGAAATAGTTTTCAACATTTGCCGGTTTCGAGATTGTTATATTGATATCAATCATTTACGATTTTTACAGTGCTATAACTAGGTACTTACTTTATAACTAACTGCCCTCCCACACATTGACTGAATTTTATTTTTTTACGACAATTTATTGTACCTATTTGTATTGTATCCACTTTATTGAATAAATATTTTTTATCAAAGTCATTTAAATAATAACTAAACAGTTGACCACCTTACCGGGCCAACCAAAATTTCTTGCCATTACGGGGCTAGCAAGAGCCTGTTACCATCAGTAGGGACAATCTGCATTTATTAATATAAATTTAAAGATCATGAAAGTCAAACACCGTGTTTTTATAATTAGAAAATTTCAGGTTACTATACAGGTGGTCAGTACCTATAGGTAACATGGTTGACTAGCCTATAGGTATACCTATAGGCTAGTCAACCATGTTATCGATTTTAGATGACATGAAAGATTAAAAAAAACTTGTACTTAGTTCGAGAATCCAAAACCAAACCCTTATCTACGCATTGAAGAAAAGTAAGCAGTAAACGTTAGTATGAAACATAATATTATCTAAAATGAAAAATGTTTTTATTTTTCAAATCATGTAATATAAATAAAGTAGGCAGGAGGTGCAATTTTTTTGTCACAATAATTGATGACATGATGTTTACCTGTATGTTTTTATGAAGTTGACACTTGTTAAGTTTGTTATTAATTTATAATTTGCATGCAATTATTTTTCTATGTTACATTTCTCATGTTAAGTGAATCAAATTCTTATGAGAAATAAATGTCTTAAACCATAAACCATATATGACTTGGTTCCTAGGAACAGATCAATGTAGGTAAGTCTTATAGCCCCAGACTTACCCGTACTGATTGATCATATCCAGAAATATATATTACGGGAACCGACTACTCTACCAGAGTGAATTCATTTCCCCGTAATGGCGTTGTGGAGATAATCGCCAATGTTTTAATTCTATTATGCTTACAAGCGTCGACGAAGTTACAAGTATAATTTAAATTTCCTCTCGCCACCTAGGTACATCCCGCAAATTATACCTGCCCGATAAGGATATTTTCAGGCGAAATTCAAATGGAGATAATCCGAAACATGGCGTCAAGTTTTAACTCGAATTTCACTCTCCAAAAGTAGAAGGTAGGTATAAAATTTTCCGACATTTCAAGTTAAGAAATGCCTTGACTCTGTATATCCGTCAGATAGAAAGGGATCGCAAAAAGTTCCAATATAAAATTCAATTAACGAATAAAATTAAAACGAGTCCCTGAAATCAGTATCGGCCAAACCACCAATTATCGTGACATGGATAAAGTTAGTTGGAAAATCGCTATAAAAATAACAACGATGATGATTGCCAGTAAATAATTGCTTAATTTGCTGAAGTTGGGCACCGTGGGGTTATAATAACAAGATTAGATAGGTTTCAAAAATATATTCCAGTCTTATACTTTTATAATTTACTACACTGAGTACCTATACAAATATAGGTAACAGAAGTTATAAGTTGCTAACTTCAGAGAAATGATTTCATCTTAGGTACGATAGGTGAGTACATGCTAAGTAAACAGTCAAAAATCTACCAATAATCAATAAAGTACTTGGTCGCAAAATAGAATAAAATAGTCCCATAAATGCTTTTATATAGAGTACCTACCTACTTGACCTGATTGTTGTATGTTCAGCTACTTTAGGATTTTTTATAAATTAAAAAGTACATGTATAGAAGTTGAGGCGCGTTTGACGCCGAACTAATCTAAAGCCATGCCGATATATACATTTGGCATAGATTTATTTATCAAGAGCAGTTTAAGGATACTTTAATAGACGAGCCGGTGTGAATCGGCTTAAATGACGAGGGACACTAAATAAAAATACTACTTTACTTTTAGAATCAAATTGGTCACAATTTTTTTTAAATTTACCAATCGAGAAAGTTACCAGCTTCATGTATGTCAGTGCTATACGAGTAAATTGTAAACCGACTTCAAAAAGGAGGAGGTTCTATGTTTCACTGTATGTTTTATTATACTTCACTTCTTCGCATTTTTTACTGTATTTTTGTTATACTTATTCCTTACGAATGTGTGATACTTGCAGAACTTTTTTATAGAACGAATTTACTACAGATCGGGTCAGGTTAAGAGCGCGATACACATTTTCTTTTGCTTTGTATGAACATTAAAATAATTAAAAAAAATTAAGAGACAATCTTACATAAATCGACCTAGCTAGTCCCAAACTGAGCAAAGCTTGTACCATGGGTATGTAGGCAGGTGCACTACAAACTGCGCCAACCGCGTCGTCAAACATTCATTGCAATACCTCTCTTATCCATTGTCTTTTTAGGGTTCCGTAGTCAACTAGGAACCCTTATAGTTTCGCCATGTCCGTCTGTCCGTCCGCGGCTTAGCTCCGTGATCATTAGTACTAGAAAGTTGAAATTTGGTATGAGTATGAATATGTGTCGTGTCGTGTCGTCTAGGCCTGAGCTCCTGGGGGAGGGCGAGGCGTTCTACGGACAGTTATACACGACAACGCGGACACCGTCATGAACCTAGCCAAAGATCCAAGAACTAGGTTGACCCGACACTACACAGAAGAAATCCCGGACGTCAGCCTGTACGAGATTAGTATGGCTCTCAAACAGCTTAAAAATAATAAGGCGGCGGGTGATGACGGAGTTACCTCAGAGCTTCTAAAAGCAGGTGGAAAACCGGTCTTAAAAGCCTTGCAAAAGTTATTTAACTCCGTCATACTGGAGGGGAAAACGCCACAGGCATGGTACAGAAGCGTAGTGGTACCTACTGTTCTTTAAGAAAGGCGATAAGACCCTTTTAAAGAACTACAGGCTCATCTCGCTTCTGAGTCATGTTTATAAGCTGTTTTCGAGAGTCATCACGAACTGTCTCGCACGCAGGTTTGACGACTTGCAGCCTCCCGAACAAGCCGGCTTCCGTAAAGCTTTTAGTACCATAGACCACATCCATACGCTGCGGCAGGTTATACAGAAGACCGAAGAGTATAACCAGCCATTATGCTTAGCGTTTGTGGACTATGAGAAGGCTTTCGATTCAGTCGAGACCTGGGCAGTGCTGCAGTCTCTCCAGCGGTGCCAAATTGACTGCAGGTATATTGAGGTACTAAGGTACTATGTCAGTCCGCGTCCAAAACCAAGACTCGAAACCTATCCAATTGCAGCGTGGTGTGAGGCAAGGAGATGTTATATCTCCTAAATTGTTCACAGCTGCATTGGAAGACGTATTCAAGCTTCTGGATTGGGACGGACTTGGCATCAACATAAACGGCGAATACATCACCAACCTCCGCTTTGCTGATGATATCGTGGTCATGGCTGAGACCCTGGAAGACCTCGGCAAAATGCTCAACGACCTCAGTAGGGTCTCTCAACAAGTGGGTCTTAAAATGAACATGGAGAAAACGAAAATTATGTTTAACTCCCATGTGGCACCCACTCCACTTAAAGTTGGAGACTCTGCGCTCGAAACTGTAGACGACTATATCTACCTTGGACAAACGATCCAGTTGGGTAGGTCGAATTTCGAAAAAGAGGTCACTCGTCGAATCCAACTCGGATGGGCAGCGTTCGGGAAGCTGCGGAATGTCTTCTCGTCCCAAATACCGCAGTGTCTTAAGACGAAGGTTTTTAACCAATGTGTGTTGCCAGTGATGACATACGGCACTGAAACGTGGTCGCTTACAATGGGCCTCATAAGAAGGCTCACAGTTACTCAAAGGGCAATGGAGCGAGCTATGCTTGGAATATCCTTGCGGGATCGAATTCGAAATGATGAGATACCTACGCAAGAGAACCAAGGTTGTAGATATAGCTCAGACAGTCGCCAAACTTAAGTGGCAGTGGGCGGGGCACATTGCTCGTAGAATCGATGGCCGTTGGGGCAGAAAGGTTCTTGAGTGGCGACCGCGGACCGCAAGACGCAGCGTTGGAAGGCCTCCAACAAGGTGGACCGACGACCTGGTTAAGATCGCGGGTAGAAATTGGATGAAGGCGGCGCAAGATCGATCGTTGTAGAGAACTTTGGGGGAGGCCTTTGTCTAGCAGTGGACGTCTATAGGCTGATATGATGATGATGATGATGATGATGATGAATATGTATCACGCCGACAAAACGGTAAAATAAAAACTAGTAAAAAATTGTTTTTTCGGGTACCTCTCGAACACCTAAAGTGGGGGTGAATTTTTTTTTCGTTTCAACACTAGTGTGTGGGGTGTCGTTGAATAGGTCTTTCGTTAAATAATTTTTAATAAGTTTAAATAATAGGGGTCTCCAAACATTATTTTTTGATAGTCAGCAGTTTTGGAAATATTCGCTCCGAAAATAAAAAAAATAGTCCCCCCCTCTAACTTTTCAACGGGTCAAAAAATTATGGATAAAATCATGAAAATGAGGCCTTATAAGTACTTTCAATGAAAACTATATTGAACAAAATCGGTCGAGCCGTTTTTGAGTTATCGCAAAAATTCATAATTTTCTTTAAAATGACGTTAAGTGCCGCGCGGTGTCCTTATACTTCGAACGCTACACATATTAGTTAAGTGCCATACTGCACTAATACATTCCGCTCAATCTGGCGCGTATAATCGATAACTTCCAGAAGGTAATATAAGTAATGACAGTTGCTTTGGCGTTTACGACCTTTTTATAGAGTTTGAAATCTTTCTCGTAATTTAAACCTCTCATCCTTCACAATAGATGGGCAACTACGGAACCCTACACTGAGCGTGGCCCGACATGCTCTTGGCCGGTTTTTAAAATTATGTGTGGCCTTACTCAACTACGATAAAGAAAAGTTAGGTTAACGCGAACGAAGTTGCACCTTAACATACTTAACTACCCCTGTGTATATTTGATACAACCGCATATTGTAGCCAGACGGAGATTTTAGTGCTATAATCTGATATTTATAACAATTATTAACTTAGCGTTAACTACCATAGCGTAATTAATTTTTGAAAATTTTCTGAGCAGCAATGTATGGCGTAGTTATTACTAGTGACAGTTGTGATATCACGATGTTATGTGTCAACAAACAACAACAAACAAGAACATTGCTTGCTGATTTATTTAATATGAAAAAAAAATGTTCGATTTTTTTTATAATTTATGGATAAATATATTAATAAGTGCCTATACTAAGCCCCCGTAAAGTATGCGGTTATATCAAATATACACACTGTATAACGGAAAATAAATTTTAGTTTCCACGAGTTTGTTTTCGGATAAGTTAAATAATCATAAATAGATAAGATTAAATAACAACAGCAAACGGGCTGTGGTTCCACGGTATATAATGTGGCCTGGTTAATAGCGGGATGAAAGCGGTCAGGATTGACTAGTCAGGTGGAGCGGGCTTAGCATTCTGGAGCGTATCGATCGGGGATAACTGCCCGCCAAGGAACTACCTGCAACATACCCAATACCTACCTACAATAGGCACCTTTACCTTATATCTATACTATCTCCTTATTTCAACACACTCCATAAAGAACATTACTTGTCTCTCTTTTAATACTTTGGCATTGTGACATGTGATGTGACTGACATGACATGTGGTTGATGACGACGCGGTTGGCTCAGTTTGTAAGCACCTTCCTACTGAGCCGGCGAGCCCGGGTTCGAATCCCGGCCAGGGCAAATATTTGTGTGATGAACTCGAATATTTGTGCTTGGGTCATGGTTGTTCTATGTATATGAGTATAAGTATGTATATCGTCGTCTAATACCCATAACACAAGCCTTCTTGAGCTTAATTTGGGACTAGATCGATTTGTGTGAGGTTGTCTGATATTCATTTATTTATTTTAAATATATATACCGGGTGTTGCCTGTAATAGGAACAACAAATTGAAAAATAGATTCTACCCTTCAAACTGAACAACATGTATGGAAAATAAAACAAAAAAAATATATAAAAAGTTTACTTAATTTCTATGTAAAGTAAATTATTTTGATGTAAATTAACAACGCTTAAAGTATTGGCATTGAATTTGTTAGCACCTTATAAATTATATGTTGTCGCCTACCCATAGTCCATAGTACAAAATTGCATTAGTCTGGGAATTGGGACTAGGGCGATACGAGCAAGAAAAAATACTGATAGTTCAGACTTCATGGTTTAAGGTTATTGAGTTACTTATTATTTATATTACTTAGAGTCACAGAAACGACAAAAAATACAAAGAAACTAGCTCCATAACATTGCCGATGATGATCAAAAATATACGGCGATCAGTAATCAAGCAATCACGCTTATTTCGTCCGTTGACAATCAAAACTCACCAAGTCACAAATACCTACTTAAAACAAAGCTCGTATCTCAGTATCAATTTTGCTAAGTAGATACGAGGTTTTGAAGAACACTGACAGAAACATTAATGAGTTTTGGTTGTCACCGGGCGATTTTTAATTTACATTCACATATTATTTCATACTAAAAATAATTAATTTCTCAAACAATTAATAATAAGTGTCAAATTGACTTACTTATCAACACGAAAAATTATTGTCTAAATTGATCTCCTAGCGTACTAAGCGTATTAAAATGAGTACATGGAACCAAAGAAGTCTTTGATGGAACCAATTAAATGTATTACTTATATGTACTTATATGATATTTTCACTGTTACTTATTTTATTTATAGCAATACAATTTAAAACTTAATAATTAACCCGTAAGTTTTGAATACCTTCAAAATAATCGACTTCTATTGATTTCACAAAAAACCGTTTTACAAATATTCAATTCACAACCAACGTTTCCATTACAAAATAATGGTTTAAAATAGTCTCTTATAGCTAAGGTCAATAAACCTATTATTTACTAAAAAATATCATAGGTACCTAGTATGAATCAATAAAAACTACATTTATGAGTATTATCTTTTATGTCGTTATTGTCGTTAATGCACGAGTAACCCGACAAGTTATGGTGTACTAAGTTATTTACCTAAAAAAATTAACATAGGTAGGTACAACGTTGATGGTCATCAAGTGTGTTGAATAAAATGGCTTAAGTACGAAAACAAATTAAAATAATACTAGGAAGTTAGGAAGTACATAGGCATCGTCTGCGGGCTTATAATATTATCGTTTATCGCGCGATAGATACATAAATCATAAAGAATTCGTCACTATTGCGTCACCTACGTATCAGAAAGTTACACACTCGTGTGATCGGGTCGACCATTAAATTAATATACTTAGGCCCGCCAGAACTGGTTGCATTATAGAAGGATGGTTAAAGTAGACATAATTTTTAGTTGATTTGTAGATAAAATGTGATAGTCGTTGTCGTAACAGCGAACAGATTCTAATTAATAAAAAAATACCTATAGGGATATAAATGGGTTTTAGCTTAGTTTATTGAAGTGACATAAGTACATCAGAAATTATACATTGAGTTATAAAAGAAATAGCAAATAAAATTTCGATTAACCAGTTATATACAACAATATGTATAAATCTAATCCAAATAGGCCCCTTCTACCTACGTCTTATATTTACATATGTATATCAGTATACCTACCTGTTACTATGACTATGAGTTTAATCAATTTTAAATTTCACGATATATATCACAACGCTATGATATAACTACGTGATTCGAAGATTCGACGTAATAGTAGCCGCAAGCATTGTTTATCATATTACGAAGAGTTCAATGGACAGTGCCGCCGACGCCGTCGACACCCGTGGTCGCAGAGCCTGCGGTCGCCGCGCATCCCCCTCCTCGCGTACAATCCACCCCAAGTGCGTTTCTTGTACGACAAGGAGAGATTTTTCATCCTTGCATATTCCTCCCTTTAAAATACGTGCATAGACCTCAGTGCCCAATAATATGTCGACAGAGTTGCTGATGTAATAATTGGAGTCGGCCAGCGGTAGAGTATCCAATATTTCCCATCTTGGCTTCGGAATGGTAATAGTGGGCGAGTTTCCTGTTATGGTGTTCATAATGAACGCCTCGGTGTCGAATGAAAATTTTTCGTCCGATGATAAACAATTTAGATGCAGGCTCCCTTCACAGATGTTGTCGTTAACGCCCAGTCCTGTGATCATGCCCTTAAATTGTTGTCGTGGTAACCTAAGTTGTTCAGCCGCCCTTTCCGAAATCAAACACATCTTGGAACCCGGATCTACTAAGGCACGCATGCTAAGGGGTACTCCATCATTTCCCAGGACCTTGATCATAGCCGTAGCCAAATGGATATTGGGTTCTTGTTCGCCGTCTTCACGTTCCTGCGCCACGTGCGACACATTTCCTTGTTTTGCGGACGTATTTATCGACGCTGTATTTTGATTGTAAAACACGTCGTGCAACAGTGTATTATGATACCCACTGCATTCTTGACACCTTTTAGTAGAATAGCAAGGTTTGCTATTGTGATTGTCTAAACAATTACTACAAAGATTAAGGTTTGTAATTGTTACTCCTTTAAGTACTGGCGCCATATCTTTGAACTCTGTACAGAAGTATATACCATGATCTTGCTGGCAAACTGGGCATTTCTGCTGATATTCTTGGGAGCTATTACCACTAGTAGCCATGTTGGTTGAAAAATATTGTGTGAAACGGCTTGGTTCATGTTGATTGTTTAATGTAGAGGGTGTATTAAAACTCAGTTGACTCACCGCGGCTTCTTGCTTGCACTGTGACGACTCCATAGCGGTAAATTTGCTCTCCAAAAATGACAAAAAATTGTTTAACAATGGCAACTCACTGGGCTGTCTCAATGCTGTCATGTATTCATTGTGAGTGTCGGAATCCAATTTTTGTTGCAATAAATGGACTAATATCGGATCCCAGGTGTCAATGTTTACACCTATGTTTTTTATCCCATTTAGACTTTCTATAGTGATGTTGTGGAGTTGCTTGATGTAAGTTGAAGTAGCTTGCAGCATCACAGGAAAGTTAATGATGTTGTTTATGTGAGTTGTAAACATCAATTTTTTATTGTTATAATGATGGTTCAATATTTCCCAGCATGTTGTGTAATTATCAGAACTGATGAGTAGGTGTTGTATGAGTCGCTCTGGTTCATCTTTGACTTTGCTTTTCAAATACTGCATCTTTTGTGCATTGGACAAACATGGATTACTATGAATAGCTTCAGTGAACAAGTCCTTAAATGAAGCCCATTGTTGATAGTTGCCATGAAATACGGGAATATCTAGACGTGGAGTTATATTTTCTATATGCAACATTGCCCATAAATTGCTGTTAATCAGTTTCTTCATTGCTGCATGCTCGTTTTCATACTTAGTGAATGTGTTTTCATAATACTCATCTGTTCCGCTGCGTTCACTGTCTATTTCCCAGTGCAGTGTATCAATTGTGGCCCAGCGGGAGTCCAGGGACTTAAGGATATCTTCAAGCTCCCATTTCTCTAGAACACAGTCCAGCTTGATATTTGCCAGTGTTCGGGCTAATGCCTTGAAATTGCTACCTTGCTTACGTAACATTTCATCTAGCTTTCTACTGTTTCCTTCCAAGGTGAATGATGATTCATGCTGATTTTTTCCGAGTACTGGTACTGGTTGATGTCTTGGTGTAGGTTCAACGTTGAGAGAGTTAGGCTTGGCTTGTTTTGCTGGTGTGGGTTTTGGACGTTTGGAGTTTTGAATAAATTCTCTTGTTTCTATATAGATGCTATATGTGACATCATACATATTTTTGTAGAAGTAGGCATGACTAGGGTTATTAAACTCACGTAACTTTTCATCATTGTTGTAGAACTTTTCCCAGTACAAGTCGAGAAAAGATAACCTCCTTTTAATGTATTCTGCAGTTCTAAGAGATTTCCTATGTTTACTGAAATTAGTCTTCACTTTTTTGATTAAAGTTTGTAGTTCAATCTGACTTTGATACAAATCCTCCATTACAAATTCTTGATTATTAGTAATCAGAAGATAAATAAGTTATAAGTTCTTACTTTTTAATGGTTTGATAAACACTGTTAAATTTTCTTCTTCTTTTCACTCACTGCAATTATATGTAGCCTTGTTTCTTGATTTTTTGACTTTATTATTTTACCCTTGATAACTGCTTGCTGATTCAATAGTCTTTGTGCTCTGCTGTTAGATTTCCCTCCTCAACCTAGTCGGTGGAACCCGCTTGTGGGAAGCCAACTAAGCCGAATTATAATCAAATAAAATCAACAGAAAAGAGGAATCGAAGTACCGTTAATGTTAGAGTACTTGCTAACTCTGACATTTACTTACTTGATAGATAACTTGGAACGCGAAAGACGATTTCTTGACATAAACTTAAACTTCATAGGTGTGCACACTTATACAACATCGAACGTGAACTATAAATACTAAATGCTGATGGTGCAAATGAGAATGAGTGCAATTGACTTGTACAATAATGTTTTTCAATAAAAAAATGCCACGCCGAAGTGTGTCATTGTCGAATAATATAACGAACAATACACTCGACTCGATGCTTGTTTTGTTCGATGCACTTTGCACTTTGCAATATACCAGTGTTGCCAGGTCCAATCTGGAAATGTCAGAAGAATAGATCCTTAAAAATCAGGAGATTGAAAAAAAAAACAGTAGATCAAATTTTATGCTAGAAAAGTCACAAAACTTACCTAAATGCAAGTCTTCTCAGGTTATCTGATTATTTGGTTTTTAATATGCTGATATATAATGTATAAAATTATTAGTTAATCTGGAAAGAAAAGAAATATGCACTATTCGACGGTCCAATTTCGAACACCGGAGTAGCCCTTCAGAACCGAAACCGAACGGGAAAAAGGCAATTTATATTTAAGGCTGTTTTACACTTTCCGACCTAACTTAAAACAATGTCACACTTGTTTTAAAAGTATCGTCACATGTTATCTGTTTAGCTGACTACCTCAGAATCATTAATCAGAGTAATAATTATTAGGTTCAAATTAGACTCATAAAATTCAGTAGATTCGTTTGCAAATTCAGTAGATCAGTAGACATAGTCAAAAATCAGAATAACTCCTGAAAAATCAGGAGATCTGGCAACACTGCAATATACAGTCAACTGTCACTGTCAATGTGAACGAAGAGAGATGAATGATGATCTATGGTCAAGATTTTTTTATTTTATTTTATGACCATGGTATCAACCATTGCCCTTCAGTCGATATCATGGTTCAAAAAGCGTGAAAAGCCGTACTAAAAGGCACGCTGCTGTAAAAAATAATAATTCTCGTTTTCTTTTAATAAATCCATGGACAAAATGCTGACTATACGTGCCGGACTAATAATCGTAAATGACGATTTTTATTTATTTTTTAAATAAATTTTAATTTGCGTATAAAATAACAAAAATGACGATTAAATTTCTGTTTATTGTAATTGTTTTTTTTTAAATGTATATTACTTTGGAAACTTTAAGTATTTTATGATATATTCATACATCTTACTTACGTGGCAACAATTCACAGCGAATTTCTGTTGATTACATATCTATTTGAAAAATACTGATATGTTACTAATATATTGAAATACTACAAATAATATATTAAAAGTTGATCGGCGTTTCATTTACAAAATTTTTGTTTCTAAGACGAAGTGCGACACTCGCGATGCTCGGCTCGGCCGGCGGCGCGCGCTGGTGGCGCTGTAACCGCGCATGCGTCGTACACTCGTGCAATTTCCATGGCCTGCTAGCGACCAGAGACAATTTTCGTAATCTGGCAAATTCTGCTTTTCGTTTGTAGGTTATGTTTAGTGGTAAATTGTCAAATTTAGTGTTAAATATTTTCCTGGACATTTTGACCGTCTTGTAGACATGGAGTGGACTTAAGGCAGTAGCTATCCTTATTAGTTATCGCGTAAAATCGGTACTCGTGAGATTGAACGTGAATTTGTTATCGTTCCGTCATAATGGCTGTGTGGATTGCCGTGTCGCTTGACATTGAGAAGTGAATACGAAAGTTGATACGCATTTTTCAATAGGAAAACTATCAACATTGTTATTTTTCATTATTTAATTTGCATCCCGAATGATACCAGCACATAATTCAGAGTACATAAACTACATCAAGATGACGTCGAGTCAAGTGTCGGTAGTTAAACTTTACAATACCGTCGTAGATGACGTGATAGCCGGAGTGCGGGACTGTTTCTTGGATGATGGTGTGGATGAGACAGTGTTGCAGGAATTAAAGCAGTTGTGGAGAACCAAATTAAAAGACAGTGGCGCCATGGCTCCTCCTACACCGGAACCGGCGATGCCGCCGCCACCCGTGTTGCAGAGCTTCCAAAAAGCAAATGGTAGTAGTGCGATACAAAAAAGAATTCCAGATGCACATATGGCTCAGAGCTCAAGCCACCAGAGCTCTGGAGTGGAGCATGCAGCACCTGGACCTAATTTGGCTGGCACCCATCCTCATGTTTTAGACCCCAATAATAAAGTACCTGTGCAGTTAACTCTTCCTGCCCAACCGGGCGTGCCAGGCTCACAGCCACGGTCTTTCACTATTCAAATACCAGCCTCAGCGCTCAATGGAAACAAGCTGCATCAGGTATTAACTGGGCCCATTATCAATGCGACAATAAGTTTACCTCAACCACTAGCTGCAACACTTCTTCAACAACATATTAACTCGGCACTAGCGGGGCAACAGAACGAGTTTGATGGTGGAGGGGGTGGCAGGAGTGGTGCAGCTCCATTTTCTCTAGATGGTGCATTGGACTCCTCAGATGATGAAGGCTCAAACGTGGGCGAAGGCTCAGATGATGCCGCAGGTGATGATGATGAAGACGAGGAGTCCGGAGAAGAGCCTGCAGAGGAAGAAGAGGAAGAACGTGATGATAGTGGTGGGGCCGAAGAGGAACCGCTTAACTCAGGTGATGATGTATCGGATGAAGAGCCTGGTGACATGTTTGATACAGATAATGTTGTTGTATGTCAGTATGATAAAATCACGCGCAGTCGAAACAAGTGGAAGTTTTACTTAAAAGATGGGATAATGAATTTAGCTGGAAAAGACTATGTCTTTCAAAAAGCTAATGGAGATGCAGAATGGTGAATCATTGTCCTACCAAAAAGACAAGCTGTGTGTAATTTTATAAAGCGTAAGATGTTGTCTCTTGACTGTTAGAATAATTATTACCAAATGAAAATGTGAAACGGCAAGTGAGGATCTAAATATTTCCTGATATAAATAGTGAATTTATGGGCTGTTGACCAAAATGCTCACTTTACAGTTTTGAGTATATGTAAATTTATTTTGTCTCAAGTAAAAGTAAATGCCAAGAGGACATTTTTTATTTTTATTAAGTTGATATGATATTCTGTGCCGATAACTGTTATTATTTTATGATACATTCTTAAAATCATTTGGTGTTTATTCTTATTTCTTTTACAATTATTTGTCCACTCAAAAATGTTAATTGCTAAACTGGCAAAGTCAAGAAATGAGTACAGTTGCCGAGAAACTTCTTGACCCAAAATGGCGGATCTGCGCATGCATATTTGTACGTAAATCGGCTACTGCGCAGTCAAGGTTAGGCTCAAGAAGTTTCTCGGCAACTGTACCTTGACTACCTAGGTCATTCAAAATATCAAATTCAGGGTGGTTTAAGAAGGATATCTGGTAATTATTTGTTGTATTAGCTTCACTAATGTATACAGATAATTTAATAACAATTTAGCAGGTTGCTTATACTTATTTGTAGCTGGATGTCAAAGGTCACTATTGTGCCATAAGTGAATGACTCATTTTCATTTTTTTCACACATCTTTCTCACCTCCATGCAAGGCATTATTCTGTCTAAAATCAGCAATAACGTCTTATCTGGAGATGGAAGAATGTATTTGTACTATAATGTAAACATTACAATAACCACAATTTAGAATAGGATCTATTTATCTGTCACAAGTTCACAACATAATTTAGTGAAGCTAACTGGCATACAAATAAAAAAGAAAATACAAAATTAATATAAGTTTATAATATATAGCATACAAAAATATTAAGCACCACTAAACTATTTGCTTTACTTTAATATTCAAGCCATCAATTCAATCAATACATTGATACCTTAGAGCACAATCATACTAACTTTTCGTAAAAAGTAGTTGCAATTAGGATATTAGTGCACAACTCAAATAAAATTCATTGAAAAATTTATTGTAATTTAATGTTGTGTGAACTAAGGTATCAGCGGTTAATAATGTCAAAGTAAGAATATTGTTTCATAAATTAAGAAATTTTTTTTAATTTAATTATTATCATCTTTTTTTATAGAAAAAAAGCATACAACAGACAGTCAACTTGTAATTTTACCTCCTTTCTGTCATCCAAGTGTGACAATGTCTGGCAATCTTCCTACATAAATGCAACCATTTATTATATGGAGACAGTAATGGCTCTTAATATTTCATGATTAGTTCAATAAAATTAGCTGAAAATTTGGCAAGATTAAAGGACAACTTTTATCTATCAGGATATGTAAATTATAGCCAAGTTTAATTTTATCTACTCTCCCCCCCTCTCAGGGGTGAGCGTCACCCCCCGCGCCCTCGAATGTGTCCCGGGGTGCGGTATTTTCCACTTTAAAAGAAAACCGTGTACGATACATACAAAGTGTATAGGAACGAAATAATCCTGAATAAATTTACTATAAACCTTTCATACATACAAAAGCGATATCACTATAAAATCAGCGCAATCTGTTATCAAATACTAACGTTTTTAATTGTCGGATCTTTTTTTTCTGCTAAAAGGTTAGTTTCTCCAAAAGTTGTCCTTTAATTTTGACAAATTTTCCATACATTTCAATCTAATTTTCTCTGGGTAATTCTAATTATTTCTGGGTAATTTAAAAACCTCCAAATATGGTTTTTAGCCTAAATTTACTGGTTGGTCTCTGATAAAAAATCCTGCATTTTACATAAACAAACTAGTTCATTAAGTAGTGTACATTTTTATGAGTTCCATTGTTAATACATAACTAAATTTTTCAATTACACTTCATTTGTTAAAAATAAAATAAATGTAATTAATTTTATTGATCTACAAATCTCTAATGGGATATTACAATTTTGGTTAGGTACTATGGTGTGGTGGGTTTCCTTTATTTATTTCAATCATTAGAAAATTTGCTTAGCAACACCTTAATACATCATAAAATTCATAAATCACAATATCATAGATATGAGTTTAAATTGTGTTGATGGATTTCGAATAAAGTCATGTTTTACTCAAATGAAACAAATTGAATATAGCAGCAATATTGTTTCATTGTATCATTATGATTATGAAATAATATATTTGATAGAATCGGTTTCAATTGTTTCATTTAAATTAGTTTTATCGTGAACATGTGGATTAAATAATAATAAAGTCATCTTTTTTAAATTTGTATTTTACATGATGCCCAGCTAAACTAAAATTGTGATAGTCTATGTGGGAAATTACCTAATTTGAAATTTAGCAACACATTTGTTGTAAATGAAAGGAAAACCCTTAGTTGTTTAGTATTGTGATATGATCAATAGTATCTAATATTATTGTTAATTTTAAAAGGTGGGTGTAACAGTAGTACCTTTTTCAGAAGATTGCTTATTTCAGAGGTTGTTCTGTATGTGTTGTTCTGTTCAGACCATTGTAATAATAATACCTACATCTAATTATTAGTTCTCAATTAATTAAGTTTCTTGTGGTTTGTAATGATTAATTTTTTGACGAAAATGGTAATTATAATAAAAATATGTTACATTACATATTATGTTTTATTAAATCAACACCTAAGTATACAGCTATACATAATTATACTCACCACACATTACCTACACATGCAAGGCAAGGGAGACCTACCCAGTACTCGATTCCTTCTGGCTTCCTTGTTTTATAGTACATTACTGCAGACGCCGGGAAAGAAGGGCTTGCCGGCTAAGTAAGTATATACGGCCGACCGTCGGGAGGCCGGATAGTGATATGAAGCCGGCAAGCCCTTTTCACGGGTAAGGCATGTATAGTGCTTTTCTCAAACATATACAATGAAATAAAAAAACACACCGATCAAAAAAACTATTCAGCTGTTTAGTCCGTTCACGAACGCAGACGCCATGTTAAAAAAAAACCCGGCCTAGGCCTTCAATTTTATATGAAATTCCTTCACAGTTCTCTCGAATTGTTCCGCCCGAAACGTGACACTTCGAAGCTTGTTTTAACGCACGCTATGACGATATTATTTCATTGCATGTTTGAGAAAAAATATTTTGTGCAGCCTACTCTACTAATCTAGGAAAAACCGAAATGTTAGATTCTACGCCGACGATGTTTGTATGCGTTTTTTTATTATTTTCAAAATTGTTTCTAAATTGAGCTTCTCTACACGATTGAAGGCTTTATCAAACTTGCAAGTTGTGAGCGTGTTTCCTATAGGTACAAATATCAGTCGCGGCGCGGCGAACTCGCTGCATGATCGCATTCATACAAAATTCGCTCGCAAATCGCAAGTGTGATAAGGCCCTAAATCAAATGTCTCGTGTTGCAACGTTTACAAGATAAACTCTCAAGTGGAAAACTAACAGCTTAGGAAATTGCAACTATATATATAATGTACCAAAACAAATACAACCTGCCTACATTGATAGTGAACTGAGTAGGTAGTTGTGTTGTGGACCTCTGTCCGCCATATACCTACAGGGTGTTTGGTACATCGTTTGCCAAATTAAAGTGGGGGATAGAAGGGGTCATTTGCTACCTCCTACGGCCCCTAAAAAAAATCTTAGGCCAACGGATTTTTTATGACATCATTTTTTTTTGTGAAAAAACCTATGGAACGACAGGCGAACGCAGGAACACCCCAGGAGTTTTAGTCCGTGCGAGTCGGACATATACCCACCTGGCTCCTGGTGTGCGCGTGGTATTTACCAAAAACAACGTTTTATCCCGCATCCTCCCGCCCATCGATTATCAGCCGAATGCGTCCCTATTGCACAAAATTGACGAATTTATAAAGTTGTGTAAGGTTTGTATGGCATTATTGTACATCATTAGAAAGAGGACAGACAAGAGATGTTTTTTAAATAATTTCAAGAGCATGGTTTTTTGTAGTTTCAGTTTCATTGAATTTTCATTCTTGAAAAACGTTTCTAGGTCATTAAAAAAAAAAGAAGACCCGAATTTTGATTTTAATAAAACCGTACAACACATATCGTACACCGTACACCGAACCGGGTACATTACACCTTGCAATAAAATAAAAATTTCAGGTCTAGGCACTGAAACTTTTTGTAATTTAAGTTTAAACGAGTCGTTCTCTAGGATTTTCCAAAATTATTTAAATAAATGTCATAAAAACATTTTGGCACCGTATAGGAGGTAGCCAATGATCCCTTCTATCCCCCACTTTAATTTGGCAAACGATGTGTACCAAACACCCTGTATTATCTTTATCAATGATAATTTATTTATGATTTGATGTCATTTGGCGAGCTTAATGCCAAATGACATCAGACTCTACCAGTCAACCATAGGGCCAAAGAGAGATGCTTACATTTATTATAATTACCAACGACCTAATTTCAAGAAACTCAATGACAGCGTTGTAATTTTGACTTTGTAAGGGTGCGTCTCCAGCGAAACGGAACGGAGCGGAGACGTGCGGAATCGCCAATCACCTGAGTTGAAGTCTATAATTAGGTATTTCAGCTCCGCTTCTCTTTTTTCCTTTGGGTCCACAGTGTCCACTGTATCAAACCGTCCACTGTGTCAGATCGTCCAATGTGTCAGAACGTCCACTGTGTCAGATCGTCCACTGTGTCAGAACGTCCACTGTGTCAGAACGTCCACTTTGTCATAGCGTCCACTGTATGAGAACTTCCACTGTATCACAACGTCCACTGTCAGAACATGCAATGTGTCAGAACGTCCACTGTACCAAAATTTCTACTGTGTCAGAGCGTCCACTGAGGCAGATCGTCCACTGTTTCAAAACGTCCACTGTCTCAGAATGTCCAATGTGTCAAAACGTCCACTGTGTCAGAACGTCTCCTGTACCTACTTAAATGTCCACTGTATCAAAACTACCACTGTCTTAGAATGCCCACTTTGTCAAAATGTCCACTATATCAAATGTCTCACTTAATCTTAATACCCACTCTATTTCAAAATTATTTTAAGGTTCTAAAATAAAAAAATACCATCAAAGTTTGCTACCGCGCTGCAATATGTGACATTATGAGTAGAGTATAAATTTCCGACAAAGTTACAGAAATGAAACGTATGTGTATTAGGTTGGACTATTTGATAGATAATATGGTGAACCTTTTGGCAAAGTGTACCTTTTTATAGAGATGACCTATCGATACAGTCGACCATTTGATAGAGTGGACAATTTGGTAGAGTGGACATTTTGACATAGTGGCCGTTTTGATACAGGGGACGTTCTGACACAGTGGACGTTCTGATACAGTGGACGTTCAGATACAGAGGACGCTCTGACACAGTGGACGTTCTGACACGGTGGACGTTTTGATACAGTGGAAGTTTTGATACAGTGGACGTTTTGATACAGTGGACGCTATGGACCCAAAGGGTCGATACGACCAAATTATTAAAAACCCGCATCAAAGTTTCGAGCTTCAATTTGGTAGAGAAACTCCAATTTATCCAAGTAATCCAGCGCAGCGGGGCTGCTGGCCAAGATAGCTCTTTGTAATCGACTTACCGCGTGATTTAATATCTCACTCAATGCCCGCGAAAATATTTACCCCATGCCTCGGGAGGATTTGGAAGCGGATATCCGCAAAATGAAGTAGTCAACTTATTAATTGAATTTCTCTCATAGCCATGTTACCTCGGTGAGGATGATTAGGTATTATGTTAGTGCAATAAAGTGAACGTTTAATGTTGTCAGGTTCATTTAATTTTAGTTAAGAAAATAAGATGACAAGGTTATTTACACCGCAGCTTCCGATACGTGGTCGCCATTAAAAAGGTTATCGGCTTCATCAGTTCCTCGAGCAATCTGCCCCAGCTAGTCGTACTGCGACTTAAATGGGGAATAGATGTTTTTTTTAATCTTAAATTTTTGTTTATGGGTAGGTATAAGTACCCTCCTGTGACGACGCGGTTGGCGCAGTTTGTAGCGCACTTGCCTATACTGAGCCAGCGGTCCTGGGTTCGAATCCCGGCCGGACAAATATTTGTGTGTTGAACTCGAATATTCGAGTAACAAATACTGGGTCATGGATGTTATATATGCATAGGTATATGTATTTACCTATTGTACGGGCATCGTAGAGTCACCAACCCTGGTGATATTTTTTTAGGTAGGGGTATCATCCATTCCCCATTTAAGTATTCATACTACATAAAATCCGACAGGAAAACCAAATTGAATTGAATCGAAGCCCGAAGAATTTCAGAAACTAACGTACCTACTTACGATGGAGCGATGTATGTGCACATGGCAGTGGCACATCTATCGTAGAAACGTGGTTCTACGATAGATGTTCCTTGAGACCCTTACTTCTCAGCTGGCGATCGCGATTGCCAGCTGAGAAGAAAGGCTCTCAAGTTGTGACCACGTACCTACTAGAATATGCATTGGCTTACAAGCTGGACCATCGATCTTGTGAAGGTCTCGGGAAGCTCTTCGATGTGGGTATCGCAGGACCGTTCAACGTGGAAATCGTTGGACGTGGCATTTGTTTAGTTGTGGGCGTCATTAAGCTGAGATTATGAAATCTCGGTTTTACATACGTCTACATACATACCTATATACCTACTAAATACACCAAATCGAACATGTTTTTTTAGCTACACGGATCTTCTCGTTTTTAATTCAAGCAATTTAAGCATAGCATATTTCCAATTTCCAATTAGGTACTTTTTTAGGACTATGAGTTCGAGGTAGGTATGTAGGTACATATACAACTTTTAAGTTAGGACCCCTCGATATCCGATCTCGAGTCGCCCACATCCCTCGCAATAACGATGCAATCCCGGTCCGATCGCGACTGAAGTCTAATATCTCGTCGGTGCTTGCCAAACAAGTTAAAATTGCCGTATTGGATACCGCTTTTTATATAGGTACTACATATTGTACAATACGGTACAGTTATAGGCCGGAAAGTGTTAAATTGTAAAGTGTAAACTCAGCATTAGCAGCCTGTAAAGCCTGAGAGATAAGCCGCTTAATGAATTAGACTCTTAATCAAAATTAACGTCGATAACTAATAGACATATTGAATTAAGCATAATTATTATTTCCCAGTAAAAGTAAACCAATCTGTTAAAATTAACTATGTAACTTTGAGACGCACGAGACCTAGTTCAATTCGTTATTTTTGTTAGTGAAGCAATTTTGTATCGAAACCACCATCGTCAGGTAAACACAAGTTAAAAGAGCTACTAAGCGATAGGGTTATGGTCATATAATGGTATTTTCATTGTAGGTAGGTATGTATATTTCCATTTTTGCTTATTAGAAATTCATTATAAGGTGCTTTGGGGTATATTCGACATATTTTTAGGCGAGTGTAGAGTATGTTAGGGTTTGGGCTCGTAAGTAAGAACCTAAGAAGTATTCCTTCCAAGTAATGAGATCTTTACGAAATTGGATATATTCATCAACGCTTTGTGAAAATGGCGTTGTCTTATGTTGCTTGAATTTGGAAATAAATGTAAATAAAAAAATAAAATATTTTGAATACCATTTTTTAAGGAGTGGGTAATTTCGAAAGCAAGTTGGGTAATTTCGAAGGTTTGTAGAAATGGTTTTTATGCAATATGAGTTTAAGAATCATATTTCTTTTTAGTTCTAATTTACCCCCTCAAAAAATCCCGCTGATTCACGTTAAAGAACATGTTTTTTTTTGTTTAAATCACAAATTATTTTCGAATTTCTCCCGCGCTGTGATCTATCATCGTCATCATTGTTTTTTATAAAATAATGTTTCTTTTATATGTTTAATAATCTAGAAATTTGCATTTAGAGAATTCAATAACTCATTTATGAAGAAAACATTAGTCTAACTCTGATAATGGACTGGAAAACCTAGTTTGGGGTTATTTCGAAAGTAATTTTTTTCGAATTTCACCCGTGGGATAAATTCGATTGCTTTTTTTAAACTACAGATAGACCGTTATGCTGTACTCATTATTACGACAAAAATGACAATGTAACGTAAAAACAAACGAACAATGATTTAACTTAGCAGGTTCCCGAGTTATGTGGTATGGGGTAATTTCAAAAGTCCTCATAAGGCACAAAATCGCACCATTTTTATTTAATCGAACGCAACACACGTGAGCTCACGACTAGCGACACGAAGTGAACTGAAGCGGGGGAGCAGATAAACATGGCATCTTGACAAGCGTTGCAAGCGTAGTAATTGTTCCCAGTTTAGTAGATATGTGTGATTTTCGACTTATCCCCATTTTGGACTTTACCCCAAAGCACCTTAAATCCTTAATATTTTGAGAGCTGTCAACTAAGTATTGTCAACTAAGAAACTATTTTGCAGAGGGGTCGCTTAGGGAGTGGGAAATTTATGAAAGGGACCTTTTGCGATAGGGACATTTTTCCGTATGGGACACTAATATGCGCCCAAAGCCCACAAATCTGTGTCAAAATTTCATAATAACGGGTGCCCTTCGCTTGGTCTAAAAAATTATGTTCTAAAATAGTTTGGCCGAAAATGTTTGGTACCTATAATATTTAATGGTATACCTACTTATTCCTTAGTATAAAGATTTTTTTGCATACATATTTTTTGTCCTAAAACACGTTTGACTTAAAAAATTTAAGTTAAAATTGATTAGTATATTTTTCTTATGACTAAAAGGCTAAAATTATAATATTGTCAGCTATAATTATTCTTTAGCCTAACATAAAACCTAGTAGGTAAGGTTGCGATCATTGGACCGGCTCTTTCATTGGACCGCGTTGGTTTCTCGGAAACGAACAAATTTAAAAATCCACGATGGCGTCTAAACGCTACCTATTTGTACCAGTAAACCCCCCCGGTCCTGCCGGTTCGCCCGTGGTCTTCGTCGAGAAAGCACCTACGTCAGAGTGTTTCGCGCGCTCCCGATGTTAAATTACGGCGCTTTTTTATACCAAGTAAATACAGTTTTTAAATATGTTTAATATGGGTTTTTTATTAATTGCGTACTTTATTTATCTGTTTATCCAATTTTCTAATCAATATGGTTCAATAAATAACGGTTTTTTTTCTAAAAATGGTTTAGTGTTTGCACAGCAAATTGCCATGATTGGACCGGAGGGAGGTTCTTTGATTGGACTGGTCCAATCATAGAAACTTAAAATTGAAATTTCAATTGGTGTAATTTGTTTGAGCATGGCAAAATATGCGCGAATATTAAGCATGGAACGAAGAAAGCATGAAACTTGCATTAGATTAACTTGCTTTACGTAACCAAGAAGTTGGTCTGAATGAGGCAAGTAGAATGTATGGTTTACCAAAGGCGACACTAAAGCATAGATTTGACGAAAAAAATGTAAAGGCTTACTCCCGAATTTTGAAATTGTACTTACCTTTTAAAAAACCGCTCTGATAATAAATCATTGGTTTGATTATAAAATTTTATTTATTTGTTTGAATTCCAATGGGTGCGTTGAATGGACCGCTACAAACAATTCCCCAAGTCCAATTATAGCTACTAACTGGTCCAATCAAGGAAACAGTGGTTCAAACAAAGCAACCTTTGCGAAACCGGTTATTATTTTTTTATTAATTTATGCTAATAAATAAAAATCTACATTGGGACCTACATGTTCTTTTATAGAAGACTTATCAAACTTACTATTCTATACTTCCCTAATTATAATATTTCAGCTGATATGGCCATCCCAAGTAAAGTGGTCCAATAATCGCAACCTTACCCTAAAACCCATATGCTAAAGCGAGGTTAGGTTAGGCTAGAACTGCGTCTCAACAAAAATAAGGCGCTCCCAGAACAGTAGGTTAGGTTAGGTTAGAACTGCGTCCCTAACAAAAATAAGGCGCTCCCAGAACAGTAGGTTAGGTTAGGTTAGAACTGCGTCCCCAACAAAAATAAGGCGCTGGAACAGTAGGTTAGGTTAGGTTAGAACTGCGTACCTAACAAAAGTAAGGCGCTCCCAAACCAGTAGGTTAGGTTAGAACTGCGTCCTCAACAAAAATAAGGCGCTTCCATAACAGTAGGTTAGGTTAGGTTAGAACTGCGTCCCTAACAAAAATAAGGAGCTCCCAGAACAGTAGGTCCGTTAGGTTAGGTTAGAACTGCCCTAACAAAAATAAGGCGCTCTCAGAACAGTAGGTTAGGTTAGACCACGTCCCCAACAAAAATAAAGCTCTAGCTTCCATAACAGTAGGTTAGGTTAGATTAGAACTGCGTTCCCGACAAACATAGGGATAAATAGTGACATCAATATTCGGAATACTAATTTTATGCCTAAAACACATTCGACCAAACAATGTTATTCCATACAAATGTTTGACTAAAGAATTTTCGGTCAAAAAAATATATGCATAACAATTTCGACTAAACAATTTTCGACATAAAAAACAATCGACCAAAGATTATTAGGCCAAAAAATATGTGCCGAAAAAATATCGGGCAAAAAATTTTAGACCAACAGATATAGACCCCATAATAATTTATCTGAAACAATTATATAAGTCTGAAGACGACCGCGTAAGTACTGCAACTCAGAAAGAAAGATGTTCGTCCTAATGAACAAAGTAGGACCTGTTGAATGCTCCATTCTTCCCCGCGAAGGGTCGTGCGTGGGTGTTACCTACGGGCGAATACGAATAGGTGTAATCCAACTCGCTTTCTACTGCGCCCATAAAACTACTCAACTCCCGCATAGCTTTACAGACTATATTTATCATGTTAAAGGAGTATTGCGATCTTATTTAAATACCCAGCTGACTTAGATAACTTTTTAATTGATACAGTGGTAAGGTCTCGATAGACATAACCGAAGAATGTTTTTGTATAAAAATTCTTCTTTACAAAATATGCATCTAACTAACTGATATTAACATCACATCACTGCCTAGCAAGCTGGTTGTATTGAAGTAGGTCGAGCAAATTAAGCCGAATATGGGCAATCAGGGGAAATAATTCGTGGTTTTGAAAATTGGTACAGTTATACCTTCTGGTGTCTAGATGAACATATTAAATGTTTGACAATTTTTTTTACATAAAATTTCTTACAAAATTGGTTATATGTATTTATTTTTACTCTACGATCAATACTTTGAGTGCGACAGAGTGTTTAAGTTATAACATAAACGTGAAAAAATAGTATTTCAAGGAAACGTAGTTTTTTCATCATAACACTAGTGTTCTGCAGTTGAGAAATTCCCGTTACCGGTAAATTCCCAATTGGGAATATTCCATTCCAAGTACATTTCCATTGTTCCCGGGAATATACGAGCACGGTGGATCCATTCCTTTGTTATTTAGTTTTTAGCTAATTGATTGAATACAAGCAAACCGTTTTCGCTTTTCAACTGAATCTGAAAAAAGGTACCTTCAACCGAATTATTTCCCCTGATTTTATTAATTTTCTTGAAGTAAAGGTAGTATCGGAAATTCGGAACCCATACAACTATTTATATTTTTTTTTACTCCAGTACTTTTTCTGTCATTTATATAGTTACTAACTGTAATATAAAGACATAAATTATGAAAGTCTGTAAAAGTCTACCAATACTCTATTGCCCAAAAAACACAGCTAAACGATGTTATAATGTCGCCAAAAAAGCATCACTTAGTACCACAGATTACAAGATAAACAGCTGCATTCACACAATTTGCAATTTGAAATAAAAGCTTATTGTACTAAGGCATTGCTGCCAACTTTAAAAAAAAGTTATCTTCCGTGCATGGATGTTTAGTATAGTGAACCTTTATGTGTAAGTTCATATTTTTTTGACAGATGTTTAGTATTAGTGAACCTTTATGTATAAGTTCATATTTTTTTGACAGATGGACGTCATTAAAAAAAAAGTTTACCAGAGACAATTTATTTTTAATATTTGCATTTTATTTTATGAAATGTCGAGTCGTAGAAAATGTAGGTATTGTATGCAACGTTGTATAAGTAGGTCAAAAAACGCTCGTGGCACCTTTCTTACCCATGCCACTCGCGTTTTTTGCCCCCTCTTATACAACGGTTGCATAAAATACTATAATCCAACTGTTACTTCGAAGAACTATTTTATTAATCTATGCTGTTACTTAAACGCTTTTAGCCGGTTCGTTAACTTTAACTTTCATAAATTTCTTTGTGTTTTGAGTTGATCGCTATTTTGACGCAAGTAGGTATACACCAACTATGTCCTTACCAACTATCCATTCAAAGATTTGCTTTTCGTTTGAATGTCTGCTGTCTGTGGTACCTATAGTAGGAAATGTCGCTTCGAACAGCCTTTTAGCAAGGGAGGACAGTTAAAATTATTTTATCATGTATTCTTCTTTGACTATCATAGTCGGCTGTTGTTTGGGAACTGATTTTAATATATCTTCAGGCTTGAAGTCTGTTATTATTATGAATGATTAATATAGTAAATAGGTATAACACGTCAGTGATGATATTACAATATGTATTTTCTTTTGTTACAGGCCAAATCTCGAGCTCGACGGTGCCAAATAGTGAAGTGCGCGTATTAACCGAGTGTTGTGGTCAGTTGTAAATAGTTACAGTTTTATTTAGGAAAATGTCGTGTTTCGGAGGTAGCGTGCTCATCCCCGACTGAGGGCAGTGCAGTGAAGCTCAGTGTAGTGTAGTGATGTAAGTTTTAAGCGAACAGTGCAGAGAGGAAGCCACCATGTTGCCTACAAATGTTATGTCCTTTATGAAAAAGGTAAGACTTTTTTTTATAAAACTCTAATATAAGATATATGATAGCATAATAATTATATCCAGTAATATTGAGTTCATGGCATTTTATTTCCAATATCCACAGGTTGTGTCCAGTAATATTGAGTTCATGGCATTTTATTTCCAATATCCACAGGCAAAGACAGTATCGTGGTGTACGCGCTTGAATAGGCTGGGTATAGAACCAGTTACTTACAGTCTCATTATTATTACTTTTACCATGGTTTTTCCAAAATCTTTCTTAATTGTCAATTTGACCGTTTGCAATAATGTTGGCTGAAGGGACTTTTATACGAACTGTGAAATTGGCAATTAAAAAAACATTTTGGAAAAACCATGGTAAAAAATAATTATTACTTATCATCTTTGGTTCGAAAATTGATTAAATTCTGTCATTGCGGCGTTATGACCGAACAAATTTTTTTTTTAAACAGATGGCACCGTACGGCACCTGCCGCGCGCCCATGCAAATCATGCATATCGCTGCTATCATTTTTCCAAGACCCCTCTCGATAGAAAACCGATTTTGAATAGAATTTCATATTAGACTATAAAATATCCCTCTGGAGTTGAAAGATGCTTTTTGTTAGCTGCATGCATACGAAATATTTTGCAGCAACTCTATATTCTATCTACATTCATATTTTGATTAGTCGGATCTTTTATCCGGCTGGCCCGTTTAAATTGGGTACCTACTTTTGTGGGTTCATGAGAAATTTCATTAAAATCCGGGCACAGTCGAGCCACGGAATTAGGTACACACTGGTAGCAGGATTTTACGGGACGTAATATCTATACTTTTGCATATAGAAACTGACTATTTATTAAACCTTTTAAATATTTTTTTGATAAAATGTTTGCTCGCACATTTATGAACTCGACTGTACCTAAGTGTTTTTAGGGTTCCGTAGTCAACTAGGAACCCTTATAGATTCGCGTGGGGGTGAATTTTTTTTTCGTTTCAACACTAGTGTGTAAAGTGTTGTTGATTAGGTCTTTTAAAAATAATAGGGGTTTTCTAACATATTTTTTTGATAAAGTCAGTAGTTTTGTAAATATTCGCTCCGAAAATTAAAAAAATAGCTTCCCCCCTCTAACTTTTAAACCACGGGTCAAAAAATTATGGAAAAATTCATGAAAATGAGGCCATTAAGTACTTTCAATGAAAACTATATTGAATAAAATTTGTTGCGCCGTTTTTGAGTTATTGAAAAATTTCATAATTTTCTTTAAAATGACGTGCCGCGCGGTGTCCTTATACTTCGAACGTTACACATATTAATTTACTGCCATATTGCATTAAAAGATTCCGCTCAATCTGGCGCGTATAATCGATCAATTCCAGAGAGTAATAAGTAATTACAGTTACTTTGGCGTTTACGACCTTTTTTATAGAGCTTGAAATCTTTCTCGTACCTAATTTAAGCCCATCTATTGTGAAGGATGAGCAACTACGGAACCCTACACTGAGCGTGGCCCGACATGCTCTTGTTCGTCTAACTAGTAGGTAGAATAGCTAAATACGTTATTACTAGTACCTAGCTCTGTCAGCTGGTAGACCTCGCGAGTTTGTATCAAAATGGCTGAAATTCGTAATTTTTTACGTTTTCATACCCATGTTCGCGTTTTTTAGGGTTCCAGAGTCAACTAGGAACCCTTCTAGTTTCGCCATGTCCATCTGTCCGTCCGCGGCTTATCTCCGTGATCATTAGTACTAGAAAGCTGAAATTTGGTATGAGTATGTATCACGCCGACAAAACGGTAAACTAAAAAATAAAAATAAAATATATATATATATATATGTCATATACAATACAATACAATACAATACAAAATGCTTTATTGCACACCAAAAAAGTTTATAAAATCAATACAGAACAATAATTTTAGTAACGGTAGACAACAGGCGGTCTTATCGCTAAAGAGCGATCTCTTCCAGACAACCTTTAGGTAGTGGAGTTGAATAGTATAAATCACACAATGAGTAGGTGATGCAGAAGGGGAAGGGAGAACAAAATAATTATCATAGTCTAAGATCCCTTTAAGAACGATCTTCACCGAGATGTTTATTTGATGAAATGTATTTTATATTTAATTTAATATGTCAATAAATATATTGCATATGGGTTGCCTAACAAATTTTAGTCCAGGGTATGTTTAATTAATGATTTAAAATTTTTTTTTTTAAACATTTGATTATTAGATAAATTCTATACCAATCGAAAGTATGAAGCCCATAGAATATGCAAACGTTAGGTTGCCTATTCTTTTCCCGTCACAACTATCGGGTAGCCAGGTTTAAACTGGTAAATCTATACTAGCATTTTGCAACGGTCTGATTATTGAATTGAAATTAAATAACATTAAAGATTATTTTATTATGAACACGGTGGTATAGGGTTGCCTGCGAAAAATCAGTCCAGAATTCCGGTTGTCGAATTTTGAAAAGTAAAATATTGCAGCGAGTGAATGTGTGCGACTGAGAGGTCCCAACCAAAACCATCCCATACGATAGAAGAGGACACAGCATAGCAGCTGTTTGAAGTCCGCCCATTTAAAAAAAGAGAGTGCGCATGCTATTTTTGCTTGAAAATGAAAAGCATAGCGATAGACTCGTATATGCTGTACATTATTTTATAGTTATTTAACTTTTTTTTTAATCAATTAATTAATGAAATAATGAACTTTATTCTGCAAGTAGGCCACAAGGGCACTTTTACATGTCTGAGTCTATCGACATTTCACAAAAGGGTGACCACTGTTGAGAAGAAACTCCGAAAGATTAGATACATTACATTTGTTTTATTCTACTACCTATGTTTCTACTTGAATCACTTAAAATTAATGCCGTTTAAACACTTTTCACCGTTGGTTAAAATTCTCCAACATTTAAAAGTATGAGAATCTCTGAACACCATGATGACGTAGGCTTGTGTCAGTCACGTGGTTCGCGAGTCTCGGAAGAGAGTACCAGGCGGAGTATATTATTATACCATGCATTTTATTGTATCTATAGCGACAATCTACTCCAAAATAATGCACAGCATATACGAGTCTATCGCTATCCTTTTCATTTTCAAGCACAAATAGCATGCGCACTCTCTTTTTTTAAATGGGCGGACTTCAAACACCTGCTATGCTGTGTCCTCTTCTATCGTATGGGATGGTTTTGGTTGGGACCTCTCAGTCGCACACATTCACTCGATGCAATATTTTACTTTTCAAAATTCGACAACCGGAATTCTGGACTGATTTTTCGCAGGCAACCCTATACCACCGTGTTCATAATAAAATAATCTTTAATGTTATTTAATTTCAATTCAATAATCAGACCGTTGCAAAATGCTAGTATAGATTTACCAGTTTAAACCTGGCTACCCGATAGTTGCGACGGGAAAAGAATAGGCAACCTAACGTTTGCATATTCTATGGGCTTCATACTTTCGATTGGTATAGAATTTATATAATAATCAAATGTTTAAAAAAATATTTTTTTTAATCATTAATTAAACATACCCTGGACTAAAATTTGTTAGGCAACCCATATGCAATATATTTATTGACATATTAAATTAAATATAAAATACATTTCATCAAATAAACATCTCGGTGAAGGTCGTTCTTAAAGGGATCCTCTACTATCAACAGATAAGCAAGTAAACGTATCAATAGATATACACATACATAAATAGATATATATAAACCTACTTAAACATACATAAATATAAATAAAACAAGACAGATAAGGAATACATAACAGTCAGAGGCAAACGAACGAAGGCAGTTTCACAAATCACACCATCAATTTTATTAATCGAGAGATAAATAGTATTCTTTTATTTTATTTTTAAAGATCGCTGGCGTTTTAGCACTCCGCAATTCTACTGGAAGCGAATTCCATAGCAAAACGGCTTTAAAAGTAAACGAATTCGAGTAAAATTTTGAGTGTGAGGAGGGGACAGCTAAAAGGAAATTTTTAGCGCACCTTGCAGACGAAAGGTAGCTAAAGCGCTCTTTAAGATACTGAGGAGTTGCTCGGTGGAAAAGTATGCCATAAAGAAGAGTAAGAATGTGTGAGTTACGCCTATGACGAATAGGGAGCCACTTGAGTTGAGATCGGAAACTAGAAACATGATCATATTTTCGTAACCCAAATATGAATCTGATGGAAATGTTTTGAATGCGCTCAAGCTTATTAAGTTGCTCCTCGGAAATATCAAGATACGAGATGTCAGCATAGTCCAGAATCGGGAGAAGTAACGTCTGAGCGAGCGCAATTTTAGTGGTGATGAGAAGGAATTTGCTAAGCCTTCTAAGAGAGCCCACCGCGGCAAACATCTTCCTGCTCACTTCATTCAATTGGGGCACCCAAGAAAGAGTGCTATCAATGATGACGCCCAGGTTTTTAACCTGGGACGAGTAAGGGATTATGACACCATTAAAAAAAATTGAAGGAGTATTAGCCAAGTCGACTCTGGAAATTAGACTAGGACTGCCAATGATGATAGCCTGGGATTTTGACGGATTAACGCGGAGGCCATAGTTACTACTCCATTCTAAAATAAGTCTCAAGTCCGAATTTGTTGAAGAGATGCTTGAAGGTAGATCTTCGAGTGAACCTTGAGAATAAACTTGAAGATCGTCGGCATAAAGGTGATAGTTTGAAGACAGATTATGAGTGATTGAATTAATAAATACAGAGAATAGCAGTGGAGACAACACACCGCCCTGTGGAACACCGGCCATTGTGCTGCACCAAGAAGATCGGGAAGAGTCCACCTTTATACGCTGCCGACGACCAGTCAGATAGCTAAGAAACCAGTCAATAACTGCAGGAGATATGTTAAGAGAGCGCAATATACCCAACATAATATCGAAATCAACAGTGTTGAATGCATTGCTAAAATCTAGCAGTGTCAAAACTGTCAATTTACGGTCGTTCATACCTGCCCGGATGTCGTCAGTAATTTTCACGAGAGCGGTAGTCGTACTATGACCGGAGCGGAAACCAGACTGAAAGGGATTCAGAAGATTATTTCTATTAAGAAAGGAAACAAGTAGCTGGGAAACTAGGCGCTCAAGGACTTTGGATAAGAAAGGAGGAATGGAAATAGGGCGATAGTCGGAAAAAGTGTCGGGATTGGATTTTTTCGGTAAAGGTAAAATATCAGCATCTTTCCAGATGGAAGGAAGGAAAAACACCAGATGTAAAGGAAAAGTTAAAAATATTGGTAATTATAGGAACGAGAAGGTCAAGGAGAGGCAAGATCATACTACGGCTCACACTATCAACACCAACAGCATTAGAAGTAACAGACATTACGCTCTTCTTAACATCACTGTCAGTTAATTGAGTAAAAGAGAAGGGATTAAAGTCTGGAGTTGGGAGTGATGAAAGATAATCAAGCGTCCTGTTTTTAGCAGGGCCACTAAAAGTAGTAGAAGAAGAGAAATGCAGATTTAACTGATCGAGGTCAATATCTTTAGGACATGAGTTTTTTTGAGATTTCCCAACTCCAAGCGACTTTAAAAATTTCCATACCTTAGCAGGATCACCATCTTCGACAGACTTATGGATGTGACGCCTTTGAGCATCACGACAGACAGTGCTGCACCGATTCCTCAAGGAGTGATAACGATTCAAATACCTAACGATCATATACCTAAAGTGGGGGTGATTTTTTTTTTCGTTCAAACACTAGTGTGTTGGGTGTCGTTGAATAGGTCTTTTGTAACGTGATTTTTTGATAAAGTCAGCAGTTTTGTAAATATTCGCTCCGAAATTTAAAAAAAATGTGTCCCCCCTGTAACTTTTCAACCACGGGTCAAAAAATTATGAAAAAGTTTATGAAAATGAGGCCTTATAAGTACTTTCAATGAAAACTATATTGAATAAAATCGGTCGAGCCGTTTTTGAGTTATAGCAAAAATTCATAATTTTCTTTAAAATGACGTAAGTGCCGCGAGGTGTCCCTACACTTCGAACGTTACACATATTGGTTAAGTGCCATACTATATTAAAACATTTCGTTCAATCTGGCGCGTATAATCGATAACTTCCAAAAGGTAATAAGTAATTACTGTTACTTTGGCGTTTAGGACCTTTTTACAGAGCTTGAAATCTTTCTCGTAATTTTCGTCTATTATGAAGGATGGGCTACTACGGAACCCTACACTGAGCGTGGCCCGACCCCGACATGCTCTTGGCCGGTTTTTTTTATTAGAATCGACAAAAAGAGTTTTTACCCTACTCACAAAGTTTCATGAGAATCGGTTGAGAAATGTGTCCTGTAGGCGAGAACAGCCGGAATCCGAACATCAAAACATCCGGTTATACGAAAGAAATTTTGGCGAAACAGAAACACTTCGCTCGCTCGGTCAATAATAGTATGTACTATCGAAGACACTGATAACTGTAATAAAGGTTACAGTTAACTGTGTCTTCGTTTGTACAAAGCATTTGCTTTTGGCACTAGTTTGGAGATTACCCTTAATATTGAATACCTTACCTACTTAAACATAAAAGACAGCTTTTTGTTCAGCGCACCCTAGATAGACAGAGCCAGTGCTTGTGTATGTAAGTCTCTTCACAATGTAGAGCGGTCCCTGCGCTATGAATAATCCCTTTGTGACATCTTACTTCTGTGTCGTACAGGCTGGTACCTAGGCTCTGCAAAACTTGCCTGTCGTCCGGCTTCCCCGACATATTTCGACACAGGGCCCGTCTGGCTAGCTACGCCACTGGTAAGGATGTACAAATGTATGTAAATTTTAATCAATTTCCAAAAACTTTGTCACATGATGTGACTCAATTATAAATTGACCACACATTCCAAAATAGGATATTGTTTAAATCAATATTAAGGGTAATCTCCAAACTGTACCAAAGCAATGATTTGTAGGTACACGCTATATGGACAGGACCGATTTAGTGATGACTGCGTTGAGTTAGCTAAAGTTCTGGTATAGTTAAATGCATCAGATTAAAATTGCTTTAAGACCGTTTATTTCACGATTGTGTTTATTCCAAACATTGCTATGCAGTCTACGCTGCGCTGGAAATATGCTAGAATCTACATAGATAATTAAAATTGTTGTGTGCCCGCCTGGCTACAGTGCGCAGTGGCTCCAGTAATCTAATAACGCTGAACGAATAACTGCTCGTTATTAGGGCTTAGTATTATTCTAATTTTACGTAGTTAATATAATATAAATAATAAATATTTAAGGAAGACAATTTTCCTCTTAATTAATTTGATTGTTTTATAATGATCCAGTGTTTCTGTAATGTCATACTATAAATAAATAAAAATATTGCTTTAACCCCGCCAATCTATCAAGTAATCAATCAACACCTGTTGGATTTAATAGCCTCTCCGAGCAATTTAAAGAAAATCCCCGCCACTGAAGTGTGGCAAAATCCCCAGAGATGTTTATTCGAGCGAGTGGAGATTTGTTGCAGATTTAAAAGACGCGTGTGTATTTAGGCACCTTTTCATTACTTGCTCATGCATATGAAAGAGCTTGTAAAGAGTAAGCAATTGGATTTCAATCATGAACGGGAGACGTTTATCGAATAACTTTTTTAATCTACACAGTCCTTGCAAGTGCTCATACATCCAGTATGAGAGTTAGGTTTGACCGTCAACTCAATCGTTCATTGCTCGAGGCAAGAAGATTCATGAAGCCCGTGGCTGCAAAAATCACAGTTCGGGTGTCAGAGGCCACTAATTGTAGACGCGTAGACAAACTGCTGTAATTTTGAGAATACAGATTATACAATACAGATGACATTCGGATCTCGGCGACCGCGACGCGCAGCATTAACCACGGATGCTAGCGACCCCTTGTACCCTTCTTGCCATAAGTTAACGTATCCGTACTCACTAACGACGACGTAAACGATTTGTATGGAGAATAGAACAGCGCCCCAAGCGATTACTTTGTAGAACCAAGGGGGTTTCACGCCACGCCGCGTGTCACGAAATATACCTACGAATTGGCCCGCCCATATCGCTCCACCTACATTCGGCTAGGGTCGGCACGTCGTTAATTTTTATTATTCATACATTTTATGATTTTTATTGTTCTGAACCAACCGTAAAAAGGAAGAGTAATTGTTGTATAGAATCTTTTTGTACGTATGCTGTTCACCGAATTTCTCCGTGAAATGTTAACCGATTTTTTTATGCGAAAGAGACTATACAACTACGGATTTCCCATTGTCATTATGTCAGGTTCTGATAATGGGACACTTACCTATGTCAAGCTTGATGTAGCGCAGACATGTGTGACTTTCACATAACCTTAATTAATGAACTTTTAGACCCAGTATCATATAATTTACGTGATGATGGACAATGGAAATGTCCACTGGATCTCAAGATTGGCTCAATGCAAACACGTGCAGTTTTCACATTTGGATCCACCTCAATGAAAACCCCTGCCATAGAATTTATCCGATTATGGACCCTGGATCTTCAATCCACACATGACTGCGTAGAATCAACCCTGAGATCCAGTGGACATTTCCAGGGTCAATTTTATGATACGGGCTCTAACTGCTCATCAAAATGAATAGGAATACAAAAAATGCATACATGTAATTTGAACGAATCCTGAGATCCAGTCGGCACTTCCATGGTCCATCATCATAAAGTTCGGGTTAGATTCGTCTTATTAAGGACGTATTGACATTTAAAAAAAGTAGCGTGGAAAACAAGTTTCCATTTTGTTGGTGTAGGCAACCCTTGGAGTATGACACCCCCACAACGTGCTACAATAACCAACGAAGTTGCACGTCATTCCAAATTACTAATCAGATACTAGTAGGCTAATTCCTTTGCAAAAGTGGCATATAACAAAACAGTGCGGCTTCTGGAGTGTCTTTAATCTGTGGTAGAACTACAAGTCTCCATACAAATTGTTTACGCTGTCGCTAGCGAATACGGTCACTGTAAATTCGTGGTAAGGGTACTACTCGCACGACGTGGTCACCAAGATCCGTCTTTATGCGTGTTACGTGTTCGTGTATCTCAGTTTTCTCAACGTCAAGCGCGACGTAACGCTCGCCACAGCCCTTCCGCCGTTGAATTAACGCCCCGCTGAGCGGAACTTCTTTCTTTCTCATCAAAACATTCCTCGCTGTAACTAGTTTTGCTGTGAGGTTAAGCTGGATTGTGTGCCTAAGCGTATGCGAATGATTTCAAAGTATGAGTAACAAATTGATCTGATATATACACAATAAAATAAAAGTATTATACGTCACCCTAGGCCGTAAGTGAGATTTACTGCCCGTTTCGCGGAGAGAAAATGTCACTTCCTGTCTAAGGCAAGATGTAAAACTTTAGACAAACCACGGGCGGTAATGACTTAATTAGTAAAGCCCCAGATCGCATATTTATGACCGTCACCGTTCGGGCCACGAACACCTGGGACATCCACTAATTCTCCGCCCTAGGTAGACTGTTCATGCGAAATTAAACCACCGCGAACTCTAATGGGCTACAAGAATTGTCTTCAACATGTCAACCTTGCGTCGACCGTGTGTGACCTTTTGTCATTCAGCACCGTGATTTCACATACATGCTCGTTTACTAAGTAGGTACTCCACTTCTTTTCAGCCGACTTCAATGGTATGCTGCCCAATGGTACCTAGCTTTTACTGAACACTGTCATATACAAGGATATTAGACTTGACAATAGCGTATTACAAGCATTAACCTAAAAATCTAGGAACAGCTAACAATTTTAAGATAAGCTAAGTACCCACTTAGCTAGGAAAGTCGCATACGCATGGCTCTATTACTCCTCATGTACTTTTGCCTATCGACTTAATCTCTCCGAATACAATACAATCACCGACAATAACGTTGTTAATAATCGTTGGTAGCCAAAGGCACTGTTTCGGTCGTTCGCCTGCTAATCTTATTCAACTATACCTGAATATCGCAATTAAACCGGTAAGATTAGATTAAATTCCACCATTGGATCAGATACCGTTGGGTTTAAATTGTTCGTAGAGCAACTTAACGCAGTAAAATCTGCCTATTTTCTTAAATTCGGCAAAATGGGGATTACGAAAACTTACATGGTAATGTAAATATAATTCGTAAAACGAGATATCGGCATAAGTTATAATATTATATTTATGAATGTATTAGATTGAGGTACAACCCAATTATTTAACTGAAGCTTTATCCCGATTTGCACTAAGTAATTATTAAGTACTTCTGTCGTAAATACGCGTATATTACCAAGGATCTTCCTTGGTATTACTAAGCAAATAGATGTATATAAGAATTGAACCTCAATCTAGGGACAATAGAAACAAATGGATTAATTTGAAATAATAATACGTATATTAATTTTCAAACAGTATATTAAAGTAGGATTTCTGTTACTCAATAAGGTAGATAAATACAATTTAAATAATACAGTCGATGGTGGCATCCACTACAGGAAAGATAAATACAGTGTTTAATTATTTAAAAAGCATTTTAGAAATTCGATTATAGTTCACTTGTAAATACATAATATCGTCCTGTAATGTCACCATTTTAATCAACATTTAAGACTCATAGAAAGGGGTACTTAACTTATTTCCTGAGGCTCACTTCGTCTCCAACCACAAAAGAACTGAGCTAACTAATGGCCGACAGCCTCTTTTAAAACCTTCACTTCATATCCCTACCATGCCCATGGGGAGGGGAAAGAAGTTAAGACAACATTTGTGGAACTTCCGTTTGGTATAGTAATTACATTTATAGATATTTTACTAAATTGAGATTAAATTATTCAGTATTCATTTAATAAAATCTGATAACAATATATAAACAACTAACTAACGTGTTCTGATATATTTATAGCAATTGTATAGATTCCCTAACTAGAAATTACTTGTCTCATGACATGTCGGTAGTTGAATGTTTCATTGACAAGAAGGTACGACGACTTTCATGGATAAACAAGTAAGTTTAATGAAAATATCGTAATCAAAACTATGATCTAACAAATGCGACTTTTCCATGTTTTCCGGAGCAAATTGGGTTCTATATATTGATCTAAAATCTAATCACGTCAGGAAATACATTTTTAACAGTAAAAGAACCGACCAAACCTTATTACTATGCAAAAAGATGCCGCGCAAGTTTACGTGAGGTTTGCCACCGACTTCAGAAGGTGATTCAAATGTAATCTGTACATGAACGGGTCATTTGTTGGCTTTTCAGTTTTTTTGAAGTTGGTTCTTTTTTGGTATTTTTTTTTTTATATTTTATGATTCAAATATAATCAGTTTTGCACAAAAAAATAACCGACTTCAATGAGCGAAATGGACCATACAATAACACATGATTTTATCATGGATGTCTTTGTCAGAACTGGACCAAATTGAAATAGAACCACAAGGGAAGCTCCAGCTTTCAAATAAAAAAAGAATACTTAAAATCGGTTCACCCAATTGAATGTTCAGATGTTACAAACATAAAAATAAATAAAAAAATGCAGTCGAATTGAGAACCCTCCTCCTTTTTTGAAGTCAGTTAAAAACACCGTGCTACCGTGCTGTGAAAAGAAAATAACCGACAAATATGATGGAATCAGGTCACGGCCATCTTTATAATTCTTTCCCGTTCCCTTTGTCAATACCTTACCTAGCTTCAATAGCGCCGGTACACGTTGCAACCAACAAAAACAAATGGAGCTGGGAAAGGAATTAGAACGAAGCCTAATTGCTGTTGCAGTCGAGAAAGTCCTTTTACCCGGAGTGCAGTACAATTTGCAGGAATTACCTGCAATATGATTAAGGTCTGTACTGTTTGGATTTGAAATGCAGCCAACCACTTGCAGCTACTTGTCAGCGTTAGCAGCAGTTATTTGTTTCGCTTTGGTTATATAAATTAATACGGTTAAGGCACCAGTCGTCAGCCCCCAATCGACTTTTTGAAGTTTGAATAGTTGGCAATTGTACAGTATTCGTCGGATAATGAAACATATTGGATTAATAGTTTATTGTAGTTTTTAAGCAATATATATCAAAAACTATCATTGTTTTAATAAAATTTATATTTAAGTCTACACAAAAAATGGGAAATAGGATTTTAGAGGCCGACCACTGGGAAAACGTGTCCCAGTGGTCGGCCTCTAAAATCCTATTAACAGCCTCGCTGAATCCAGTCCCCAGCCCTTGTAGCAATTAATAAGAATGAAATCAAAATTGGCAATATCTATATCAAATTCAACGATATTATTAATCTAAATCTTGTTTTTTATAGCTACTAATCGCATAAAACTAAAAACTCCATTTAATTGATACAAAGATCAAAGCGCAAAAAATGTGGTGTATCCACATTAAAATAATGAGACATTACGTATTTTACAAATTTATAAGACAGAACTCGTTAATTGTTTAAAATAATCGAGACTGTATTAATATATCTTATCTGAAAAACTTGGCGAAACAGACGAAAAATCTATTTTAACAGAAGACACGGTCGAAAATTATTCAGTTAGGTGCCTGTATAAAACTAAATTATTCCAGTTAAAAGTCCAATATACATTTAATTTTCCTTTTATTGGAATAATTAGGTATATTGTTTAATACTTTATATACTGTACAGTTTCTAGATTCCTCACTAAAATTGGTACCAACAAGATAGTGGCTGAATACTGGAGCCGCAATTGCAATAATTGGGAGTACCCAATGGTCAGCCGCGTATAAAATCATTTGAAATGCGGCTGACCACTGGGTTTTCTCACGATTACGATAAGACATGCCTTTAAGAAATTTTCAAATTTGAATTTAACGGTTCGAACGGTCGTTTTTACTCACAATTAAAAAAAAATTGAAATACCCAGTAAACAGCCGGGGAGGCTGACGATTGGATCATTTGCAAAAAAGTGGTACCCAGTGGGCAGCCCCCTCAATTTATTCGTAAATCAGCGATATTTTCATTAATATGTGATATAATTAGTACATGAAGTAATCATAAAGCTAATTTGTATAAGTAACAATCACTCTTTTTAATAAAACATGTCTTTTCTTACCTTTTACGGGAACACCACGTGTAACACAAAATATGGCGGACATGACACAACTGCTTTTGTCGGTGGAAAGCACCTGTCTGAACGAGTTTATTTCTCCTCTCTGATCCCCTGCTGCTCTTGTCGCGTGATATATTAACCAATGAGGAATCAGAGCATCATTTTAAGTATACGTGATTCGTTTATTTCAATCATAGCGATATTTATGACCAATAAACGACCCAAGAGGCTGTCCACTGGTTCCTGGCTGACCACTGGTGCCGTTACCCTAGTATAATATTCAAAGAATGTCGTTGATTTTAATTTAACGATTGACGTATCGGTCTTCCTTCTTCGTTCTCATGCAATGATGATTATTTCGTAGTGCCTAAATTTCAATAGATCTAGGTGGATCGGTTTAGGTTTCTATCACTGTTAACAATTCTATTAAATAATAGATATTTAAAATTCAAACCAATATTCAATGTGCAATGTAAAACTAACACCACTTTGCAAGGAATCAATATAAATGACAAGCAAGCTAAACACAAACCTAATATGCGAATTTTAGTTCGTGGTAACCAAACGCAACGAGGGACGTTAAATAATAAAACAAAGTAGTACTCAAATGTAGCAACATTTCAGCACCTACTTATTTTGCGCCGAATGTAACTTTGTTTCACTCTTCCCTTGCGTCTGAAGGCTACATCCATGCCCGTCGTTACAGTAATGCAAGCCAACCGAAGCTGGGAGCTCGCTGCATAGTGCATACATATTTAAAGGTATCGCGGCTAGACAGTTATAGCCCAGACACAACTATAGTAAACCCGTGTGACAGTTTTGCATCTCCCAATTTTCCACTTTCGTTCCATGGAGTAAGATTATTGTTCCAGTGCTATACCTATGTGGAATAGGTTTGGTTTTTTCTCGGCCTAAATTATGAAAATGTTTACGCGAGCAAACGCGAGAAAATGTAGACACATAGTATTTTTTTTTGTAGTTAGATTTATATTTAAAAGCTGAAATCTTCGATTTTTTTTTATTTTTTTTCAGGAATGTGGTTAGTGTTGAAAATTTACCTTTGAATGTTGTACTCTCCTTTACCGGTATTATTAAATATTAAAGGAGGGCCTGGCCGTGATTCATACAGTGGGACGTAAGTAATAAATGCCTATTTAGGGTCGGCGAATAAGAATTATCCTCGCGAATATTATTCCAGAAGGTTACCTTGGCGAGTAAATAAAAGTTATTTACTATATGTCGCACATTGAAATAATGCTGCGAAATAAAATTGCCGTGATATTGTGGCCGTGATAAATGCCCTCATATTACCGAGCCCGCCTTCCAAATCGCTTACTTATTTACGATGCTAACTGAATAAATTCTTGAATACCGTATAATAATATTATTTGGGCAAGTCTAAAACTTGAGCGAAACCTTAGCAATCTTTTAAGTAAACGAGAGTGGGTTGACTGTTTATATAATTTTTTTGAGAAATCTACATCTTTTTAAAAGTTTTTCGCCTCCCTTGGGAGGGTGGGAGGTAGGGAGAGGGCCGGTTTCCTGAAAGGCCGCCGTGGCTCGCTTTGACGGCTCTATTAGCGAGCTGCTTGCATAGAGGTGCAGTTTATCGAAGTCTGCATATTTAAAGCAACTCTTTCTGGGTAAGGCTACTTTCAACTCTCAAGCTGCCCGCCGCCTTCAAAGTAGGGTAATGGATACCACTTATAAACGGATTATTGAAGGCTTTCGTTTACTTTAGCTCCTCGCTGCAGGTCAAATAGCTTCTGAAAAACTTACCACTCTTCCATACTGGCTAAAGTCACATTACCGTACAAATAAACGTAATAATAGCACATTACTATAGACGCCGGGAAATAGGGGCTTGCCGGGTGAGTAGGTATAGGCGCATAGTGATACGAAGCCGGCAAGCCTTTTTCACGGCTAAGGCATGTATTGCAGTGCTTTTCTCAAACATTGTGCATTGAAATAAATAAATATACCACAAAAAAAAAATATTATTCAGCTGTTTAACCTATTCATGAACACAGACACCATGTTTCAAAAAAATACTTCCCGGCCTAGGCCTTTAATTTCGTATGAAATTCCTTTACACTTTTCTCAAGTTGTTCCGCCCGAAACGTGATACTTCGAAGCCTTGATTGGCACGCACGCACGACATTTCATTGCATATATGTTTGAGAAAATATACCTGCCATTATTACTCTATTAATACTTGGTGATGATTTTCATAAATGAGGAAAATGAATCCTATAAAATGGTGTACTTACCCTTTAATTTTAAATAAGTATTTTTCCTGTCTGAAACGTTTTGGGAAACGTGCTAATTATAGGTACATAATTATAATGTATGTGATGCAAAACCCTTAATGAAATTATTGACTAGCTGCGACGTAGGCAATTACATGATTATATACCGGGTGTTTCCCGTAATAGGAGCAATAAATTAAAATATAGATTCTACTCTTCAAATTGAACAACATTTGTTCAGCAAAAATATATTATGGATCATAGGCACTTAAATACATACGAGTCAACCCATGACGCATGGAATGACTTCATGCTAGAAATTCCTTCTAGAAGAGATGATTTATTATTACTTCATGTCAATATTCGTTCTATGATAAAAAATCATTCTCAATTAGAGTATATTATTACCAACAGCTCAACCACAATACATTTAATTATTGTTACAGAAGCTAACGTTAGTGATTTAGTGTCAAGTTTGTTTGAATTAGATGATTATGTGATGTCCACAGCGCTGCGTAAAAACAGGAAAGGTGGGGCATTATACTATATGCTCATAAAAGCATAGCATTTGTTAAAATCCCTGTAGTCACTTTAAACTTTGAGTGCTTATATGGTGAAGTAGAAACTATAAATGGCTACAAAGCCAAAGTATGTTCTATTTATAGACCACCTGACTTAAACAAGGGCCTATTTGTTAAAGAGTTAACACATTTCTTATCATCATGTCCCAATAATTCCAATTATATATTAGTAGGTGATATTAACATAGACATAAGTATCTCAAACAACACTGTAAGGTCCTATCTTGATAGCTTGAACGAATTGGGATTTGATTGTGGCATTTCTCAACACACCAGAGTTGAATCCAATATAAATGGGACATCAATGTCATGTATTGACCATATATTTGTGAGGGAGGTGTGTTGGAGCGGGGCAAGCGCACACCAGGTGCTTACCACTGTTGTGCGTGATGCCACAGCCGATCACTACATCACGGGACTTGCCATTGTCAGCCCTGATTTGGTGCAGGCTACCAAGATCGAATCTAAGCTGAATAAAAAGAAAATAAACTTAGAACTAGAGCAGATAGACTGGACTCCTGTACTTAGTTGTTATAACCCTAACCAGGTTATGGATCTCATCATAGATAAGTTTCAATCTATATATGATAAGTGTACTTACCTCTCCAAGATTAATTTAAATACTAAAAAATAATGTAGCTGGATCTCTGATAATTTAATACACATGTGCAATAAGAAGAAAGAATTGTTAAATATTTTTTTATGTGATACTAGTAATATACAAATCAAAATCTTATATAATAAATATAGAAACCGAACCAACATAATGATAACTAAAGCTAAAAACACATCAACTAAAAAAGAAATATGTAACAGTTTCAATAATCCTAAAAAAATGTGGTCAATTATAAATAAATTAACAGGTAGAATCACAAAGGCAGTTGATGACATACTATTGAAGTCCTTCAGACTGAAAGCCAAAGAATTATGTAATAAATTTGCTGAGGAATTCAAAAGTAATGTCAGAAATGTAATTATATCCTGCAATAAACCACTACTTGATGAAAGCACATATGTAAACACTACCACTGTAACTCTGCGTTTAAGTAAAATTAATGAGGAGTCGCTACATAAAATTATAAAAAAATATTGATGATAAAAAAAGCCCAGGTAGTGACAAGATAAGAGCCAAAGATCTTAAACACATATCTGTACAAATCACGCCTGTCCTTAAACACTTAATCAACTTATGTATATCTCAAGGGGTATACCCAGATAAATTAAAAATAGGTATTGTGAGACCCGTGCATAAAAAGGGCAACTACACAGGTACAAATAACTATAGACCCATAACAATATTACCATGTGTAGACAAAATCATTGAGAGATACCTTGGAAATTCAATCAATACCTTTTTATTTAATAATAATGTAATACATGATAAGCAATTTGGTTTCCAAAGAAATAAAAGCACGTCCCTGCTGCTGTCAGCTTTTACAGATGAGATTAATAGATATTTAGATAGTAGGCTACATATTATAACTGTAATGATTGACTTCAGCAAGGCGTTTGACACCTTAAATTATGATACTCTATTTAATAAAATGCAACAAAATGGTATACAGGGTCCTGCTTTGGAAATCTTAAAAAACTACCATATCAATAGGTATAATGCGGTGAGCATAGCCGGTGAACTTAGTGACATGATACCGACCATACATGGTACAGCTCAAGGATCAATTCTAGGACCGACTGAGTACTTATTATATGTGAATGATATGTGTAAAATATTTCATCAGGGCTCAGTGTACCAATTTGCTGATGATACCTGCTTAATAGTAGCTCACAAAAGTTTGGAGCTACTATTATGATACAATACAACTTTAACATACTATGCAAGTGGGCTCACGATGTCGGGTTATCCATTAATTATAAAAAAACCAAATTAATGCACATACACTCACCATTCTTAAAAACCACATTAACACCTAAGGTTGTGGCCCATGAGCATGCTTGCATGCACTCTGGAAATGTGTCCTGCTGTTGCGCTGATCTTGACATTGTGACTGAACATAATACCTACGTTGGGCTAATAATAGACAGTAAACTTAATTGGTCTCCTCATATTGATCATGTATGTAGTAAACTCAGATCTATATTATCCAAATTATCTATACTTAAAAACAAGTTGCCATATAGCACTTTAAGATTGCTTTATATGGCGTTAGCCGATTCTGTCATAAGCTATGGCCTGTCTAGCTATGGTAGAACTTATAAGACACATCTAAATAATATATATAAACTACAACTAAGATTATTAAAAACTATTGTACCTCTTAAGATAAAATATAAATATAGATATAACTATGAAAGTCTGTTCAAGTACTGTAGGGTGATGCCTGTACATGACAAAGTAGATCTAGCTATCGTGACCCAATATATTAATAATATCCCCTTGTTAAATAGAAGATTCAGACCAGAAAATTTACGCAATCTAACAAACATACCAGCATTCACAATTCCTCCTTGCACTAATGAATACGGCGGCAACAGAGTATGGACGCAGGCCTTACCACGCGCGTTGAACAGACTTCCATGTGATTACGATTATGATAGTAAATCTACTAAACAAGTTGTAACCTCGTATAAAAAAATGTTAATAGATAGCCTTCCTGATTAGTAAGTATATAATTGAATATTGCAAATTTGTCAACATACTATATTTTCCTCTACTTAGGTTCGATATAATCTTAAAAAATTAAGATTAGAGTCTAAGCTGTAATTTAATGTCCGTTTATTGAAATAAACAGTTCAAATTTTAAATTTTTTGTCGAGACATTATTCTACAAAATATCATTTAATACACGTTATTTTCAGAAATGAAATGATTTATTTAATGCATGTGGGAAATACGGGTAACATTTGCAGTCATCATTGTTTAATACATCGTATCACGAAACCCTACCTTTTCAGGCGTACATACATTTTAGAATAATAATATAGAAACAACGAATTTAATTAATTTAAATGTCAGTACAAGAATGTGCAATGCAAAATAATATCATAATTTTAATTAAATACATAGTATGTCAAATAACGTCATCCAAATAATCATTAACACTATTGTAACATTTATGTACCAGCCATGTCTTAACATTTTTTTTGAACAGATGTATATTTTGACATTTAAATTTGTCAGGCAATTTATTATAAATTATAATCCACATGCTGTATGCGTTTCTGGAGGTTAATGCTAATTTTTAAGCAGGCGTATATAGTTTATGTTTATATTGCGATCGAACATTACGTGTGCGTACCTGCTGCAATTCTATAAATTGATTTTTATATTTGTGTACAAATACAGACACCTTCAGAATATACAAGCATGGCACGGTGAGTATAGACATAGAGTGCGGACGACAAAATCTCGCCTCTTAATGCCAAATATTTCTCTGATGCAACGTTTTTTTACAATAAAAATGGTGTATCTATCTGTGCAATTTCCTCATAAAACTAATCCATATCGAAGAGTCGAATCAATATAACCATTATACGCAGTCAAAGCGGCTTGCAAGGAGACCGTTTGTTTTATTCTTCTCAATGCGTATACAAAACTATTTATTTTAGAACACACACTATCTACCTGTTTTTGCCAGTTGCAATGAGAGTCTATGATTATTCCAAAAAACCTAGTATGTTGCACTTCTTCAATAGGATCGTTTTCAAAATGTATATTAAATTTTTGTGAGTGGCCTCGGCTAGTATGGAATTGTATATAATTAGTTTTACTTAAATTTACTTTTAAATTGTTGACCTTAAGCCATTCTATAGTTTGAGATAATGTCCGTTCAATATCAGAATTATATGTGTCTAAATCTTTACATTTTACAATAATTGAAGTGTCGTCCGCGAATAAAATACATTCATGAGACAGATAGTTAGGCAGGTCGTTTATATACAATAAGAATAGCAACGGTCCCAAAATGCTACCCTGAGGTACTCCGTATTTATTAACCATACAATAGTTGAAACATAACAGAAGTTGCTTAACAAATCTTGTCCAGTTTCAAGCGAAGAATCTATGTTTTTATTTATCGCTATTACAGGAAACACCCGGTATACTTAAGAGCGGAAATTATTAAATTTTGCCTTCATGCAACAAGGAAGGTTACATTATCCAATTTATGTATATTTATTTAAAAGGCATCTCCACTCACATAAACATCATAATATTATTACCATAGTCGTAAAAAAAATGTTCTACGCATTTTTAGAGTACAAAACTTAGTTAATAAAATCCTTCTACCCATTTTGGCGTGATGCGGCCGCAAAAAGTATTTTGATCAATGAAAGTAATCAATGCAGATGAAACAAAGAAAACTCACAACGTGCTGTTATTTTTTTTCTGAAATCATGTCCCATAGTAAATTGTTTTTCAATACAAATATACAATTTCATTGATGTAAGTACTTTAATTAAGTTTTGCTCTTGATAATTAAAAACGTGCCACGTTCAACAGCGACATTAAATTGTGAAAAACAAACAACGGTCTGAAAGTAGCAAAGCTTAAAATACTGAAAATAATGTTTATTCAAAGCTTTTTAGAGCCTTATTAAACCAATTTCACTCCTCTCACGGCGTTCAAAATGAAAACAAAGCGGCGCGGCCGAAAGGAACGTCTGCTAAATAAATGTCTAATGGCGTCTCTTTTTAAATGCTAATTCATTCTAAGGTGAGACGAGAAAAAGCTTTGAAAGAGCTACGTTTGGGTTTCCACACTCGAAGACCTTTTTCTATCTGTTATGTTTCACGTGACTTTCATTTTGAAGGCTTCATCACTCGCTAACAATGCCTTAGCCCCATTAAATAGAGTAGATATAGGTTTAACCCTTAGAATGCCAAACCGGGTCGCACACCTGTACCCGTCGTATTCCGCGTCCTGGATCCGTACTTATAACTGTAGTGTATTGAAGTGGCTCGTACTCCTGCTACCGTCAAATGCCGAGTTCCGTATCCCTTCAGACAAGTCCAATTACACTTTGGTTATATTGAAATATAATATTTTAAAAAGAATGTTTATATGTCACTTAAATGGATGAAAGATATACAGACCGTAGACTTTGCACCAATATTTGCTTTACTTTTCGAAAATTATGTTTGTTTCTGAAAATTATTGTACTGTGATATGATGATATATATGGCATTGGAAAGTAGAACAATCCTACAATTATGTTGCAACGCTTATATGACGCCATAAACACGTTTCATGTATATATATAAACTTTAATTTAGGAGCAGTGTTACCCAGCATTTGGGTAACTTTGCCTCTTGAAATGAAATGAAATGAAATAATTTATTCAGTATGTAGGCCACAAGGGCACTTTTACAAGTCAGATTGTGATTCTACCGGCATTTCCCAAGAGGAGACCGCTGTTGAGAAGAAAGCTGAAAGAAACTCAACGGTAAGTCATTCTTTCGTAAATCATACTTGAAACAATAATTTATATTTTTGGATAACTAAATACATTGGTGGAGATGTATAGATTCTCCAAATAAGTTGTTCCAAATTTTAAATTAAGTTGTTCCAAAACACATACTTTAAAGCGTTTGACGCAGTTCTACGCCATCGTCAATCTTTTTTTCTTTTCTTTTTTAAATGTCTTTATAGTGAAAAACAATGTTACAATAGGTTATTTACATATTTAGTGTTCATATTAATCCTAAATAGTAAAGTAATGTGCATGATTTTACTATTTGACGATGGCGTAAAACTGCGTCAAACGCTTTAAAGTATGTGTTTTGGAACAACTTAATTTCGCCATCGTCAATCAAACAATACTCCATCTATAATCATACCAGCCTAATTTGGAGTAGGTTTAAGGAAAGGGAGATATAGATTATAATTATAATATTTTCAGTCTTAGTATTGATTTACTTAAGACAATCAACAGAAACCGAAAAGAGTCTTCTAAAATACAATATTAGGATGAAGTCTTATTAATTTATAAAATATTTATTTATAATAGGGCTGGGATGAGTCAGTGAGTGAATTTATTAGGTACCACCTTCCTTAATTAATAATAAACAAAAAATAAAAAACATTCTAAGAACGTAATTAATATCAGTACTAAGATATCAATAGTCTTCCTTTATAAAAAAGGGTAGTTTACCTATACCCAAATTTGACTCAGTTCCGGTACATAGTAAATCTCACGTCACCCATTTTTTTGGGGAATTTATACTTCTCTCCAATGATAATCGATTTTGTCTTTAGGTTTTGGCCACTTTCAGCACTTCAGAGTGCTTTGAGCTGATTGAGGATCTCAGCAGTGCACATGTCGGCTGCCATACAGGGGAAACTTGTTTCAATAACATTAGTTACGCGGACGATATGGTCCTGCTGGGACCCTCAATCAACTCGATAAAGCAACTTGTCAAGCTGTGCGAGGGATACGCTCAACGACATGGTCTTAAGTATAACACTAACAAAAGTGAGTTGCTCATTTTTAAGGCACGTAAATTTAATATAAAGACACTACCTAAGATCATGCTAGGGGGCGTGCCTCTCAAAATAGTTGATAAGTTTAAATATCTTGGGCACATGCTAACTGTGGATTTAAATGATGATATGGATGTGGAAAGGGAGAGGAGAGCATTGGCAGTGCGTGGTAATATGCTCGCCCGCAGGTTTGCACGCTGTAACGAACAAGTAAAAGTGACGCTTTTCAAAGCATATTGCCAAACTTTTTACACGTGCAGCCTGTGGGTGACATTTTCGCAAAGGGCCTATAATACACTGCGTGTGCAGTATAATAATATTCTTAGGATGCTGTTGAGGTTGCCGAAGCACTGCAGTGCGTCGGGCATGTTCGCCGAGGCGCGAACGGATGACTTTTTTGCGATCAGGCGAAAAAGAATAGCCTCGCTTCTCCAACGCGTGCGCGGTAGCAGCAACAGCATGCTGAGAATACTGGCCGATCGTCTCGACTGCCCCCTCACGAGATACTGGGTAGACGTAGTCATCGGGAAGGCAAAGTAGTACTACTGGCCCTCCCGATATGCGCTAAAACAGGTGTACGCTTGTTACTAGAGCTACATATGATAGACTAACATAGTTTTAAGTTAACATACTAACAACAACATATGGATTTGTGATAGTCCGAAATAAACACTTTTTTTTTTTTCACAGAAATTATAGAGGATATACTTACTCCTGAACCAAAGTTACCCCAACACGTGGTGCAAAGTAGGTACTTGTAAAAAAAATAAGGTTAAGCCTTGAAATAATTAGAAACTTGTTTCAATGTTCGCATTGTTGTGTTCCGGTGCGGGGGTAAGATAGCCGGTGAAATTACTAGCATAGAGGCATTCTATCTTCGTCCTCCGGGTAGGCAAGCAATTGTGACTCCTCTGGTGATGCAGGTGTTTATGGGCGACGGTTATCGCTTTCCATCAGGCGATACGTTTGCTCGTTTGCCCCCTATGACATATATCGTGAACATTAAATAGCTTATTGTATACAAGAACACAATCAAAAATATACTTACAGTGAATCGATGACCATTTCCTGGGATGGAAGTAGCAATTTCCTTTAATATTTTTTTTAACAATTTCTCGTAGCGACAATTTGCGAGGCCTGAGAGAAAGATAAAATGGCGTTCAGTTTGGTATTCAGTTTTGCCACTTAATTGGCATTTGTATCGAGTGCGTTCGGAAATTTTGAGACATCATTCATAGACATCGACTTACAAGGGAATGAAACTAATTAGAGAGTTCTAGCACATTTACCCAGTGGGGAGAAAAGTAGGCACATTTTACGGTATGCTCATTCCCAAGTTGCCGCATAGTACCTAAATATAACAAAAAATCTATCCGACAGATACAAGCTTGCAAGCCTCTCAAGCTTAATACAGGTACAAGCTATGTTACGGATCTGGGACACAGCATACGCCGGGTGCAGGCAGGGCAGGAGTGTGAGCCGTTTCCGTGACGTCGTGACCATCGTGACGGCTTGCCATCATGGCGTGCCAGATAACTGGAAAACACGGTGCATGACGACGCGCCTGGGTTGTAGGAGTTGTGGGCAATCATTTGCGCGATGGTCAGCCGTTTAGGTACACTAAAAGTATACGTACGGATCCGAGACACGGCATACGATGGGTTACAGTGTGGGGGCAAGGCGCGATTATAGCTGGCCGCCCACGCACTCCGCCGAGTAAACATGTCTTCAAACGACGTTCCCCATTAAACATACGTTTCAACCCGCGCTGCCCTCACACCGCTGTGCCGGGACTAATTAATATATCAACCTTTATCAAAGGTACCGCTAACATGGGAAATGTTTATCTATTTGTGGAAGCGAACCAATTTTCGAAATTATAATGATTTGCTATAAAACTGTGTAATGCTATTTCCATATTTGACGACTTAATTCAAAACGAGATATAATAATAAACTCTTTAATAACATATTAGATTAGAATACGCAGTAATTATTCTCAAAATAAAAATTTATTTTAAGAGGCCTTATTCCTTTAAAAAAAAAAACTACTAGTAACAGCTATTTCATGCTTTCATTGCGTGCAGTCGAAAATAAGTTGAAAAAAACAAATTTTCCGCGTGAATTTTGTCACTTTCGAGTAGTTTTCGAAACAAAAATAATCAATGAAAAAATTCAAACTGTAAGTTTCAAATATATACCAATAAATCCCAATAGCCCTGCTAGTAACATCAATAATATGTTAAGAAACATGTTTGAACATAGAGAAACATGTCTAAAACAATCAGCATTTTAAAAGGAATAAGGCCTCTTAAGAAGTTTTCTCGTTATTGCCCTTAGATAGTAAAGGCAGTGTCCGTCTTGAAAGATTTAATATTGAATGACTTTCTACCCAGTAGCTGCGCGACAGCAAGGAAGAGTGCGCTAATACGAGAGTACTCGGAAATAGCGTCAAAGAAGCGATGTCTTCAGGTGTATTGTCTTTAGCTATCATGAAAACATATAAAAACATAGGTACGGTGGGGTAAGACTATCAGCGGGAGAAGACTGCCACAGTCCAATAACTAACTGTTAGTCTTAATCCCACCTTACCTTATTTATTTATTTAAACTTTATTGCACAAAATACATAAGTAAAGTACAAATGGCGGACTTAATGCCATGAGGCATTCTCTACCAGTCAACCACAAGGTCAAACAGATCCTTATATATATACAGGGTGTAACCGACAGCGTACCGAAAACGAAAACTGTAGTTTTAGACCATAATCACGAACTGAAAACGAGTGTTCATTTTCTCGGAAAACTCAAGGATAAGATTTTCCAAAATAAATTATAAAACTCGGCGCGCAATGTATTGCGTCCAATTCTCTCGGGTGCAGACGCGCGGGGAGGGGAGCACGCGGCAAGTATCGACCGGTCCACGCGGTCCCCACTCCACTCACGCGTCAGCGCAAAACATACCGTTACGCCAATGCTCATCGAATGACATGAATAAATGCAACCACAAAAACAACGCAACCACAGATCACAACTAGTGTACTACCTAACACCAATAACAACTGACCGATAAATTAAAACAGTCTAACAAGATTATTTTCATTCAAGCAAGTAAAGCAAATAAAATGTGCGGGTAGGTAAAAATTAATGCGGGTAGGTAATTAAAACAGTGCGAGCGCACTGGCCTGGAGGATCAATGACCGGCCAGTACCGTTATCTTTCCCACTCCACGCGCCTGTGTTGTAACGTAAAGCTTACATAATACTGTTTGTGATACATTGCGTGTTTTGCGGAAAATGCTATTTTCATGCGATTTTTCATGAAAAATTGTTACCGGTAGAGTTTGATTTACGGAAAAATAAAGAAAAAATGAAAACTCGCGAGGAAAATTTGTGAATTTTCTCAAAGTGTATATGGAATTATGGTTTTGTCAACATTTTTCATTCATTTCCTCTCTCATCCAGTATTTCCTGTGCACAATCCATTTAGGCATCAAATAAACTGAGTAAAATCCATTAAAAGAAAGAAGTTGAGATAGAAATATAAATATTGGCTTTTGCAACAAAATACCTACGGCGCGTAATTTTTCGGTACAGTACGTAGCTACCCACAAAATGACAAACAGAACAAAAACCTATTTCAGTATCCTATGAAATATAGAGAAATGTTTCAGGTACCATATCTTATTTCGCTGTAATACATTTTTAGTTTGTGGAAGATATTTTATTATCATTCTGGAAAAGTTTTTCCATATTCAGATAAAAAGGGAGTTTTATTGTAATCAATACCGAGTTTCCCTATTCCTGGGTTCCCGTTCTCGGTCCCAGTAATAAATTCTACAAATACCCCGCAATGTAACGTCCCTAATATTCTCCTATGTAATAATAAACAGGTTGTTTACCAAACTGCACCGAAGTTTACTTTTATTAGAAATAAGTTTAATCAGGTTTTTCAGAAATTGGCCTAATTAAAAGTAATATACGTAGGGGTGTAGGTAGAATTTGGAGAAAGTATACGCGGCTGGTACAGTGGGAGTGCAGCTGGCTACTAAACCAGCTGTACTGGGTTCGAATCCCAGCAGTGGCAAATATTACTTGAGTATATAATTATCTATATGAGTATGTATATCGTGTAGAGCAAATCACACAAGCCTTTTAGAGCTTGCTTTGGAACTAGGTCGATTTGTGTGAGGTTGTTCGACATTAATACTAATAATATATTGTCTTCGCATAACCTAAACTACAATTTCGGTAAACCTGGGAAGCAGCTGCATTGTACGTAAAATAATGCGAATAATTTCGTAATTTCATTCAGGAAAGCATAAACTGCGGTTTCGTACTAAACTATATGTGGTGATAGTGTTATTATTCTGTTGTCGTGATTACTTTATTGTGGTAATTAGGTATGAAAGGTACATGTTTATCTTTATGTACATGTATACTTACTGAATAAGATAAAGCGTACGTACTGTACATCGACTATTATTGACGAATGATTTAAATAAGTGTTTGAATCATTTAAACCGCAAATAAAGGTACGTCACAAACAAAACCCGCTTTGCAGCTCACGTTGCCGGACTAAAGGACTGAAAACATAATTTAAATGAAAATAAACGTAAATATCTAGGAAACTACAAATTTAATCTTCATTTACGCAGCCTTTGTCGAGTTGTCTACAATATTTACGCTGCATCCAGCGCAATGATGCAAATTGAAAAACTTCCGCGGGAAGTTTTAAGCGAACGGAATTAATTGCCAGCTGTAGCTGTGCCGCAAAAACGAGGCCTATGTCCTTATGTCATGGTCGTAAAGACCATTATTGCTTAATTTACGTGTATACTATTGTGGCGGCTGCAAGGCAGTTTATTTACCGAGTTCGGGGTACACACGTCCGGCACGGAGTTCGGGGATTGGCTATTCATGGGATAATGGGCCTCATTACTTATGCTTCGTCAAAAGCATTAAATAATTACTTTAAAATATCATGCAAATTACAATGACTGCTTCCTCCGAGCGTTTAACAAGAGCGTGATATATTTTATAAGTAAATGAGGGTAAATTGTGTTGTTACTTTAGTGGAGCTACTTTATTTTAATATTATCTTCCGTTTATACGATTATCACTAATTTACAAAAGCTTTTATTTAACTTAAAAATCTTGCAATGTATTATGTTTCTATGCATTTAACTATCTTGATATGTAACTGTTTATTCGGGTGGAATCTTGCAATGCAACTCAATTTTGAAGCAGATATCTTCCACCGATTGAGCTAAAAACTTGCATACCTACTTAACTTTGATGACAATACAATATATGGTACCATAGGGGCTGGTCTGATTATGGAGCTGGAAGGTGGCCCTAGGAACTCTGTAATAGGCTCTTTTAGTTTTTACTGGGCTCTTTAGAATCGTATCATAGAGCAATTGATGGATGTTCAAAGAAAAGTATATTCGGCTATAAAAGCTTGTCACAAAAGGGTCATTGTCAGATTTAGGTGCGTGTCTTTCCGGTGGACAATTGCGAAATTAAGGATTCCAGGGCCTAATTTTCTGATAAAATGCCTCATCTATAATCCGATGTAATAGCAATGTCGCAGTCATCTGGTTGAATCTGCTATTTGATTGAATGGCTAGCGCGTTCATTGAATGACAACATTCAATTGAATGAATAGGCCGAACGTTGATTGAACAAGCGTCACTCAACGTCCAACTAGTTAGCGAATTGTAACATAGCCCTTTGAACAGAGCAGACGTAAAATCAGTCAGGTGATTGAAATGCTGAATGACGTTCAGTCAAGACGTTGAACGTTATATTAAACAACTTGACGAGTTGTCCTTTAGCCATTCAATTGAATGTTGTCATGCAATATGAACGCGCTAGTCATTCAATCAAATAGCAGATTCAACCAGATGACTGCGACAGCAACATAACCTAGATTCATACAAGCTCTTAACTTTTGACCTCCGAAGGGATGAATTTTGTTTTTTGAACTGACAATGACCCAAAAATGTAATTTTGACAGAAACTTATTATAAGCTAATTTAATCTGGTTATACATTTCGATAGATTAATATTTCTCACGGGGTAATTAGCAAGAAAGCAATTAGCGAGAATGTCATTGACAAACCAATCCATTCAATAAACTTTCATAATCGTTCAAACCTTGTTATATAAAAATGCTTCACGAGAGTGTTGAAAATAAAAAATATATTCATTTGAAACAAGAACATTGTTTGGCACTAGTACCACTGGCTTAAGATATTGTAATACTTACATAGGTCAGCGGCTAAACAACACACAAAACCGCAAGACACAACGGTGTAAAATAAGACAAATACGTTAAATAATTTCTTTCATTTATTTCAAGCCGCACTTTCAAATCATTACTTGTTTGGCTATTACACAATGCACTCGGTTCAGCGTTATTACACGAGAACTTTAGTTACATAGAAGCATCAGAACATGTTCGCCTGGAATAATGCGCCTTCACCGTTTTGCCAAGCTCTTTGAGCTGGCGAGGCGCGCCGTGAACAAAACCTGCAATTTTATGTCTCCTCTCAACAATATCTCGACGACGTGTTAAGCTCGAAATACCTAGCCTAAAAATGCTAAAGCGAATTTCTGTAAAGCGAAGATAGGTACTGAAATCTTAAGTTTAATCTTACTGTGCCACTTAACAAATGTCTCAGAAATTGTAGCGTTCACCGTTTGACGCTTTTTGAGCATTTGCTCGCTCCAGAAAGATAAGGAATTTTGTAATAAGAACGTCATGATCGCTACCTGCAATAAAATTAACATGGAATTAACGTTTTATCATTCGTTTCCCCCTTTATTTCTATTATATTTAGGTAAATTTTAAGTTACGTTTTAAATTAAAAGTGTTAGAATGAAGATTGTCTACCGACATTTTTGAAATACAGATTTGAGCAGGTAAGTGAACATAAAGAGTGGAAAAGTGCAATCGAAAAAGCCGTAAAACATGGGATGACAGGACGAGAGCTCTTTGTCCCCGCGAGTATTTGTTCCGCGCCCGCCGGTGCTTGCTCGAAAACGGTCACGTTTCCGAAATAGTATTTATTGGAACGATGAAATTGGCTGTATAATATCTGTATCCCCTATATCTATATCCCCTTTTCATATTTTTTATTATCAATGCGTAGTTTTGTTTTTAAGTACAGTATTTATTCATATACAAAGGATAAATAAGAAGCCAAAATTTTACGTTATCCATTCTGCAAGTGGGAATCGAACCCACGACCTCTGCTTGACCGGAGCAGTGTTCTCATTACTGGGCTATAGGACCGCTATATAAATAGGGTGAAATAATATTGATCTTCTCATTCCGATTTTTAAGGCACATTATCCTTTGTATTTATATATATAAAGAAGAAATGTATTATCACCACATAAAAAAGTAGAAACAACATTGATTTTGTTCAATATACAGTATTTATTCCCAACCAGTTTCGGATGTGTTTGCTTTATTTTGCGAAGCAGAAACTAATTTACCACATGACAACCCTTGATCACAGATTAATCAACTTTTGAGTGCGGTATATTAATTAATAAACGGAAACTTCTGTTTATCTTTTCCGAACCCGTTAACTCGAGTACCTAATAATCTTATGCCTTCATGGTCGTCATGATTTTGCCTTTGTCACATAATAAACATCAAATGAAGTTTAGGTGGATGCTGAAAATAACATGGAAGAGCAATCGGGTTGTATGTCGGTGCCACGTAATTACATTCCATTGTTGTTCCTCCCCCGCGCGGCCGCTGAAGCCACGTGATAGCCTTAAATGTCTATTGTGGCCTTTCCGGACCGGAAAAACACGGAGAGAAACATCTTACTTCAGATTTTGTAGCAATTAGTTTTGAATGAAAATTGAAAGTAAGCAGACGCCTGGAATTGCTGTTCTTTTGTATGTGGAAGAAAAGCAAATACCTAATGTTGTAGAACTTCACCTTCAGACTAATCGTACTCATACTCATAATAGTAACTCAAGACACAGGCGTACATAGACTACCTACTTAAGATATCTATTAGCTATGTACAATTGTACCTACATATATGTACAGATTATTCGTACGAAATAAATGGACACGGGTACCTATAACGGCCCGAGCTCAGCGTAGTAATTTTTAAAGATTTTGTATTTTTTTAAACGGTTTTTTAAAGGCATGTATTTAACGCGGCGACAAATTAATCAGATTTAGGGATTTATAAAAAATTAAAGGGGATAGCAAAAATAATAAGTTGGCGACTAATTTCGGAGACTATTAAAGTAAAAAGTAGCAGCTAAGTAATCAATTTTCGGCTTTGTTTCAATATAAACTAGCATCGAGTTATTGTTTTGGCGACTGAATTAACTAATTAAGCGGAAACATGACAGCGGATAAAAAGTTGAAAATGGCCTACTCTAATTGTTCAATGGAGATTACATATAAAATAAATCAAGGTCATAAAAAAAATACTTTGTGCGACAATTTAAGAGCTTTAATCAAAGTTGAAAATTGCATGTATAAATAATAATTTTGGTCTATAGTTTTATTTAGTGGCTCTGATTTTGGTCAATTTTTCGTCAGGTGTGATGTCATATTGACACCTATTTTTTATGATTCTATCGTATAGAATACGTTAAAATAAACGTGTTTTGTATGGACAACTTTTTTCTAAACTTAATAATTACCGAGATATGGACTCCTAAAACCGGCAATATTTTTTTGGATATTGTGTCAGACTCTGCCTTAGCTCCGGCACTGCGGGAAGTGCAGCCCTTCCGCCCTTGCGTGGCAAAGCACGGTCGCCCGTACTCCGTTCCGCAGCTTCGGCTTGTTGGTAAATAAAACCGTTTCACTTAAAAAAAAATTTTACTAATTTTTTATATTGAAAATGTACTAAAAGGTAAAAAATTATTCGGTAGGTCCTAGGTACCAGACATCACTCTCCTCATCAATCTAGGGCATTGATCGGACAAAAAATAAAATCGTCGGGCGTGTGAAATTTCTATCAAGTCAACTATCATACGCTGGCTACACGCGCCCAATGTTTTTTTTTTGTCCAATCAATGCCCTAGATTGATGAGGAGAGTGATGTCTGGTACCTAGGACCTACCGAATTATTTTTTACCTTTAGTACATTTTCAATAAAACCGTTTAACTTGAAAAAAATTTTTACTAATTTTTTTTAATCCTTTAAAACTAACAGAGCTGTGATAGTTGGCCAACTAAATCAAAGAAGGATATTTTTTTTTAATTTCCCAAATCAATAATTAAGTTTTTGAAAAGACACTCGACTCAAACAAAAATTTTGCATTCTCAAACATGTTACAAAATCGAAAAATAGTCTTCTCAACTTCGCAATGTCTTCATTTAAGACGGCTGAAACTATATGTTATCATAACGACGTTTTTATTAATACTATCACAGTATAACAAGGAAAACCAGAAAACCAAATCTTTCTTCTCATTTACTCTCAGATGGGCTGAAAATGCTGAAATATAGCGATAGGGCTAAATGACTGCGCTTTAGTGTCATTATGTTGATAGCGTTTTTTGTTCGAAGTAAAGCTGGCGCACTCCAAACAATGCGCCGCCGAGTGATCACAACAAAACGTAACCCATTTCGCGATTCACCCACAATTTGTGTACAAAGCTTAGCAAATCGATGTTTTGTTGTGTAGAGAAATGCAAATAAACTCGTCAAAGCAAAAAGCTTCCGTCGATTAGATGGAATTAAAGGGCGCGGACAATACTCGAGTCATATGCCGTCAGCAATTAGAGTTGTAATGTAAATAGCGAGCCGAGGCAACAAGTGGGTCAACCAGGGCCGTAACCCCCTTCCCGACCCACCCGCAGCCCGACGGGTCATGAACACCGCTTGTTCATGACCTACTTTATCTTATAAATCTGACGTTACGGATGCAAACTAGAGGGTTCGACTCTCCGTAATATTCTACCGCTCAGGTAACTTTGATGTATTTTTTAAACTTTGATTACTTTCTTAGAAGTTTGTGACCGCAATGCCATGGAAGCCATTATTGTCTATAGATAGCATTAACGTATATTTTAGATATACGCCAGACTGTAGAGAAAGTATTGATTGCAGAAGATGGTGTAGTAGATTGTATTTTAATATTGTACTGGTGTATGCCAAAAGTTTTCCCGATATATATCTCGTGTTATCATTTTGGATATTACTCGTACCTTAGTCTTCACCACATTTTGCAACGTATAGTAGAGCTGCTAAGCCGTGAAATTGTGCGCATCGGGTTACAAGCATGAAATTTCTACAACAGCTAAAGTGTTCCGCGGTGATTATTTTCATATGTGAAGGGAAGTCAGATTCGTCCCCTGTGTCGCGACAGACAAGTATCTCGTCCTCTATCTTTCTTTTTTTATTACAGTAAGACTACTATAGTTTGTGTGGTATCGTTTTGTATAAAAGTATGGATATATTTACCGAAAAGGTAACAATCGTAAGAAGTTTTATGTTCAGAACGGAACTTCCCTCCTCATCTGAAAATAGTCACCGTAGAACAGTTTATGGTAGAAGTTTCATATTTGCAACCCGATGCGCATAAAATATGCTAGAAAACAGCGGATTAGCAACTCAAAAACGTATTAGGGCCCAGGGCTTTGAACCTCTACAGACTGAGGTAATATAGGTAGGTACATATTTTATATTACTCGATTGGACTCGATCTTCGGAGCCGAGGGCAATACAAACTCAGTCACTTTATCTTGAGTGCTTAAGGTAATTCAATATTTTCAAATAGGAAAACTGGCGGGAATAAGTTCTTAGAACTCCTCACGGATTTTACCAGCTCAAGCCTCGATCGATCTCTCAGGATCAACTTTTATTTTTATAATACAATTATCAATATAAAATGATCCTTTACATGACCTAAACAAATGCTGATAAAAAGGACGATACAATACAAACAGCAAACATTTATAATTTAATGGGGCGAGCGCAGAAGTCACGAACACTTGGTGGCAAATCCAATAACGTTAAAGGGAGCGGGCAGCTATGTACGCCTTCGAGGGGCCTACGGGGGCCTGCGCGGCCTCTAATATTCATGAGGCTATAATAACGACCATACTCGAGAGATTTTCTAAACTCTCATTCCACTCTAACTTAGTTTATAACAATACGATACGAAGAATCGAGCGTTTGCTTGGATACGCTTGAGTTTTTGTGCTAATGTTATTAGGGCACTTGTAGACCCCTACGAGTAACTACAGTAGGCACCCACATACATTAAAACGAGTCATTGGCATAATTATTAGTCAAGTCGCGTATACCAGTGGTACACTTGGAAATCATTCATTTATTAAATGATTGCATCCATCATCATCATCTCTATTGTTCTTTCCGTAGCCACAAAGCTACCTACTCTTAGTAGGTATACAACGATAGCCAAATAATAATATTAAATATGATTGTTATGATTGATATTAATACACTGGCTTTTCCGATAAGCGAGTTTAAAAATCAACTTAAACATTGCGACGAGCAACATATCGTAAAACAAATTTTCATGACGCCCAAAGTTAGTATCAGTTTTAACTTAATATTTATATCTAAATCCAACAGGTCGGGTGGGATGAAGTAAGATCTAAGAGGAATTTAAAAGTTATTTATATATATTGTTTTCAAGAAATTATGCGTCCTTTGACAATGTTATATTTACGCAGCGATACTCATATGCAGCGTTTCCAGAGCTAGGTACGAATAAATCCGTAGATCTACAGAATTTAGGCTTTGTAATGTGAATTTTAAGCTTCAGTAGGTATAATCAAATGCAGCATTGCAAAAAATCTGTTACTTAAATGGGTATTTTATTGATATTATAGCAACATTTTCACACATTCGATTAATACCTTCTGATGGGGTAATAGGTAACGAATGAAAAATATTTATATTTGTCGTAGATCGATATAACGTAGCTTTTATAGTACTTAAATACAGAGAACAGTCATTACCCAAGCACAAATATTCTGACAGTAACACTAATATTATAAAGGTGAAAGTTAGTGCGTGTGTTTGTATGTCGGTTACTGCTTCACGCTCAAATGGCTGTACTGTTTTTTTATAAAATTTGGCACCACCTTTGTAGGTACACCCTGGATTAACACATAGGCTACATTTTCTCCCAAAAAAACTTAATGTTCCCGTGGAATGAGCTTGTAACACCGCAGTTTGCATCTAGTAAATAATAAGACTCAACAACGACATATGGGCAAACGAAGATATCAAACTTCAAAGTATCACGTTTCTGAAATTCGGACTAAAATTTACACTGTTTTCCCGCAGGTGGTTGAAAGTTCCAAGTTTTCTGCTGGCTGCTCTGAAAACGTTGATTTAGGTAGCGGTAGATATCGAGGTCCCATTACCTCGGAACGGCTATAGTTTCCTTCCTGGCGCGCGACTTGCCGCCCCTTTACAACGTCCGCTTGGAGTTAGCTTTGTTGAAGGCTTACACTGTTCCTTCCGCTTAGCTGAGATATAGCTCTTTTACGATTCAACATGAAGCGGGTATTTAAATTTGGAGCTTGCAATATCCAACCAGGTTTTCCCTTGCCCCGTGGAAATCCTTTTTTTTTGGGATAAACAATTAATTATTGGGTTTACTATGTGTGCTGTATGTTTGTTGTAATCACACAACACCTACAATATTGGCTCCTTGCAACATGGTCACCACTTCCAATATCGAGCACGCACATACACCTCTCGCCTTTCCGTTCGGTACCCGACTAGCCGGCGTCCGGGCGTCTCGCTCGTGCCGTGTGCGCAGGAGACGACAGATACACGCCTCTCTTTCTCGCATACACTACAAAGTTAAATGCCATGATGATAACTCGTCATAATGATCATAAGCTATAATTACATTACCTAATATCCTAAAGTCAAATGCCATGTTTATAGTTGGTGTTAAACTTAGTAAGACTATCATTACCTATTCTATCTTAATCTTAAGGCAGATCAGACTTGGGTAAGACGACGAGCGAAGCGAGGAGGAGTGTTAGGTTGTACTACGACCCTAACGAGAGAGCGAAGCGAGCGAGCCGCGCAGGCCTAAATTGAGGATATTAGGATGGAGGGGTAAAAGTGAAAGGCCACAACTATAATTGACTTAATTTTTACTTTGTTACAAAAAAGATACATTTATGTGTTTTCCTTAAATCATAATACTTACATAGTTATTGTTCATATTGCGTATGTTTATGGCAACCAGTATTAGGATATGTAACTGTTAGGGCGCTTGAGTACTTAAGAAAATAGTGCAAATAAGTATTAGCATATTCAATATTAGGATAATCAATATTATGGCATTTAAAATCTCTGTTATTAAATCTGTGTGATCATTATGACCACAGTTATTATGGGATTTAAAAATAGGACAAAGAATATTATGGATTCCAATATAGACCCATTGCGAGGTGCTTCCATAAAGTAGTAACGAGAAGTTATACACATGTTATCGTACATTGTGGTGATCAGGCTTTTTTCCAGAACCGGATCTTTAGAAATGTTGATACAGTGATAATAATGTTGAGCCATATCGATCTGCGTCTTTAAATATCTGCTATATAAGAAGAAAAAATTGTCGCGTCATATTCATAACCACACATGAAGCAAATATATTCCTACGAGAAGCTATATACAAATAATTATACATTGCGGAGATCATTGGGCTTTTGTCCAGCAGCAGATATTTAAAAAAAGGTTGAGATGATAATGATGAATCACGTCGATATGCGCCTCAAATTCTCTGTTATTACTACACAACCATATTCATACCCAAACACAAAGCAAATACGTTTCCTAATATAACTGCATAAACAGAGTTATCGATAACAATTACGACATTAGTTTAGTAGAGGCAACAAAGTGGAAACAATATGTGTACAGCGAATTCTGATACGCGCCGTAACGGAGTACCTAGTTATTGAGCGAATGGAGATGACTCGAACCAACAATAAAACGACGCTCCCCAACCGAGTTCGGGAGACGACAATATTGATTTCCCCGTCTGATGTATTTCAGACTCCATCTGTTGCTCTCCATAAAATTTACGATAGTATTACTGAGTCGTTATTTTTGTATGAAGAGTTTTATCGCTCCGCAGCGACGCTTTCCGCGACACGACCTTTTCTTTGACGCGGTGTGACTTTTATTTTCTATGGATTCTTTTTATGTACAGGGGCCAAGAATTCTTGACAGGGTCTAATGTTTGTTAGGGAGTAATACGTCAATGGAAATGTTTATTTAGATTTTCTAATCCAAATAAACATTTACGTTACAGTACTCTGTAGACTAAGATTAGACTAAATAAAATTTGACATTCCTAATCAATAGGTAACAATAAACTCATGATGAATATCTGATCACGCAAGAGCTCAAAGTATCATAAGTAGTAGATACTTACACAAATTTTATAACAACATGTGCATTAATTATAAGTCAAAGTTAAGCAGTATATGAAACGTTGTTAAGATCACTAAAGGAAACTCTGTCGATATAGGATCCAGACTGTAAATAATTTTAAATTACACACATACATAGTCCTTCTCGACGTATTCGTCAATGACGAACCTGACTCCACGACCTTCGCGAGCGTCGATCATGTGCTAGAATGTGGGTTGCAAAACCAAATTTGGTTTTACAATTTTAAAGTAGTCATGAATAAATATCAATAGGAAACAAAATCACAAACTAGCTCGGGAAAGTAAACAGCAATGCAATATAATATCCCAGGAGAGTGGATTGAGAAGATTGTTTATTACTTAGGATATAACTAAAGCAAGCTTTGGGCTCTAAGCGAACAGGTCTAGACATTAAACAATTTTAAATTAGACAACAACGCGAGTAAACAAAGCATGAACTAGCTGGGACAAGTAAACAGCAATGCAATATTAGAGAGGATGGATTTATTGGGTGCGGTTTGTTGACAGTGGTGGTTATTGTTTCAGATGGTGGCGACGGAGGACACGTCCAACACGGTGCCCGGGCAGATTGAGCCGGGCACGTTCGGCAAGTTGCGGCAGACGCTCTCCTCCAGCCTGCTCACCGCCCAGGATAAAGGTTGGCAAACACTACTACACACTGAGGCGATGGAAGACACGGCAACACCGTGCCGAGCAGATCAAGCCGGTCATGTTCGACATGATGTGACACACGCTGTATTTCAGTCTGCTCACCGCCCAGGATAAAGGTTGACAATCACTGTTACTACACTACGCTCTCCCGATTTATATACACATACTTAGTCTTCAGTACACTCCAGTTTATTGGAACCAGTCTAATACGATAGTGTTTATTTATCGAGTTGAACGCTACTTGCGAACTAGAAGAGGAAGAATATACAAAGATATATAGTAAGCACCTCCTTGTACCAGATTACCAACTTGCAATCATATTTTTTCCCTCTGACTATGATTAAACGATATTTTTTCGTATACGAATTCCTACATCAACAAATTCGAGAAATTACTTCTTCAAATTTACGATAAATATTTTCTCAAATATTTATAACCCCTAAAAGTAATCAAACCCAACAAGAAATCCCTTTGTTATCCCGGCTGCGAAAGTTGCGATGTAAATTGCTTGAACTTAGCCCACGTTCTCTTTTGTACATAATCATTACAAGAAAATAATATGTTCTTTGGATATTATGTTGTTCTCGTCCCAAGATGAGAAAAACATAATACCTATCAGCGAAATGACAACGGATAATTAATAGTTAAGTAAGTAGCTGTAAAAGTTAGTTCCGAAGTTCATAAAAACGCTTAAGCACGTAGTACGATTATGTACCTACTTGTTCAGTTAGTTACTCGTTTCGCTATAATGTGAATAAGAAAAGTGCTATCCCACCAAAAACTTTCTGTAAAAAACTAGCCAAGTCTCGATGGAGCTGCTTGTTTATCTCTAAAAAGTAATGAAATCTAGACAAAGTCGTACCAAGTCTAAGGTTCCTTACTGCGATTTCTTTATTATTATAGTTAATGTTGTGTGACTTGGCCGTTGAAGGGTACACAAGGGTACAAAACCAGGTGCTCCATGACACCATTGCACCAATCTGTCGCCAGAACCGCTACCCATTGACGATGGAAAATTGCCACTTGGAAAACGTTGATTCAATAACCAGTCAATTGTAGGCTTGATAAAGCTGCGTATTTCAATAATACTTATGTATAGGCGAGGGTTTACTCACGTCGTAGAAGTCGAATAACGCTCGACATGTTTCGAATCGGTACGCGATCCATCATCAGGAGAGACGATCAGTCGCGGCACAACAACAAGTTGAATATTTTTTGTAAAGGCGGTATGTCGATCTCTAATAGTTTGGTTGGGCTCTTGTTTTTTCTAATCAGGGTACTCCAGATCTTCGATTATCCTAGTTTTTAGGGTGCCGTACCCATAGGGTAAAAACGAGACCGTATTACTGAGACTTCGCTGTCCATCCGTCCGTCCGTTCGTCTGTCACCAGGCTGTATATCAAGAACGGTGATAGCTAGACAGTTGAAATTTTCACAGATGATCTTTTTCTATTGCCGCTATAACTACAAATACTAAAAATAAAATAAATATTTAAGGGCTCCCATACAACAAACTTGTTTTATGGTACGGAACCCTTCATGCGCGAGTCGGACTCGCACTTGGCCAATTTTTATAGTTTTCACTTTATGTGGCCATTAAACCCTAACTCTGTACCAAATTTCAGCTCTCTGAATTTATGGGAAGTACTAGTTCTTTTCTGATGATCATGAGTGAGTGAGTGAGTGTCATAAATGCGAAACTTTGCTTTCGCTTAACTTCGGAACTAATAACCTACAGACTTGAAATTTTGAATTTTAAGTATGTGATTATAGCTTACTGGAAGAGCGGTGGTAGCCTAGTTGTTAGGGCATGCGACTTTCAATCCGGAGGTCGCGGGTTTCGAACCCAGCCCGTACCAATGAGTTTTTCGGAACTTATGTACGGAATGTCATTTGATATTTACCACTCGCTTTTCGGTGAAGGAAAACATCGTGAGGAAACCACCTAAGCCCAAATAAGGCCTCGTTTCCCCTCTGGGTTGGAAGGTCAGATGGCAGTCGCTTGCGTAAAAACTAGTGCCTACGCCACATCTTGGGATTTAGGTATAGCCGACCCCGATTGAGAATTCATTCTCAAAAAAAATGGGACAAAGGCTAGGAGGATGATGATTATAGCTTACGAAATTTTGGATGACGAAAATTTCTGCGTTCTGGTCTTATCCAGAGGTTCTCAAATAGGGGCCTGAAAATGCGGCGAAATGGTTCCTGTAAAGGATGGTACGGCAGTGTTTGCTTCGCGCTCGACTTGGCGGGGGCACTGCCGGCCCCCCGATTACTAAGAATCCAGACATATTTATACAGAAGCATTATAGGTACTTAGCTCTGTTTAACTTAATCATTGTGTAAGGTTTTATGTTTCGTATTAATGAATGTCGAATAACTAAACTATAAAGTCATCGTTCCATAATTTACCCGTCACAATAAACTTCCCTTAATACCGAAATGTACTGCCAGAAACAATATACATGTAGACGACCGAAGTTGAAGATAGTACCTGAGCCCGAATTTCGTCACTAATTCTGAAACTTCATCAATTTTCCGTTTGCGAAGTCTTTGAAGCTTAGTCGAACTGAAACTCGACGTAACAATTATAACGCAAAGAGCATTGTTAATTAGATCGGCCCAAACTCCGTTATTGTCCGAAACAAAATTATCTCCCGTATTAAAGGAATTCTCTTCAGTTGTTTCCAATTCATTTGCTGATACTCACAGCGGCGCGGTAGGCTGCTATAAATACCATTATTATTATACGAAAAGTCAATTTATCTTTCAGGAGGGGTTTTCTTTATTCTCACTACTTTGAGTCCGATTTGAAATTTTGCGATCTTGAGCTTCAGTTTATTTCCATTTAGAATTAATTAATGTTATTAATATGAAAAGTGATGTTTAAAGTGTTTTATTCGTTGGACGGTTTATTGGTTTGGTTTGGGAGTTTGTTTTATTTTTTCAAGCGATATCAATAAATAAACTGACATCATTGCATGTAGTTAAAATATGGACTCACGATCACGAATGACAAAAGCTAATACAAGCATACAAACATACAAGTTCTGTTGTTATATGTATGACAGCTGAACTTGTATATACAAATGTGTGTGTAGCAACAACAACACACATATACGTAGTCAAATCGAGAAATACTTGACTTTGGAATTAATTTAATCTCATTCATTACAAAATCCAAACTTTCTCCTACATATTCAAAAGGATTACCTAAGCTTAACAATTGCCCTAATTTCAATTCTAACTAGGTAATGATTACAGTTACAAAAGGGCACTTCCCTCGTTCTAACTTTTGACCGGCGTGAGCCCGTGGAAATTTGATGAAGGTACGCGACAACCGAAACACATGTAACGTATGTGATGTTATCACGATAGGTGTAAATTCAGCGAGGGTTGTGTGTGTAGGAGTTAGTGGATGGAGTAAAGTTTCACACTTGACTACTCTAACCCTTATTTACGCATCTCTATGGGCTCTCAGTGCGATTAATTCATTCCACGGGTAAACGACGGCTCCGGACTTGCGCCTTACGTTTAATAAAAACCGTAATGAAAGCCAGTGCCGGAGGTTATTTTTGTAGGCATGCTTGGGGTTTTATGCTCATTTGACGATAGTACGGTGGTATATCAAAATGAATAAGGCTTATTAGGGCTACTTAGGATCTTTTTAATCCACAGTACACAGTATTAAGTTGGTTTTGCGTTTTTATCCACCACCTTTCCGCTCAGCTGTATTCTCACTTGTGTAAAGAAAAAATTGAAGTTTATTACCGATGTGTTCCAATAGGAAGTCAATTTCATTATACTTTACGCGAATTTGGGACAATAACGCGCAGTATTTGACAGCAGCTCAGAAAGTTCGCCTAGGAATTTATGAGCGTTTCTCAATATTCACATAGCGGGATATGACAGCGGGTCCCGGAGAGCGTCTCTTTGTTGTTAGCGGATTCCGAGCAACTCCGCCGCGCCACCTAGACACAAACTGGGGACTTATTTGAATTCCCATCGTTTCATTCTAATTCAGAATTTCATAAGATCGTAATTCGAAGCTAGGTGAATTATTAGTGCGTTATACGGGTAACGCGTACAGTCGAGCTATTTTAATATTGTGGTGATTTAGGTACAGTCGGTTTCAACAATAGCCACGTGCTACGTGAAACAAGAGAAGTCGAGTTTTCATCTTCTATTGAATTAAAAAATAATAATGAATGTACAGAAACACGTTTCTGGAACTTTAAAGCCACCGGACGCGTCGACGTTATAAAGTATGAATCTTCATAAGAAATATTACATTATCTGTCTTACGTCGCACAAGTGTAAGTGACTAAGTGGTGTGATATCCCTTGTGAGAATCGCGGGGGTCTGTAGCCTTTGCACTACCGTATACGATCTGAATCCGTGTATAATTTAATAATGAATGAAACAAAGTAAACTGACTTAATTTTTTTATGAATATTTTTCAGATGACACGCTGTTTGCTTAATATTTTCATGCCTCTAAAATGCAATGTGTATACTCGAGTCACGTTCACGGTCGCATACCTTTCAATTGGATATTGTTGCCAAGCGCGCGTACACCTTGCACAGGGTTGTTCGACAAAGACTCCAATGAGCGCACAGCAGGGGCCGAATTTGATGTTTTATTATAATATCAAACCGAGATCTCGCCAATAGTATATAATTTAACTAAAGACGAATAAAAATTACGAAATTTTGGATGTTGCGGCATCATATAGTGTTCTAGTCTATGACAAAACAGAACCTGGCAATTCCGATACCACGTGGTTTTGTCTGCCCTACCCCTAGGGTGTATATAAAAAGCCGGGGGCGTGGAGGAAGGGAAGCCCAGGCACAGCGCAGGCAACAAAAGAACCGTAACGTGACGTTGACCAGCCAAATCGTCAACGTAGGCGACCAAAAACTACGGAGTTGAACGCTTGTAATATAAGCTCGAATTACAAAATGCGATATATGGCCGTTTAACCCTTTTCCACGCATAGGTACGTTTCATTGACCACATGAAATAATTTTAGTTTTTTTAGAGATTCTGAGCATTTTTTTAATTAACCTTAACTTTATTTTATTACCTATTTGTGTAGCTTTTATTATAATAAAGATTTCACCTTGTTATGAAAAAAAAACGCCTGGCTGGGGGTGATAAGATGTGAGAACTGTTTCCATAACCGTTTTTCAGAGCTCCATTAGTACAGATAACTGTGATGTGAAACTATGATTGCACGGTTAAAATTATGAAATAAAATAACATAAAACGTCAACTAATAAAACAGGGACCTAATTCGAGAATGCCGTTTGAGTGCTCGCCAAACGTCAAATCTCTATTAGACAACAGTTATATCGCCATTGAACTGTCATTTAAATGCGATGAGCTTATAAGTGACATATCTCATCTCAATTTGGAAATACGAAGGCGATAATGATTGTCAAAAATGTTATTCATGCATATGAATTTCTGTTTTGAACGAAACGTAACGGACTAATTTTACGCACTACGCGGTCAATTTAAAGTATGCGCCTGTTATTTATGCCGTCACATACAAAGGAAACGAAAATTTAGCGCGTCCGAATTGACGAAGTTGCGATGTTCTAGGGATATCGCCATAACCGTTGAAGGCTGGCCTTACAGTCTGAATTTGCAACGGCATTCATGATCTGAATTAAGGTTCTCAATTCCGAACGCACGTACGGAAATGTACCTACGATTTAACTACACACACACACATTCAGATAATTAATTTCTTAGATTTTTCTGATCTGACAAGCGTTATTAAATTCAGAATATGAAAATTAAGATCATGAATATCAAACGCACCTCTTTCCATACATTATCCATCCATGGAAGGAGCACACACACGCCAGAATCAGATTATGGATTTGTCGTTCTGTTCAAATGAACAGGATGAATATGAATGACAGTATTTAGTATTTACGCTTCCTTTTTAGAGTTCCGTACCTCCGAAGGAAAAAATGGAACCCTTATAAGATCACTTTTTTGTCCGTCCGTCCGTCTGCTTGTCAAGACTCTTAATCTCGGGAACGCGTGGAGGGGTATTGAATTGAAATTAAAACCATATAGCACATATAGTCAAGTTTACAGTCCCTTGAAGCTGTATAAAAATCAAACTTCTAAGTTAATGTTAAATAAAAAATACGGCCGTTTATGCCGCAAAAAAATGTACATTTGTAACAAAATCATAAAAATATACTCTTTATTTAAATTACGTAAAACAGTTTTACGACTAAATTTAAGTTTGTCGCTAACTATATTTATCTTTTCGGTGGAGCATTATGCAATGCTTTTATAGTTCTTAGGATTTTTGATTAGTGATTAATCAGAGTTTGATACGAGAATGTGTTTGGCAAAGCATCAGAATTCAGACTATGGATTTAGGTTCGGATTTATACTGTCTGAGCCTAGTCTAAAAAATACTACAGAATATTAGTCAATTACTTCATGAATGTTATAAAATTACCACAAAATTAATCTAATATTGATTTCAGAACCAAATATACACTATCGCTTGCAGCATTGAGTAGGAGTCTACTCTAAACTAAAGTATAGACGTTCACACTCCACTGAACTCGAGCTGAAGATTGAAAACCAATTCCGAAGCGTTATATAGATTAGCTTGTATATAGATCACTAACAACGAATGTATCAGATAAGGAGATACACACGTTGGACACGTACAGATTTTAAGTATTTCAAAAGCCTGTTTCTCGTAACGTCGCAGTGGTTCAGGAGTCTGAAACTGCTCCGGATAAGGAGAGATCGTGGGTTTGATCCCCACCAGCAATGTAGCAGATCACGTAAAATTTTATATTTATATATTTCATCTCTGTATTTATTATTCATGTACCTACCTATATAAATTATTTTTTTAGCAAAAAAATAGTTTTAGAGTATAAAGCGAAATCAAGAGTCAGCTTCAGCATCGCCTACCTTCACCTCAAAGCCCATGGGATTGCTACGGCCGCGTAGAGTGCTACGAATTCGCTACAAAAACGTGCTACGCCGTAGCCTCGAATATCGACGGCGGCGCGGCGGCGCAGTAATTCGAGTTATCACTCTTTTCACTTTGGATGTGTCCATACCGTGCGGCCATCGTAGACAGTATTTATTATACAGTTGCTTCCAAAAAAATATTTTACAGTTACACTCGGGTTGGGAAACGCAGGGTGTGTTTTTTACTAGTCTTAGATACGAATTAAGAACGACTTTCACTATATACTTTATTGTTAAAAACTATATCGAAAATGAATAAATCTGGGCACGCTAAATAAAAATAAAATGTTGTTTTAATAAACACTGCACTCAAGAGTTAAACGAATACGTGTTATACCAACCAAAAGTACAAACTTATGTTTGTTTTTCAACCATTAAATGATTTAGATTTAGATTTATTTATTTCATAATATAAAATGTCAGTATAAATTACGCTAAGACAATTTACATGCATTTATACTATGCTCGTCATAAAGATAAAAATGAGATAATATAATAATAGTAAAAAAAAAAAAAAAAAAAAAAAAAAAAAAAAAAAAAAAAAAAAAAAAAAAAAAAAAAAAAAAAAAAAGATGGGTGAAGGTTATTCGTAAATTGGACTATACTGAAGGGACACAAGTACTTGTAGGCCATAAACCTGTCTTTATTTTTATTCTCGTTTTTATCTTCCATAAATACTTTATGACAAATTAGTATTTTATTTGCAATCGTTTTTGTTAATTTCGGGTGACCAACTCTCTATTCTCTCTTGATTGGCTTATCGTGTCTCAACGCGATCGGTTCGGGAGTGCAGCACCGGCTCCGCCCGTACGAGCAATGATCTATTTACATGATCACTCCACTCGGAACACGCCCGGTAGCTATTACCATTTAAATTAATGGTGGCAATTGTTTGGGGAAGCGTAATCTGTCTCACAACAACAAATACGTGATTCAGCACTTATTTAAATAAAATTATTTAAACGAATTAAATTGTGTACGAAGTCTCCGATGTTTCGGGCACTTAATTACTTTTGTGCTCAAGGGTAGACTTAGCAAAACACGTATTTTTCTCTCTCAATGTTATGAGGATAAAAAGAATAAAACTCGGCCTTTGCTAAAATTTAGAGCCAACTCACGAAACTCCGGAGCAAAGGATGATGTGATTTTTGCATAGATAGTAATATAAGTATAATGGAGTAGAGAACAGAATAAACTTATTTTATTCCGAAAATGGTGCAGGTCACGCTGTAGCGATTCACATGTTCTCGTCATGTGCTCGCCATCGTAAGACTCACATCATCATTGTCATCATCAGGTTCCCAACACATTGGCATCATATTTCGCCATCTAATACTAAAATCATCACTTAATGATTATAATACAATACAAATGCCTAATAGAAGTAACAGTATGAATGTTTACGAAAGCAAGTAAAAATATTCCAATAACTAAGCATCCTACCTTTTTAAAATAGCAAATTACTATTCACAAAATTTTCCAACGGAAGAATTGAGCTTTATTCATACTGCATAAGGATCAAAGTTATGGGCATGGGCGTGTCTGTGGGCGTGTCCAAAGTGTCCAGAGTATTCACCGTATTCAATATATCTAGAGTATCTGGCGTATCTAACGTATTCAATATATCTAGAGTATCTGGCGTATCTAACGTATTCAACATATCTAGAGTATCTGGCGTATCTAACGTATTCAGGGTGACCAGCGTGTCGGGGAATATTGGTATAAATAGGGACGGATTTTATAGAGTTCATTCATTCTTTCTTGCGACTTCGACTGGGTAACATTATTGTCTGGCAATAAGGTATTAAATTTAATTCTAAGGGGAATTTCTGTTGGGATTACATTATTTTTCTGATCTATAATTATTTATTGAAATGTTGTGGGATTTTGTTGTTTTATGGCTATCAAGCTTAATTACATGCCAGAAATAGTGTTTTGGTACATGGTTGCCAGATGAAAGATATTTAACCTTGCGGCTGTTAAACGAATATCTTTCAGACTCTTTAGTTTTTATCTGGGCTAGGCGACCCGGACACTTGCCATTTACAAGCGCAGTGATAAGCCTACAGATCTAGAGTGCTTTGTCTGGTGAATGCAAGGTCCACACGTTGGGCATGCGGGATATCCGCACTTGTTGAAATCAGATGGACCTCCAGGTTTGGTCTCATATACATATATATTTATATATTTGCATTATCTACACATATTAGGGCGGGTTACTCTGCGTTTCCGGTGTGTTAGCCACGCAAGGGGGGACCCACTTACACTGATTCTAGTCCAACCTCGGGTTAATCTCCCGAATTTATAGTTTAGCTTACCTAGGTTCCATACACGTTTAAATGTAAATATGAGGTTTAGGCCTCTAGTGTTTTTGTACTAGCTAGGGAACAGGGGTATGGCGATAGGTACACTTCAGTAGGAATATTAGAACGGGGTTTTTTTTTATCTTCCGAGCAATCGGCCAATTATCATTAACTAACATAATATTCAACTTATTTTAATCTCGCCTGGTATAAAAATACAAACAGCTGATTTCTTGTATTACTAGTGTCTATGACTCGGGGTGTCAGTAGTAAAAACAAAATCTTGTAACAGTTTATAAAGAGTGGGAATAGAGCAACCTGATATTTAGAACCGTTAATTTCACATCGAGATTTGTAGAAACATTTCGTTAAATTTATTTTTTTATCGATTATGATTTAAGATTTGGTAAAGTAATGCTCTTATATTACTTACAACTGTTGTGTTGAGATGGCAACACTAAAGCGAGAAAAGTCATTACTGTCACTAGTCAAATCACATGAAAAATGAGATGAATTTCATTTCGTTTATCCCTACAATAAACAAAAGGGATTGTAGATAATATGCTCCAGTGTTGATGAGGAAATTCTATGGTAGATTGTTGTGTAGTATGTCTAGAAATAGAAAACAAATCATTCCTTTTGCTGGATCTGGCGTCTGAAGTGTTAACTGCTGAGAATGGCCAAGGACTTTTAAAACAACAAAATGAAAGTTGTTTGTTCTTGTGTTTGCCCTTCAGACCTCAGAACTTAATTAATTTATATCACAGAGGATGAGAGAAGGTTCCTTGTCAAAATAAGTCAGTCGAGAGTTGAAAGATACTTCGAACGGACACAATAGTCTTCATGATTTCAAGGATATACTACATTTATGAGTATGGTCAAACGAAAAACCAAGTTCTACAACTCAGTTGCGTATAATGAATGGAATGGGAATTCATTTAGTCCGCGAGTGAAGAGAAATCGTGTTGTTTAATAACAAATATACTTAGAAAGGTTTCATAGTCTCAGGATAGATCTGAGAGAGATCTTTTACTCTAAAAGAGCCTTATAGGCCAATAAAAGATTATATCTGGCAATCATACGGCATCCAGAGAGCATGGGTTTGGTGATATTTAAAATAACACACCAAGCAGATTTAACAGAAATTTGTTTTATTTTTTTTCTGAGGAACGATTTTCCCTCAATATATACACATGAAGTAACCATGTTTTTTACACGATTGCCCATGTCCCTAGACATGTTTGGTAGCCGACATTCTTTTAACAAAACTAAATATTTTTGGGAGAATGAGATGATAGCATTACAATATAACACAGTCTAATGATAATATTTTGTATGCGGTCGAAGGATTTCAATAAAACTCAGAATTCTATTCACCAACCAATTACTTCTTGTTTAGACCTAGTCTACTTTAGAATATCCTACTGGAACTTACTAAAAGTATGAAATCCATACCATTATCCCATATTAATATATCATACTAAAATTATTTAATTTGGTCGAACATGAAAACTTAAGATTCATTAGATTTGTAATAAAACCTTACCTATATTTTCAGTAACTTCAATCTATTTATAGATTAGTTAAGAAGTGTAGTTTCATATTGTACAAAATTACTTGTCTACTAAACATTCTTGGAACAGACATGCAATTCCAAGAAAACATTATCTCTCATCTTAGAATTCTAATAATATTTGGTTTTGATTCATATATTTATATTTATTGTTACATAGAGTAATCTAATATATCTATAGTTTACTTGTGGACTGAATGAGTTTATATTTCATATAGAAATAATATAAATAATATTTAATAAGAGTAGAATATCCCATATTGAATCATGTTATAAGAACTGTAGATATTTTTGAAGGTTAGACTACACAGGAAACAATATATTTATATTTTGAGGATAAATAACATTAAGTTAAGTTAGAATATCATTAGTATAAAGAACTAAGTTAGCAGAAGGATAGAAGCTAGGGTTAAAAAAGAAACAGATTACAATTTTATTAGGTTCAATTAACAAAAATACTTAGTAGCACAGTATATAGGTATGGCGGCACTCAGCAACACATCACGGTTAATTATCTCTTAAAAGATACTGAGTTACTACTTCAACGTTGGGTCCTGCACATCTAGACGTTCACAACGGTTACATCGATCACATTTTTTGGCCATTAATTATTAAGAAAAGTTCAAACTCAATTGTTATAAGGATCCTTTCATATTTAGATTTGTTTAGTTGTAGGATATAGAAGACTGGGAGCTGCTGTTAAGATATACTTAGGTAATTGTTGTAGGGTTTCCTTAGGGCTTCGTTGTAGGAGTGGAGTTTAGTGGCGTGGGTGAAGCAGGCGTAGGACCAGGAGGTAGTTTAGGTAGCTCGTCGTCGTAAGCATTACGATTAGTGGACCCGTTCCTTTAGTCTAGGGTTTAGCATACATTACGATTGGTGGTCCCGTGACTCAGGATAACTCTAGAGTTAAAGTACTTAGGTAGACATTACAACGCGCACACAGAAAACCGCGATAAGGACTTGTTTATAAATAACAAAATCTCAAATTCCAAAAAACAATATGTTTCCCCTCAAGTTTGAAGTAGGCCGAAGCGAGAAACGTAACGAAGTCAAAATGTATTGAATAAATTAGGCTAATTGCCTTTTTATTTCAACTTCTAATATTGAGTTCCGTAAAGCATCTCGTGGCTGTCTCATTAATTTATTCGGTAACCGACAAGGTTTTACAATTTTCTATTCAATTCGGCTTTCGTAGTTAATTACGTATTGTAATTTAAGTCAATTTCGCGGTTATAACGACCGCGACACTTAATTGTATTTAACTAGGTGTTGGTTGGGCAAATCAGAAGATTTGAGAGATTAAATTCTAAGAGAAGGTGACAAACTGTTAATATTTACTTACTAAATGTGTTTTTGTTTCATTTGAACTTCAAATTAAAAAAGTTTAGGTGCAATATTATCCAAAAATTTAAAGAAAAAAACATCGAAACAACCTGACATTGTCACCATTTAATGAAGAGATAGGCTACGTTCAGATGATAAGCACTCAACACGCCTTTACAACTACACGTATTGTATAAAAGAAAACTATATTAAGTCCAGTTCATTTACATCTACGTACACACTTACGAGAACAAAAATATCTGAACACGACCCTATTGTCAGGAGCATAAAATCGTGTTCAGATATTTTTGTTCTCGTAAGTGTGTAGATGTAAATGAACTCGACTGTACGTAATATAGTTGTTTCTTATACAATACGACTACATAGTTGCGCTACATAGTTGAGCGTTTACAACTAATGTAGTTTACAACTACATGGGTGCAAACGCTCTCGTCAGCCAAAACACGCGTTGAGTGCTTATCATCTGCACGTATGTATTTATTCCTCTGTGATTATATATCTATTTAAACAACTATTTTAAAGACAGCAGCACTTACAACCATAATATAAGTTTGTAGGCATCGTTGTACATCTGTACCAAAAAGAGATTTTCAGAATAGTAACACCGGACGATAAAAATGCCATCTATCTATAGTTTTTCTCGAAACCACGTATCTGTTAGCCGGTGTCCTTCTAGTATCTACATACTTTCTAATATAGATGTGGTGTTGAATTCATCATAATACATGTTTGTGTTTACTTTGCAGTAACAAAACTGGGTCCAAGGCAGGCCGAGCCCGCAGCGGAGCCGGCGCCCGCTCCACCGCCCGCGCAGCCACCGCCTGCGCCCACGGCTAAGACTGAACGGTATGCTATTTTATACTAAAGGCCTAGGCTAGGTTCAGCTGAGGCCATGAGTTGGAGCGAGAGGTCCGAGCGTGATCTCTCTCTCGTACTCTCTCGTCTCTATTCAATTTTCAATAGGGTATTTAAAGTTTTTGGAAGAATTTTGTGACACTTGTTAATGTTCGCTCAAAAATTACAATAAGTGGTCTAGTGGCTCATAAATCGAAGCGACTTGAGCTACACTCGGAGTCGACACTTTGGAGCTCTTGTGCAACTTAACACTAGCAATATTTCACAGAACATATTGTAATTGGTTTTGTAGCAAAACTATTCTTGCAGATCACCGAAATCTGTTTTAAGGCTTCCCTTTGTGCGCCAAGAGGCGGGATTATGACATTTATGACGCCCTTAACACGGCCTGACGGGGAGTAATATACAATTTGTAAGCCTTTTTGTCTGGTCTGTTTTTGTCAAGTTGATACTAGTAGATTGTTCGACAAGGGGTTAGGAGACGAAGTGAAGACAAATATATCTGAGTGTCATAATGGTTTTTAGCCACGTGTTAAACACTGCTTTTGACTTCGACGAGAGGAAAGAACAATTAAAAAGTGTAACAAAAATTCAGTCCGCTTTGCAAACCTAAAATGTCGTTATTATTAAGCAGAAGTGATAACTATTTTGTTAAGCCAAAACTCAAGTTCATTTGTTTTGTTCAAACATCAGTGTTTAAACACTACTTTAAGGATTACCCTGAGAGTAGTAATTACTTATAAATCGAGTATATATGATAAAACAGATTTTTTCTCAATTCGGTTCAGAATAGAATCCATTTCAAAGTCAAAAAACCTTGAAGGTCCTTTTTGTACGCACAGAACCTAAATTTTTGTACGACATAGTCCAAAATTAAGTGTAAATTTCACAAATTAGTGTAATTTAGTATTGACGTATAAAAATCCAGGTCCTGTGCATACAAGAAGGACCTTCAAAGTTTTGTCAATATTTCTGGTAGGTCCCGACCGAATCCTGCCATGTATTTAGTATGAAATCCAGCCACGAAATCAGTCAATATTTATTGGTATTATTAATTTCGCCGCAGCGGCATTGCATTGTTTGACCGGCTCAATATTGGTCCTTCGAACCGGATATGAAACATTGCGATGTATGAATAGTCAGCTATAATCGATTCACGCCATTTGTACATGTGCATATTAGAAATTGAGGATCTTTCGCAAAAAAAATGGTTTTCAAATATCGCAAAAGAAAGGTTAATTTAAAAATCTAGTTTCACTTGCCTTACATTTATACATTTATATATTTTCTCATACCAACTTTTAATATTAAAGCTGTTAATTTTTTATACTTTATAGTAAAATTGTCATTAGAAATTCAGATTGAAGACGTTCTGAAAAAAGTGCAAGGCAAAAGTACTCTAAACCAATGAACATGCAAGCAGAGATTTCAGTGTTGGTGAAGCGATAGATATATGCTAGGACCATAACAAGTGGAAGGACGTATTCGTCTTTGGCTACTCCGTTGGGATAAAAGCCATGTTTAAATGTACTATGTACATATATACTAACCATAGAGGTAAATGATCTAAAAGACATTATCGGTTCTTGGGCTGCGCTGCAAAAATTTGAATTCCAATATTGTACCTTTTTTGTTCACGAGCGTTCGTTGATTGCAGGGAAGCGGGCAAAGCGCCGTCGCGGGCCGGCGCGTGCCGCGTGTGCCTCAAAGCCTTGAAGCCCGGCGAGGTGTTCCACACGTGCAACGGCTGCCAACACCGCGTGTGCGAGGACTGCTCCTCTTACTCCAAGCCGGCCGAGAACGAGGAAGCGGTGAGGACGTAGCTGCCACTTTCTCTAGACAGTCTCGTCATTATTAATGTTACTTGCCTTGAAGCCTGGCGAGGTGTTCCACACGTGCAAGTGCTGCCAGCACCGCGTGTGCAAGGACTGCTCCTCGTACTCCACGCCGGTCGACAACGAGGAGGCAGTGTGGACGTAACTCCTGCTGCATAATATTGGCTGTTCCATCGCTTTAGCCTTAAAGTCCGGCTAAGTGTTCCACACGTACAACGGCTGCCAGTAACACGTATGAAAAGCTGCCAATCATACATTAAGCCCCCGAAAAGAAAGAGGATGGAGGAGAGAGCGATGGGGACTCGCCGCTTTCACTATTTAAGTTAAGGTAAATAAATTGAGTTAGTTCAAAACTTTTATCATGTATGTATGTGCAGGAATTCTCTTCGAGTTTTTTATATGTATTTCACTAACCCATTAATGGTACAGAAGGGTTCAGAGTACCAGTGTGTTTAATTATAATTATTCTCTCTTCTGCAAGGCACTATCTTAAATAAACTTCAGTCAACTCAAAGCGCTCTAATTAACCGACCCTGACTGAGTTAGCCGGTTAGTTTCGACTAGGCAATCGTCTGAATATCTGGACTTCCGTCTGTAAAACGCCTTGGAAGTTACACAAATCCATTGACATTATATGTGAATGTTATAACAATCAGTAACATATTACTCAGGGCAAATACCATGAAAACCAGCAACAAACGATATTACAGTGATGTTACTTAAAGGAAAGTATCAGAATCTAACTAATATTGTATGAGTGCAACTTCAAAACAATGATTGTGTACAGAATTCATGGCGGTGCTCCGTATGCCGGCGCAAAGCGGCTCCTCGCCTGCCGCCAGCCGCGCAAGACAGTACAGACTCGCTGCTAGATGTTCCCATGCTGGACTCTCTGCAGCGGCGCCACTCGGAGGCGAGACTGGGAGGAGGAACCAGCACCGCCGGCCTGGCGCCCCCGCGCTCACCAGAACTGCGTCGCCATTCCGACGTCTCGCCCGCGTCGCTCAAGGAACTTGAAAAGGTAATGTTTGGAACCGGTTTGGACGGTTAAGGCTAGAGTAAACGATCTGGATGTGTAAACTTTCCTGGTTTTTGAATTATACAATTCACTTCTCATTTACCGTAAAGCAAACCCGTGGATTTCAAAATAAGCATGTAATAGATCATTTTAAGGCATTTAATTCAAGTATTGTAAAAATAAACCTACACGAGCGCAATACCTGCTTCATTAATACACAACTTATGTTATGAACTAGCTTATAAACCCCCGGATATATTAGATCGGTAGGTCTCAAGTATATTACACCCGCCGAGGACATTTATATTTCCCATAAAACGTAACATGCGGTAACATGCGTAACATGCGGTAAACTTAATAAACTCAACATATTGTACAAATTGCCTGAATGCGTCATAATTTCCCCTGTTTGGCTGTAACATGTGTGCCATAAGTGACTTTACCCAGAGGTATGCGTGTACCCGCCTTGTTTAAACACCGCGCTTCCATTGTTTTATGATTACGAATTCTGGACTTTGCCAAGTCTATAAATTATAAAATTCCACCACCACCAGCTAAAGTAACATCATTCAAAGAGACACGAAATCGTTCAATTTTAGTCACAATAATGAATTAGTATTCTGAATTCGATCAGAATAATCAGTCATCTAAACCATTTGTTGTCGCTGCGATAATGTCTAAAAGGACGATAAAATGTTTAGGAATATTCGTGGAGACAGTTTCTCCGCGAATATTCCTAAATATTTTATCGTCCTTTTAGATTGGTTCAAAGAGCTCACGATAGCGTCAATCAAAGACATAATGATATCTTGTTGACATAGTACATAAATACGTTGATAATAGTTACTTGTGGGTGAACTTTTGGTTCTCTCGCACTTGACCTACATATAGCCGTGACAAAATATATGTCGTCTATCTACGAACAAAAGGGGGAAGATAAAATGTCATGCCGAGATTTTTCCAGTGCCCTCGAGGTGACATTATTTCATCTCCGCAATCATTTACCTTCGTTTGTGTCTATTATTGTTACCTCCGTCAATCTTCTGTCATAAATAATCGAAACTTTGGAAGGGTAAATAAGTTTAGCTCCTCATTTTATTCCAATTTTCCTACATAACTACATTCTCCTGTAGCGATAACCCGCTTACTGAAAAAGATAAAAGTGGTTTATAGATATGAAATATCATGAATTACGTTAACATAAATTGTGGATTTTCCTCCGAAATTAATTCCTAAACTCGATAAAAAACACATTGGATTAAAAGAAATTCTGCTTTAATCGTGGCATAGAATACGGAATGCCTTACTTACAAAAAAACCTTGCTTTTGCATTTCTAATGCGTTTAAATCTTAATGCATTTAATGAGACCTCTTAGGAAATAATTATTTTCTGTTTCCACGAACTTACAGACTTAGGTGCTCTATTTTTTGATATCTTTTTATAGCAAATAAAGATGGCTATAAATATAAAACAAAATTCTATTATTACTAACTTTGCCTTCGGTTGCTTCACATCAGCCATATCAATTTTAAAACAAGTAGTTAGGTAGGTACAGTCAGCGTCACTACTGGCTAATGTAAAATTGCATATTAAAATTTACAGCTACTTTAGATGCTGATGGTACAGAAAACTTCATCCAAAAGAAAAATGTATGTTTGAGAATTCATCAAACTAATAGTTAATTACTTAGATCCAAATTTATGTCAAGACCTATAAGGCCCCTACAACGTATAAGTTCAGTAGAATATTTTATCACCTATTATTATCGTGTATGAGTAACCACGCTGCCGTTGCGGCAGTTAAAGGGCGGCGGCACGGCGACGCCAGCCAACGAGTCGCGGCGGCCGAGCACGGTGACGCCGGCGCGGCGGCGCTCCGTGCGCATGCCCGCGGCGCGCCAGCGCAGCGTCGACGACGACAAACAGGACTCGCCCGCACACTCGCCTGCGCTAGTCGCGCCGCCGCCGATGTCAAGGAGGTAACAACTCTAATCTTTACCACTGTTTAGTACAAAGAGTTCACTATTAAATCAGCTAATTATGTTTCCCAGTCTGGTGCAACCCAACCCAACTATTTAATTTCACTATGTTTTACGTTGAAACCATGAACTTTTCAGAACTTAAAACAAACCAAACCTATAGCTCTGATAAAAATTACGCGGAAAAGTTCGTAGACTCAGAAAAAAAATGACTAGGTAGGCATACGAAATTGCCAATCAGTGTTGTCAGACATAGAAGTGTTGGTGGCACGAATAAATTTTTGCTAGGGAGAGCCACACGATATTATTTTATCGATAAGTTGTACGTTCTCATGTCAATAGTTATGTTATGACTATGCATGAGATAACGTATATTATGAATAATGTAGTTATATATCGTATATAATTACCGTATATTATTCGATTGAATATTAAAAAAATATATAAGGTTGTTAAAGTTGATTTTTATTTGAATTTTAATATTCCTAAAAAGTCTATAGATATATACATATACTTAGCAAATACACAACAAACACCCAAGCACAATTCTAAACTCACAGGTTATATCAACACAATCTAATGAATGCAATGACACATACCCTGTACGACGCTCTTTTGTTTATAGTTGCTAGCCCGTCCGTCTGTTTATAGACACCCAACAACATCCCCAAATATTATCATATTATTAACCCAATTGAAATACTTCGTCATACGTATTTGCAACGGCGGCGCGCTCGCCTCGCGTCGCGGGTAGACATAATCGTGTTAATGGCGTGGAAAGGTACGAATGCAATTTCCCTTTTCAGCAGCGACACTCCGTCAATAATATCCAATAGGTACCGCCTGCTTCAAATTTATGTTACTTATATCAAGATATGTAATTTGTTACGTTTTCTACTTACTTTATGTGTAATATGTTTGACGCTTAGTTGATTTGAGATTAGATTCCAATTTTATTAAATATCGATGGCGTTATTGTGTTACATAACATCTGAAATGATTCTGTGACTAAACTCTTAATTGGTTTTATTTGTCAGAAACTCTTATAAGTCAAGCTGCAAAAATAGTAGGTATACATACAATGAGAGTCAGTTTATCCAAAAACGTTTAAGAAAGTATAAGTAGATAGATAGATAGATAAAAACTTTATTTCATCAGTAGTGGGTAATATTACTTATAATATGTATTTCCTTTACATTTCCATAACGTAACCCACACACACACATCATAATAGTCGTAGTCGGATTACTCAGACCTGTTAACATTGTTAGACCCTCGTCATACGAGTAACAAAAAAAAGCTCCTCAAATAACAAAAAAAGGCCAAACATCGTCGTGTACAATGGACTATAATGAATAGTGACTGTCTCCCGCTCAAGCCATTAAACCAATGTTTACAGTACAATTACCAGTTTTACCAAGTTATATTATCTTATAATTGGATCACACGAAATTCATGAACGTATGAGCGTATGAGTAAAGGCAAAACTGCGTTCATTAATCATATTATGAGTTTCATGGAACACTGAACCTGTTAGGCCTTTCTCATACGAATATGTGGCAACCATACGACTGTCATGCAAATCACGTGTCCGTTTCCGCGAGAGGTGTTTTCTAAATTATACCAGCGATTACCATCAAATTGAACTGTTCTGTCGTTTGGAGCTGTGGGAATTATTTATTTATTTATTTAATTTTTATTGCACAAAATACACAAGTAAAAGTACAAATGGCGGACTTAATGCCATAAGGCATTATCTACCAGTCAACCATAGGACCAAACAGAAACATTTGTATGGTGCAGGGTCTTTTTAAATGTAATCTGTTACATGAAGCAATTAAATAACACATAAGTAATATACCTCATATACAAATACATACAAATGTGTGCTGTGATGTGTATTGCGCTGTCGGCGAGACAGCGCTTCGATCAACCGTGATTGAAACGTCAAGCAATATCTGCTGTCAAAACATTGCTTGGGAGTGGTCTGTGCTTGGTCCGTTGTCGGGTAGTTGCAAAACGTCACAAATTCTTATACTAGCAAAGTAAAGGGAAAGTATGCACCTGCTGCGCCACCTGCACAGCCGGCCCGGCTGTGAGCTGACTATAAAAAGACTGGATCGCAGTCAATCGGGACATTCTGTTGCCGAACGCCATAGCGAACGGACTTAAGCACAGAACTCTCCGCGTTTCGTAATCCAGTGAATTATTAAAAACATTTTAAGAAGTGTAATAATTATACCTAGTGATTAAAAGTAATTCAGTGATAGATCTGTTTTTGAACTATTCGAATCCACCAACCCCCATAAATGGCCGGTGGTGATGAGCCTTGTGACGGCCCGGCTCCGTCCCCTATCATCTCTCCGCCATCAGAAGTGGGATACGCTCGTCATGCACCACCAGGAAATAACGACGATATGTGGCGCGCACTGTTGGAGCAGCAGAATCGGAACTTTATGGCAATAATCGAGGCTATGAAGGTGCCGCAATATTCTGATCACTTTAAACTGCCTGAATTTGATCCTACTAAGCACAGCGACCCGCGCGCTTGGCTAACTACTGCTGACCTATGTATGGCCGAAAAACCGTTGCAAGGCGCTGCGCTTATTATTGCCTTGAGTACAGCTATGAAAGGGCAAGCATCTACGTGGTTTTCACAAGTTACTTTCGCTGGAATTACCTGGAGCGAGTTTAAGTCGCTTTTTACCGCAAGATACGATTGTCGCGATACTGCTGCAGCGTACCTGATTGATCTCAACAACAACAGACCAAAAGAAGGCGAATCACTAGCATCGTACGCAGCTACAATGTACACGTCTTTAATGTCACGATGGAAGGACGCCTCCACTGAACAGATAGCTGTGTCCTACATATTGGCACACCTTGCACAATTTGAACCACGTGTTCAACGCTTATCTTTCACGACCGAAGTACCTTCGCGAGAAAAACTGCAACAAGAACTATCAGCAGTATCATTTTTAAAAAGGAAATCTAACGATCGTGAAGGACCTGACGCAAAAAGATTCAGAACTTCTTTCCCTTCTACCCCAACTACAACAAAATGTTACACATGTGGCAAGATCGGACATAGAGCATCACAATGCAGAACGAAGATTTCTACACGCACCGGGAAAGATACGCCATCTCAACCAATTCCAGTGAAGCCGGGTGTCATCTGTTTCAACTGTCGCGGTGCGGGACACTTCGCGAAGAACTGCCCGACGGCGAGCGGCAAGCCGACAAGTGGTGGAGCGACTCCTTCATCCACGGAGAAGAGGATTGACGCTTGCGATGTCTCCACACCACATGGAATATTAAGACATTCGGGTGAGGAATTTTTATTTTATTATGATTCGGGTGCGGAGTGCTCGCTTATGAAAGAGTCGGTGGCTAATAATTTTCATGGCAAAAGGCTGAATCATTCAGTAACTATGACGGGCATTGGTCTAGCTAAAGTTGTTAGTACTACACAAATTCTCTCAACGGTCGTAATCGATAACATGTACTTAGAAATACTTTTTCATGTCCTACCTGATAAACACCTACGCTACGATATTATGGTAGGGCGCGAGATTCTCCAACAGGGTTTATCTGTCCATATGACGATGGATCAGCTCCGTTTTGAGAACATTAAAACTGTCAATGTATGTGAAGCCGAAACCCTTTGTAATATTGACTTCAACCAAATCGACACGGACGTTTCTTCCGATGTTAGGCCTAAATTAGAAGCTGTTTTGAACAAATTTAAACAACATTTCACTTCTGGTATCCCCAACCACCGCGCCCAAACCGAACCGATGAGGATCAAGCTTAAAGATTGTAATAAGACTGTTTGTCGTCGTCCGTATAGACTTTCAACCGAAGAGCGACGTATTGTGCGTGAACGAATTGAAGAGCTAACTCACGCAGGGGTAATCCGTCCGAGTTCATCTCCGTTCGCGAGCCCTATTCTTTTAGTAAAAAAAAAGGATGGTAGCGATAGGCTTTGTGTTGATTATAGGGAGTTAAATGATAATACAGTTCCTGACCGCTTTCCTTCACCTTTGATTTCGGATCAAATAGCTCGCTTACATGCTGGTCGCTACTTCACCACTCTTGATATGGCTTCTGGCTTCCATCAAATCCCTATACACCCAGAATCTATCGAATGCACTGCCTTCGTTACCCCTGAAGCTCAATATGAGTATGTCGCCATGCCTTTCGGTTTGCGTAATGCGCCGAGTGTATTTCAACGCGCAGTTAGTCAGGCTCTGGGAGGACTCGTCAACTCTTACGTGGTCGTTTACATGGACGACGTACTCATAGTGGCATCTACCCCCGAAGAAGCCCTCGAACGACTTTCAACCGTCCTTTCGATACTCACGGAAAAGGGTTTCTCATTAAACATAAAAAAATGTGCCTTCCTAAAGCAAGAAGTAGAATACCTAGGCTATGTAGTCAGTAACGGCGAGATCAAACCCAACCCTAAGAAGGTTCTTGCTTTAATTAGTCTCCCACCTCCAGAAACGGTTACTCAACTACGTCAGTTCATAGGCCTTGCGTCTTATTTCCGGCAGTTTGTCGCCAAGTTTTCCCAGACTATGGCACCGCTATATGCTCTGATCTCTTCCAATAATAAATTCGATTGGACCGCTGCCCATGAAGCCATTAGACAAAAGATTATGACAATACTGACAAATGAACCTGTCTTGATGATATTCGACCCTGAACTTCCTATAGAGCTACATACAGATGCGAGTGCGTTAGGGTATGGGGCTATACTTTTCCAAAAGAAAGACGGAAAGCTTCGAGTGGTAGCTTACTTCAGCAAGCGCACTACAGCCGCAGAGTCGAAGTATCATTCATATGAGCTGGAGACTCTTGCAGTTGTAAACGCCATTAAGCACTTTAGACACTTTTTACACGGTCGTAAATTCATAGTCGTAACAGACTGTAACTCGTTGCAATCTTCTCGAAAAAAGCTCGACCTCACTCCACGTGTCCATAGGTGGTGGGCGTTCTTGCAAACATTCGATTTTGATATTGTACACAGAAAAGGTGATCGTATGTGTCATGCCGACTTCTTCTCGCGCAACCCACTGCCGCTCCCGATTCCAAAACCCTTTGAACAAGTTACACCTAAGCGTGTCGACATAACTGAGTTGAGCAGTAATTGGTTAGTCGCAGAACAACAGCTTGACAGTGAACTCTCTAAACTCACCTCCGACTTTAATGAAAATAAACTGGCCGAAAACATCTCCAAAACATATGAGATTCGCTCTGGAATCTTGCACCGCAAAATTCAGCGACATGGTAGAACTCGGTGTTTGCCTATTTTACCGAGATCTCTCAGGTGGTCTGTTATCAATAACACGCATGAGTCCCTTATGCACTTGGGTTGGGAAAAGACTCTAGAAAAACTCTACGAACTGTATTGGTTCGAGAACATGGCCAAATACGTTCGTAAATTTGTCGATAATTGCGTCACTTGCAAAATTTCAAAAACCCACTCTGGTAAAGTTCAGGCAGAACTCCACCCAATCCCCAAAGTTGCTATTCCATGGCATACTATACACGTAGACGCCACCGGCAAGTTAAGTGGCAAAAATGATAAAAAAGAATACGTGTTTGTAATGATAGACGCCTTTACCAAATTCGTTCTGCTTCACTACACTCCCAATATCGATTCCAAGAACAGCATTCAAGCTGTAAAGTACGCGGTCACGCTGTTTGGTGCTCCCACACGTATTATCGCGGATCAGGGTAGATGTTTCGCGAGTCGAGAGTTTAAAGAGTTTTGTGAGTTATCCAATATACAGTTGCATCTGATTGCTACAGGTAGTAGTAGGGCTAATGGACAGGTTGAACGCGTCATGAGTACGTTGAAAAACATGCTCACGGCCGTCGAATTAGGCGAACGTTCTTGGCAGGATGCTCTCCCCGACGTTCAGTTGGCTCTCAACTGTACGCAGAATCGCGTTACCAAATCAAGTCCCCTAGAACTACTAATAGGTAAAGTTGCGCGACCACTAGGAATAGCACAAGTTGTCGATGACGAACAAGTTGATATCGCACAGGTCCGAAATATAGCTGTAGAAAACATACAATCAAACGCCCAATATGATAAGTCACGGTTTGATTGTAATAAAGCCAAATTGAATAATTTTTCTGTAGGAGACTTTGTTTTATTGCAAAATGAAGAACGCAACCAAACAAAGTTAGACCCGAAATATAAAGGGCCGTTTAAGGTAGTAGAGTTGTTAGAGGGGGACCGCTATTTGCTAAAGGCTTTAGACAGTAATAGAACGTACAAGTATGCACATGAACGGTTGCGAAGGATGCCTGAAGGTCAAGTAGTCATAGAAGATTTAGTTGATCATGGTAATGATACGGTATAGCGAGTTAGAGACACATCGCGTGATTAAATACGGTAACACTCGATTGAGGTGTTGCTTGAGCGCTCGATGGAGGCGCGGATCAAATATGACACTCGATGGAGGTGTTGTATGGCTGTGTGATCATAATGCTCGATAGAGGCGTTATGTGTGCTTGAGAGAGGCACTGTACGTAATCACGATATGTGTTTGGTGTGTTGATCATAATATGAGATTGAGTGACCTTCAGGAATTCTGTTTGATTTAAGTTAAGAGTCACAGTAGTGTACATAATTTATATGGCATGCTAAGCAGTGTACTGTAAATATTATGGATCTATATTGCAATAAACTTGATTACACGTGTATCAGCATTTTTTATGGTCAGAGATGACCGAGCGTTGGCACATATTACTGGTGTGATAATTTGTTTTCAGACGCACACGAGGACGTGTGATGCGGCAGGATGGCCGTGTCGGCGAGACAGCGCTTCGATCAACCGTGATTGAAACGTCAAGCAATATCTGCTGTCAAAACATTGCTTGGGAGTGGTCTGTGCTTGGTCCGTTGTCGGGTAGTTGCAAAACGTCACAAATTCTTATACTAGCAAAGTAAAGGGAAAGTATGCACCTGCTGCGCCACCTGCACAGCCGGCCCGGCTGTGAGCTGACTATAAAAAGACTGGATCGCAGTCAATCGGGACATTCTGTTGCCGAACGCCATAGCGAACGGACTTAAGCACAGAACTCTCCGCGTTTCGTAATCCAGTGAATTATTAAAAACATTTTAAGAAGTGTAATAATTATACCTAGTGATTAAAAGTAATTCAGTGATAGATCTGTTTTTGAACTATTCGAATCCACCAACCCCCATAAATGGCCGGTGGTGATGAGCCTGTTGACGGCCCGGCTCCGTCTCCTATCATCTCTCCGCCATATATATATATATAACATAAACGTACATAAATATGACATACAATATATACTTACTTTTATAATAAATGTACCTTGTGTGAATCATTATGCTGACAGTTCGTCACATAGCTTATCAGAGAAATGCTTGCGCAACATGTGCTTGAAGGTTAGCTTGCTTTGCGCTTGCCTGATGGGAAGCGGTAGATCATTTCAAAGCCGAACTGCTTCAGCTGTGAAAGAGTGCGTCATGATCATCAATCTAGTGCGGTGAAGGGGGACATTGAGTTTGAGATTCCGTGAGGTGCGAAGATTACCGCCTGGACGGGCAATCACAAAAGAAAATTTGGATCTGAGGTAGTCGGGCGCAACTGGATCGAATAAGATAGAATATAGTGTGGACAAGACTCGTAATGACCTACGTTCACGAATTGGAAGCCAGTTCAGTTGACGGCGAAAAGCAGAAATATGGTCATATTTACGAAGTCCGAAAATAAATCTGATGCAGTTGTTAAGAAGACGATCCAGTCTGCTCAATGAAGTCTGAGTAAGATTAGTGGTACACATATCAGCATAGTCGACTATAGGTAAGACGAGGGCCTATATAAGGAGAGTCTTAGTACTGATGGGGAGAAAGTGCTTAAACCGGTAAAGCGACCTCAGCGTGTTGGTGACTCTGCGACAAACGTCCGAGACCTGAGGCTCCCACGAGACCACTATCCAAGATCAGACCCAGGTTTTTTACTTGCGATACCAATGGTATTTGTACGTCTTCGAACTGGACTGGCGCTAGGCACGCCAGGTCTGCTGTAGAGAGTAATCGGGGACTCCCGAGCACGATGACCTGACATTTAGACGTGTTCACGGCGATCCCAAAATTGCGTGACCACGCTGAAATGTGGTTCAAGTCTTTATTGATATCCGCGACTGCACGATCCAAATCACTAGTTTTAGCTTGAGTGTACAGTTGCAGATCATCAGCATACAAATGGTAAGAGCAGACAATGTGAGACGCGATTAAATTTATAAAAATTGAGAAAAGGAGTATTGATAGAATGCCGCCTTGTGGAACACCATAAGTGAGTTCACACCAGTCCGAAAAAGTAGATTGATCAGCGCGTACCATCTGACGGCGTTCTTGAAGGTAGGAGGCAAACCGATCAGCCACTGGTGACGAGATATTTAATTTATCAAGTGTAGCTATTAGTAAAAGGTCATGATTAACCGCATTAAATGCGTTTGAAACGTCGATCAAGACCAACACTGTCACTCGAGTTGATTCCATACCTCAGGCGGCAATTATATGCATTTAGGAGTTATTACTAATACAATACAATTTAAAATGAACTAAGCACCATGTTATATAATAATGTAAAATGTAATGTTTTTATATATTTAATATTTTTGTTTACAAATAAGAATGCTTGTCATATTTCTGTATACGACCATGTAGTGTAACAGGCCAGGCCCCGCGTATAGCGTGAGGCACAACACGTGAGTTTAAAACATTATTTATTATGTTATTACAATCATTTGTTACCAAATACGAAAATGGTATTAACATTTTGATATCGCATTTTGAGAGGCGAACATTTTAAGTTTAATTACATTACGTAGAGAATAGGGTAATAGACCGAGCGAGCGAAACGACTCCATTTCAGCTTGAGCAGCATGCTTTCGTATGTTTGTATGTCCAAATGTACCTACGGGATACCCATCTGTCCAGATTTCTCGCTTTTTGTGCCTACAAATCTAGTGAATAAAAAAGCTAAAGTTAAATGTAAAGGAAATTATGATGAGCTGTTTAAAGTCTGTAAAATACTACCTATACATCTAAGAGTGCAGTACTTAATAGCCCTAGAAAATTATTATAAATGAGAACTTAAAGTGCTTAAGCAGAATAAATATAATACAAGGAACGTAAGACTAAGAAAATTTGTTCAACATTTTGCTAACAATTATTATGGTAGAAGAATTAATAAGTATTTGGCTCCAAAGATATATAATGAAATTGATTGGTTAAGGGATGAAAAGGAGTGTAGCAGAAATGTTGTCAAAAATAGATTAAAAAGGATATTTTTGGAAAAACTGCCCTAGGGCAGATTTTCCAAATGTAGGTATTCTTATGCTTCCGTGGCTGTAGTTTAAGGTTAATCTGTTAATATAATTATAAGGTAAATATAGTGTTAGGTGCATATAACTAAAAATAATGTAGATGAGCGCGATCTCGCCAACAAACTGTCTTAGCAGTTTGGCGAGTTAATTGCAGTTGCATGCAGTTATGTACACCTTTTTTTTTTGGAAAATAAATAAATTAATTAAATCTCATTTCTTGACCGATTTTCGTGAATTTTATTGTAAATGCGAATTCGTGAGCTGGTTCGATAATTACCTCTTTCGCGTATGTTGCGTAAGCATCTTTCTGTTAATACCTCAATTTTTTGTAAATGGAGGCGATATGGCGGTTGAAAACGTAATAAATCTAATATTTCAGCCATTAGGAAAGAGATTCGCGAAACCTGCATATTTCAGAACGGGCTAGTATATTTCAAAACGTTCACTGCGTTTATTTATTTATTTATTTTATAATAATTACATATCTGCAACTTACAGCTAATTGCCAAGGCGTTAAACAATCTTAACTTAAAGTTAATAGTTACAAATTAAAAACAAAAAAAAAAAGAAAGAAAACAGTAACTAAACTTTAGTGCACAGCAAAACAATTTATAAAAGAAAAAATACGAATACAATACAAACATTGAATTTACCGCCGTTCGAGATATTTCCTGCACTCCATCAGTAGATTCGAAAAGCTCGCAGCAATATATCGCAGTGCGGGGCCACGTCGAGTACAGAGTTGATGATGGAGAGCGCGCTCGAGATCGGCGCATGCTTCAGTAGCGCAGTGCGTGCGCTCGGCACCGCCAGCAGGGGAGTGCGCCGCAATCGTGATCGCGCGCTAGGCGCGTATAGCCGAACTACCTTCTCAACCAACCCCGTGCAATCAACCTTACCATTAATGATGCCCAACGCAAATTTGGCAACTGCCAGGTATCGCCTCACTTCTAAAGATTCATATCCTAGTACCCCCAAAAGAAACAATGTTGGATAGAGATACGGGTAAAAGGTATATTCCTTTTTATAAAGACACCTTAGGAACTTCTTTTGGACCTTTTCGATAGAAAATAATAATTTAATGATAATTAAGGTATATTTAGCTTCGTGGGGATTCCAGACCGATGCATTTGCTTCGAGCACGCTCCTCACTAAGACCGCGTAGAGAATTCGAAAAGCATTCATCGTGAGGTTTAGAGTAAGGGTTAACGCAGATATGTTGTGTCTGTACTCTGTAGAGCATCAGCGGTAGATGTGGTGGGCACCGCGGGCGGCGCGGGCTCGCGACGCGGTTCCTACCGTGCTGAAGATACCTCCGAATCGACGCCGTCGATCGCAGGCCTAGCCGTCGACGAGGACCGGCCCATCAGGCGCCGAGGCAGTCAGCTGTGAGTCACGCCCTAACTTCATATCTATAGGGCATCATCTCGCGACGCGGTTCGTATCGTGCTGGAGACACCACCGAGTAGACGCCGTCGATCGCAGGCCTAGCCGTCGACGAGGACTGGCCCATCAGGCGCCGAGGCAGTCAGCTGTGAGTCACGCCCTAACTTCATATCTATAGGGCATCATCTCGCGACGCGGTTCGTATCGTGCTGGAGACACCACCGAGTAGACGCCGTCGATCGCAGGACTAGCCGTCGACGAGGACCGGCCCATCAGGCGCCGAGGCAATCAGCTGTGAGTCACGCCCTAACTTCATATCTATAGGACATCATCTCGCGACGCGGTTCGTATCGTGCTGGAGACACCACCGAGTCGACGCCGTCGATCGCAGGTCTGATGACCCATCATGCACATCATTCAATTTCATACGCAACATCTGCCTAGTAAAATAACGAAAAAAACTCTTCTTAAGAGGCCTTATTCCTTTTAAAATGCTGTTAGTTTTAGACATTTTTCTCTATGATCAAACATGTTCTTAACATATTATTGATGTCACAACCTAGAACAGGGCTATCGGGATTTATTGGTATATATTTGAAACCTACAGTTTGAATTATTCATTATTAATTTATGTTTCAAAAACTACTCGAAATTTACAAAATTCACGCGGAAAATTTGATTTTTCAACTTTTTTTCGACTGCACGCAATAAAAGCATGAAATAGCTATGTTACTACCTAGAACTCAGGGGAATGTATTATTCATTTCAAAAAGGCGGTTGAAATTATCAATATATTTGACATAAATGAAAAAAAAAAAAAAAAAATAAGGCCAAAACGGATTAAGATGATATTCAGATCTTGGCCACTTATTTGGCAAGAAAAGCAGTGAATCATTCCCTCGTGATTAAGGATAGTAACCTAACATAATTGTCCTCCATGCTTTTTCTTTCATGCATTTTGCTTTCCACAGATCCGAGAACAATTTGTCCGGTATTCTTTAATTTCTTAGATCACTTAACTAATTTACTACCTTACTGTCGACCATAAACAATCACAATTTACTCTTCTAAAAATTCAGGCCAGACATAGCAGCACTCCAGCAACGGACGGGTGCGCTCAGCGCCATGGCGGCCCTCTCCCGTACTTCAGATTCTTCGGACTCCTCAGGCCCCTCGGCAGCGGCCGTGGCGGCCGCCGCAGCCGCCGCGAGGCAGATGTCCGTCGACGCCGAGGCCATCAAGATCGTCATACATGACGTCGACGACAGCTCGCCAAGGCGGGTTTCGCTGCGTCGCGACCCTAATGATAAGGGGCATAGATGTAAGTACTACGAGTATACATATACTATCAATTCGTCACAGCGGCGCAAACAAAGATTACAATTTCATGATTGTTTGAGAAAGTAACAGGGAGGAAACCACTTGCACTTGTCGTGGATGTTATAACATTACCTAATTTTGTTACAAGCTTCATTTCAATATTTTTAAGCTACCTAGCTCATATACCTATAGGTATATTAGGTAAGTCAAGTTTTACTTTCTTCCATTAGGTACATCAGAATGACTATGCATTTGATCAAGGATGGCCCCTTTGATTATTGGGTCATTGTCAGTTCAAAAAACAAAATTTGCCCCTTCGGTGGTCAAAAGTTAAGAGCTTGTATGAATCTAGGTTATGTTGCTATTACGAGTACATCGGATTATAGGAGAGGGAACGTTCTTAATTCTCACAGGTATTTAATCAGAAAATTAGGCCCTGGAATCCTTAATTTCGCAAATGTCCACCGGAAAGACGCGCACCTAAATCTGAAAATGACCCTATTACGTTATCGCGTGATAGATGAATTATAAAGTAACCGTCACTGTCGCAATCTCTTGAGTACTTTAATCTTTGGTCGCATCACAATCAACGTGTGTCAAAAGGTGACCAAGCTTTGTCTATTCTGTATATTTAGAATTTTTTTTCTTAATTTGGAAAATAATAAAATACCTATTCACTATCTTCTGAACGATGGTTGATATGATTCCTTATCCAAAACGTAGGTTTACTTATAAAATTTATCAAATGGCATGGTATATGGTACCTAAGTAATTCGGTTTCTTCTGACTCCAACTTATTCGTCGAGCAATGTGCGGTAAATAACATACATATATTTTTTTTCGATCAAATGTTACTTTATGTGCCCCGGTGACATTTCGCGTAGAATTAAACCAAGAGCATTTAACACCTAACCAAAGAAACTGACAAAAAATGGATATTAATATGTAGTATTTTATTTTATGCAACCGTTGTATAAGAGGGGGCAAAAAACGCGAGTGGCATGGGGTACAATGTGAGCGTAGCGAACATCGTAAGAAAGATGCCACGAGCGTTTTTTGACCTACTTATACAACGTTGCATACAATACTTTTTCTACGACTCGATACTTCATAAATAAAATGCAAATAAACATCAAAGAAAATAATTACATGTTCCCGCTCGAAAACAACAAAATTAAAAAAAATTGTCTGATAAACTTTTTTTTTTATCGACGTCCATCTGTCAAAAAAATATGAACTTATACATAAAGGTATACGTTCACTCGTTCACTATACTAAACATCTGTCAAAAAAAAATAACTTATACATATACGTCCACTATACTAAACATCCATGCACTGAAGAGAAACTTTTTTTTTAAGTTAGTACAGTTTTTTTTTTTTATTGCAAATTGTGTGAATGCAGCTGTTTATCTTGTAATATGTGGTACTATTTAAGTGATGCTTTTTTGGCGACATTATAACATCGTTTAGCAGTGTTTTTTTGGGCAGTAGAGTATTACTTACTTTTTATTTTACTTTTTACAGACTTTCATAATTTATGTCTTTATATTAGTTAGTAAATATATAAATGACAGAAAAAAGTACTGGAGCAGAAAAACATATTTAAGTATAACATTTTGTTACAATTCTATTACAAGTTGCCAGTATTCTATGTGGATTGAGCGTGGTCGAACTCGATCGAAGTTGTTACTTTATGTAATATATCGTTATATCGAATAGAAAATACCTAGAAGTTAATTGTTAGGAATTATAACAAAAATGTATAGAATAATAAATAAAAATGATTTGTGTAGCGCGCGGTTTCGGCATGCGCGTGGTGGGCGGCAAGCCGGACGCCAGCGGGCGCCGCGAGGCCGTCATCGTGTGGACCGTGCCCGGCGGCCCCGCCGACGTGGCCGGCCTGCAACAAGGCGACAAGGTATACGTCAATATTTCAGTTATAGAATGTTGTGGGCGGCAAGCCGGACGCCAGCGGGCGCCGCGAGGCCGTCATCGTGTGGACCGTGCCCGGCAGCCCCGCCGACGTGGCCGGCCTGCAACAAGGCGACAAGGTATACGTCAATATTTCAGTTATAGAATGTTGTGGGCGGCAAGCCGGACGCCAGCGGGCGCCGCGAGGCCGTCATCGTGTGGACCGTGCCCGGCGGCCCCGCCGACGTGGCCGGCCTGCAACAAGGCGACAAGGTATACGTCAATATTTCAGTTATAGAATGTTGTGGGCGGCAAGCCGGACGCCAGCGGGCGCCGCGAGGCCGTCATCGTGTGGACCGTGCCCGGCGGCCCCGCCGACGTGGCCGGCCTGCAACAAGGCGACAAGGTATGCGGCAATATTTCAGTGATAGAATGTTGTGGGCGGCAAGCCGGACGCCAGCGGGCGCCGCGAGGCCGTCATCGTGTGGACCGTGCCCGGCGGCCCCGCCGACGTGGCCGGCCTGCAACAAGGCGACAAGGTATACGTCAATATTTCAGTTATAGAATGTTGTGGGCGGCAAGCCGGACGCCAGCGGGCGCCGCGAGGCCGTCATCGTGTGGACCGTGCCCGGCGGCCCCGCCGACGTGGCCGGCCTGCAACAAGGCGACAAGGTATGCGTCAATATTTCAGTTATAGAATGTTGTGGGCGGCAAGCCGGACGCCAGCGGGCGCCGCGAGGCCGTCATCGTGTGGACCGTGCCCGGCGGCCCCGCCGACGTGGCCGGCCTGCAACAAGGCGACAAGGTATACGTCAATATTTCAGTTATAGAATGTTGTGGGCGGCAAGCCGGACGCCAGCGGGCGCCGCGAGGCCGTCATCGTGTGGACCGTGCCCGGCGGCCCCGCCGACGTGGCCGGCCTGCAACAAGGCGACAAGGTATACGTCAATATTTCAGTTATAGAATGTTGTGGGCGGCAAGCCGGACGCCAGCGGGCGCCGCGAGGCCGTCATCGTGTGGACCGTGCCCGGCGGCCCCGCCGACGTGGCCGGCCTGCAACAAGGCGACAAGGTATACGTCAATATTTCAGTTATAGAATGTTGTGGGCGGCAAGCCGGACGCCAGCGGGCGCCGCGAGGCCGTCATCGTGTGGACCGTGCCCGGCGGCCCCGCCGACGTGGCCGGCCTGCAACAAGGCGACAAGGTATACGTCAATATTTCAGTTATAGAATGTTGTGGGCGGCAAGCCGGACGCCAGCGGGCGCCGCGAGGCCGTCATCGTGTGGACCGTGCCCGGCGGCCCCGCCGACGTGGCCGGCCTGCAACAAGGCGACAAGGTATACGTCAATATTTCAGTTATAGAATGTTGTGGGCGGCAAGCCGGACGCCAGCGGGCGCCGCGAGGCCGTCATCGTGTGGACCGTGCCCGGCGGCCCCGCCGACGTGGCCGGCCTGCAACGAGGCGACAAGGTATACGTCAATATTTCAGTTATAGAATGTTGTGGGCGGCAAGCCGGACGCCAGCGGGCGCCGCGAGGCCGTCATCGTGTGGACCGTGCCCGGCGGCCCCGCCGACGTGGCCGGCCTGCAACAAGGCGACAAGGTATGCGTCAATATTTCAGTTATAGAATGTTGTGGGCGGCACGCCGGACGCCAGCGGGCGCCGCGAGGCCGTCATCGTGTGGACCGTGCCCGGCGGCCCCGCCGACGTGGCCGGCCTGCAACAAGGCGACAAGGTATACGTCAATATTTCAGTTATAGAATGTTGTGGGCGGCAAGCCGGACGCCAGCGGGCGCCGCGAGGCCGTCATCGTGTGGACCGTGCCCGGCGGCCCCGCCGACGTGGCCGGCTTGCAACAAGGCGACAAGGTATACGTCAATATTTCAGTTATAGAATGTTGTGGGCGGCAAGCCGGACGCCAGCGGGCGCCGCGAAGCCGTCATCGTGTGGACCGTGCCCGGCGGCCCCGCCGACGTGGCCGGCCTGCAACAAGGCGACAAGGTATGCGTCAATATTTCAGTTATAGAATGTTGTGGGCGGCACGCCGGACGCCAGCGGGCGCCGCGAGGCCGTCATCGTGTGGACCGTGCCCGGCGGCCCCGCCGACGTGGCCGGCCTGCAACAAGGCGACAAGGTATGCGTCAATATTTCAGTTATAGAATGTTGTGGGCGGCACGCCGGACGCCAGCGGGCGCCGCGAGGCCGTCATCGTGTGGACCGTGCCCGGCGGCCCCGCCGACGTGGCCGGCCTGCAACAAGGCGACAAGGTATGCGTCAATATTTCAGTTATAGAATGTTGTGGGCGGCACGCCGGACGCCAGCGGGCGCCGCGAGGCCGTCATCGTGTGGACCGTGCCCGGCGGCCCCGCCGACGTGGCCGGCCTGCAACAAGGCGACAAGGTATGCGTCAATATTTCAGTTATAGAATGTTGTGGGCGGCACGCCGGACGCCAGCGGGCGCCGCGAGGCCGTCATCGTGTGGACCGTGCCCGGCGGCCCCGCCGACGTGGCCGGCCTGCAACAAGGCGACAAGGTATGCGTCAATATTTCAGTTATAGAATGTTGTGGGCGGCAAGCCGGACGCCAGCGGGCGCCGCGAGGCCGTCATCGTGTGGACCGTGCCCGGCGGCCCCGCCGACGTGGCCGGCCTGCAACAAGGCGACAAGGTATGCGTCAATATTTCAGTTATAGAATGTTGTGGGCGGCACGCCGGACGCCAGCGGGCGCCGCGAGGCCGTCATCGTGTGGACCGTGCCCGGCGGCCCCGCCGACGTGGCCGGCCTGCAACAAGGCGACAAGGTATACGTCAATATTTCAGTTATAGAATGTTGTGGGCGGCAAGCCGGACGCCAGCGGGCGCCGCGAGGCCGTCATCGTGTGGACCGTGCCCGGCGGCCCCGCCGACGTGGCCGGCCTGCAACAAGGCGACAAGGTATACGTCAATATTTCAGTTATAGAATGTTGTGGGCGGCAAGCCGGACGCCAGCGGGCGCCGCGAGGCCGTCATCGTGTGGACCGTGCCCGGCGGCCCCGCCGACGTGGCCGGCCTGCAACAAGGCGACAAGGTATACGTCAATATTTCAGTTATAGAATGTTGTGGGCGGCAAGCCGGACGCCAGCGGGCGCCGCGAGGCCGTCATCGTGTGGACCGTGCCCGGCGGCCCCGCCGACGTGGCCGGCCTGCAACAAGGCGACAAGGTATACGTCAATATTTCAGTTATAGAATGTTGTGGGCGGCAAGCCGGACGCCAGCGGGCGCCGCGAGGCCGTCATCGTGTGGACCGTGCCCGGCGGCCCCGCCGACGTGGCCGGCTTGCAACAAGGCGACAAGGTATACGTCAATATTTCAGTTATAGAATGTTGTGGGCGGCAAGCCGGACGCCAGCGGGCGCCGCGAGGCCGTCATCGTGTGGACCGTGCCCGGCGGCCCCGCCGACGTGGCCGGCCTGCAACAAGGCGACAAGGTATGCGTCAATATTTCAGTTATAGAATGTTGTGGGCGGCAAGCCGGACGCCAGCGGGCGGGGCGCCGCGAGGCCGTCATCGTGTGGACCGTGCCCGGCGGCCCCGCCGACGTGGCCGGCCTGCAACAAGGCGACAAGGTATGCGTCAATATTTCAGTTATAGAATGTTGTGGGCGGCAAGCCGGACGCCAGCGGGCGCCGCGAGGCCGTCATCGTGTGGACCGTGCCCGGCGGCCCCGCCGACGTGGCCGGCCTGCAACAAGGCGACAAGGTATGCGTCAATATTTCAGTTATAGAATGTTGTGGGCGGCAAGCCGGACGCCAGCGGGCGCCGCGAGGCCGTCATCGTGTGGACCGTGCCCGGCGGCCCCGCCGACGTGGCCGGCCTGCAACAAGGCGACAAGGTATGCGTCAATATTTCAGTTATAGAATGTTGTGGGCGGCAAGCCGGACGCCAGCGGGCGCCGCGAGGCCGTCATCGTGTGGACCGTGCCCGGCGGCCCCGCCGACGTGGCCGGCCTGCAACAAGGCGACAAGGTATACGTCAATATTTCAGTTATAGAATGTTGTGGGCGGCAAGCCGGACGCCAGCGGGCGCCGCGAGGCCGTCATCGTGTGGACCGTGCCCGGCGGCCCCGCCGACGTGGCCGGCCTGCAACAAGGCGACAAGGTATACGTCAATATTTCAGTTATAGAATGTTGTGGGCGGCAAGCCGGACGCCAGCGGGCGCCGCGAGGCCGTCATCGTGTGGACCGTGCCCGGCGGCCCCGCCGACGTGGCCGGCCTGCAACAAGGCGACAAGGTATACGTCAATATTTCAGTTATAGAATGTTGTGGGCGGCAAGCCGGACGCAAGCAAGCCGGTTTCCGATGTGGATGTCAAGCCGAATGTCTGCAACAGGACAACAGTGTGCTATCGTTATCATTATCACTATTCCAGGAGTTCCCAATTGCGCGTCGCAACGGCCCGACCGACATGTAGATACGCTGTAAGCTGCAATAGTTGAGTGCACATGTAATCTAGAGTCAAACGCATATATACTACTTAGACTGTTTGTACTATTGTTTTGGGAAAAGAAAAATAACAAAAAAAAATCTTCTTTGCGGACAAGTACGGGAGTACGTATATGAATATCTGTGCAGTATAAAACGATTGGAAATTATGGCAAAAGTACTTGCTTGTATCCCGGGGTATACATCACCAAGCCGGGATATTATGAACACTTGTGATATGTTTGATAAGGTGTGGATACTATCACCATTATTTTTACATATCTATGATACTCGGACATTTTACTTATACTTTCACAGCTGAAATAAGCCGTATAAGGGCTGTACAAGCTCTTTGCAGCCTGTGTGCTACGTGGGCTGAATGTTATTTTACTGTTAACGCTATATTCCATTTTCAGATCATATGAAGTAAGTCTCGTTCTATACTATTAATTCGTGGTGGATTAAACGTGTTTCTTTAATATTCTCCGGTCACTGTTTTTATTAATATATACCTATATATACCCATAGTTGCATAAAAGATGATTAACTAAAAAATACTAGGCGCTTCTATTATAAAGCTAAACGGCGTCGTCGAATATGTAAAATGATATTGATCTCCCCGGGCCATTTCGCTCGTTTTATAACGAGGGTAATTTCGCATGCATCGCGAGACTGGAACTTGACCTCACCTGCCTGAAATTTAATAACGTTAATAAAATAACCTTCCGTCCAACGAAAAGTCGATAAATGGCACATAGTTGCCTGTCTACCTTTTTTATGTACGAGAGGTTTATTTGAGTTCAATCTCACCCATTTGTGAGTGATCTCATTGTCAACCGATGTTATAGCATGATCATAATCACTCTTCATTAGGGTTGGAAGGGATCCAAGTTACGTTGTTCGGCTTTCTCTTTAGCTGTCCTAGTGAGGAATATTAGAACAAAGCACTTTGTGCGATCTAGAGCTAAATAAATAAATAAATATCAAACAACGTCACACAAATCAAACTAGTCCCAAATTAAGCTCAAGAAGGCTTAGGTACGAGTATGTTATGGGTACTAGGCGACGATATATTTATATACTTAAATACATATAACATCTATGACCAAGGCACAATACTCGTGTTCATCACACAAATATTTGCCCCTACCGGGATTCTAACCCAGGACCGCTGGCTCAGTAGGCTGCAGCTGCTTTACCACTGCGCCAACCGCGTCGTCATAAGTACCTACACATAGACAAAATTATCTAGCTTTCCGTTTTAAGGTGCGCCCACACCGCCGCTTAAAATACGGAGACGCTACGGAATCGCAGTGACGCATCGTATCCGTACCGTTTTTAACGCATGCCCTCCACACCGCTGTTTAAAATACGGAGACGGTACGGAATCGCAGTGACGCATTGTATCCATTGTATAATAATTCCGTGAATTAAAGAGTTTGACCTTACAAACGGTCCAGAAGTTTTGAATTTTAACCCGTTATTTTCAGCTTTTCAGTTATTTTGAAGTCAGTTCTTTTTTTATTAAAAAAAATTTGTAACAAACACCTTAATTCACTGAATTATTATACAATGGATACAATGCGTCACTGCGATTCCGTACCGTCTCCGTATTTTAAGCAGCGGTGTGGAGGGCATGCGTTAAAAACGGTACGAATACGATGCGTCACTGCGATTCCGTAGCGTCTCCGTATTTTAATTTAAGCGGCGGTGTGGAGGGCATGCGATAAAAACGGTACGGATACGATGCGTCACTGCAATTCCGTACCGTCACCGTTTTTTAAGCGGCGGTCTGGGCGCACCTTCAGTGTTTAAGATCTTGATTTGTACTATTTAAACTATTTTCCTTTCTTTATTAAGATGCAACTTAAGTCTACTACATCATAAGAATTCTGTTACTATGTTGTAAGGTATTGGAATGGGGCGGCGTGCCGCTAACGGAGCGCAGTTTCGAAGAAGTGTGCGCTGTATTGGAACGCGGCGGAGACAGCGTGGAACTGCTGGTCGAGCCAGCTCCGCCTCAAGACGACCAGGCTACACCCTCTACGCATTCCAGTCAACATCATCATGCCCTATACGGTACCTATACATTACTCCGTTATCACAATCGTTGAGGCACACTACTAGGGATACTTTCTTCTATCTTAGGTCTCTCTCCATAGTACAAAGAGTAGCATCGGAATCAATGTAGGTGACATTTTCAGGCAAAGTGTACATTGGGAGTTGTTAATATCAGTGGCTGGTTGGTTGGTATTGACAATCGACAATGGATTTTGCCTGTGAACTTCTCATTTCTTCTCAACTTTTTGCAAATAACAGATATAATAACGTAGGCTGCAAAACAATTAGTCAATCTGTTATTTTGTTGTAGGTAGACTTAGAAACAATATACGAGTATTTAATCCTATCATCATAATATATAAGAAACTCATATAAAATACACCACAGACTAGGTATCCATAGATACATATTTATATTTTACTATCTTCCAAACAACCTTCAACTTCATATTATTATACATACCACGAGTAGATATTCAAGTTATTAATGCACCAATGCGCTTAAATACCAGATTTCCATATTTCTGGTCACTCGATCTATCTACTGAATCTTATTGTTACTTTCTCATTCTTCTTTGCTATCGTTTTCCCTACCACTCATGTTTTCTTCCTCATATTCTTCAAGCCAATGAATATTTATTGCACCACTATCTTTTCAGTCTCTTCAGTCTTCTTCTTATTTCACCTTCGCTTCACGGTAGTACTACCGCTACTTTTAGAGGACACCAAAGGAACAGTACTGATGTGTGTGTTTATGCAGCTGAAATCAGTAGTAGTGTAATGCACTTGTTTTGGTTCACAGAACCGGAAACCGACAAATCACCATCGTCGCCGACCCGCAGGAAATTGCCGAAAACCCCGGTATAATACCCATAGGCTTTAATTGTTACGATATGTGTTGTGAACCCATGAGACATTGAGCAGTTCCGCTCGTTCCTTCATGTACTCTAGTAGAGACTGTCACTCGGTGCCTACTCCTCTGCGCTTCTCGGATCACGCATTTAAAACGTCTCTCGGTCATGGTCTGTCCAAACTACCTTTTATATATCTAAAGATAATGGATCATCATCTTGCTTCGCACACATTTACCGTTCACTGTTGCAATTGTTTGAGTGGGCTCACGTACGATTAGATGATCCATTAACTTCGATGATAAGTAATCCATGAATGAGGTTGTTATTGTACTGTGAGGAGGTGAGATGTGTTAGACGTGATGTGTCTCCCGTCATGTTGTGCCATGTGAAGCGAGGAGTCGTGTCGCGACTTATCCGCGGCCACTGCTCATATATACTCTCTTCTCTATCCAAGTTGAGGCCCAAGGCAGTTAATGTTGTTATATTACTCGCCGTACATCTATCTGCTGGTTGATGTAATAAGCCTTCGGATTCATGTTGGATACAGATATGAAGTGCAGGGGCTGACTTCGTTGCTCTGCTGTGATACTGTAGCAAACATCTTCCACGTTAGCCTAGTTGTAAGATATTAGTGTTTCTATCTGCGACCGTAGATGTATTATATTAACTTTATTATCCTTTTCCTGTTTAAGAAAAGGATTACTCTGTTTGTTTACTTGAATTAAGTATAATTATATACCTACTTTAACTTTATTTGTTATTATCTTTATATTCGTTATCGTTTACATCATATTCCTAAGCGAAGTGTGTGAAAAAATACTACCTACTTATTTTCAGATTTTTATTTTTTCTAACACCTGACCAATTTCATAAACTCGTCACCGGTGCTGGACGGAGGTGACTTGTAGGGAACGATCGACAAAATGACAAACATAGAGAATCTCTACGTAAGTGTAGACAGCCGCTAAACCGTTTTAGTGTTCAATGGTAGATTAGGGGATTTGTCCCGGTAACAATTAATTATCATCAATAGGTATACCCGTCGTGTTTCATATTAGTGTAATTATGTATCGACACAGTAAGACTACAGCCCTAGTGAAGCTAGAGCCGCTGCCGCTTTCAGATTAGACAGAAAACACGTTCACAATCCAGGCAAACAAACTGGCACAAACGGACACCTTACAACCACATTTTAAATACAAAAATATAAAACACGAAATCAGTGGAAAGGGTATCTTGAATGAAGTGCAGCGAACACGAGATGTAAGAAGCAATGCACGAGCACGGGCACTGGCGCCATCGACGAGCGGCGAGCGAGGTGAGGCCCCGGCCGCGGCCGCGCTCGCTACTGTTGTGTTGTCTTCGACCCGCATCCACGACGCCGCACTCCTGTTTGTACCGTACCTACCGTCTCATGTCTTGCGCATCGAGTTTGTCCGAGTCTTGCTGTTGACTTAGCGTAGTGTATGCCGCACTTGTGTCGCAGGCTCGCGACGTCTAGTCTCGTAGCAGCTTGGAGTGGGGGCTGCACGTCCACGACACGCACTCGCCGAACCCCTTGAGCGACAGGCGCGCGCCGACGCTACGGCGACGCTTCTGTGACGTTATGCGACTGACACTGCAGCGACAAGTTGTACATACGCTCAGTAGTTGATTGTCACAGCTCATTCCTTACCATCTGAGAAATGCATGAAGTGGCACAATGTGGATATGTGCATTGGTATAGTTCAGAGCACAGTAAAAACGTGGAACTTTTATGTGTGATACGAATTTTGTAACGCCCATAAATCGTATATAATAAACATAAAGTACCTCGATATTTGTACGACTGTTTGTATTCACTGCATTTATAAATGTGTGTTTTATGTAATTGCTTTAATTTATATCATACAGTTCCATTGCTATCGAAAGATATAAACACCGACTATTTACAGTAACGTTCTACAATACATTAGGGCGGTTAATAATCATAACTTCTGTCGGCAAAATTTCGTGAATAAAATTGGCATTACAAAATATAAGTGCTTCTATTTCGATACAGTAGTTTCTGCTATAGAGGCAAAACTCCTGAAATAGTATAAATAAAAAGAGATCAAACCCTGCCCTACACTTGTTTATTAAATTGGGTGATGTAGGATAAACTTGCTTCCAAATGCAAACAGTATCCGAACTTTATGAAAGTTCTACCAGGCACTTCAACTATCCCGGTGCTATGCTACACTAGATGTTCCTACCTACAGTAGTACCAACGTTAAATCCAAAATTATCACGCAAATATGTAGCCCAACGCTATAGATGACTCCCTCACACATGCATAGATCCAAGAAAAGCTTTGTAAAGTAAAAGTGACAACTACATAATGCATTAGATTTCAATTCGTAGGTATACTTAAACGCCAAAGAGACGCAACGCTCTAGAGCTATGCGAATTGGTTTCGGGTCAATACATCCATCATTTTCTTCCATTTTAATAAGGTACTTATAGGAAAGTGCAGCTTATGAAACCGATATCAGCATGACCAAAGCTTTCTGCATGGCGGATAAGAACGTCCGATTTTATTAATTACTTTATGTTAAAATAGAAGTGCCTCAGCCAGAAGCATGTTAATTTAATAAAATATTTTGCAAGTGAGATAAATTAAATATCTGCAAGTTATGAACCCACTGATCGTGATGTGAATGCAACCGCTACGAATCTCACAGATTGAATGGGAATTTTGGATTTGTCTCTCCTGACAGAGATTTGATATCATAGCTGACCGTTGTGCATGTTACTTGATCAAGGACAATGCATTCCCCGACCGCCGCAAGACTGATTTAGATATTGCATTCTAGGTCTTGATAATAGTTTTTACGTATCTTTTAATTTACCTTATTTATTGTGCCTACCGTCACCCGTCGTATTATGTTTCGTAGCTGTGTGCATCTTGCGTTAGCCGTATAGCCATGTGACCCCGTGCCAAAAATGTGTGGACTTTGCATATATCAAATAGTATAGTAAACGACTATTTACCTAATTGTACTTCCTAGTTACGATTCTTACGTGATACTCGCTTTATCTTTTAGTCAGACACGTGTAACGTTCGCGTATCCTCCCATTGACAAAAAACTTATTTACGGTAAAATCACATCCCAATGTAGCATACTGGTCGCATCTCTATACAGCTAAACGTACGTTATACTTATCCAGATATTATCACGTTTATTTGGTACAGGAGCAGGAGAGGGCGGAGCGGGCGGCCCGCGAGCGCCCCGCGGCGCGGGCGCAGCTGCAGGTGTGGTTCGAGAGCGAGATGAGGAAACTGGTAGTGGTGCTGATTGCGGCCGACGACCTCCCGCCGCGCGATCATACCCTCGGATACGGAGACGAGCCTGAGGCGTTCGCTAGAATACGTCTTTTGCCGTCACTGTAAGACTTTCAATACTTATATATTTTTTTAAAAGACATAATATATCAAAATAGCCTCTAAAGAAATGGTACGGTTTTATAGAATGTGTCATTTTGTTGCAGCGAAACCTGCCCGCCAATTGAAACAGACCCGGCATCTGCCTCGTGCAGTCCCGTATGGAACGCCACCCTGGGCTTCGGAGGTCTGACTGCAGATCTGCTAGCGGGTCGCGCGCTAGAACTCACATTATGGGACGCCTGCCCTGGAATCGATCCAGTACTTATTGGAGAATGCACTGTGAGGACTGAAAGCAGTTTTATTTATAGCAGTTTTTTATTAAAATAAATAGTAGAACCTAATGCATAAGTTTCTTAATTTATCCGAATTTTTGTTACCCTTTGTAGCATGCTGTTATCCTTTAGAACCGCCAGAAGTAACCCACAAAAACCCTGAAGCTAAATTGTAATATGCGTATTTGTAGATGGATTTGGAGAAGGCATTCGCGGAAGAGCGCGCTGTGTGGTGGACTCTGGAGGAGCGCGGAGGGACACGGTCGGCCAACGCCTCCCCGCGGGGCTCTCTGACAGGTGCGCGAGCGCTACGACGCGGTGACTTTGCCTCGCAACGCTCTGTCTCAGGTACAATAGGTACACCTAGTTTGCGAAAGAGACAAAAAATGTACGTGAACGTTTTTATCAATCTGTGGGTATAGTCGCAAAATAGTCCAATAACTCAAGGGTATCATAACCAAGTCCAATCACAAGTAAAGCCCGCGTGATTTTTACAGTAAATCCAGGTAGCATGTTTAGAAATCCTTGCACTAATTTAACGCTTTAGCGATGCTTCAATAATCTTATCTATAGGCACTTACCTTTACCTCTATAGTAATTAAGTATACCATGCTGTTACAGCTAGCAGTAAAGCTACGTAGGTAATCCGAAAAATTTAGTGCTTCTTGCTTGTTGCAGTATTAATTCGCAGTAAAACTAAAAAGACGTTTGGTCAATATTTCAGATGATGTGGACTCCATCGGAGAATGCGCGTCCCTGCTCCACCCAGACCACGCTTGGGTGGGTGGTTCCCGGCGCGGGTCATCTCAATCTGAGACCCTGGAAGTTGAAACTTACAACCTTGGGAAGGATTTCTCACGCTCACTCCCCGGGTCACGACGATCATCCTTTCAGCAGCAGGAAAAGGGTAAGCATTACAAAAACTAACACAATTTTTACTTTGTTGGAAAATTTAGAAGATAATACTTACGTATTAATGGAAGGCCATATGTTTAATGTATACCTACCCCATAAGTTTTAACATAATGTGAGTGTCATATTCTCTTCATGTAATAACTTTCCAAGCACATCACCCTCACTTTTTTTAGCTACAGTACCTACGCATACGTATATAAAAAGATGCATCGCTATATTTATGTTTTACACATGCATTAAAACACATGAATGTTGTAGTTAAATCAAAGAAAATTGCACAAGCTCGTGATCATATTTTATGTATACGTGTTATGTAGAAAATCAAAACATCGTTTCGAAATAAGTCACGGAGCTGATAATATGTGGTGGCTTCGAATCGTGAGTAACTAATCGTTAATTTGAATCGGGCTGGCTGGGTATTCCATAGAAGGCGCAGCGGAGGCCGGCAGTGGCGCGGGCGGGTCGCGGCGCAGCGAGCGGAGGCGCTCCTCGTGCGTGCGCCGCGACCCCGACGACATCCTGCGCTCACTACGCGCCGTCAAGGGCGAGCTCGGCCGTACGCTCTCCCTCTCCGGGTCCACCGCCCGGCGTAAGTACCGCTCCATCCTACGAACCATTCCTAATTTTTTTATGTTTATTTATTTGACAAGAAATGAAACTCATTCCATGTACTGTAAAATATGATGATGTGTACGCGCCTGTGTTTTATTGAGGACACCACTGCTCCTATTTGTACTTTCGTTTACAACAAATCTTTAATTTCAGATTTTTACATCGCTAAAGATTCCGAGTACTATTGGGATATCTTTTTAATTTTTGATTCTGTTACATTTTCATTCGCATTTTATTTCGATTCACGAGTCCCGGTGCCCATGATGTCCTAAAGCACCCCGTTATCGATCGCTTGAACGGCAAACACCGTTTATTACGTCATGATCACGAACCTAACCCTCCCGAACCACCATAACATTATGCAAACATTGAGGGTAGTACTGACTTGTACTGTGTTGTGCTTGTTTGGTCAGCAGCGACGGACCGTTAGCACCTCGGTAAGCGACTCCCAGCCGCCCAGCGGCGCCCGCGCCGGCTCCCGTAGAGGGTTTGTTCGTGCGCGGTGTCGGTGTACGCGTTCCCTTGTGACGTCTGTCGGCCGCCGGCGCGCGCAGTGCGTCTGGTCCGGGCCCGCCTCTATGAGGGCGGCTCCGGCACGGCCGCACTGCGCGGCGCACGTAGTGTAGCATGGGTCATAAGCTTGCGCGGCGGCCGCGCGCACGTGCGCACGCACCGTTGAATGTGGCTGCGCCCGAAGCTTCTCATCACTTCACTGTGTCTGTACTGTACTGTCCTGACGCATGCCCGGCGCATGCCGCGGGCGATCACGCTCACTTCATCTGTTTCTGTGTTCCGTCTGTTCGGCTGACGTTCATCTCGATGGCATTGTGTCGCCTAGGATGTCTCGGGCTTCTACTTACCTCTGCGAATGTCACTCATTGTTAAGATACGCATTCTATTAGTTTCTTGTACATACCTAATTATTATCTTATCCTTAGGTCGTAGTTGGATATTTAAACCGTTTTATACCGAATGCGTTTCATTTAATTTTGGACGAGCGAATGAATGTAGCAATCGAACGGAAACTATAGGAAGCACATATTCGCGACTCACCTAGTTTGCGGGTGGTGGCATGAGCTCAACAATAGTCTTCCACCTACACATCAATTTAATTAATGAATTACTTAATGGCTGTTCATAACACTGAATGCTTACATACTTAATGAGTTAAAGATCGCTTCAGGCAACTATTAGAAATTCGACACTCTTGGCTGCACACGTTTAAACGCTTCTTCTTTCATTTATGTGTTTAGGAATCGAATCAATTGGAATATATATGTATACAAAAATGTACATTGGCTCGAAGCTGTTTGACGTGCTTATTTTATGTAATGTTTATTTCTAATCATTTTCAGTGTTCAATTGAATGGTTTATTCTTATTTAATAACTTTAATTTATACGTAATTTAACTACTTATAAACCAGTGTTTCAGTTAAAAACATTTTAAAAAGTAGAATCATATAAATATCCCTTAAATATCAATTGGAACATGATGCAAGTCAAAGAGCATATAGATATAAAATTCTTTCTTATACAATCCCAATATTGGTCAAACATTCGCGCGTACCAACCGATGAGCAGTGGCGGATGTTTGACATAGAGGTATACTCTAAGCTCGCATCTATATCTCTAAACGAGCATAAACAAGATGCAAGGTTAAAGTAACCGGGAGCTACCCGGAGCGCCTGTCCACGCTGGGGCGGGTAGTATCGGTTTTGACGCCGCAGGCACGGCGACGGGGCGCAAGGGCAGCATGTGGGCGGCGGTGCCGGCGGCCTGCGAGGCCCTGGGCGATGACGAGGACTCGGTGCCGCTGGGCCCGGGACAGATGCCGCCGAGGAACGCCTCGCTGCCGCCGCTGCACGCGGAGATCAACATCAGCATGATCATGATCAAAGGACAGCTCGAGCTAGAGGTGAGAATGTATCCGATCATTGAGTTTCCTTTCTACGGATATCCGCACTCTCTAAGGAATAGGCGGTTCCGGTAGCGCGCGAGGCGCTGTGCGACGACGAGCACTCGGTGCCCGGGGCAGATATCGCCAATGAACGCCTCGCTTCCACCGCTGCACGCGGATATCAACATCATTATGATCATGATCAAAGGACAGCTATACCTTGAGTTCAGTACGCATCAGGTCATGGAGTTTCTAAGCTAGAGCTACGCGAGCTGCTCATCAGTCATAATAGTCTCTTCCCGAGGTTTCGACGCACTGAATCAGAGCCATTCCACCATTCAAGCCCTATGTCGCTAAAAGAGCTTTTTTTTCAAAGCAATTTCATCACCCACCTGATTTGAGGATTTAGGGTTACTAATTAACTAGTTTTAGCTAACCAACATAAATGTATTAATAAGTTTTAAACCAAAGTGTCATATTAAAATATAATTTCTATGTACAAAGTGGCATAGGTTCCAAAGCTATGGAATAGACGTAGGTTACTTTTTATTTTACTAACATAGAGTGCCAGAGCGACGATGACAATTAGATGCGACCACAATACACATTACACATGGCAAAATTCTACTGCACTAGACTAAGTATATTTATTTTATAAAGTAACAAAACACTCATCAAATTACACGACGTACCCATTGTTCACGCATAAGCAAGAGTATTTTAATCTTATGGAAATCAGCGTTTCCGCGAGCATGAGTAGGCGCGTAGCGGTTGTGAAATCTCAGCGATGCCACGGGCCACGACATCGTGTAACATCGTTAGGGTTATTGTATCATCTAATATCCGTACTCACATGCGTAGCTTTAACTAAAGAGCCTCTTCCGACGAAATTACTGTACCTACGGTGAAATGTGTTTATCGGGTTTCATAAAAGCGAAAACAACGCCCTCAGATTACTGGTGTACCTACTTTGGAGCGCTTCCTTCAACAGAGGTTATAACAGTAACGTCTTCATGGCAAGTCATCGCAACAACTCGAAACACGGCTTTTCCGTATTTTCATAGTTCATACTTCAGGCGTGTATTACACTTCTATTTAGGTAAGCCCTTTTATGTGCCCTAGTAGATACTTAACTTTTATGTTTTGGTAACGAAATAGTAGATCTTGTAGCTACGTACGCATCATCATTCCGTCTGCATGGCTGAAATACATTCATATACGACAACAGCTGATGCCGTGAGGCCCGGCGCACGCGGCGTACGACAGCCGCGCCGCGCCAGCGCTTATGGCAGACTAACTAGAAATTCAGCTATGATTCGCCGGAGGACACGTGCAGCTCGAACGATATCGACAAGCTCCGCCCACATCGCTCCATCCCTGTCATCTATACGCGCACTGTACGGGACAGAAGACCGATTCGGCGAACACATCGCGTGATGTGGCGCGGATTCCGTAGAAATCACCCGAGTGCCAGCATTTCTTAGACGTATCGCTATTTCTTTCGTTATTAGTTTCGCGCGGAGCGGTCGTTGAACTCTGGTCGTAGTGGATAGCGATAGGTATTTGCGTTGTAGTTGTCTCGGCGTTCTCAGCTATGGTGTAGGCAGGTTTCAATCGGTCTATCGATATATTTGCTTGTCTTGATGGTAGTTGGATGGTGAATACTTTATCGCTTCGTTTTATAACTTTGTAGGGACCGTCGTACGGTGGTTGGAGTGGTTTTCTAACTGCGTCAACTCGTACAAACACGTAGTCGCACGTAGTTAGATCACGATGAACGAATATAGGCTTCTTGTTGCTATGCGGCTGGCTAGGTATTGGTTTTAGGCTGCGGATTGTTTCTCTCAGCTGATCGACGTAGGTACTGTTCATGATGACGTCATTGTTAGGTTTCGTTGCTAAGAAATCTCCGGGCAGGCGAATGTTTGTACCGTAGGTAAGTTGAGCTGCGCTGACGTAGGTATCGGTGCGCAGGGCGGCGCGCACGCCCAGGAGTACTGTAGGTAATTCAGTGTACCAGCTGTTCGCGGATTGCAGTCTAGCTTTTAGTGCTGTCTTCGTCGTGCGGTGTGAGCGTTCGATTATACCGTTGCATTGCGGATGGTATGGCGTCGTGCGTGTTTTTTCGATGCCTAGTAGACGCGTTAGGTATGCGAAAACTTGGCTTTCGAACTGACGACCTTGATCCGTTGTTATTGTTGCTGGGCATCCGAATCTTGATATCCATCCGTTGTAGATGGCCTTGGCGACATTTTCGGCTGTGATGTCTTGTAGAGGGATAGCTTCGGGCCAGCGCGTGGCGCGGTCTATTATCGTGACGCAGTAACGGTATCCGTCGGATGTAGTTTCTAGCGGGCCAATGATGTCAGTATGGATGTGATTGAATCTGCCTGTAGGTTTGAACGTAGATAGAGTACTCGATGTGTGTTGCTGTATCTTCGCTCGTTGACAGGGTCTGCAGGATTTCGCCCATGCGCCGATGTTTTGGTTCATTGAAGGCCAGAAGTATTTGCTTGCGATCATTTTGCGTGTTGTTCGTATACCGGGGTGACTGACGTTATGTATACAGTCGTATACGGTGCGTCGGAAGTCTATAGGTAGGTATGGGCGAACGTTGTCGGTTGATGTTTCGCAGTAGATTTTCTGGTCGGTTCCGGGAATTTGTATTAGCTTAAGTGATAGGTTTTTCTGTTGCAGTAGTTGTGGAATGTTGCTATCATTTTGTTGTGCGGCGGCTAGTTCTTGGAAATCGATCGGCGAAGGGCAGTTTATCGTTTCGATGCGGGAGAAAAAATCGGCTGCTGCGTTTTCGTCTCCTTTTATGTATCGAATGTCCGTTGTAAACTCGCTTATTAGTCTAAGATCCCTTTAAGAACGACCTTCACCGAGATGTTTATTTGATGAAATGTATTTTATATTTAACTTAATATGTCAATAAATATATTGCATATGGGTTGCCTAACAAATTTTAGTCCAGGGTATGTTTAATTAATGATTAAAAAAATTTTTTTTTAAACATTTGATTATTAGATAAATTCTATACCAATCGAAAGTATGAAGCCCATAGAATATGTAAACGTTAGGTTGCCTATTCTTTTCCCGTCACAACTATCGGGTAGCCAGGTTTAAACTGGTAAATCTATACTAGCATTTTGCAACGGTCTGATTATTGAATTGAAATTAAATAACATTAAAGATTATTTTATTATGAACACGGTGGTATAGGGTTGCCTGCGAAAAATCAGTCCAGAATTCCGGTTGTCGAATTTTGAAAAGTAAAATATTGCAGCGAGTGAATGTGTGCGACTGAGAGGTCCCAACCAAAACCATCCCATACGATAGAAGAGGACACAGCATAGCAGCTGTTTGAAGTCCGCCCATTTAAAAAAAGAGAGTGCGCATGCTATTTGTGCTTGAAAATGAAAAGCATAGCGATAGACTCGTATATGCTGTACATTATTTTGGAGTAGTTTATTATTAAAATAGAGGAATAGTTATTTAACTTTTTTTTTAATCAATTAATTAATGAAATAATGAACTTTATTCTGCAAGTAGGCCACAAGGGCACTTTTACATGTCTGAGTCTATCGACATTTCACAAGAGGTGACCAATGTTGAGAAGAAACTCCGAAAGATTAGATACATTAGATTTGTTTTATTCTACTACCTATGTTTCTACTTGAATCACTTAAAATTAATGCCGTTTAAATACTTTTCACCGTTGGTTAAAATTCTCCAACATTTAAAAGTATGAGAATCTCTGAACACCATGATGACGTAGGCTTGTGTCAGTCACGTGGTTCGCGAGTCTCGGAAGAGAGTACCAGGCGGAGTATATTATTATACTATGAATTTTATTGTATCTATAGCGACAATCTACTCCAAAATAATGCACAGCATATACGAGTCTATCGCTATCCTTTTCATTTTCAAGCACAAAAAGCATGCGCACTCTCTTTTTTTAAATGGGCGGACTTCAAACAGCTGCTATACTGTGTCCTCTTCTATCGTATGGGATGGTTTTGGTTGGGACCTCTCAGTCGCACACATTCACTCGCTGCAATATTTTACTTTTCAAAATTCGACAACCGGAATTCTGGACTGATGTTTCGCAGGCAACCCTATACCACCGTGTTCATAATAAAATAATCTTTAATGTTATTTAATTTCAATTCAATAATCAGACCGTTGCAAAATGCTAGTATAGATTTACCAGTTTAAACCTGGCTACCCGATAGTTGTGACGGGAAAAGAATAGGCAACCTAACGTTTGCATATTCTATGGGCTTCATACTTTCGATTGGTATAGAATTTATCTAATAATCAAATGTTTAAAAAAAAAATTTTTTAATCATTAATTAAACATACCCTGGACTAAAATTTTATAGGCAACCCATATGTAATATATTTATTGACATATTAAATTAAATATAAAATACATTTCATCAAATAAACATCTCGGTGAAGGTCGTTCTTAAAGGGATCTTCTACTATATGTAAATAAGCTGACGAGTGCGGCGCGGAGATTCACTGTCGTTCGATGCTTTTGTGAATGCGTAGGTTATTGGGCGATGGTCGGTGTATATAGTCAAAGGTCTTCCCTCGAACATTTTTCTGAAGTGTTTCACAGACATGTATATAGCGGCTAATTCACGGTCGAATACGCTGTATTTCTTCTGAGCGTCGGTGAACTTTTTGGAAAAATATCCGAGCGGCTGCCATGTGTCTCCGTGGCGTTGTTGCAGCACAGAACCGGCACATGTGTTAGATGCATCTGAGAAAATTGCAAGCTGCGCATTGTGCACTGGATGCGCGAGTAAGGCGGCGTTTTTTATGCTGTCCTTACACGCGTTAAAAGCTTGCGTTGCTTCCTCGGACCATTCGATTTTCGTCTTGTCGCGTTTCTTCATGTTGTGTAGGTATTTATTGAGCGGAGCTTGGATGGCGGCGGCGTCTTTGATGTTTTCGCGGTAAAAGTTGATCATGCCGAGAAATCTTCGTAGCTCTTCTATTGTTTCGGGTTTCGGGTAATCAACGATTGCTTGTACTTTTTCGGTAGGAGGCTGAATACCGTTTTCGTTTACTTTATGGCCGAGAAACTTGACTGTAGGTTGACCGAACACGCATTTGGCGGGATTTATTGTTACGCCATACTCGTCGAGTCGTTGTAGAGCGGTGCGTATGTGTGTTCGGTGTTCCTCTTCGTTTGCAGATGCCACAAGTAGATCGTCGACGAACGGGAAAACGTAGTCCAGTCCTCTTAGTACTTCGTGGATAAATCGTTGAAAAGTTTGGCCGCCGTTTTTCAATCCGGGGCAGATTCTCGGAAATTCGAACAACCCGAATGGAGTTATTATGGCGGTTTTTTCTACATCGCGCTCGTTGACCGGTAGTTGTTGGTAGGCGCGGTTAAGGTCGAGTGTAGAAAAAATCTGCTTTCCGGCGAGTTGGTAGGTAAAATCGCGTATTCGTGGTACTGGGTAGCGATCGGGCTTGGTAACGGCGTTGAATCTGCGGTAGTCGCCGCAGACGCGTAGGTCTCCCGATTTCTTCGGTACGACATGCAACGGCGACGCCCATGGGCTCTTGCTGGGACGACATAGGCCTTGTTCGATCATGTTCTGGAATTCTTTTTTGACTTGCTCGTAGCGATGAGGTGCGATTGGTCGCGGTCGGCAGTGAATTGGAGGACCGGAGGTTTCTATGAAGTGTTCCACGGAGTGCTTCGGGCTAAGCTTCATAGAAGTGAGTCGCGTGATTCCAGGAAAATCGCCAACAATGTCGTGGTAATTTTGATGTACGTCGATACTGCGAACTGTAGGTATATTGGCGGATGAGAGTTGTGCGTTTGTAGTTAGCTGCGTTTTGCCGTCGATCAATCGTCGGTTCTTCACGTCGACTATGAGTTGATGATGCGTTAGGAAATCGGCTCCGAGGATTGGTTTTGAAGCAGCGGCAACGACGAACTTCCATTTAAACGGACGGCGTAGGTTGAAATCTAGCTCGTACGTTTTTTCTCCGTAGGTAGGTATCGTCGTGTTGTTGGCAGCATAGAGTTGAAAAGGTAGAGGTGTCGCTTGCGTCCCTTTCGCTTTCGGTATCTCGGATATGTTTGCGCCCGTGTCAACCAAAAACGATAGTTTTGTCTTCTTGTCGGTTACAAAGAGGCGGTATGAACGATCTGTGACACTGGATTCCGCCGCATTCAGTGTTTTAGTTAGTTTTCCGGCGGCTCGATGGATCGGAAATTGCACGGCGGGCTGCATTTTACGGCGTCCATACCGAAGCGTCGGTGGTAGTAACAGTATGGTGATGATGACTTGCTTCTTTCTTCACTTTTTGAATAACTGCGGGAGCGTGATTGAGATCGATGGCGGTTGAATGGACGGCTATTGCGGCTTGTCTCAGGCTGTGGTCTTGCGCGTAGTTCGGCGATTTCGAGCGAAAGTTTTCTTATTTCGTCGATTAGGTATTGCGTGTTAGCGTGGCCTGGACAATGTGGTACTTGCTGTGGTTGTGGATGTGGATGTGCATGGTACGCCGGCTGGATGGTAGGTAGTGCAGGTACTGACGACACGACGGAGATTTGCTGCGTGTGCTGCGACTCTTCCATCATTTTGTCGGCCAGTAGTGCTACTTCGTCGAGCGTGGCTTTCTGGCTGAATGTTTCGCTGACGACGAGGACCGACCGGACGTGCGGTGGCAAGTGGTTGGTCCACATGATTCTGATGGTGCTCTCGGGGAATTTGTCGCGTGCGAGGTCTCGCATTCTCCTCAGCAGCTGGCTCGGTTTCTGTTCTCCGAGTTCCATCTGTGAGAGAAGCTTCTGGACTTGTTGGCTGTCTGACTCTTCGTACAGCGTGGTTAGGCGTTCCTTGATGGCGTTGTAGTAGTTGACAGGCGGGTTGTACAGGATGTCTGTGAGCTGCTCGATGTCCTGTTTTTCCAGCTGCGCGATGACCATTTGGGCGAGCTGGGTCTGGTTCCTCTTCAGGTCGGCGGTTGCTGACTCGGAGCTGACGAACCAGAGACGCGGCCTGTCGCGCCAAAACGACGGTATTCTCAGCGAGAGGGCGATTCCGGCGACTTCACGTGGAGCGGGTTCCGGCGCAGGTGAAGGTGCAGGAGGAATTTGCGGCTGCTGGCTGCCTGCAGGAACTTGCTGCTCTTGATTCGACGACATTTTTCTTCTGGGGTCACCACTTTAGGGAGTGTATGGTCGATGGGTTGTCGAGCAGGGATTCTCCCTATATATTGATAAGTCGAGATGCAAAGTCGGAATGAATTTTATTTACAAATACACAGCCTTTTATACACAAATTTTGATTTATTACTTAAAACTAAGAAATGCTGGCACTCGGGTGATTTCTACGGAATCCGCGCCACATCACGCGATGTGTTCGCCGAATCGGTCTTCTGTCCCGTACAGTGCGCGTATAGATGACAGGGATGGAGCGATGTGGGCGGAGCTTGTCGATATCGTTCGAGCTGCACGTGTCCTCCGGCGAATCATAGCTGAATTTCTAGTTAGTCTGCCATAAGCGCTGGCGCGGCGCGGCTGTCGTACGCCGCGTGCGCCGGGCCTCACGGCATCAGCTGTTGTCGTATATGAATGTATTTCAGCCATGCAGACGGAATGATGATGCGTAGCTACAATCTTTTTGACTTCTACAAGTCATTATCAAGGTGCAATTAATTAAGTAGGTAACTAAGTTTCCAAATTGTCATAATAGTTTTCTATTTATTTTTATTAAGGCTTACATACAATCAACATAGCTAAAAATATCGTGTAAACACTACACAAGCACATAGTGAAAAATTGTTTAGCAGAAAATTGCTCTCGCAAATATGAGCATATCTATCAAGTATAGTTAAATTAGATTTCGACATGTTTGTCCTAAAGCATAATTTTAGTTGACTGTTCGTAGTTACAAATGCAATCCACAGCATCCAGCCACATAGTTGTATACCTACAACAAAATGTGTTCCAAACCATTAATTAACAAATCCCATTATTCGTGTCAGATTTCACATGCACGGCGGGTGTACGGCGTGAACGGCGAGGTACCGGACTCGTATGTCAAGTGCTACCTGCGCGACGGCGACAAATGGCTGCACAAGCGCAAGACGCGCGTCGTGCGCCGCACCACCGAGCCGCACTTCAAGCAGACGCTCAAGTACCAGGCAAGTTATCTTTTTAGGGTTCCTTACCCAAGGGTATGGTCCGCTGTCCGTCCGTCTCTCCGTCTGTCTGTTTGTCAGTCTGTCTGTCTCTCTGTTCGTCTGTCTAGACTGTATCTCATGAACCGTGATAGTGACAGACATTTCACAGATGATGTTTCTGTTGCTGATCTAATAATAAATACTAGAAACAGAATAAAATTAATATTAAAGTGGGGCTCCCATACAATAAACGTGATTGGTTAAGTTTACTTTGCACCTCATGTGTATGCGGCGCCATACATACCAGGTGCAAACTTACCTTAACCCGGCCTGTTAAGATGGGAAGTGTTTGTACGGAACCGTCGGATCGCGAGTCTGACTCGCACTTGGCCGAATTTTTACAATATTCTTTGTTATAAACAACAAATGTATTATGCTTGTGTAGTGTTCACATACAAGTGGAGTATTAACGAAATTTAGGATACTGATACCGTATCTAAAATGTTACAGGCCAACGAGGCCCTGGGCCGCACGCTGGTTGTGATGCTGTGGCAGCGCTGCGGCGGCTTCGAGCACAACCTCGCGCTCGGCGGCGCGGAGATCACGCTCGACAAGCTCACCCTGCCCCAACGCACCTACGGCTGGTACCCGCTGTTCCCCGCCACGTCGCTCGCGGCCGATGAGTCGCCCGACTGATCCAGGGAGCCGTCGCCGGAGCGCCGCGACAACTAGCGCCCCGGCGACGGCTCCCATCGTGTGCGAGGCACGTGACGGCAGACTTGGCACCGTATCAGCATCATATCGGAGCTTGTACATACCGCCTCACAGAAGTAAACCGATAATCAGGATTTGTATTGTACAATCTGAAACTAAAGAACCACGAAAGCTGATACGCTTCCAAGGTCACAACCGTCGCGTAATAGCCTGTCTATATAATAACACCATGTGGTAACTGTGTAACGCCCATTTCCACAAGTGCTGCCCCTAAACAAACTCTAATTGTGTTAGTTATTCAGTAATATAAACGATGTACATAATTTAAATTGGTGTAATATTGTCTCAATCATGCTTCCACCAACGAGGAACATGTAAAATCTGATGTTCTTATTTTTGAAAAACATCATGAAAGTAAAAGCATCAGCATACCACATTGAAAACATTGTTTTACAAAACAGCTCACTGAAGATCCTTGGGAATAGATTTACGATTTATTGTTGTTTGTCGTATTTATAAAAATCAGGCCATTTATTTGCTGCGACTGGCAGAGCACAGCTCACTCGAATAGCGAAGTTGCCACTAAATTTAGTAGTAATAACAAAAGGAGCTTATAGCGATTGCTTCTACTTTTAAATTATGCATAATGTTTGTAGTGATTTTATATGTTACGTGTTTGTATTGATATTATATAAAATCTTATATCGTAACTTATAGAAATTGCGTAAGTAGATACATACTTAAATGTTATACTGTTTATGAAAAAATACTATATTCTGTAGAACCGGTGGGAACCATTGTAACTGTAGTTGTGTTGTAACCGTAAACTGTTTATTTTTTATTCGAATGATTCTATTGATATATACATCTTATACAAATGGTTCCCAACATCTTTCAATTTCCCCAGAGTGTCGTACGTTATTTTTATAATAGATAACTTATTTTTATTAAATGGATTATGTGCCTACAAGAATCTAACACGTAATCAAAGTACCGATGTACAGTCAGCAAAGAAAGTGGTCTACCACTTTTGGACTCTATTACATGTAAAATAGAGTCGAAAAGTGGTAGACCACATTTTTGGTTGACTGTACGTAGTACCTCTGTCAAATCTTTGTAAATATCGATATCTACATGTTTTGATAACCTTACATAATTCTCGTCAATGAAAGTTGAACAATATACCTACCTAATATCTATAGAACTTATTCCCCCTGAACTTGAAATTTTATTCAACACTGCGTTGAAGTACTAATGTATGCAATTTACTAGGAAAGCTGTAGCCTCGACTTATCATCTAGGTATTTAGAAGCAAATGATATCTTGTAAATATCTCGTCTCAGATAACCCCAACTTCGACACTTTGCCTTATATGATTAATAAATTTCTAACGTTATTCTAGTGGTTAAGCGCGTCTAGGTACTATTCTTCCAAGGTTGTGCTTTAGTGAATTTTCCCTAATATACCTCCAAGTCGATCTTACGACATTTTCTATTCTACCTATACATTGTAAGAACTTGGTCTCATCCTAAAAACCTCCTACAAACTGTAAATACGTAGAAACTTTTGCATGCCCAATATTAATTGTTTTTCAAAATTGTCTACGCACAACTACTTTCGTAATACCTAACTTACTACTTGTTAGAAAACTTCATTGACAAAATCTTAACGAATCGATAGTACCTACTCTATTCGGGAAAATAGCATTTCTTGTTTTAGTAGATACTGTGCTTCCCACGACTGAAAAAAGACGCCTGAGTATAAACCATATCTACGAGGTACCTACGTCGTACTAGTTGATGTGCTAAGTCGATACTGATTTAGGGATGGAACAAGGGGAAATAAAGAGTCGCAAAACGTACGGGACAAAAGCAAATTGCTAATAGCGCTAGTATTCGTGATGATAGAGATGTGCTGTTTCCGAAAAAATCCGGAAACTTTCCTTATTTTATATGGGAGAATTGGGAGATGAGGAAAGTTCCGGAAATTTTCGTAAAGTGCACATCACCGTGATGATTGATGGGGAAATGTGACTTAATACGAAGTTACATAATCATACAAAAGGCCTAGCTGATTTTTATCACGTACAAAATCATAGTTCTGATTTAAAAATTGTGAAGTAAACTATCGTTCAAAGTACATATCTACAAGTGTAATTTAATGTAATATATCTTGTCGAAATCTGTGTTCTTCCAATACTGTACTAGCTTAGTGGCTCGCTGACAATATCTCGATACTACGACCACTCCAATCGTAAGCTGGCACGAGACCGCTTCGGGCTCTTCCAGTCTAGTCTACCTTACTCTAGATCTAGATTCTTAGTCGTCTAAGAATCTAGCTTAGTACACGTCTTGCCTACACAAATTAGATACTATTTATAAACACATTACTGTAGTTTTTATTTTATCACGGTTGTAAATTTTCTAAGAGAGAGAAATATTGAATAGCTAATATGATCATTTATTAGATTAGATGTAACTAAACTAAAATTTCTAAAAAGTCTTTACATAGCAAAGGCCTGGATCAAAAAGGCAGCTTTATCAAATGGATAGTTTTTAATTTGTCATTTTAATAGAATTCATTAGCAAAATCAAAGTACGTCACTATGTTATAATAAAAACGTTATAACCAGGTAATGTTTCTTCATTAGATTTGCGTACTAGCTAGATCCATATATTTATTGATTTTACAATATAAATTTTATATTTTGTTTCTGTGAACATATTTTATAGAATATGTTTTTTAGTTCGTAACTTGGTTACGCTCTTATTGATACAATACTAAAATCGCGCTGTGGATGGAATATAACTTAATATATTGATATATATTACTTGTTTGTTAATATTTTATATTATGTCTAGATAATATATTATATATTTATCTTAAAATTATATTATTAAATATCGCATCCGATAGAGTCGGCTGCGAACAAACCATTTACGCTTACTATCTTGATATTTTAGTATAACAAAGGAGTATTTGATATAAGAAAGAGTTGTAAAAAGACGTAACTTATCTAACGTTGTGCCTCGAACAGCCCCGATACCGAAAAGGAAGGTTTTGTTTTGTCCTTATGCCGCATACATCTCTCAAATAGCTAATTTCCTTTCGTCCTAGCGATAAGCACGTGGTCCACCTACCTTTAATGTCTGTATCGCTCGGAATCAATGTGATATGGTATCGGATATCATGCTGATCACTCGTCTATATTTAGGTGTATGAACTTTCTTACTTCAGTGTTGTACCTATTGTTTCTTCCTAGATGCAAATTGGTCATTTCTAGGACTGCTGATTTGATCAAAACTGAACGTTACACTTTTGGTATTTATCTAGATTATTAGAGAATACATGATTAATTTGTTGCAGAAGGCAAATTGATTATTTCGTCATTTATTTGAATAATTTTTGCGCAGAATACAGTCATCTGGTACATATCTGTTCAGTTTTGATCAAGGAAGCGGAGTAGAAATTCTACAAATCCTAGTACCTACTACGTAACAAATATGTGTGTCAAAGTATATTATATTAAATAAATGTGATAACAAATGAGTTTATTATAGCGATATAAACATCAAATGATGCAGTTTTATTTATTTTAAAGTATGTAAGTACTTACTTCTCGACTAGCTGAAATTGCACCTATACAGGCTAAGGTATTAATAATGAAAGTAATAGAGGTTTACAATTTCCTTTATTTAGAGTAGGTTCTTAAATTAACATGAGTTAATCATGGTTTAAACAAATTCTAATTAAGATAAACAATAAAAGCTACTGCTAGCACTCCCCCAAAATACTGGCAAGTTCAAACTTATTTCACAACAGTATCTATAGACAATATTATATCGCAATAATTATTGTTTTAATATTAATTATAGGTACTTTTTATTCCTGCAACTTGATATTAGCTTCCAAATCTTCAAATGAGATACATAATTAGACACAATCGCAGAATGAAAAATTCGGCTGTTTTCAAATTCATTAGTTTAAAACTCTACAAGCACATTTTACCTTTCCAAACTTTATAGGACACCCGATTGTCGCCTACAAGTAGGTAGTGCTTAATTGCTCGACATCAGAGTTCAATTTTATTCAAATCGTGTTCATGTCGATATTTTAAAATACAGAGAGCTGTATATATCAAATTGTTGACGTTATGAGCAAATGTTACCGTAATCTTGAGACAGTTGGGTACACTGATGCACATCGTGCGTAATCCGTAAACGTTCAACTTCGAGCGCCGAACAGTTGCAAAAACGGGTTTCTCTGTCGCTTGTGGTCTTAAAGGACTACAAATGTAGTATTGTCTAGCGGACCAGTCAATAACATTAATAATGATATTAATGCTTCGACGTTACTATTGATAGTGTCGATGAAGGAATTTTGTATGTTTACCGGAGGAATGACAAGGAATGACAGTATTAATAATGCCATTATCACTGATATTCATATTTGCGAGTAGTCAGCGGGGCCGCACCAGCGCGTGATGTGTTGCAGCAGCGCGGCCGGCGCGCCGCCGCCGCGCGCCGCCGACGTCGCCCGCGACCACCACTCGCGATTTGCGCAACGACCTGACCCACAAACATTAAGGCTACAACAAATCCGTTTTTAGGGTTCCGTACCCAAAGGGTAAAAACGGGACCCTATTACTGAGACTTTGCTGTCCGTCCGTCCGTCCGTCTGTCACCAGGCTGTATCTCAACAACGGTGATAGCTAGACAGACTATTTCTATTGCCGCTATAACAACAAATACTAAAAATAAAATAAAATTAATATTTAAGGGGGGCTCCCATACAACAAACTTGTTATAGATTATATATATGTATAGGTACGGAACCCTTCATGCGCGAGTCGGGCTCGCTCTTGCCCAATTTTTACCATGTTCTCCTATCGCCAAACTCGCATCGTACAAAAATTAGCAACACATTGATAGAGAAAAGGTAAAGATTGAAGCTGACAAGCCCTTAGAAAAGTAAAGAAAATGTAGCAAAGGAGAAATTAGCACTCTCGCACCAGTCAAAAAAGCTAATAGAGAATAGCTAAAGTAACATTCCACCAACAGACTCTTCCCTATCAGTATCACTACATAGTATAAAACAAAGTCGCTTCCTCCTGCTGCCTGTATGTCTGTCCCTATGTATGCTTAGATCTTTAAAACTGCGCAACGGACTTAGATGCGGTTTTTTTTAATAGATAGAGGGATTCAAGAGGAAGGTTTATATCTATATTTTTTTTGCATTGCACCCGTGCGAAGCCGGGACGTGCCGCTAGTTAAGTATAAATTAATTATAAATCAAATAGTAGAATGACTAACCGTTTGTAAATGTGACCAGCCTGCTGCCTAGAGGGTATCCGGTGAGCACACAGCAAGCTTCTTCGCCCACACTTGACGCATAGAGTTCGCGTCCGTCTAATGGCAATGTCTGAAGAATTAAAGCAATTTTAGTCTCTCGATAAAGCATTTTCTGAGCTTACTTATATGTAGGATTGAAAGGAACTAATATACATATGTATGCATAGTTTATCTTTGGTATGGTATGGTCCAACAAGGGGGTTTACAACCCACGCCATATTGCGGATTTTTAGTGGTACTAATTTATCTAACTGATAACGACAAATTTTTGGTAACTGACGTTGAAAGTCGGTGTATGTCACTGATTTAAACAAAGAGGAAACAGGACTACTTATTCCACAAATTTCAAGTAATTTCTGCATAATAAGGCCAAAACTACTTTTTTTTTCAATAGGATTCAGTATTTATTTCGCAAAAAGAATAAAAGATTGAGCAGAATTCCGGTAAACAATGTTTTGAATTTGGTCAATGACAAATCGCTATTGACGTTTAATAATGCAAATAACCGCGACCGCACGTAAATGGGACACCGTACCTATTCAAGTCCAATTTTCAGTTTCACTACGAACCTGAGTAGAACGCGGTAGAACGCTAATTATAAGCAAATCTATGGGAGGGGTATTCCAGAGTTCAAAATTTAACCTTCGCGTTGCTACATCGCGTTCATGAACAGCAATTTTGGATAGTGAAGTTCGGAGTAGGTAGGGTAGGTATGTTGATACCTGTTCGACCGCCCGCTCCATGGACACGGCGAGCACCCACTCGCGCGCCTCGTCCAGCGCCGCGCCGCGCACGCACGCGCTCTCCAGCAGGAGCGGCGACGTGGGCCAGTCCGTACACTCTGGGTAACAAATACAATACAATACAACAATACGAGCATTGCGCGCCAATAAAAGTTTACAAAAGGAAACCAGACAATAGTACATTACTGCAGAGGCCGCGAAATAGGGAATTGTTGGCCGAGTAGTAATAGATAACCGAGTGATAACGAGGCCATCTAGAGATACGAGGCCGACAATCCCTGTTCGCGCCGAGGCTTGTATAGTGCTTTTCTCCAATAAATCCAAGGAAATAATACAAATGTTCAACTTATATATTCATATAAAAACAAATTTGTTTCAAATTTATTAAAAAAAAAACAATTATTTTTTTAAGCTGTTCGGGTTAATGTTTTTGCCGCCGAATGTTAAGATGATTCTATTTATTAAAAAATTACAAGACCTTATCAATTAGATATTGTTATATTTTTTTACAACAAACGTGATTCTTTGTTTATTTTATTGAATATCTGTTTTAATCTAATTCATGCATAAACTACGTTTTTTTTTTATTGGCAGTATGCCATAGATTATCAATAAAAGAAATAAACCCCACTGAAACAAAAGACAATCTCTTTGTTGGCTACGGCCAATAATGTTGTATGAAATTCCTTTATTGATCTCTAATTAAAAATTAGAACGAATCTTCAACAATTGCTATACAAAGACGTATTTCGCGTTCTATTACCACGATCATAAGACGACATTTCCTTGGATGTTTGAGAAAATACAATTTATAAATAACGGTATGCGGTCTTATCACTAAAAAGCGATCTCTCGCAAACAACCTATAACTTAATATAGAGTAGGTGAAAAATATCATTTTCACTTCTCTTGCTCTAAAAGTTCGACTTTATGCTGTGCGTAGGCGACATAAAATTGCTGTTTATGCTCTAGAGCATACAGTAAAATCGTCGTCGAAGACCAAGGCGATCGGTCCAACAGCCACACGAAAAAGGTCCTTAATAAACAGTAAAAAAAAAAAAAAAAAACAAAACTTCATACAATAAAACCCGTTCCAGACCTTCCGATCCGGTCCGATTTATCAGAACAAATCGGATAATGTGTATAAGATCCTAACAATTGTACTACACTACTATCGGATCGGAAGGTCTGGAACAGGATTTAACTCTTTACTTTATTTCGTTTTGTTAGTATTCTAAGACCAAGGCAAAGATACCAACAGCCAAAGTATACAATGAAACTTCTTGAAATAAACTTTTAACTTTTATTTACTATCATTTATTACTTTTTAAACTATTACTTTAAATATTTCTCATTGAATTTTAATTAAATTTGTTTTTAAGTATACATGATATGTGTATATATGTTATTAACATGATACAGTTTAATTTCCTCGCAATCAAAGTGAAAAGTAGAGTGTGCAACTCATCCATAAAACGCATTTTACACTCGACTTTATATTCATCCTCGCTCGCAGGGCGCTCGGATCGATAAACGTCTCGTGTAAAATGATGCGTTTTATGCACTTGTCGTACAATCTACTATTGTTTATTGGAGAATATTATTAGGGAATTTTCATATTATTATATATTTTTTTACATAAGCTTTAATGGGTTTGCGTTAAGATAACCGAAGATCCTTCGGCAGCCTACTTTTTCCAACTCTCCATTAACATCTCTTCTCTGTCGTTTTGCTCTTGGCAGAGCGGTCGTGGTCGAATTTAGTATTTGTATTCTCACGTCCATGGGTAGAGGCGGAAACAGCTCTCCACACGATCTCCCGCCATCTCTTCCTGGTGGCAGTCAATTTTAGGATCATGGTGTATATACCCATACTAGCTGTGTTGCCCGCGACTTCGTCCGCGTGGAACCTTATCTTGGAAATTTTACATCTTTATTATTTTCAGATCCAAGCAATATTGAAATTACTAAACGTGATTTTTTTCCCATTTTTTACGTAATCGTAACGAACCCTTCGTACGCGAGTCCGACTCGCTCTTGGCCTACTTTTTTTTTTGTTCGGGTAAATTGTTCTAATTACGCGGTATCATTATGAAATCAGGTACATCTACGAATGAATAGCTTTACTAAATTCGATGAGTTTAAGAATAATACGTTAAGGCATTATTATTCGAATCCAAGAATTTATAAATTCTTACTAAATTCGACTAGTTTAAGAATAATGCCTTTATACAAAGTTTCAAGTCCCGCACTAAAAAAAAGTTTGTTCTTCTTACAAATTTTCAACTCCTTTTTCAGGGCTGAATTTTCAAAAAACACTGAAATTACTTTTCTTGTATTTTATTGATATGCCTTTATATAAAATTTCAAGCCCCGCACTCAAAAACATGTTTGTTCTGTAACTTTCAACCCCTTTTTCACCACCTTGAGGGCTGAATTTTCAAAAACGCTGAAATTACTTTTCTTGTATTCTAATAATATGTCCTTACACAAACTTTCAAGTCCTGCGCTCAAAAAAATGTTTGATCTCAATACAAATTTTCAACCCCTTTTTCACCACCATCGGGGTGAATTTTCAAAAATGCTGAAGGTTTTTTTCTTGTATTCTAATTGTATACTTTTATACAAAGTTTAAATCCCCGCGCTCAGAAAAAAGTTTGATCTCCATACAAACTTTCAACCCCTTTTTAAAGGGGACGAATTTTTGATTACGCTGAAACTACTTTTCTTGTATTCTAATAGTATGCTTTTACACAGATTCAAGTCGCGCGCTCTTAAAAAATGTTTAACTCCATACAAACTTTCAACCCCTTTTTTACCACCTTAGGGGATGAATTTTTGAAAACACTTAAATTACTTTTCTTGTATTTTAATAATATGCCCTTACACAAAGATTAAAGTCCCGCGATTAAAAAAATATTTGATCTCTATACAAACTTTCAACCCCTATTTAACCCCCTTAGGGGTGGAATTTTCTAAAACGCTGAAAGTACTTTTTTTTTATAAGTAATCTTTCTACAAAGTTTCAAGTCTCTAGCTAAAAAAATGTTTCCCCCATACAAACTTTGCACCCCTCTTTAACCCTCTTAGGGGAGGTATTTCGAAAAATCCCTTCTTATCCCTAGCCCATATTATAAAAGTAACCTAGTGTGCAAAAATCATCTCTCTAGCATTTGTAGTTTCGGGTCTGCGTTGATGAGTCAGTCAGTCAAGACACTTGCATTTATATATATAGATTGCAACGCCGCACCCGGAGGGTTAATACTTCGTCTGAGTTGTTGGGTGCCTCGTCAGCTGCATACCTGTATGTCCATGTTAATAAGATAAATAATCACCGAAGTCAGTGTAGTCCAGCAAATGCGCCGCGTCGTCATCGGCAGCCTCCGCTAGATCCAAGCTTCGGTTCAGCAGCACGAAGGCTTCTCGCGCGCCATTGTTGCCTTCGGCGCGGACTGCCGTTCCGCTTACATAGAAAGCTGGTAAAATCACTTTACTATCAAACTCTTCTAAGTTCTCGTTTCTATCACAAAGAATATTAAATTCCCGATAGACAAAATATTTTCGAACCAGCTTTCAGAGCCACTATTGGACCCCTACTCGTTAATGTATAGCTTCAAAAAACACATCTCTAACGTCAAGTACTTATTATACAATTCGGGTTAAAGAATATTTATTTATCTCAAAAGAAATTTACATTTCACTTCATGAGACAATTCTTAAATTGTAGTATATAACGTCAGTTTTCGTTAGGGAAGGGTCATTATTTCAGAAAAGAAACAGCTCGTTGTAGGATTTGTTAGGGCCTTCGGCTGCGGCCAGAGTGCTGTTGGTAAAGAAAAATTGTTCGTTCATCACGCTATTCACGCTGAAACGGCTGGACGGATTTTAACCAATTTCAGTACAGTGATAGCTGGACATCCAAAGATGGTTATAGGATACTTTTTTACCGGAGTACGGTAAGTTAGAAAAAATAACAAGAAGTTGCAGTCACATTCTTGTAATTTTATTATTTCCGTACTTCGTAAAACAAAAACAATTAAAACATTAGAAAATGGAAATTATCTTACCAACATCAGCGACGATAATGTCAGAATATCGTGGCAAGGCTCTTGCTGCCTTCGGAGCTATCTGGGGCACATGGAGTGCCATTAGAAGAGTGACAGCCTAAAAATTCAATAATAAATCGTTATGTATAAAATAGAATAGAAATCGTTATGTATCTATCTTTAAATAAAATGATGCATGCAGACTATTATTAAATGTTCATCACTTAAAAATCCAAGGTAAAAGAAAAAGAACGAAGGAATAAATAAGCAAAATGACGTCATTCAGTTTAGGTTGCCTCGTATTCGTTTTGTCTAGAGTTTATCTACTGGATGTCATTCAAAAAGTAAAAGAAAATACGGGGCGATAAAAACGAGGAGGGATGAGACAGCCTCGGAGGTAATTTGGAGACACTTTGGACTCACTTACTTTCACTCACGTTTCCGCATACTAATAAATCTGATGATAATATTACCTGCATAGCTCTATCATCTGCACCAGCCGCCAACATCACCGTTGCAGCATCCTTCAAGGCCGTCAAAGATTTCGGAGCAGTCGACACTCTTACTAGTATTTCAGTGCACACAGCTTTCGCTAAACCCATATCACTATCCGAAATCGGTACAGTTCCATCTCCAATGTATTGACGGAGCGTATCTAGGGCTTGGGTTAATGCTTCTGGGGCGTCTTCGCTTTCTATATCCACACCTTCCATGCGCTACAAAATTCAATCATAGACTAATGCAAAAAAATATTTTGTTACAAAAGTTGTCTGTAAAAGTACAGAATAAGTAATAGTACACACACGCAAGATGCTCAAAATTATATACACACGGACTCAATTATCTAAATACTAAAGGTTGTATAGATCATAGTGAGCGTGTTAAAATGCATCACTATATACTTTTGCTGCTAACTATAAATAGAAAAAAAGCTCTTCGACACGCCGACGACGGGTAAAATGATTTAACACATTAGTGTATTGTTCTGCAAGCCGTCATCTTACGGATATGGACTTAAATAAACCTACACTTTATCTATATATATAAAACTCAAAGGTGACTGACTGACTGACATAGTGATCTATCAACGCACAGCCCAAACCACTGGACGGATCGGGCTGAAATTTGGCATGCAGGTAGATGTTATGACGTAGGCATCCGCTAAGAAAGGATTTTTCAAAACTCACCCCCTAAAGGGGTGAAATGGGGTTCCAAAGTTTGTATGGGGAAACAAGATTAGTTAGACTATTTTATTCGAAACTTCACAGGAGTATTCCTAACGATAAATGAGTAAACACGTGTTTCAGCTTTTTTTGAGAATTCAACCCCTAAAAGGGAGAAATGTGGTGACAAAGTCTGAAAATCTATCTTCTATCTATACAGTCAAAGGTGACTGACTGACTGACATAGTGATCTATCAACGCACAGCCCAAACCACTGGACGGGTCGGGCTGAAATTTGGCATGCAGGTAGATGTTATGACGTAGGCATCCGCTAAGAAAGGATTTTTCAAAACTCACCCCCTAAAGGGGTGAAATGGGGTTCCATGGGTATTGTTTTTATGGTTTATCAGGTCGCTGATTACGAAAACCACAACGATTTTAAAATCCAACGTGAGTTACCATCTCCCCTGTTGGGGTGAAATGGGATTGAAATGTCTAAATACTAAACCGCTGGTTCTAGAGAGTTCAAATTTGGCACGTAGGTTCCTTATAAGGTGAAGCGGTGCACTAAGAAAGGATTTTTCATAACTCACCCCCTAAAGGGGTGAAATGGGGTTCCAGAGTTTGTATGGGGAAACATGATTAGTTAGACTATTTTATTCGAAACTTCGCAGGAGTATTTCTAACAATAAATGAGTAAACACGTGTTTCAGGTTTTTTTTAATTCAACCCCTAAAAGGGACAAATGTGGTGACAAAGTCTGAAAATCCATTGGTAATGCTTTTATGGTTTATCGGTTCGGGTCGCCTGTTGGGGTGCGATTGGGTTGAAATGAATAAATATGAGTACGGGTATAATTTTTATGGTTTGTTGGGACGTTAATTACGAAAATGCCACCGATTTTGAAATTTTATTTGTGGTCATGAAAATTCTTGAAAGCATTTGCGCCAAATTGCAATTTAATCGGTCCAGTAGTTTTGCAGCAAATCGATTGTAACAGACGGACTGAAAGACAGCTACACGTGATCCTATAAGGGGGTTCTTTTTTTGCTTTTGAGGTATGGATAGAGACCCGCGTTATCCTAATAGATAAAAAAAATAGTATCTGGTGGCATCTCGATCGTCGTCAATCGGTACTTATAGGCGGGCGGCGCGTTGGGATTGGGACGGGAGGAGTAATGATCGGGAAACTTCCTGCATCCGTAATAAATACATTCAAGCTTTTCAATAATAAGTTATTTCAGAATTCTGAATTACGTTTATCTGTCTCAGAATAATACATTCTTTATTCATCAACGAAGAGAACCTCAATATCTTACAATAGAACATGACGTATAACTTAGAACATGGCTTAGAATCATTAAACCAATCTCGAATATCCCAAATCGATAAGCGGAGGCTCGGGACATTATAAAAGCTTTATATAAATAAAATGCACACATGCTATATACAAATAAAATGCACACATATCCCGGTGTCTTAGCTTCACTTCGAGTTATGAATTTTGAAGTGAACTTTATTTGGTACAGTAAAAGCTGAGATCGCTTGATTTGAGTGCTTGAGTTTTCGGTTTGATTTGATAAAGTGGAGTTATGATAAAATAAAAAGTATTTCCCAGTAATATTAGAAAAGCAAAAGTCTGTGTATGTTTTGTTACTTCCTCACGCTAAAACGGCTGGACGGATATGCATCAGGGAAATGCAGATTGCAGATTATACCCTAACTTAACAAATAGCCTACTTTTAATCCTGAAAAAAAGAGCATTGTTCCCGTAGGATGATGTTTATTATATAGGCACGCGAGCGAAGCCGCGGGTTAATGCTAGTCAACAAATAAAATTCATATCGACAATAGTGTTGGTATTTTATAGGGTTCCGTAGTCAACTAGGAACCCTTATAGTTTCGCCATATCCGCCTGTCCGTCTGTCCGTCCGCGGCTTAGCTCCGTGATCATTAGTACTAGAAAGCTGGAATTTGGTATGAGTATGTGTATGTATCACGCCGACAAAACGGTAAAATAAAAACAAAAAAAAAATTTTTTTTTCGTGTGCCTCGAACACCTAAAGTGGGTGTGATTTTTTTTTTCGTTTCAACACTAGTGTGTGGGGTGACGTTGAATAGGTATTTTAAAAATAATAGGGGTCAAACATTATTTTTTGATAAAGTCAGCAGTTTTGTAAATATTCTCCCCGAAAATAAAAAAATAGCGTCCCCCCCTCTAACTTTCCAACCGCGGGTCAAAAAATAAGTAAGTACTTATAAGGCCTCATTTTCATGAATTTTTCCATTGAAAGTTCAATGAAAACTATGTTGAACAAAATTGATTGCGCCGTTTTTGGAGTTATCGCAAAATTTCATGATTTTCTTAAAAGGACGTAAGTTGACTTCCAGAAGGTAATAAGTAACTACAGTTACTTTGGCATTTACGACCTTTTTATAGAGCTTGAAATCTTTCTTGTAACGTCCGCAGCGTGATGGAATGTCGGTATGTGCTGTGTCACCAGAGGTGACCATGACCAGCTGTGATAATTATGAATGTGAGTGATTGTGATTGTGTTGTGATGAGAGTGAGTGAGTGAGTTAATGGCATTGATGAGGGGAACTGGGTCTACCCATTATTTCGTTGAGTGGCTGGGACAGTCCGGCCAGGTGGCGGTCCCTTTCGGCGAGGGCGTCACAGTCTTGATACCTGGCTTATAGCCAGGTCTTCGAGTAGTAAAATTTTCAGGGGGGCGCCCTCGACGGTGGGAGCGCTTTTTGGCCTTTTTGGCTTTGATTGCTGCCATCACAAGGTTCCACTCATTGGTGACTTTCGTGAAGAATACAGTGACTCAGCACCAGCACATTAGTTTAATATGTTCTATCAGTAAGCGGACTAACATCAAACTACGCAACGAATGACTTACAGCTTGGGCTTTGAAGAGATATGCTGCATATCGTAAGGCATAGTGTGGCGCTTTTGAACCAGCATGAGCCAAGCAACGTTGCCAGTTACCAGCCCGAGCTAGACGTTCCAACGCCTCCACTTCACTATCGGATTCCGGCATTTGACTAGGACCCACTGGACTAGCCTCCTCCACTTCATACTCTGCTGAAACACCTACAAATGCAAAAACTTTTTCAGTGGTAGACCTGAGCTCTAGCCTAAGGAACGTCACGTATATACCTATCACTAACCTGGAGCTTCTTCGTCATCATTTGAACCTTCTACGAGCGCTTCCCGTAGTTGTTCCCCAACCTCGGGCTGACCGATAGCGGAAAACCTAGGGGAACAGATTTACGTCGTATTAGGTAGTAGGAAGAATAAATAAATACATTATAAATTTATGAAACATGTAATGTTTCATTTTTTAATGTGGGTATACCACAATTTTTTTTTAAACTATGAATACAAAGATCAAAGCTTAAAGAAATATTGAAAAAGGAGCTACCTGGTGGAAGGGACCGGGAATCGAACCCGGTACCTCTGGACCTTTCAAATAAACAATGCAAAGATCGACACACAAAGCATAAGGAAAGATTCGTCAGGTCTACGTGGAGCGAGGGTAGCGAAGTGGCTAACGCGCTGGACGGGTAATCCAGAGGTACCGGGTTCGATTCCCGGTCCCTTCCACCAGATAGCTCCTTTTTCAATTTTTCTTTAAGCTTTGATCTTGGTATTCATAGTTTAAATAAATACATTACATAGGTAAAAAAATAAGATATTAAGAAAGTAAAAAGACAGTATGAACGTAACATAACAGTCACATCATGTGTCTGCCTGTGTGACTTGAAATGTCTGCAAAGTATGATTATAATCCACGTTTCATCCTCCAAGAGTTTTCGTTCGAGATAGCCTCTAAGACCTGTCCAAAAATGGACATTGCGATGATTTACCTCTCGGCCAGCATGTCGGCAGCCGCCCGCCGCCTGGAGCCCTGCAGCCGGTCGCGGGCCAGGCGCGCGGCCCGCAGCGCCGCTCGCTCGGCCAACCGCGTCGCTCCACCGGCTGCTCCGCTAGCACTGGCTTCGCAGAGCAGTTGGACGGCCTCCCACCACTCCCCTCTAAACATATATTTTGGATGATCTAATGGTCATTTTTTCCCGGAGGAAAATTACTCGTTTATATAATTAAACTTTATTACACGATAAAAGAAATAAGTACCTACAAATGGCGGACTTAAGGACTTACTCCTCTACCATTGAGGTAAACAGAAATATATACCTAGTTGCTGCAGGATAATTTGTTATACTAAACACAAATCAGTCAACTAGTATATTATATATGTAAAAACATCACACCACACTCTCACCGAATAAGACCCCAGGGTGAGCAGAGAGTACAGGGAGGTTTGATCATTTATTATTTAGATCGATTATTTGATTAAATTACCTGGACAGAATTCAAATTTTCACATACCAATAGTATTAAATATAAATTGAAGTATAAAATGTAAAATCGTAGTCACCTATCAGCATGTTCTGCGGCCCTTTGTAATAGAGGTGGTACTGCAGAAGGCACCGGTTCTGCGCTGTCTGGCAGATATTCTCTGGACACGCGAGTCGCCTCCTCCCATAATTCTAAGAGTACACACAAATGAGCCTCATACAAAACAATTCAAACTTGATATCCAGCAACACGTAATTTAAACCTATGAATTGTGCTAATGAATTGTTCCCTACAGTTTTTATATTCCTTTTTCGAACAAATCTTAGAAGAAAGATAGGAAGGGGAATAAACTGAACATCATGAGTTTGTTCAGAAGATTATGGAGCTGCAATGTCTTTGAAACTCATAAATTTGATCAGTCTTGTTCCTTTTACTTTATACGATACATATAAGTATGAATATTGACTGAACGAAATCGTCAATAAAAACTGTATGCAATATTGCGCCTCACTCTGTGGACACATTTCCTCAAATTAATTTTGCTAGCAAATATAATCATAATAACGTTTGCCAACAGTTTTGAGGACTGTAACTCAAGGAGTCAAATAGGAAAGATGTTCATTAGTAAGTATCTCCCAAGTCCTAATTTTTAGAATATGGAGTACAAAATATTGACGACAGAAGTAACACCGACTTTGATCACTGTTACTGACCCGAGCAAAATAAATGACAAACAGAACTCACCAAGATCTTTGTAATGCTGCACCACTTCTCTCGGCCTGTTGGCCCTTATCATGAGGGTCTCGAACTGAGCTAAGTCTCCGCGCTCGGCCGCTGCTCTTGCACCTTCCACAAGAACTTCTTCTACCTGATAACATCAAAATAAAGAACATTATTTTGACGGCGCGGTTGGCGCAGTGGTAGTGAACTCGAATATTTTTTCCTGTGTTATGGATGTTCTATGCATATAATCGTCTTCTAGTGCCTATGAGAACTTAATGTCGGACTAGATAGATTTGTGTGAGGTTGCCCGTTATTTATAAAGTACAATGAAAATTATTTAAGTACCTTGTCCGTGCGGCAAATTGAGTACCTAATGGTTCTAGAACAACTAACCATATGAGTGGCATGCTGCTCGGCGAGTACTAACGCCCGCTGATGGTGTCCACGCGCCAGCCACATGCGGACGGCGTCGTCCGGGGCCGCGGCGCGCAGGAACGCGGCCTCGGCCTCCTCCGGCCTCTCCTCTGCCAGCGCCGCGGCCTCGTGCCGAGCTACTTCACGCCGGGTCACACCGCCGCCAAGCTCGCTTAGCTCCATCGCGATGTCCCATCTGGAAATTCGTTCATTATAAGCTTCAATAGCGTCAATGATGTACTGACGCAATATCTGACTTTCGACACTTGCCACGTTCAGGAGTCAGGTATTTTGTCGAAATACGCTGACAAAAACAATCGGCCCATCAGACATTGCAGTAGCAAAAATAACTGTGTTTTATTTCGCCTGCAATGCCTTTCTTGCCCCCAAAGCCGCCAACCCCCTGGTCACTAGCAATCGGGCTTCAGCTGAGCCGCCGAGGGTGACCGCTCATTGCAATGCCACTTGCTGCTGTATGCCACTAGTATGTGTTGACGTGTTCACGATCTCTGTTGAATTGTTGTTCTATATAAAACAGACTAACCGCTGCGCCTGCAGCGCCCATCTCGCCCCCAGAGCCGCCAGCCCTCTAGCCGCTAGCAGTCGAGCCCCAGCCGAGCCGCCGAGCGCGGCTGCCCACTGTAGCGCGACCTGCTGCTGTACGCCGCTAGGATGTGTTGACGTGTTCACGATCTCTGTTGAATTGTTGTTCTATATAAAACAGACTAACCGCTGCGCCTGCAGCGCCCATCTCGCCCCCAGAGCCGCCAGCCCTCTAGCCGCTAGCAGTCGAGCCCCAGCCGAGCCGCCGAGCGCGGCTGCCCACTGTAGCGCGACCTGCTGCTGTACGCCGCTAGGATGTGTTGACGTGTTCACGATCTCTGTTGAATTGTTGTTCTATATAAAACAGACTAACCGCTGCGCCTGCAGCGCCCATCTCGCCCCCAGAGCCGCCAGCCCTCTAGCCGCTAGCAGTCGAGCCCCAGCCGAGCCGCCGAGCGCGGCTGCCCACTGTAGCGCGACCTGCTGCTGTATGCCACTAGTATGTGTTGACGTGTTCACGATCTCTGTTGAATTGTTGTTCTATATAAAACAGACTAACCGCTGCGCCTGCAGCGCCCATCTCGCCCCCAGAGCCGCCAGCCCTCTAGCCGCTAGCAGTCGAGCCCCAGCCGAGCCGCCGAGCGCGGCTGCCCACTGTAGCGCGACCTGCTGCTGTACGCCGCTAGGATGTGTTGACGTGTTCACGATCTCTGTTGAATTGTTGTTCTATATAAAACAGACTAACCGCTGCGCCTGCAGCGCCCATCTCGCCCCCAGAGCCGCCAGCCCTCTAGCCGCTAGCAGTCGAGCCCCAGCCGAGCCGCCGAGCGCGGCTGCCCACTGTAGCGCGACCTGCTGCTGTATGCCACTAGTATGTGTTGACGTGTTCACGATCTCTGTTGAATTGTTGTTCTATATAAAACAGACTAACCGCTGCGCCTGCAGCGCCCATCTCGCCCCCAGAGCCGCCAGCCCTCTAGCCGCTAGCAGTCGAGCCCCAGCCGAGCCGCCGAGCGCGGCTGCCCACTGTAGCGCGACCTGCTGCTGTACGCTGCTAGGATGTGTTGACGTGTTCACGATCTCTGTTGAATTGTTGTTCTATATAAAACAGACTAACCGCTGCGCCTGCAGCGCCCATCTCGCCCCCAGAGCCGCCAGCCCTCTAGCCGCTAGCAGTCGAGCCCCAGCCGAGCCGCCGAGCGCGGCTGCCCACTGTAGCGCGACCTGCTGCTGTATGCCACTAGTATGTGTTGACGTGTTCACGATCTCTGTTGAATTGTTGTTCTATATAAAACAGACTAACCGCTGCGCCTGCAGCGCCCATCTCGCCCCCAGAGCCGCCAGCCCTCTAGCCGCTAGCAGTCGAGCCCCAGCCGAGCCGCCGAGCGCGGCTGCCCACTGTAGCGCGACCTGCTGCTGTACGCCGCTAGGATGTGTTGACGTGTTCACGATCTCTGTTGAATTGTTGTTCTATATAAAACAGACTAACCGCTGCGCCTGCAGCGCCCATCTCGCCCCCAGAGGCGCCAGCCCTCTAGCCACTAGCAGTCGAGCCCCAGCCGAGCCGCCGAGCGCGGCTGCCCACTGTAGCGCGACCTGCTGCTGTATGCCACTAGTATGTGTTGACGTGTTCATGATCTCTGTTGAATTGTTGTTCTATATAAAACAGACTAACCGCTGCGCCTGCAGCGCCCATCTCGCCCCCAGAGCCGCCAGCCCTCTAGCCGCTAGCAGTCGAGCCCCAGCCGAGCCGCCGAGCGCGGCTGCCCACTGTAGCGCGACCTGCTGCTGTACGCCGCTAGGATGTGTTGACGTGTTCACGATCTCTGTTGAATTGTTGTTCTATATAAAACAGACTAACCGCTGCGCCTGCAGCGCCCATCTCGCCCCCAGAGCCGCCAGCCCTCTAGCCGCTAGCAGTCGAGCCCCAGCCGAGCCGCCGAGCGCGGCTGCCCACTGTAGCGCGACCTGCTGCTGTACGCCGCTAGGATGTGTTGACGTGTTCACGATCTCTGTTGAATTGTTGTTCTATATAAAACAGACTAACCGCTGCGCCTGCAGCGCCCATCTCGCCCCCAGAGCCGCCAGCCCTCTAGCCACTAGCAGTCGAGCCCCAGCCGAGCCGCCGAGCGCGGCTGCCCACTGTAGCGCGACCTGCTGCTGTATGCCACTAGTATGTGTTGACGTGTTCATGATCTCTGTTGAATTGTTGTTCTATATAAAACAGACTAACCGCTGCGCCTGCAGCGCCCATCTCGCCCCCAGAGCCGCCAGCCCTCTAGCCGCTAGCAGTCGAGCCCCAGCCGAGCCGCCGAGCGCGGCTGCCCACTGTAGCGCGACCTGCTGCTGTACGCCGCTAGGATGTGTTGACGTGTTCACGATCTCTGTTGAATTGTTGTTCTATATAAAACAGACTAACCGCTGCGCCTGCAGCGCCCATCTCGCCCCCAGAGCCGCCAGCCCTCTAGCCGCTAGCAGTCGAGCCCCAGCCGAGCCGCCGAGCGCGGCTGCCCACTGTAGCGCGACCTGCTGCTGTACGCCGCTAGGATGTGTTGACGTGTTCACGATCTCTGTTGAATTGTTGTTCTATATAAAACAGACTAACCGCTGCGCCTGCAGCGCCCATCTCGCCCCCAGAGCCGCCAGCCCTCTAGCCGCTAGCAGTCGAGCCCCAGCCGAGCCGCCGAGCGCGGCTGCCCACTGTAGCGCGACCTGCTGCTGTACGCCGCTAGGATGTGTTGACGTGTTCACGATCTCTGTTGAATTGTTGTTCTATATAAAACAGACTAACCGCTGCGCCTGCAGCGCCCATCTCGCCCCCAGAGGCGCCAGCCCTCTAGCCACTAGCAGTCGAGCCCCAGCCGAGCCGCCGAGCGCGGCTGCCCACTGTAGCGCGACCTGCTGCTGTATGCCACTAGTATGTGTTGACGTGTTCATGATCTCTGTTGAATTGTTGTTCTATATAAAACAGACTAACCGCTGCGCCTGCAGCGCCCATCTCGCCCCCAGAGCCGCCAGCCCTCTAGCCGCTAGCAGTCGAGCCCCAGCCGAGCCGCCGAGCGCGGCTGCCCACTGTAGCGCGACCTGCTGCTGTACGCCGCTAGGATGTGTTGACGTGTTCACGATCTCTGTTGAATTGTTGTTCTATATAAAACAGACTAACCGCTGCGCCTGCAGCGCCCATCTCGCCCCCAGAGCCGCCAGCCCTCTAGCCGCTAGCAGTCGAGCCCCAGCCGAGCCGCCGAGCGCGGCTGCCCACTGTAGCGCGACCTGCTGCTGTACGCCGCTAGGATGTGTTGACGTGTTCACGATCTCTGTTGAATTGTTGTTCTATATAAAACAGACTAACCGCTGCGCCTGCAGCGCCCATCTCGCCCCCAGAGCCGCCAGCCCTCTAGCCGCTAGCAGTCGAGCCCCAGCCGAGCCGCCGAGCGCGGCTGCCCACTGTAGCGCGACCTGCTGCTGTACGCCGCTAGGATGTGTTGACGTGTTCACGATCTCTGTTGAATTGTTGTTCTATATAAAACAGACTAACCGCTGCGCCTGCAGCGCCCATCTCGCCCCCAGAGCCGCCAGCCCTCTAGCCGCTAGCAGTCGAGCCCCAGCCGAGCCGCCGAGCGCGGCTGCCCACTGTAGCGCGACCTGCTGCTGTACGCCGCTAGGATGTGTTGACGTGTTCACGATCTCTGTTGAATTGTTGTTCTATATAAAACAGACTAACCGCTGCGCCTGCAGCGCCCATCTCGCCCCCAGAGCCGCCAGCCCTCTAGCCGCTAGCAGTCGAGCCCCAGCCGAGCCGCCGAGCGCGGCTGCCCACTGTAGCGCGACCTGCTGCTGTACGCCGCTAGGCGCGTGGGCTCGGGCCACACGTTCCGCTCCCTCCCACTGCCCGGACGAGCGGTACATTTGAATAGCGCTCTTCCAATCGCCTGGGAACAACAAAACGTAATCCAAAATCAAAGTGCCTCTGCGTAGTTGGACGGAAAATTTGGCATTCTGCTTTATAATCGCGGAGCGAACCGCCGAGCGGCACTTGCTACTCCTGTTCATTCTTGGATGTTTCGTTAGCTACTGATAGGGTGAAAGTAATTAAAAAAAAAAGCATCTGGTCTATGCCAACCTTCAAATACTGGTGTAAGTTAAACAGCTGGGCTTACTAATACTGGACCGGTCATATCTGTTGACTATACTGAGAAAGTTCGTCAAATGTGGTCACCAAGTGAGTGGCACAGATTCAGCTAGGTAAATAGAGTAAACCTGTACAGAACCCCAAGCAATAAAAATGAGTTAAGTTCATAAAATAGCCTACCGGCTTGTACGTAGTAGTTTTCAGCAGCTCGCAAGTCCCCAGAAGCATGAAGTGCCTGAGCGACGTGGCGGCGGGTCGCTTCCAGCAGAGAACCACGGTGCGCTGCCACTAAACGCAGCATGGATTCGTATTGAGAAGCCTCCTACACATAAAAAAAGTGTTTGTTCTTGTAATTGCATTATGAGAAAGAACATAAAAAGAAACGAAAAAGATAATTTCATGCTAACATTGGTAACTGATTAGGTAGGTATTTTTTCTTGAAGGACAAGATTTACTCATCGTCATTGTTTGGTAAAGGACATAAAAGCCACAAAAGATAGTAGAACCAGTGTATTTTTGACCGACTTCAAAAAAGGAGGAGGTTCTATTCTAGATAACAAAATTGATACAGGTGCTACGACTGTAACGGAACCAAGCATTTTGTTAGTTTTACTTAGTTGGGAGAGCAATGCGCCGGTAACGCAGAGGTCACAGGTTCAAGCCCTGCGTAGATTGTAGTGGATCGCATTCAATTTTTCTTTCTTAATTTACCTCTGTGTCATTATTTATAAAAAATAAAAATGTGGTATTTCCACATAAAAAATAGAATCGATAAAAAAGATTCTATAAAAATATTTAGTTTTACTTACCTTATACATGGATATAGCTTCATCCGGTTCACCAAGGCCAATATAAATCTGCTCAGCCTTCCTAAACTGTCCATCCTGACGTAACTGCTGAGCTAACGGTAGGTAGATATTCCTGGTCTCCTCCTCAGAGAGCTGGGAGGCGGCAAGTTTTAGGCCGTCAGCGACGCGGCCGGACGAATTGTACGCCCGGACGCATCTTTCCGCCATACCACAGGATGTCAGAAGACGCTCGGCAGTCTCCCATTCCTAAAAGCATTATGCATGGAATTCTAGCATGGTCTCTTCGAAGAGCGTAGGTAGCAAGACGTAAACAATCGAGTCCTTATCATCGAGGTGGACACCAAACAGACGCACAGCGATTTATGACAATTGAACCAAAGGCATCGTATAGGTCTTCATAGGTATCGGTCGACTAAACGGTTTGCGAGGGGCCTAAAATTGAGATGTTATAAACTTACCTGGGTAGATATAAAATGGTCTCCTAATTGTTCACACTGCTCACGAATTAGTTCCTTATCTTCAATAACCTGTCAAATAAATTCAATTCGTAAAGTCGCATACACTTGAACTCTATAAACTAGTCTATGCCTAATGGGCATCACAGACTAACACAGACAATTTATTTCTATCTAGCAGATAGATAGATTCTGTTCCTATTGCTCGTCAGACTGTTCCACGGTAACTATTAGAAAACTGACTTAAAAAAACCAATAGATAATCAAGAAGACCAACCTGTACGATTTGCAGTGCCTTCTTATAGTGATGCGCCTTCAAAGCCGCAGCTAAGGCCCCCCTGGTGTCTCCCGCCTCGATAAGGTGCGGCACCGCGGCCCCGGCCTGCCGCGCCGACACCAGCCACGCGCCCCAAGCTCCTTCCAGCCTCGTCACTTCGCTTGGGCATGTCTAAATACAAAATTCAGTAGTTTATCTGCGTGGAATCCAGTTATTTTGTAACTTCATCTTACAAATAGCCAGATGTAGGTAGAGCGTAAGGTGAGTTTTTAACTAATTCAACTCGAATAACTCACTGCAGTAATCTGCTAGATCTTGGCACTCATGTGATACCATGAACGTAATGCGACATCTGAACCGTCTCAGTATAATTAAGTAAATCCTATTTTTACGCGATTAACTTTAGCCGAGATAGCTGCGTATAAGCCAACAAATCTGACCGGTATTCTTAGGTAGTAAATCAAGTTCTTAGGGAAAATTTCTGATAGATCTAATTATTCAAAATATATCCATGTATGTATTCAAAATATATGCATTTGTTCTATAGTTGTATTTTTTTTTTATCTCTTTGACTACCTGTTGAGAGCCCCACATCAAATTAAAAAGGCTAAACAAAATTTAACCATCAAAGGTCCACCACCAGTAAAGGTAAGATATCCAAGGTAAAATCTAGGGATCACATGTAGAATACTTTATTTTACTACGGTGACATAGAGCGAAGGCTATTCCCGTCCTCTTATGCTAGGTTGTACACCAATTCAAACTATAAATAACCTCGTAGTTGACAAAGAGTAGGTACCTCTCTCGCTAATTGCACTGCTCTCGCAAAGTTGTTGCCCTTAGCGTAGTACTCGACGGCTGTAAGACTGTCTCCTCGGCGCTCCGAAATTTCACCCGCCATCTCCCACCATTCCTCCTGCAAGTTGCACAGTTTTTAAACAACCCTTATAAAATTTATGAGAAATAATTACAGAGCGTATTGCCCCATGACTCATCATTATTCACGGTATCATTTTCCAACGTTTCGCTATAGTAAAGATACCTGAATCAACTGAACATGGATTGTCTCCATCGACTCGTTGACTCTCAGCAGCAACGTTTGCTATCAGACCGGTACCCTTCGAGCGCGACCGCCTTTCTATCACAGGCGGGCCTTAAGGAACTAACTTCAATTTCTAGATTACTACTCGATACCTGAATCAACTGAGCGTGGACTGTCTCTACCAGCTCGTTGTCTTTCAGCAGCGCTGTTTGCTGCAAAATCAGTCCGGCAGCTCTTCGAGCGCGGCCGCCTTTCAACCACATTCGGACTATACTGACCTAACTTCACTCTTTCTCCATTACTACTCGATACCTGAATCAACTGAGCGTGGACTGTCTCCACCAACTCGTTGTCCCTCAGCAGCGCTGGTTGCTGCAGAATCAGTCCAGCAGCTCTTCGAGCGCGGCCACCTTTCAACCACAGACGGACTGCTCCTTGGATGTCACCTGATGCGGCTAACTCGGCTCCCGCTTCGCCTAACCTTCCTAACATTGAGCAAGTTAATAAAATAAATCATGTGAAAAAATATACCTATAGACTTAAAACCAGACAAAAGGAAAAGGAGACACAATATGGCCATCGTATCGTTATCTTTAACAATGAAATGGTTTTGTGATACAATGAACAAATGACTTGAAGTAAAAGTTGTATAAAGATTGTGTTCATAACTTGATCCTTACCAGTAGAAGTCAAATAATCCATATGCTGTTGTTTCAAGCCCGTAACGGCAAGGCGATCGGTTTTCTCCGCCAGTGCAATAGCTTCAGCCCATCTGTTGAACTGTTTGTACATGTTTATCGCCATCTGCGGTCGATTGGCTTTCTTGGCATAATACTCTTCCGCTGTTGTCAAGTCTCCGGAAAATATCGCAATTTTGGCTCGAACTACGGCGCTGTGAAGACCTGAATCATAGAAAATGAAACAAGAGTATTTGTTGAAATGATAAAGTAGAAGGGCAACGTAACGTAATACATACAGTCAACAGCAAAGCAGTAAAGTAGCTAAGCCGTATAGCATGCTCACAATGGTCTGTACAACCCTTGTTTTCTTGAGAATAGAGTCTGTATGAATATTTTAAACCCCTGGCATGCTTAGCAACTTCTGCGGCTGACTGTACAATGAAATAACCACAAAAAGACTGTCTTGAGGAACTTACCGGCGGTGACATCACCATCGCCTTCCCTAGCCGCCAACTCGACGGTTGTCTCAAGGTAGTACGCACGAGCTTCGTCGCCAATCTCCCGATAGCATTTTGCTGCCAACTATCAGAAATTTTAGTAGGGCACTTGGTTAACTAGGAAAAATGATATCAAAACTATCCACTGCATATACCTGAATATCTTCGTCCGCAAACGCTCTCTCGGCCAACTGTCTCCACAACGGGGCTAGGTCGGCATTACTACCCACTCCATCCAAGTAACTCGCGCAACCTGATAGGTCTCCACTACGTAACGCGTTATCTGAAAAAGATGTTTAAGTACCGAAGGTGAGGTTGATAACGAAAACATTCTGAGGCATCAAACTATATAAGTATTTTTGAAAATCTAATGAAGAATAAGAAAGAAAGCGGCCAGAGCGAGTCGGACTCGCGCACGAAGGGTTCCGTACCATCAAATAAAAAAACTGGGGGGAAAACACGTTTGTTGTATGGGAGCCCCACTTAAATATTTACTTTATTCGTTTTTACTATTTGTTGTTATAGCGACCATCTCATCTGTGAAAATTTCAAGTGTTCATGAGATACAGCCTGGTGACAGACAGGCCCGTTTCCCGTTTTTACCCTTTGGGTACGGAACCCTAAAAACTCTGAATTCAAGAAAGGTATCTTACTGAAAGCCAGTCGATGCTCGTCCAGCTGTAGATACGGCACGTGGCCTCCGTCCAGCAGCACCCTTCGAGCGTTGACTTCCACGGCCACGCCCCCGCCGCACTCCGCCATCTCCACACTACTAGGATCCCAGGCGCTGTACCTGATAATGTTCAGATTTAGTAGTATAAAATAAATAGATATCAGACTACCTCACACAAATCTATCATGTCCCACAGTAAGCTGTAGTAGGCTTGTTATGGACACTAGACAACGATAAACATACTTATGTAGATAAATATATACTTAAATACAAATAACATCCACGACCCAGGCACAAATATGCGATTTCAGCACACAAACATTTGCCCTAGCCGGGATTCGAACCCAGGACCACCGGCTCAGTTCAGTAGGCAGCTGCTTTACCACTGCGCAGTATAAACGAAAATATCCATTGAAGGACACGCCAAATGACTTAAGAATAGAATAGAATAGAATAAAAAATTATTTAGCTTGCCGATTCGAAGCGAAAAGAGCTTTCTACAAGAAACACTGTGAAAGTTAGTACCTATACTTCGACTTAGTCAGAGCCCAATGTATATATACACCTTGAGTTCGAGGTAAATTCGAGGGATCATTTTAAATTGAAACTTGATGTTCTCCAATTACTCGCAGCGTGTCTTACTTTGAAAGTATGCTATTCGAATACGAGTAGTGCATCTTACCGTAATCTAGAGCGAATCATTCGTGAAAATGAAACTTAATGAAGATGTTTATGAAATATAGTACCAAATGAGAAGGTGTGTTGGCGTTTGAGCCACGACGGCATCGCTGTCTTCAATCCATTGCACGAATCCCACACCACTAGCTATGATTTCCTAAAAGCATAACAGAAAGATTTTTTATACGGTCGTAATGAACTCCGAACATAAATACGATCTTCATAACAGTACCACTAGGAAAATCAATGGTAAGATATTCTATAATGCCATAGGCTGCTGACCTTTACAAAAAAAATAATCCTAGCGTTCGCCCATTTATATGGTGTACCTACCTTGTCACCAGATTGTAGCCGCAACAAAATAAGTCTCCGTCTGGTATCCCGCATCAGTAGAAGTTGTCCGCTCTCGTTTAGCTCCAGCCAGTCGACTCGCGCTTCATGCCACCATTGGCCGAGCTGTACTCCTGTTGTCATACAATAAGATAAAAAAATTGTAAAATCTAGTCGTAATAGAAAAAATTAAATAAAATTTAAATGTGTTTTTTTTTTGTGAAATGACAAAACACGTGTCCATTCTTTTTTCATGTTCTCCAACAAATAGTGAAACCAGTAATTAATTACCTATCAATTTGCTTGAACACATCTCCCTACAGAAGTTGGTGGGTTTGACCAATTTTCAGTACTTTGAAGGACAATTTGTCCTAACAGGTTGAATTTGGGCAGCTAAAAAAAACACGTGTCTGCTATTTTAGACTACCTACTTTATAACATAAAATCAAAATAAATCAAATCGGAGTCGGATAGTTGGGTACCTTTCCTTGTTAGAATGACGCACCTGTAGTAAGGTCCACAACAGCAATGGTCTGCCTGTCTAGAAGATATGCCAAATGCTTCCTATCGCCGTCTTCTAGTTTATTGGTCCCCTCGTTAATCCTCACGCTCAGCACGTGCGGGTTGACGCGCTCCGTTCTCACCTAATCCAGAAACAAGGCATTTATAGCTTTCATTATAATGTATGTAGGTATCTTTTAGTAAAACTATAGAAGGTTATCTTTTGATTTTCGAATAGGCCTATTAAACTATCATCATCATCATCTCAGCCATAGGACGTCCACTGCTGAACATAGGCCTCCCCTTTGGACTTCTATATATACCGGTTGGAAGCGACCTGCATCCAGCGCCTTCCGGCGACCTTTATAAGGTCATCTGTCCATCTTGTAGGTGGACGTCCTACGCTGCGCTTGCTGGTCCGAGGTCTCCACTCGAGCACTTTTCGGCCCCATCGGCCATCTGCTCTGCGTGCTATGTGGCCTGCCCATTGCCACTTCAACTTGCTAATCCGGTGAGCTATATCGGTCACTTTAGTTCGTCTACGGATTTCCTCATTTCTGATTCGATCACGTAGAGACACCCCGAGCATAGCCCTCTCCATTGCTCGTTGAGCGACTTTGAGCTTTGAGATGAGGCCGATAGTGAAAGACCACGTTTCGGTGCCGTAAGTCATCACTGGTAACACACATTGGTTGAAGACTTTCGTCTTGAGGCACTGAGGTATGTCGGATGAAAAGACATTGCGTAGTTTCCCGAACGCTGCCCAGCCGAGTTGGATTCGGCGGTTGACCTCTTTCTCGAAGTTGGACCTACCTAATTGGACCACTTGTCCTAGGTAGATGTATGAGTCAACAACTTCGAGTACCGAGTTTTCAACAGAGTCTGGGATGGGCACAACCTTGGCATTTGACATGAGTTTCGTCTTGTCCATGTTCATTTTTGAGCCCACCCGTTGAGAAACTCGATTGAGGTCATCGAGCATCATGCTGAGTTCCTCCATCGACTTTGCCATGACTACGATGTCGTCGGCAAACCGAAGGTGAGTGATGTATTCGCCATTGATGTTGATGCCAAGTCCTTGCCATTCCAGGAGCTTGAAGGCGTCTTCCATAACGGCCGTAAACAGTTTCGGGGACACAACGTCCCCCTGTCTTACGCCTCTTCTCAATGGAATGGCCTTTGTGCTCTGCTCCTGAACTCGGACTGACATGGTGGCGTTACTATACAAACACTTCAACACTTCAATGTAGGTACCGATAGTCAATATGGCATCGCTGAAGTGACTCGAGCACCGCCCATGTTTCCACCGAATCGAATCGAAGGCTTTCTCATAGTCCACAAACGCTAAGCATAATGGCAAGTTATACTCTTCAGTCTTCTGTATAACTTGCCGCAGCATATGTATGTGGTCTATGGTACTATAGCTTCTTCGGAAACCGGCTTATTCGGGAGGCTGGAAGTCATCAAGTCTATGTTCGAGACGGTTCGTGATGACCCTTGAAAACAACTTATAAACATGGCTTAGAAGCGTGATGGGCTTGTAGTTCTATATTAAACTATAGGGCTATATTTTTAGTAGAGTTGCTAAGCCGCGAAATTGTGCGCAGCGGGTTACAAGCATGAAATTTCTATCACACATAGAGCGTTCCGCGGTGATTATTTTCAGATGTGGAGGGAAGTCAGATTCGTCCCCTGCGTGGCGGGAGAGCGGGGTGAATAAGACTAAGTACTGTTCCTTTTCTTTTTTTGATTACTGATCAGTTAAGGCTATTAGGGCTTGTGTGGCATCGTTTTCGTGTGAAACAGATATCAGCAATTATATTTTTATGTTATTTTAGAATAGTTTGGTATAAAAATTTGGGTACATTGCCGAAAAGGTAATAATTACAACAAGTTTTTTTTATTCAGAACGATAAGTTAGTTATATATCCTGAATATTTACAATTTAAAAAAATATCACTAATTATATCAAATTTAATCTTGTTTTTAAAAATGTATACATATTGGGCACATCTCATACAAAAAGTACCTTGTAAAAAATATTGATGTTAAGCTTAGCGTGCGTGCTCTAGTACATTTTGCTAAGTCACGAAATTGTGTGCATCGGGATACAACCATGGAATTTATACCACAGATAGAATATTCTGCTGTAATTACTTTCAGATGTGGAGGGAAGTCAGATTCGTCCCCTGTGCGGCGGGAAAGCGAGGTGAATAAAGGAGACCTCTTTTTCTTTTTTTATTACTGATCAGTTAACGCTACTAGGGCTTATGTGGTATCGTTTTCGTATAAAACAGATATCAAAAATTTATTTTTTATGTTATTTATTCATAGTAGGGGAAGTCCGGGAGAGGTGAACCCCAATTTCATTAAAGATGCTTAAAACTTTATGTATTAGTCGTAGCGTCTTGTAATTGGGCTCATTGTATGTCTCATCTTGTTAGGTATAATTTGATAATATTAGATTGTTGATAAAGTCAACATATATATTTTTTATTTCATGTTTCTGTAAAATGGAAAAATGGATCAAATCTCCCACCCCTACGGGTGAGTTGAGCAGGGCTAGGGGGAGAATTGACCGTACATTTGTCTAGAAGGAAAAAAAAAAAAAACTATTATTTTGCTATTAATATTTCGCGAAAACACAGCCATAATTAGAAACGAGACTTTCTTACAGAAACAATCAACATTTAACATTATTAAGCTAGTTTTTGACTTGTAAATCATAGAAAATTAAAATCTTGTTTTTAACAGAAAATTGATCAGTTATAAACACTAATGGCACATCAGTTATCACATAAGATTATTGATTATGCACATTAATAACTAAGCTTTAAATCCAAAATTATACACGTTTTTCTTACAAATAATCAAAAGTTAACGACATGAGGCCGATTTTTGTAAATGTTAAAGAAAATAAATAATGATCTCACTTCTAACAGAAAACTATGCACCTCAGGAATCACGTAGGTACGATTATACACATTAATTAACAAGATATAAAACCATAATTATTATTATGAGTTTTTCTTGGAAGAAATGATATTTAACAACATGAAGTCATTTAAGTCATTTTTTTCCTACATATTACAAAAACTGAACTATAATCTCACTTATAACCAAAAACTATGCGAGTTTTAAACAATAATCATCAGGAATCTCAAACCGGAAAATATAAATGAGTTTCTCTTACAAATGGTCAACATTTACTAATATAATAATAAAATAATAAACAAAAACCACTGATCATGTCTCCCACCGACAGAGTGGTCAAGTCTCCCGCTACCCCCTTGCCTTACAAAAGTGATGTTTCCTCTAAAAAATTGCAACGGACGATTCCACACACATTAACTCAATAATACTACATTAAACAAAGAATACGATGTTATAATAAAACAGATCTTACCTCCAAAACTGTCAAAATTGCATAAAAAAGAAAAAAACATTTTTATTCAGTTTTGAAACGCAAGAACACATTTTTCTCGCTCAAAGCCGAACCGTACTAATGGCGGCCAATATGGTGCACTCACAGCCACCACCTTTATGCAAGTGTCTTTCGAGCTATCATCGGCGCCGGTGGCGTAAAATTTGAATGAAATATTTGAGATGGTTCAAGTCTCCTACCTGGTCAGGTCTCCCGGTTTTCCCCTACCATATAAAAATATGGGTGTATTTCCGAAATGGTAAAAATCACAACAAGTTTTTTTATTCCGGGAGATAAATTAGTTATATTTCCTTAATATTTACAACTAACAAAAATATTGCAGAACAGTAAATTTAATCTAGTTTCTAAACCTATATACATGTCGGGCACTCTTCATACAAACAGTAACGTAATAAATTGTTGATGTTGAGATTAGCCCGTGTGCTCGAGATACATTAGCAAAAAAATATTTTGTTTTAATTACATAAATTTGTTTTTCTAGGACGTATTTGGTTAATATTGTATGTAAAAGCTTGTTAATAATAATTATTTAATGAAGCGAAATAGGATGCGTTCGGAGATTTACGTTGGATACGCCGACGTAAACATATATTGTAAGCTACTGTTTGTATGATAAGTGCCCAATATGCATATATTTTTAGAAACAAGATTAAATAAGCTTTTTAAAATAATAATAATAATTTGAAAATGTTAGCCAAATTTAACTTATTTACCTCACTGAATAAAAAAACTTGTTGTGATTTTCCCCTTTTCGGCCATAAACCCATATTTTTATGTAGAACTATACAAAAATAACATAAAAAATGAATTTCTTATATCCATTTTATACGGAAACGATACCAGACAAGTCCTAGTAGACTTAACTGACCAGCAATAAAGAAAGAAAAGAGGTATACCTACTTGGTCCTATTCACTCCGCTCTCCCGCCTCACAGGGGACGAATCTGACTTCCCTCCACATCTGAAAATAATTACCGGGGAACACTCTATCTGTGGCAGAAATTTTATGTTTGTAACCCGATGCGCACAATTATGTTAGAAAACAGCGGACTAACAACTCTAGTATTTATAAAATCTCTCTGGTAAACATTTGGTATTAAAAATATAAAAGATAATTTATTTTATCATGAATTTTAATACGTCCTTACACGTAAATATGAGAGAAAACTATTAAATACCTACCTAAACTTAGTAAAACTGAATGTAGATTCGTTTCGTATTAAAAATCAAAGAATTTTTCCTTTGAGTAAACTGAGCTAACTTGAGGATTTTAAGGCAGTTTCCCTCCGGTGCCCATTTTTTTCCACCATTGCCAACATTTGGTATATTTATCTCGTTTGATTATTAACTTTACCTCAAAAGTCAGACTGTTTTTAAATTGAATAAGTATAGGTACTTTCGTCGAAACTTCGATAAGTCTCTCACATTATATTAGTTTTATTCTGACTAACATACTTCGTCCTAAGATGGAGCCCCCTTTGTTTTCTTCTGCATCAGAGTCCTTGCTGATGTATCCACCCCACTATTGACATTACATTGGAATATGATACACAAAATACACCTATACATATAATAAAGCTGAAGAGGGTCGAAAGTCTGTACATGGAAGATATTAAAAAAAAACTGGTGGGGGATACTTAGAATCGATAACAGAACACGTTCCAAACGTTTTTAGAATGTTTGCCTGTTTGTCTGTTTGACGACGTGGTTGCTACTGACCTGCCTACTGAGCCGACGACGGTCCCAGGTTCGAATCCCGGCAAGGGCAAATATTTGTGTGATGAACACGAGTATTTGTGCCTCGATTGAGTTAACTTTTGTACCTGAATCTTATGGTGCTGCTTAGGAATGAGGTGCAAACTTTTTTCAAACATGTGCTGCGACTATCGAGTACCTTGATAAACTGACAGATGGCGCTGAATTAATATGTTGTGACCACTTAGGAAGAATTTTGCCGTAAATTAATTCTAAGTTTAGAAGAGGGGGTACGGATATCAACAAATGTAATTGAACAATCGCTCGCTACGTTGCTTTTACTTGGACAGCATGAACAGTCCTGTCTGTAGTGTGGGGTATCAAGAAACTGTTATTAAGCAAAACTGTCACAGACCGATTTCCACGCGTACGGAGCCGCGGGCACAGCTAGTTATAAAAATATTATACTTATTATATATTCCTTTATAATTCGATTCAGCACAAGCAACTTACAGTATGCAGAACTTTATCCAGCCCGTATTCCACCACGCTCAGTTCGCCCGCGCGGTGCAGTAAACAAGCGCCGCCTACCGCAGCGTATATTCTTTCGCCGCTGCCCGACCACGGAATCTAACACAAACATATGTCAGTCAGGGTCGGGAGTCGGGACAAGTGCACCTACCATATCCAATTATCGAAAAGTATCGAAAAGTACAGATGTTATACTAATTTAAATAGAAATTAGGAAACTATTAAGTATACTCCCAAAGGCGAGAACCTACAATCAGGTCTGAAAGTATTGGCATCTGATTTGTTAGCATCTTTATATAGCGTGGTCGTAATATGGTCATGTAGTAGAACAACTGTAGGTACTTTTTAGGGTTTTGATAACTGACAACATTTCAAATTTTCAAATATTTAGTAAGTAATGTCATGAAGTCACAGAACCCAAAACTAATATTTTTAATGATTATACCATTTAATAGATTAAAATATAGAAAAAAAATGTGAAAGCAGCGTCATCTAAGAATCGGACCACTACATGACGTCACCTCGTGGAAAATTTGACACAACATACAAAAAATACAGTAGTACAAGATCCATACTAAATCCGCCTTAGTAGTCCCGACTGTATGATTTTCTACGCTGTGACAAATTACTGGTCGCTTACGATCTTTTAGAATGAGGAAATTTTCAAATTAATTTTTCAATCACACATTGGGATATTTTAGAAAATGTAAAAATGTGGTAATATTTCATTTATTATCCTTTATTTGATATATCGTTATAAAATGCCCGGTTAAAAAAATAGTTGTCAATTCGATACGTTATCTGGCGCACTTGTCTCGACTCACCTTATGAAATAAGCACTATTTTAATACAAGCTTTAATTCATAATATGTATGTAGTTTAATTTATTTTGGGACTCACCTCGCTAATCAAACCCCGAGCAATGTCACAAAGAATGAAAGTGCTACTCGTTCGACACACTGCGTACCAATCGTTACCTAAAACATACATTAAGGATGATCTTGAAGATGTTGGAGGTTTGGATGATTGTTTCATGATAACGCGTAAACGATGAAACTTTGCACGGATAAATAAGGTCATGAATTAAAATATAGGAAATTATAGACTATGACAATACGTCGAGAGACGTAAACTAGGACTCCCACCCTCATGATACGGCACCACGCCTGTGGATGGCGCCTTATAATTTCGCAAAACTGCCAGTCTGTCTATAGGTGAACATTTCTCATAGTGTTTATAGAAAGGCAAATGGCTTGTGCCGGTCTTGTCTAAAACTTTTTTGTATGTGTACTCTGTGTGCAGCATGTATATAATTTTCAATATGGCCATAATTATGTCCGTGAACATATTAATGTTTTGAAAACGCGTTTGGCGCAGTTTGTAGACACCTGCATGGTTGTTCTATGTATTTAAGTATATTTTTTATCTATATAAGTTATACATACTTCGTCGTCTAATACCCATAACACAGGCCTTCTTGAGCTTAATTTGGGACTAGATCGATTTGTGTGAGGTTGTCCGATATTTATTTATTAGTTCCTTACCTAGTAAGGTATGAAAGTGCTAATCACCTATGAAGCGAACGTTGAATATGTCCGGTGCGTGTTTGGTGGTAACCGTCAGTGGGGGCGCGTCGTTGGCCAGGCGCGTCAGAACCAACTGTTTCGGGCTCACGTGCTGAACTTCCACCGAGTCCCGCCACACCCAGCGTCTGTTAGGTGTTAACCAAGGTTCAATATTTGCACAACTGGCCTGAGTGACTTCGCTTCTTTATTGCCTGACTTGCAATTGTAATAAACAGGGAATACAGGCAAGAACAAGAACAACATTTATCACATGCTCTGGACCCGCGACCAGATACTGCGTTGCTGCGGATATATTCCAAACAGATGAGAGAGAAACGAGGTCACGACTCGTTGTCCAGTTTGACTATCTTTAACATTATGATCTATGAATTACTTTTTAAGGTACAGTTCCGTAAATTAAACTTGAACGCACAAACTTAACAAGCTGCGCCCAGCCTAAGCTTTAATCCAGGGTGTCTACAGCTACCTCCATACCGAATTTTATCAAAATCGCGCGGTCAAGTCGTTTGAATGTGAAAAAATAACAAACATGCACAAACTTACAAGCTTTCGCTTTTATGATATTAGTGGGATCGGCCTTTCAATTCCTCTCTACTGTCAACTCCTCCAAAAATTGGTACTTTGAGTTTTGATCAAGTGCGAGTTCAATCTCTTCATTTATTTTATTTTATTTTATTATAATACAATCAAATAGAAAAATGATAATTTCTCGCATTTCTTCCAACACGATCCTTCGAACCGGATCCGACAAACAACCGGCGCTAGTGTTAAATTTTAATTAATGCAAATAGCGTCTACGACACAGCAATTAATTACCTGAGAACAGCTTCGAGCAATATAACCGCGCCGGTTTGCGAGGCGACAGCCAATTTGGTCCCGTCCCCGCTCCAGCACAGCGCGCGCGTCGCATACAGATGCGGGATGGCGAGCATCGACAGCTCGAGCGCGCCCGACTCCTTGATGTCTCCCACTAGGAAACCGTCGAACGTGCCTAGTGCTATAGTCTGGGGACGTATTCATTGTGTTTCAAAGATAAAAACAGGTGAAATGTGTGCTTATGCAATTATGACGTTCGAGCAAAAAGATTCTTGACCATAAATTGGGACACCGAAAAAACATGATCTTTATATCATAGCGCACAAGTTTGTAGTGATAAAGGCCTTTCTAGGTCTGTCAGACACATATTCGAAAATATGAAACTAAAGGATTATAAGAAGCCTTAATTTGGTCCCATCCCTGCTCCACACCGCGCGTGTTGCATAGGCGCGTGGCGTGCGCGATAGGGAGCTTCGTGGGCTCAAGGGCGCCGGTCTCCTTGATATCGTCCACTTGGTAACCGTCAAACGTGCTTAGGGCTATAATCTCGTATAGCGCGATCGCTTTACATATATAGGCCCTTTGCGTCTATTAAAGCGATTTATGGTGTAATGTTCGGGAGACACGTTTTGGTGGCTAACTAAACCGATAGACCTGGCAAGAGTAGTGTGCGACTGGTTGCACTGCTTTAGTTTAGGAAATAATAAAGTTACATACCTACCGTAATTTTTGTTTTCATTGAAGAAATCTAAAAAGGTGTTTATAAGAAAAGTCCGAAAGGACAACGATATGAAAAATTGTATATAAAGAACCTTAAAGCCGTGTGGGTGGGAATACGTTGACAAGTAACGTCAGCTGCCAACTAAGTACACTCGTACCTGTCCAGAAGGGCTGGGTGCAGCAGCCGTGAGATCTCGCGCAGTCGGGGGGAGGGCCGGCTCCACACTTCGCAGCAATGCGCCGCCCGCAGCCGAGTACACCGCCACACGGCCATCACACCCGCCCACTATTAACTGAAAACCACACATTACCTTCATGCAGTCTTGTTTCATAAGACCATGTAGAGGCAAAGGCGTTTCCAGGCTGAGCTTGAAGGGGCACCTTTAAACTCGTCTATTGGTGAATTAGGGTCAAGCCAGACGAGCGTGATTTGAGTCGCATAATTTTGGTCGCGTCATACTTCGTCGTCAGTCGTGTGACGTGATCACGTGACATGAAGAATGGCGTGGCCGAAACTACGCGACTCACAACTCCAAAAATTGCGCTCGTATGGCTGGCTTCACCTTTAGAGAATGAGGCATCCTTCAATGGAATCGATGTTCTAAACTAAAGTTGTTTCACGTCAACGTTACAATTAATACATACTACTTGAAGGGAATCTACTTATTTAACTTCACACAACTACAATGGTCTTTTTTTAACATGACTTGTACTGTATTAGGGCTGTTTAGCTATCACTACCAGTGAGTCGGATTTTGTGTGGGCGTATAACCCTTTAATGGGATTATCTCCGCGCCACAGATCACTCCTGCTACATTGGTCAATTTACTATACTTACATGGGGAGGCAACAGTATGAGTGCCGTGGGCGGCAGAGCGTAGCGGAGCAGTAGACGGCCATTAACGAACAGTGTGCCGTCCACGTGGCCAGAGGCCAGCGTGCCGTCGCCGCGCGCTAAAGACACGCAACACGCGCTGGCCGTCCACAGACTGGAACTCTTGTTGCTTTTGCAGTCTAGGGACCTTGAAATCCATTTTTTTTAAGTAGGTACCAATGTGCCATTGATACGATTGCTTCATTATCAACATTAACAAAAATTAAATAGTGCTAAATTTCAATTAATTTGTTCAATTTATTACTACGGAACCCAAAAACATTATTTTTATTTTATTACCTACATCTATTAGTTTTGAAAATATTCAGAAAATGTGAAATAAGCGTCGCCCTAAAATCATTGCCAAAAATGACGTCACTGTGGAAAAGTTCGCTGTCACAACAAACAAGGAGACCAGCAGTAGGTACAATTTCCATCGTAAATCCTACTGTATGATTCTCTGCGCTGTGACCAATCAATTGTTTGTTACTTACGCTCTTTTAGAATGAGGAACTTTTGAAATGGATACTAGAAACAGAAATTAGGATATTTTCTAAAACGGAAAAATGTGGTAATATTTTTTTTTATCCTTTATTTGATTTTACTGGAAAAAAGCTTGGTTAAAATATGAAATGTTGTCAATTGTAAGAGAAGAATCCAATAAAAGCGGGGTTTATAGGCATTGTTTCGATAGCCGTGGATAACGAGATATTGAGAATGATTCTGATGAATTAATTAATTCTCTGCTCTGACCAACCGAAGAAGCCCGGAATGAAGTAGAATTTCATCAGCGCTCAGTTCATATATAAATCCAGTCCGTGTCTTGATAATAAGAGTCTTAAGTCAAACAATGCTACTACTGTATAGTAAAACAAACCTAATTATTGAGTTGTTGTCGCTCCCTACTGCACTGCTATACATACCTGATCTTCCCATCGCTGGTGCCGGCATAGAAGCCCTGCTCAGCCGGCAGAAGCCTCATGGGCGCGCCAGTGAGAGGAAACTTGTTGCATATAACCTTCTTGCCGCTCCAGTCCGCGCCTACCCGGTACACGAACACCATGTTGTCACTCTGAGCGACGCCCAGTAACTCGGAATTATCGCTGAAGGCTAAACCTGATAAAAAGGAATTAAAAAATGCGGTACCTAATCTCGTAATGTAAAATTAAGTCAATTAAGCCTTTTCTGTGAACCTAAACAGAAACCTTTCCTCTGAAAGATATTCTTTGTTAATAGGATCGATTGGCATTTTTTTTTCACTGACTGCATATTTAAAAAAACCTCTAAATGGTGATCATAATTACTAGAAAAGTTAGTGAAGTGTACGTAAGGTAATTTATGGCAAAGATAAGTGATGGCACAGATTTTATAGCTGCCCTTCCTAACCCGTTTATATCTTCCATCCTATCTTTATTTCTTTTACTAAAATATATGAATTTAATGTGTGATTTACTAAAATATATCAATTAAATGTGTGATCGTACTTGTAATAACGTAACTCTTCTTCCCGGCGGCCGGGTCAGCGGGCTTAGTGCTGAATTTGTCCCGACGCGCCCCCTCGCGGTCAAAGAGCAGCACCTGCCGTTCATACGTGGCCACCGCCAGCTTTACGTTGTTCGCCGACCAGCAGATATCGGCGATAGGGCTTTCGCCCTCCTGTTTAACAACAGGCTAACAAACATCTCCAAGAGTTATGCCTTATTATAAAAGTGTGCTGATAAACTTACTTACAAAAGGGAAACATTTCGACCATGACAAGGCAAATAAATGATAATAACATTCCTACCTGGGCTTCCATTAAAGTTTTTGAATATTTCAAACGCATTATGATACGATTAATTTGTTACGTTTCTGCTAAAACGCAATAGTTTCGTATTTTCAGTCATTGGGTTGTTGTGTACATAGTTGCAGTTGCCTAGCGACATTTGAATTGCCGCCATTTTGTGACACTATGTCATAGACATACACCTTTTTTTAATAGAGTGCGTAACATTTTTTAAGGGTTCCGTAAGGCTAAATTCTTTGGAACCCCTTAATATTCATCGTGACTAAAGACCCTTATTTTATACCGGTAGTTATCGGTTCCAAGCACTAGCTTTACACATGGCAACACTTCGTCACTACTGTCAAATAACCGGAAATTCTTTTCGCTAGTACTTTTCATTCGTGAAGACGTTGTTTAGGTTAGAAAATATTTTATCTTTATGAATCCAGCGTCCTGTGTGTCATTTCTCTTTAACAAATTAATTTAGTGAATTATGACTACAGTCGAATTTGTGTTTCATACATATTTTGTTCAAATATCTATAGTGTCATAGTCATAGTAGTTGCCGGACTTGTGTTTTGCTATTTACAAGTTCTAACCAAATTCATGTGTATGTGTTATCTCATTTGTTAAAGTAATTTTTGGTGTGTTATTGCAGGACGTCATGCCATTCGCGAGGTACGTTGAACCAGGGCGAGTAGCCCTGGTAGCCGATGGCCCCTTGAAGGGAAAGCTTGTGAGCGTAGTCGACGTCATTGACCAGACACGCGCCCTCGTCGACGGACCCGGCAGCGGCGTTCCTCGCCAACAGATCCGCCTAAACCAGCTGCATTTGACTAAGTTCCGTTTGAGCTACCCCTTCACAGCGCCCACCCGCGTCGTAAGGAAAGCATGGACTGACGCTAAGTTGAATGAAAAGTGGGCTGAGAGCCAATGGGCGCAGAAGCTCGCTAACAAGGAGAAGCGCGCTGCGATGACAGACTACGACCGCTTCAAGCTTACATCCGCACGTGTGAAGAGGAACCGCGCGAGAACGGTGGTGTTCAAGAGCCTGAAAGTGAAGGCGGCCCGCGCCGGCACCTTCGGAAAGAAGGCGATCCCCAAAACGAAGGTTAAGAAGCCGCGCACCAAGAAGCCCGCCGCCAAAAAACCCGCGAAGAAGTAATTCTTGTGTCTTTAAGAGGTTAAGTGACAATCAAGGGACAGAATAAAGAATTACTTTTAAGCTACACGCTGTGTTATTGTTAGTCCCGTTTTACTGTTCATTTTGTGAAATGAGGTGAGTTTTGTGGTTATTACAGAACATGTGGTGTTTTTTCTTCACTCAATTTTCTTTCTATTTCAGGGCTTACATGGAACATAGCATTGTTACTTGGTGATACTCACAGGTGAGTTATGTTATTACACCTAACCTATATTGTGTGTGTACTACAATACTTTCAAAATGATGATTTTTAATTTTAGTCTCGTTCGTATGAACTTTAGTGATTTCAAAGTTACCACTTCACTGAACTAAGCTTATTAATTTAAAAAAAAAGGTGATTGACTTAATGTTCCTAATCAGTTATTTTTTTATTTCAGGTTTGCATTCATTCAGTCTTTCGTTTATTGATATAACTAGGAAAGAAATGTAGAAAAATACACACATCCCAAAGGAAAATTTTCTTAGGTGAGTACTACAATTCACTCTTTGTTGCATTGCATTACTTCTCACAAGAGATATATTTTAAAAGAACTTTTTGTATAAAGTGTTGTAAAACCCCTAGTCATATAATTATTTTATTTTAATAGTATGCTATCATTCTTAACTCCTAGCAAATTAATTATCCTAATGATGATTTTAATATTATAGTCTCGTTCGTATGAAATTTTATGATTTCAAACTTACCACCTTACTGATTGATATTAATTGAAATAAAAGTTGTGTTATTTTAAACCTCGTTTAATACTTGAATATTTGTTTCAGTCATCCAAGATTTGCCTAAAATTAACAAAGTGAATTACTGTGGTACTGCGGCCAAGCAGACTGTCATGGATTTCACATCACGTAAGTAGGCCATTGTAACAACTTCTTTCATTAACTTTCAGTGATAAGAGAGAATCGTGTACAGTGTCTATGATACCTAAAATAGCCAGGTTTAATAGCAACAGATCAAATAAAATTTGTTTCTAAGTCTTAATAACTTATACCTTTTAACCTCCTGACACCGAGCATTTAACTGAAATTCCTTGCCACTATAGCCGAATGTACTTTACAAAGCAGTAAACTGTTTCTGTTGCAAAGTCCGAGACCTTGGCTGTTGAAAAAAACATAAACTAAGGTGTTTCTCAAGTTTTCACTAAAACAAATGTTTTTTGATATAGTTTGATAAAGACATTGAACATATTTCTGTTTAGGTATTTTTTGTCTTTTATAAAGGACTATAGGTCATTCAAGCATATGTAGGTTACGTGAATAAATTAAACAAATTATATAAAATTTTAATGAAATTTAATGTAATGTTACGCATTGAGTAATAAACATAATCATATATATTTATAATATAATCATAAAAACTAAAAAAATTACCCCATCAACACTTAGTTTTATGTTTTTCATGAAAAAACACCTTTGATAGACTCAAAAAACTTAATATCTATAAGTATCTAACTGAGATTTTTATTCGCGAACAGGATCAATATGATTGCAAGTGCTTAACATATTTCTAAGTAGCATTTCACTTTAAATTATGTTTGTAATTAAATCTTAATATCTTTAACTAACATCAAAACAACTTAATTCTACATTGAGAGATCATTCTTTCCAAATAGGAGCAAATTGCCTTTAATTAATATATGAAAATTAAAGCCACATGAAAATTGAATCATGTCTGATTCAATATTCTGGGAACCTTCTCGGTTTTAATACAATAAAACTTAAGCAACCTTTGGTAAATTGTTATCATCACTGTCGTAGGTATCGCTCGACTCGCTCGAGTCTTCGTCAGCGGAAGATCGAGATTCACTTATGAAAGCGTGGGTGTCCTGAATAAAGTCTTCATCGCCACTGGAGTCTTCAAATTCGGAATAATTTAGTAATGCTGTAATATCACGGTCTCGTAACGCTGAAAATAAAACATGCACTACTTTAAGTGTTAGTGCCGAAAGTGATTTACATAAGATCAATTTCACATACACTACGAACGACAGGTCTTTGTATAGGTTTAATATTTTTACGACGGTTTATTTACTTTACTGTACTTCATTTCTACACAAAAGTATGTGATTTTGAAAGAATGTTTACTAATTTGCAATTCTATAAAAAACCTACGTTAAAACGAGCAAATTTAACAAAAAAAATATAAGTTTTACTTACTGCGTCGACCACGTGCCGCCATAGCTGTAGACTCCTGAGCACGCGTCGCAAGAATGACGCCTAGACGGCGACTAGGTAGGATATCTCTATCGAACTTCAAGGACAAACTATTGCTATTACTTAAATTTCATTGGCTGTGAGCAATCACGTGTCCAATATCTTTTTCGCGGGAGAAAACAAACACTCGGGAATTGAGGCTACCTGTAGGTTGGTCGTCCATTATCGACATAAGGAGTTAAAAAATATTCGGACTTTAGAGTACAGTTTATTTAGCACTTTGTAAAGGACGCGAGGTGTCAGGAGGTTAATAGAGTTATCACCAGACCTAGGAATCCGTGGGGCAAATTTCGTTGACAGGTAGGGACATCCTATATCGACAAATTAAACTATCGATGTCCGTTCTATATACTAGTGATCGCCCTCAACATTGTGTGTTTTTTTGTTCAATTGTTCAACATAGCATATTTTAAATAATCGCTAGGTTACAATAATATAAAGGTAGGGTGTAATACCTATAGCACTACAAAATATTTAGTAATTATCTCAACCTCTTTTGATAATTCAATAGAAGTAAATTACCTACATAGACAATCGCTAACTCGCTTTAAAACAATAGGTACTGGTCAATGTCGTCGGACAGTGTCATTTGTAAACACGTTATATTACATAAGTATTTTATATAAATAAATAATGCCTCCTAAAAAAATAGAAGAATTGCTTAAAAAACAACCTGAAATAATTAAACGTGGGTCCCAGCTATAGGTACTGTAACAAATGTCAATCCACCTTTCATCGCAAAAAATATTCTCTTCTCTTTAAAAACGAAGAAGAGTATTGAGTTATTACGTAATTATTATTTTCTTACTTTTAATAAAAACATATTTTTACACTAGTATATAAAACGAACATCGATAATTTAATTTGTCGATATAGGATGTCCCTACCTGTCAACGAAATTTGCCCCACGGATTCCTAGGTCTGGTTATCACCGGTTTCACCCTGCCAAAGCCGATGTGTGAACAGATTACTGTCATGCGTGACTCTGGTCAGGAACATTATCACACTCCGTGTAAGTTGTGCGATCCCATGGCCCCACAACCAAGGGTTGAGTGTTACAACCAATCTTAACAGAAAATGCTTTTTACTATTTCTTTGATTTTTGGATATTGATTAAATCAATGTTTTATTTGTTACAGATTTAATTGTACAAACATGGCAAAAGGATACTTTACTAAATTGAACAGGTGAGTTTTACCTTTATTTTCTGTACAAATGACATTAAATAAATATTTATGTCAAGATTTATGTAGGTTTATGGTTTGACATGAACATTAAAAAAAGATTTCCATGAATCGGTTAGAAGATTTTGATATAAAAAAATTAAGAGATCACATTGATATAGCATTAGTTCTGATGATTTAATATATACTATCAATTATCATATGTTAAAACATTTGGGATAGGAACTCCTAACATGCAACTACCCTGCCAAAGCCGATGTGTGAACAGACAAACTGTCATGCGTGACTCTGGCCAGGAACATTATCACACTCCGTGTAAGTTGTGTGATCCCATGGTCCCACAACCAAGGGTTGAGTGTGACATTTTTCCCAACTAGAGATTGTCAATACAGACCTACAGTCACAGGAAACTAATTTTGTATTTCTATTGTTTTAGATCTAGACTAAACATTGGGAAATCCAACTCTGCTGAACTAGAGCTGTGTGGTAAGAAATTCACGTTTATATATAAATAATTTTATTGTATTCATTACATACTATGATGTTTGAAAGTATCGCCCCTGTCTGATTCTTGATGATTGATCATTTCTGATGTTTTTTTTTAATAGTCCAGTTTTTATTGATTGTGAAGAAGTCTAATCGTGCTTTACTTCTTACAGGTGAGGCGATAGGAAGTGGAGATGTACCTAATTAGTGGATAGTGGAAATAAAATGAGGTATGTATATTTATTATGTAGGTAATAGACATTTTCAGCAACAAAATTTTCCATATGTAGATATATTAGGTATACATTATATTCTCGATGATTTGCGAATTTGTATAATCTTTTTTTTATATGATGACTTATTTGTATCGCCCCTGTCTGATTCTTGATGATTGATCATTCCTGACCAACTTTTTAAATAAAATGATATAAACCTGAAGTAATATGTGTATTAAAAAGATGTTTGAATTTACAGATATGGAAACACTGGAAATTATTTATGTATTTAGCGCTAATGCATACATGCATGAGGTGAGCCTCAGTTTATTTTATTTGCCAATTATAAATTATCAGCATTTTACGTGATGACTGTTTGTATCGCCCCTAGCTGAAGTTTGATGATCGATCTATTCTGATAAATTTCAAAAGTTATACAACATCAGTAGGTAAAGGAACAAATCCTAAAATTACATCGTTTTTTTACAGGTATACATAATGACTGATGACTTGATGAGATTAATGAGGAGTAAATTAACAACATTGCGTAGACCACCTTTAAATCTATGGTAAGTTTGAATTGTTATTGTTGCATTTACATACTCTTATGTTGTCTTACATTTGGTAAGAATGGACCAAAAAAATAATCCAATCCATCCAAACCTTAAAATTGAACTAAGTACAGTACTGTTAACCTGTAATGGTCCTTTCAATCATTACTTTTGGGTCCCTAGGGGGAGGGAGGTTCGTAAAATCTCTACATCCCTGACCTACCTATTTCTCTATCTGGCGATTCCAAACTATATAAGAATTGTCTATAGGGTTGGGGCGGCCAAAATCTTCCTTGCGTAATTAATGAATGGTCCCTAACTTCCTAATTACATGATGAATGAGGACATTGATGAGGAGAAATGACTGGCACTGAATAGACCTACCTGAATAGACCTACATACCGTGGTAAGTTTGAATATTTATTGGTACATTTACATAATTGAGCAAAAAAATAATACATTTAAAAATCAGGATTGATAGCTGAATAGATCTCAGTTGTAAAGCGTGAAAAGAAATCCCTAAGTTGACCGATATGGCTTTAATTGCTTTTCAAAAAAACAATACGCAACATTTTCTACAAAATCCATGCCACTGATAGATATTTTACCTTTAAGACTACACCCTGATCTATAATACTGTGATGACTATTTGTATCGCCCCTAGCTGATGTTTGATGACCGATCTATTCTGATAAATTTGAAAAAGTTGATGATCATTTGTGGGAAAATGGGCATGAGCTAAAATAACATCTGTTTTACAGACATACTTGATGAATGGCGCGATTGATGGAAGGCAAATTAATGACTGAATAACCCAACTTAAATGGTAAGTTTCAATATTTACTGGCGCATTTACAAATTGAAGGGATTCTTTTTCTCAAACCATGACCCACCTGTAATACTGTGATGACTATTTGTATCGCCCCTAGCTGATGTTTGATGATCGATCTGTTCTGATTAACTATACATTTAAGTAAAAACTAAAGTGAAAAGGGTATGGCTCTAAACCAATACATTTTTTTTTACAGGAATAGGTGATCCAAATAAAGGGCTGTCTTACTGAGCTGTGATTAGAAATATGTGGTAAGTTTAAAGCAATGAAACTGATATAGACAGACAGACAATGTGACATTCTTGGTTATCTAATTTAGATAACAATGTTTCCTTGCAAAATCTACTTTTTGATGGTAGTGTCACATTAAATGCACACCAAACTGTAATCTTAATTTATGCATTAAATGGAATCGTAAAATAATAGTTAAATGATGGTATTTACAAGCATATATCATAACTATTTTGATGTTAAACTTAAACTGATAATATTGAACTAGAACTATTTCATTAGACACTTGACATGTTCCCATAGTGACTGTGTACTGTTTGTTTCAGATTGCGTGCACATGACATGACCCAGTTTTTGCATTTGATTCGTGATCTACTCAATATGGTGAGTTTATCTGAATATTCTACTAGGTTAATTAACGTCATAAATCATAATTATTAATTTATTAGTTTCACCTGTTCCACCTGTTGGTCTGATCAAATTCACTCAAAGGAGTCCTCTTTGTGGCTTACCATATGGACACATTGACAGATTATTGGTATAAAGATGCAAACAAATTTCGACAAGCGACAAAGCCCTTTTGATTTAATACATAACAAAAATGTCTAGACTTAACATGATGAACTGCTTAGTTATCCCTGGCTCACAAAATCGTGGGGAAAATATGGTATGGTAATATCTGAAACCCTTATATATTTTGATCAAAACATTACTTTCAAGTTCTTTGTTAACATTGACTTGCTTTTCTTTTTAGGCGCTGTCAGAAGTTCGGTTATTGTCACGCCACGCAACCAACATGAATATCGAGAAAGGTAATTACTAATTAAATAGTATATTTTTATAGGTCTACAATTTTTTTTTTTTTAATTAAGTCATATATCATGATCACGCGATTTGTCTAGATTAACATTTTAGGGCACTGCCTACAAAAATACTAGGCAAGGAATATAGTGAATAGTGACATAAATATGATAAATAGTGCTGATTTAATAATTCATTGAAATGGGAACACAAAATCTAATACTACTAATATTACTAATATTTGAAATACATGAGTCTCACTAATCCGTCACTTCTAGATACTAGAGGTTGCCAGATTATTGGAATGTTCAGATTACTGGATTGTAGAGAAAAAAACGAATAATAGCGCGACCAAAGGGGGGGATGGAGAGTGCCAGATTATTGAGTCTACTGTATTTAAAATGATGAACTGCTTAGTTATCCCTGGCTCACAAAACCGTGGGGATAGTATGGTATGGTAATATCTGATATATCCAGTGTATGCTTACAAAATAACTTACGTGAATAGAACATTGGACTAAGTATACTTTGCTTTCAGATCTGCTACAAGTTCTGGGTCAATGGCAAGTGATGTTGGCAGCTGTGTTCAAGGTAGAGACAAATTTCGTTATAACACTTTTGACCTAGCTGTGCAATGGTTAAATCCATACCCCAGAAGCATAATACTGCCAAGTTCTAGTTCTGCCAAATCCCTGAGAAGCATAACACTGCGCGTGCTATGTGAAATATATTAACTCGGTGTTGTACTTCTCCGGTACGGGGTACGGAAATTAGCACGAATGTTAAGGGTTCTTGTCATGACACATTTAGCATCTTTTTTGGTCCTCTGGATGGAGTTGCAGGCATCGTCTAGTTGTAGTTAATTCCCTCGTTGCTAGTTTGATTAATTAGACCCATAGATCAAAGATCAAATCTCAAGATATTCAAATAATGTTTTCAAATATTCTACACTTTCATAATCATGAAGACTAATATGATGAACTGCTTAGTTATCCCTGGCTCACAAAATCGTGGGGAAAATATGGTATGGTAATATCTGACACCACTTTATTTTACAAATAATATAAATGGAAGGAGAATTATGTTGATAGTTTTATTGATTACAGGTAGCATGAGCTGAGAGCGGCCAATGAGGATGAGATTATCTTAAGGTAAATATAACCTTTTCTTATTTATTTTGTTTGAGAAAAATCGTGATGACAATAAAAAACACTAAAATCCTAGCCTAATAATACTGACTGGCCTTACATGATGAACAACCATTGACAAGCATATATCTAGATTTCTTTGAAGATAACCAAATCCTGACAAATTCTACATGCTCTTCTAACCCAAAGTGCGGATGATAAGGTTCCCTAAAATATTATTTCTGTTTCAGGTACCTCACGGAAAACGAAAAATATTGGCCAGAATTGTAAAATAATTGGTCTATACAATAAATGCGTTTGTTTTATAAACTATGTTATCATTTTCACACAGCCGCATACATCCGCAAGACTAGATAAGGTATGATAGTGCAGCAGCTGCAAACTTGCAAAACTTGGATCAATTAGTATTTCTAATTGTGTTAAACAAGTAACATGCATTTTATACAAGTCACTGAAAGTCTAACTACTCGTGGAGTAACTAGCAAAGTGAAGGTGGTGTAATACTTACGAGCCAAGTACTTTAACTCTAAATATCCTGAGTCACGGGACCACCATTTGTAATGTCTATGCTAAGCTCTAACTAAAGGAACCGGTCCACTAATCGTAACGCTTACGACGACGAGCTACCTAAACTACCTCCTGGTCCTACGCCTGCTTCACCCTCCTCACTAAACTCTACTCCTACAACGAAGCCCTAAGGAAACCCTACAACAATTACCTAAGAATATCTTAACAGCAGCTCCCAGTCTTCTATATCCTACAACTAAACAAATCTGAATATGAAAGGATCTTTATAACAATTTGAGCTTGAACATTTCTTAAATCTAAGGGCCAAAAATGTGATCAATATAACCGTTGTGAACGTCTAGATTGGTAGGAACCTACGTTGTTGTAGCAACTCAAATTTTTTTAGGAGATGTTCAGCCGAGATGTGCTGCTAAATGCCTCTGTACCTATACTGTGCTATACTATTATGTATTTTTGTTAAATAACTTAAATAAATGTGTTTTCTATTATTTATTTAATGCTTGTTTCCCCTATCATACTGCTATCTTGGTTCTTCATACTAATTAAATTTCTAACTTAATTTAATGTTATCTAACCTTAAAATATAAACTTATATTTCCTATCTAGTCTAGCCTTCAGAAATATCTACAGTTCTTATAGCATGATTCAGTATGGGATATCCTACTCTTATTAAATATTATTTATATTATTTCTATATGAAATATTAACTCATTCAGTCCACAAGTTAGGTATAAATATATTAAATTACTCTATGTAATAATAAAGATCAATATAATATGAATCAAAACCAAACCTTATTAGAATTCTGAGATGAAAAATTATTTAATTCTTGAAATTGTATATCTTGTTCAAAAATGTTTGTTAGACAAATAATAATGTACAATATGAAATTACACTTCATAACTATTCTATAAATAGATTGAAGTTACTGACAATATAAGGTTCTATTACAAATTTAATGAATCTTAAGTTTTCATGTTCGACTAAATTAAATAATGTTAGTATGATAATTTAATATGGAATAAAGCTATGGAATTCATACTTTTAGTAAGTTCTAGTATGATATTCTAAAATGGATTCTAGATCTAAACAAGAAGTAATTGGTTGGTGAATAGAATTCTAAGTTTTATTGAAATCCTTCGACCGCATACAAAATATTATCATTAGACTGTGTTATACTGTAATGCTATCATCTCATTCTCCCAAAAATATTTAGTTTTGTGAAAATATTGGCAGCTACCAAACATGTCTAGTGACATGGGCAATCGTGTAAAAAACATGGTTACCTCATGTGTATATATTGAGGGAAAATCGTTCCTCAGGAAAAATAAAACAAATTTCTGTTAAATCTGTTTGGTGTGTTATTTTAAATATCACCAAACCCATGTTCTCTGGATGCTGTATGATTGCCAGATATAATCTTTTATTGGCCTATAAGGCTCTTTTAGAGTAAAAGATCTCTCTCGGATCTATTTAGAATCTATGAATCTTTACTATCTATATTTGTTATTAAACAACACGAATTTTCTTCACTCGTGAACTAAATGAATTCTCACTTCATTCATTACAAACAATAGATTTGTATAACTTGGGTTTTCGTTTGACTATACTCAAAGAAAAATGGCATTCATCCTTGAAACATAATAACTCATTGTTGTCAATTTGAAGTCTCTTTCAACTCGCGAACTTGACTCATTGTGATAAGGGAATTTACTCTCAACCCTTGTGATATTAATTAATTAAGTTCTGAGATCTGTGATGTAAATACGGGAACGAATAACTTTCATTATTGTCATCCATAAGTCCCCGGCTTCTTTTAGCAATTTACACTTCAGATACTCCAAATCCAGCCTTAGGAATGCTTTGTTTTTTCATACTAGACATACTACGCAACAATCAACAATAGAATCTCCTCATCAACACTGGAGCATATTATCTACAATCCATTCCTGTTTATTGTAGGGATAAGACGAAATTCATTTCAATTTTCATGTGATTTGACTAGTGAGTGACAGTAGTTAGTGACTTCTCATTTTTAGTGTTGCCATCTCAAAACAACAGCTGTAGGTAATATAGAGCATTACTTTTACCAAATCTTAAATCATAATCGATAAAAAAAAAAATTAACTAAATGTTTCTACAAATCTCGATGTAAAATTAACGGTTCTAAATATTTGTTTAGTCTAAATAACAGGTTGCTCTATTCTTATTCTTAATAACCTGTTACAAGACTTTGTTTTCACTACTGACATCCCGAGTCATAGACACTAGTAATACAAGAAATCAGCTGTTTGTATTTATTATACCAGACGAGATTAAAATAAATTGAATATATGTTATATTAGTTAATGATGAATGGCCGATTGCTCGGAAGATAAAATAACCCCGTTCTAATATTCCTACTGAAGTGTACCTATCGCCATACCCCTGTTCCCTAGCTAGCACAAAAACACTAGAGGTCTAAACCTCATATTTACATTTAAACGTGTATGGAACCTAGGTAAGCTAAACTAAAAATTCGGGAGATTAACCCGAGGTTGGACTAAAATCCGTGTAAGTGGGTCCCCCTTGCGTGGCTAACACACCGGTAACGCAAAGTAACCCGCCCTAATATGTGTAGATATTGCAAATATATAAATATATACGTTTATGAGACCAAACCTGGAGGTCCATCTGATTTCAACAAGTGTGGATATCCCACATGCCCAACCTGTGGACCTTGCATTCACCAGATAGATTACTCCAGATCTGTAGGCAATTCACTGCACTTATATATGGCTAGTGTCCGAGATGCCTAGCTCGGATAAAATTAGAAGAGTCTGAAAGATATTCGTTTAACAGCCGCAAGGTTAAATATCTTTCACCTGGCAACCATGTACCAAAACACTGTTTCTGGCATGTAATCAAGCTTGATAGCCATAAAACAATAAAATCCCACATTTCAATAAATAATTTTAGATCAGAAAAATAATGTAATCCCAACAGAAATTCCCCTTAGAATTAAATTTAATACCTTATTGCCAAACAACAGTGTTACCCAGTCGAAGTCGCAAGTAAAAATGAATCCCATCCTACTAAGCCCTTGCCTATTTATACCCAAAACTCTAGCCATTCGCCGCTGTCGACCTACTCGACTGACCCGTTCTATTCGACTGCTCCATCTCACTCGACAGCGTCATCTGTCTCGCCCCACTCAACTGCTCCATCTCACTCATCAGGCTCGCCTGCCTGGTCCCACTCGGGACACTCGATACGTCCAAGACTCCTCCCACTAAATGCTGTGTATATGGAATTTTGATCCTTATTCAGTCTAAATAAAGCTCAATTCTTTTGTTGGCAAATTTTGTGAATATTAATTTGCTATTCAAAAAATGGCAGGATGCTTACATTTGTATTCGCTAATTTTTAATACTTCTATAAAATGATGATGTTAATATTATATGGTGTAATATGATCTTATTGCTAATGTGATGAGAATTTGATGATGTGAGTCTTACGATGGTGATATATGTTTATATGATGGCGAACACATGACGTGAACATGTGAATCGCTACAACCGCCCCCCTGCGAAAGTTTGAAGTGGATTGACATCGTCAAATAACGTAGAACTTCGCATTCCCTTATTAGATTGTAACAACAATAAAAGAATATATATATATAAGACAAAATATTCTTAAAACAAATAACATTTTGTGATAATCTCGGATATTCTAAATCCGTCAGTATTCGTACCCTTAAGTGTGTGTGTATTTAAACCAATACTTGGAAAGTCACTTGTGTATTAAATCAGAATTCAAACCATAGAATAATATCATTGAATCGTGAATATATTTCTCCAAATCTCGACCACATCGTAAGAAGTGTTTGGTTGTGAGTCAAACAAGCCCTATTAGCTCGGTTTTGCCTAAACACCTCAAACTTGACTTGCCCATTGCTCAGCCTCATTTGCGAATTCACATTGTACGAATTCTTCGATGAATTGACAAAACTCTCCTCAGACAACATAGCAAGATCTTTGGTATAGATACTGAATATTCATCCTTACTTCAATTCAATAACTGATTCCGATTTCAAATTCTTCTCCAAAATCACATGAGACTCTCCTTTCTCGGTGCGTGTATCACATCAAGAATAAATAAGCCAATTTCAGCTCTATAATCATACAATTGTGTTTTTTTTTTTTTCGTTCTTGTAAGACTATAGACTTACTAGTCGAATTGTGAAATAATGTTTCATTTCAAAATTATGCTCAACCATATTATTATACCAAAATCCATACAGATATACCAATTTAGTTTTATCCTGCCTTTACGGACAAAACAAATCCACAATTCTTTTTATTAAAAAAAATATACAGTTGGCCAATCTATTTGTTGACATGGGTGTGTGTGAAACCTGCACGCTCCTGCTCGTGCTTGAAGAAGGTTAGCCCGTAGGCACTGTAGAGTATTGTTTCGCACATACTACCGCACAATCGGTCTAATCGTTACTTCGATTTACTAAGCCTAACTTCTAAGTATGTGCAAACCAATTGATGTCTTTAGAAAATACTCCCGTTCGTACCTCTAAAGATAGAAGACCCCCCCGTTTTCGGATCCGAATACCTTCGAACTTAGCTTGAATACATACAAACAACATCCAACTCAAAAAGTCCACTCATTCATCCTCTCATACATCGCACTACAGGCTCCTACATTCGTTTTTCCGCATCGACTTAGTCAGAAGAACATCACCCATTATGTATTCAAAATCCATACTACTTTACCTTCCTATAATATCCCAAGTTCCCCTTTACTTCTTACATCAAAATCAAAATAAAGATTTTCTCTAATATAAATAATAAAATCGTCCATCCACTTCACACGTTTCGTTTTTTTTTTAATACTTTACTAAAACTCGTAATTACTTTACCCAGCTGGTTCAATTCACCTCTAACTACCCTTTTGAAAATTATCGAATTTCAATTTATTAAAGAAACTCAAAATACGTATTAATGGAATCGAACCATTACGTAATCATCCATGTAACTTATCGAATTTCAACTTATTAAAGAACCTCAAAATACGTATTAATGGAATCGAACCATTACGTAATCATCCATGTAACTTATCGAATTTCAACTTATTAAAGAACCTCAAAATACGTATTAATGGAATCGAACCATTACGTAATCATTCGATGAAATATACTACTAATGACCTCTAGTGAAATTTGCGTATAACCACATTTGAACCTTAACTTACAATACCTATACTGTGGTACGACTTTATACTATTACATCACTATTGCCTTTTAAAACAAATCGACTGTAATCGATACCTTAATCGATGTTATCTTAATATCCCTATTGAACATTAGATTTTGATTAATAAATTACTGAAATACTTGTACGTTGTTCAATTAAATATAATATAAAAATATATTTAACTATTCTATAAATGTTACGTAAATCTTATGAACTTGGTAAAGTGAATCGATAATAATAGTCTATTACTTATGTCAACCTATTTCTTTAACCTAGCAACACTGTCTTATGACATGTCATAGTCTTCATACGTCAAATATTTTCATATTACCGCGCAAACCGTCCGTTCGTCATGAATCCGTTTGAAAAGACTTTATTAAACTTTCCCATACTTTGGGACAAAGGAAACTTTAATCATAACGATAATAAGCTGCGAAAAATCGCGAAAGCTGAATTATTAAAGCTATGTAATTTGCAATCTGACATAGTTTTAACTCCGGCCGATATCCAACGCAAACTTGATAGTTTCAGAAAGAAAAAGCTGCGCCAAACAAAAAGGGTAAGTATAATTCCCCTTCCTGTTTATAATGCTATCCTAAATTATTGGGATATGTTCAAATGTGAACTAGTTTAAATCTTATAAGAAGAAACGTAGTTTTCCATTCTTATAATTGCCATATTTGTAATTTGTGTTTCTTTCCTCCCGCTTGAATTAAGGGCGTACCCATAAATATTATTTTTTTTAATTTCCCCCTTTTTTTTTCAGCAATTAACCAAACCAACAACACCACACCCTGATACTATACCACTCCAACCTGAATTTAGCAATATCCCGTCCCCACTATCTGTCTCGATGCTTTCGCCGTTTAGCTGTTCCCCCTCAGTGTTGCTGAATGTGGAACCTGTAAGATTTCCTTAATTAATTAAGAACAAAATTTGTCATTTTTTTTTTTTTTTTTTTAGAAATTAAAATGATGTTAATCCCTTATATTTCATTTCAGTTCAATCCAGGCACCATTGACACCGACTATCCCCTTGTAAGCTAACCATTTTCTCATTATACCTTTAGTATCACTAAATAATAGCATTAATTAATAATTATTATAAATTCTTAACCCTTTAATAGCTCCAGCCTGCCGCCCCAGTACCCCATACTGAATGCATAAGTAATGAAGAACAGGTCTTGCTTGATGATCTAGTAAGGCTCACCTATAAATTTTTACTCTTATATACCCATTTGATACAAGTATTTACTTTCTTTCCTTTTGTTTTTTTTTTATTGAACCGTTGTTTTCTTGTTATTATTATTTTTTTTTTTTTTTAATTTTCTTATATCTAATTTCAGAGCCCTCTGTTTGATGACTTGGAAGGTTCCTCGAGTTCACCCTTCTGAGATGACTACACAGTTTCTTCTAATAAGGACACACTTTTTTTTTTTTATTATTTCATTATATTTTCTTTAATACATCTAATTGAAATTCTTTGGTGATGATATTGTTTTAAGTTTATTAATACCTCTTTTTTTTTTTTCAGATCAAAATCTACCTCTCGATTAATACTTTCTTTCTCCAATTGATTATGGACTGATATGATTACTTACTTAATGAAAATTTGATTGAATGATGTAAGTATACATACACACACATACATACACATAAAAAAGTTTGGAGGGTTGCGAAAATGCCGCCACACTCCCCTCTATGAATGATCAACTACCCCTTGATGTCATATATCTCAAAATCAGAACTACATTTGATTTACTAACTTTTAGTCTTTCCCTTTTCATCTTGAGGGAATTATCTAATAATCTCTAAAGTTAAACTTTAATATGACTTCCAGGTTAGCTGATGTAACATAGGCATTTTCCCTTACCTCCGTTTTTTTTTTTTTTTTTTTGCCCTCCAAACCTTTTATTATAATTTTTTTTTCTTTTCACAATAATTAGTCTTTATTAAAACAAATGCAAACATAGGAATAGCTATTATATTTATTAAATTAATCCAACTTATTCTATTATTTAAACATAAATGGCAAGAATCATATTAAAATCAAAGAAAATCAAAGAATCAGATTAAAAACTACAATAAACAATAATTAAACTAACCTACACTTATCAATCAAACATAAATGGCAGCAAAATTTAAAATCAATTTATTTACAATGACAACAAAATAGCTATTATATTTATTAAATTAGCAATACACAACATTTAAAAATAACTTACAATTAATCTGACTTATTCTATCAATTAAACATAAATGGAAGCAAAATTTAAAATCAATTTATTTACAATAATCCCGAATCAGCCTTGTTCATTGGGGACACTGGGGTGCATGATAATACCTAGATAAGTGAATAGTGTTAAACTTGCCACGCACCTCTTTCGTCGTTGGGTTTATAAGTATATGCACATTTGGATAGGGAATCGCGGCTATTATATATGGTCCTTCGTAAATCGACTCAAATTTCTTAGTTATTTTTAAGTCCGCAACTGATTTATTTACTTTCTTTATTTTTACCCAATCCCCTATTTCAAACATTGTTAACTTAAAGTTTTGATTAAATTTTGCTTGACGTTCTTCTGCTGATTTTGCAAGATTCTTTCTAGTGTTCTCTCGTATCTTTTCAATATTTATTTCGATGTTGCGTTTTATTTCCTTATCAAAAGACAACTCAGTGGGACGTCCATACATAACTTCACATGGTGTATATCTGGTGCTCGTATGAAATGTGTTATTATATAAATTCTCTATTTTTGGCAATACATCAACCCAACTTCTATGATTCTTTTCACAATATGTTCTAAATAGTCGTCCTAATTCTCGATTTACCCGTTCTACAGTGTTCGGTCGGGGGTTGCGCACTGTAGTGTAAATGGTTTTGACCCCCATTTCTTTCATATATTTTTTCCATAATCCTGATATAAATTGACTGCCGTTATCAGTCATACAAGCCTTCGGGTGTATAATTTTAAAGAAATGCTTCATTTTCCCTACCACGGCAGATGCAGTAGCTTTTCTCAATGCATATAACTTGATGAATTTACTGAACGAATCTTGTATCACCAGTATATAACTTAATCCAAATTTCCCCGCAGGTAATGGTCCGTATAAGTCTGCCATGATTAAATCTCCTATATTTTTGGTTACTATCGATTGGCACGATCCCACATTCTTAAAATTATCATTTTTGGCCATTTGACATATATGACACACCCTAATCAATTGTTTTATGTCTCTTGACATCCCTTTCCAATAGAATCTATCTTTTATGTATTTCTTTACCTTATAAACCCCTTGATGGCCCATTTCTAAGTGTACCTGTTTAATAACATCTCCCACCAGAGATTGGGGTAAATAAATGACCTTGTTCTCTGTCCCATTTGTTGTGAAATACAAAATGTCATTTTCAATGGTACATCTTCGTGTGATCCTACTTTGTTTATCATCACCCTTATTTTTACCCATTTCTTTTTTTAGATTCTCAATAACAGGATCTTCACTCTGGTACTTAATTATCTCTTTTAGCTTGTCAATTAACCTTTTATTTCTACTTGTTTCAGTATAAAGTATCTCCGGTAATTTGACTTTATCTTCTTGCAACAACTCGCTCTGAGGTGGATAACGTGATAAAATGTCGGCTCCGATATTTTCTTTACCTTTTATGTGTTGTATGTCGTATTGAAATTGTTCGAGATAATTTATCCAGCGCGTTACTCGAGCATTGTATAGTTTCCAGTTTTTAACAAATGTCAAGGCTTTATTATCGGATTGTATTATCACCTTGGCTCCCCTTAAATAAGTTTCGAATTTTTGCAGACAGCAAATTACCGCATAGAATTCTAACTCAGTGACTTTCCAGTTTAATTGGGGTCCCTTCAGCATTTTACTATGAAATCCTAGGACTTTCATGTTCTGGTCATCATCTAGTTGATATAAGACTCCGGCCAATCCAACACCTGAGCTATCTGTTTGCAAATAATACGGTTTGGTAACATCAGGGTGCTGGAGTTCAATGACATTAACAAATTGTGCTTTTATTTTATCAAACGCTGTTTGCTCCTTTATTCCCCAATGCCATCTCACCCCTTTCCTTAATAAACTACACAATGGGTCTATATACATGCTATATTCGGGAATGAATCTTCTGTAGAAATTGCACAAACCCAAGAAAGCTCTTACTTGTTTAACCTTTTTAGGTACTGGGAAGTCTTGGATAGATTTTAATTTTTCCGGGTCACTTCTCAAGCCTTCCGTGGAAATAATAAATCCAAGCATTTGGATCTCTTTGCAAAGGAATTCACATTTTAGTAGATTACATGTCATTCCGGCTGTGCACAATTTTCCTAAAATTATATCTATATGGTTTATATGATCCTTAAGCGTTCCTTTTGTAATAATGGCTAGATCGTCTAAGTAATTCACACAAAATTCCCTAACTTCATGTCCCAATATGATGTCCATTGCTCTGCTGAAGGAACCCACAGATGTTTTTAAGCCTTGGGGCAAAACATTATAAACATATGATTTTCCGTTAAAAGTGAACCCTGTATATTTTTTACTTTCTTCTGTTAAAGGAATTTGGAAATAAGCATTATTTAGATCGATGATACTTATATAGTTAGCTCCATGGAATGAATTTAATACGTCTAGTTGCAACGATGGTTTTTCAGTTTCTGCGATCATATATTTATTTATCTCCCTCGCGTCCAGTAAAACTCGTATTGTATTGTCGCGTTTTAAAGTAAATGTTAGTGGGCTACAATATTCAGTTTGAGAACGACTTATTATTTTCAAATCTTCCAATTCCTTTAGTTTTTCAGTAATTCTTTCCCGATATACGTATGGTATAGGATAAGTCCGCTTTACTATTGGTGTATGTTCTGACATTTTGATTGTATGATCATAGCAATTCGCTCTACCTAATTTTGAAGTAAATAGTTCACTATACTTTTCTATAAGTTGTTGCAATGTATGTCGTTCTGTCTCTTGTAGAGGAATTCCTACTTTGTAAGGTATGGTATTTTCTTGGTGATCCTCTTGTAAAGCCTCTACATGACTTTGTTCATGCCAATTTACTTCGTCATTATAGGTAAAGAACTTAGTTCTTGCCGTTTTTCCTTTATACTGAAATCTTATTTCTCTGCTATCTTTATTAAGATCTAATACGACTTCGTTTTGTTTTAGCCAATCAAATCCTAGTATTAAGGGTACACTTAAATCAGGCATAACCACGAAAGCCACGTCTATTGTGATTTGATCAATTCTTATTGGTAACAACACCATGATCTTTATTTCCTTGCTTTTATGTCCCGCCGCTGTTTTTACTTGAAATGGCTTTACCGGCATTACTGGTGTACTTGGATATTTAATCTTCATTTCATTCCAAAATTCTTCACTTATGCAAGTTAAGTCGGATCCAGAGTCAATTAATGCAATCACATCATAATCATTCATTCTTATTACTATTTCTGATTTAAATCTCTCAACTTTCTCCTTTTCAACCTCTTCTTCGAATACTGTCATAATTGCTGTGTCTAAATCATCTAAATGAACCTGTTCCCCTTTAAGCTTTAACACGGAGACTATATCGTTTAAATCAACACTTTCGTTATAGCAGTCTTCATACCCTAACCCTACATTATTCGCATATTTACCTAACTTAACTTCTAGAGGTGCGCGTAATCCCTTCCCATTAATCCCCAATAATTGACCAGGCTCCCAATGCATTATTTGCATCATTTTATATATTTTGACCCCAATGTCCAAGGCTGATCCGGGAACAATTTCGATAGCCTGATTTAGTTTCCCGAATGTTCTACGTCTTCTAGCTCAACGGCTTGAACTGCAGGCCCGTTCCTACCGCTGCCAGATGTCTCAACAGCTGGCCTCTTCCAATTCTGCTGATATGTTTGTTGAAGACTCCTCTTCCGTTTTTCAGCTGTTTCCCTATTGTCCCTGCTTTCGTTCTTGGTTCTTTGCTTGTTGATGTCGTCCATTGAACGCAGGAACTCAGCTGTCTCCAGAATGCTAGTTATTTTTGCCGTTGCGAAGGACTGCTGAATATATCGCGGGTAATGTCGTATAATATCGGATACTAATTGGTCCTCGGGAATAGGGTGATTTAGCATCTTAGCCCTGCCAACGATGCGTAGGAAGTAAGCGAGCATGGACGGCGACTCCTTCCAATCCCACGTCCCATGGGTTATATTTCTCCTCAATTCGTTTTGTTCGAAACTTCCCCAGTATGCTGACAAAAAATCCCTTTTGAAGTCTTCCAGGGTAGCCCAGCGATCTCTATATATGCGGGCCCAGTCCCTTACTTCTCCTTCCAAACATTCTTGGATAGTATCTATGTCCTGGCCAGTCTTAGTTGTTTTCTTTAGATATACGTTTAGATCCTCTATAAATGTGACGGGATGACTCGGCGTTTTCCCGAATTTGGGTTTGTCCACGTTTACATTTTTGATATTATAAATTATGGTTTTTTGCTGCTCCGCAGATATTTCATTATCTTCTATTATATTTCCAGAACTTTGGTTATGATCTGTGGCTGATTCAGAATGCTCCATGTCACTTTGTGCTGGGGATAATACTACTTGTAACTCTTTACGTAAATCCCCTAGTTCTTTGGTCATTTTGTTTTCAGTTCTCCTTAATAAATTGTAAAAGAAGCCTCTTTTGTCTTTCCTAGTTTCAGTGGGTCTTACTAAGCTTTTTCCTAGTCTCTGTTCTCTGACTACTTTCCTTCTAGGAGCCTCTTCTGAAGATTCTTTAGTTGTCCTATTGGTCGACTCAATCCTCAATGATTCATTATTAGTTCTGCTACCCCGTGTTGAATCTTCTCGGAGCCTTGAAGGAACCAATCTTTTCCTAGAGGGTCGTTCCATTTTACTAATAGACTGCTTAAAATCGTCGAATAGTTTGTTATTACTATTTTATTTACTCCTTATTGCCAATCAGAATTAATTTAAATTCAATTTTATTTTGAGGTAAAACATACCCGCGTTGCCTACAACCCTTTTATTTAAAAAAAAACATTTCTTTGGTATTCTACTGTCTGTTTATTTATTATTTTGTGTACCTATCTAGTAATATGTGTTATTTTTTTTTTTTCAGGATTAATAAAATTGCTCAAGAGTATAATGAGCTAACATATCTATGAAACATGAAGACTATGTAGATTAAATTAAACTAGGTAAGTTTTAATCTGCTATTATAACTACTTAGATTACACCCTTAATGTTGAAACAAATGGATAAAAACTCCTAACAATATTAACGCGTCTCTTATTTTTATTTCTATTTATTATTGTATGAGACTGTACTATATTTTACTCCAATCAATAAATGCAAAGTAGTTTTCTACCTTTGTTTTGTAATTAGTAACGTTAAACTAACTTGATTCAATAATTTTTTTATTTTATGTTCCAGATATTTGACTATCAAGGCGAGCCCGGAACAAACTTGAGTCCGTGAACCAATTAATATTACTAATTTAGCTGAAGATTAATCTATTTAGACATAAGAACACTTCTGTGATTACACTAAGTCATTGATAAATGTGCCTTACTAAGTATATACAAAAAAAAATACTTTTATTTCATTTGTTTCATTAAGTGTTAAAAGAAAACTCAAAAGCGACCGCCCCCCGAGATATGAAATCACTAACACTCCTATTTTCCCTTATAATTACTATATTTAATGTTTCTAACAAGTTTTATAATAAGCTAAACGATTAATAACTTAATATTGTAGTTAGGAGCCTTATACAAAGATTGACATTGTAGTTAGAGTCATGTTTATCGGATCTTATCCTGAAACCTTTCCTACATTGAACTAAAGCCTATAAATAAATCTACGCCCCCCCAAATAATAAATTCTTAGTAACCTCATAGTCTATCCTTAATTTCATAACAAATTTACAACACTGCTTGAACTAATAACTGATGTAAAAAAATTCTTCACAACCTCATATTTTCTGTAGTCAAGAACAATGACATCTCTATTCTACCTTACTTAACTAATTTCCTACGATATTCCGACTTTATAACTAAACTAAAATTAAATTTATTTAAATAATCATTCCATCTCGATATCATATTAATTACTGATAAATGATAATAGATAACACCCTGTCACTTGTCAACTGTCAAATCAAACCTGCTCGCAGGCGTTTTGTTCACTCAGCCTGGCTTATGCTTTTAATTTAAAAAATGAATTACCTATTATTATTTTTCCCAATTATGTAAATAATGCATAAATAATATTAAATGTATCCCTAAATATCTAAATCTTATATTATATTAATAATACGAACATATTGAGTAAAATTGCCTACGTATCTGATTGAAACTAAAATAAGTATATTATTACTTGATATTATTATTCTATGTAACGTAAATTATTATCTAAAACTTAAATAAACCACCTATTTAATTATTAATCAATATTAAAAATAACTTTTTGAACCATAAAACCAATCGCAACGAATTTAATCATATCTCAAATAATCCAGTATAGATACAGATAAAATAATAAAATGACTCAATGAATGAACTGTCAATTGATTACTGTTTGCAAAATATTGATTGATAAAATAATCACGTTGTTCTAATAAAAGTCTTTTGTTTCAGGTACTATTACTATGTGAAATAAGAAAAATATCGTGTGTTATATCAAGAAGCTACTCTATTCACTATAGTTTGTGTATAAATATGCAACAAAATGTGTTTCTTGACGATGTGCACAACACAACCCATCACGGCTAAATTCTCCTTTCCACTCTCACGTCAACAATTGTACCCATAAGGGCATAATTCAAACTCAAATGTTCAAAGATCCCTTCAATAAAAACCGCCACTAACAACTCCACTAAAATTCCAAAACAAATAACAATTGTCGATCTACAAAACGCAAGAAGACAACAAGACATGGAACCACACGGCGAACAGCAATGCGACGAATATTCTGGTTACGCCAACAATTAAACAATGATGATACGAGGCTACTACTAAATGAACAAATCCTGGTCACGCGCGGCAATTGTAATACTTACGAGCCAAGTACTTTAACTCTAAATATCCTGAGTCACGGGACCACCATTTGTAATGTCTATGCTAAGCTCTAACTAAAGGAACCGGTCCACTAATCGTAACGCTTACGACGACGAGCTACCTAAACTACCTCCTGGTCCTACGCCTGCTTCACCCTCCTCACTAAACTCTACTCCTACAACGAAGCCCTAAGGAAACCCTACAACAATTACCTAAGAATATCTTAACAGCAGCTCCCAGTCTTCTATATCCTACAACTAAACAAATCTGAATATGAAAGGATCTTCATAACAATTTGAGCTTGAACATTTCTTAAATCTAAGGGCCAAAAATGTGATCAATATAACCGTTGTGAACGTCTAGATTGGTAGGAACCTACGTTGTTGTAGCAACTCAAATTTTTTTAGGAGATGTTCAGCCGAGATGTGCTGCTAAATGCCTCTGTACCTATACTGTGCTATACTATTATGTATTTTTGTTAAATAACTTAAATAAATGTGTTTTCTATTATTTATTTAATGCTTGTTTCCCCTATCATACTGCTATCTTGGTTCTTCATACTAATTAAATTTCTAACTTAATTTAATGTTATCTAACCTTAAAATATAAACTTATATTTCCTATTTAGTCTAGCCTTCAGAAATATCTACAGTTCTTATAGCATGATTCAGTATGGGATATCCTACTCTTATTAAATATTATTTATATTATTTCTATATGAAATATTAACTCATTCAGTCCACAAGTTAGGTATAAATATATTAAATTACTCTATGTAATAATAAAGATCAATATAATATGAATCAAAACCAAACCTTATTAGAATTCTGAGATGAAAAATTATTTAATTCTTGAAATTGTATATCTTGTTCAAAAATGTTTGTTAGACAAATAATAATGTACAATATGAAATTACACTTCATAACTATTCTATAAATAGATTGAAGTTACTGACAATATAAGGTTCTATTACAAATTTAATGAATCTTAAGTTTTCATGTTCGACTAAATTAAATAATGTTAGTATGATAATTTAATATGGAATAAAGCTATGGAATTCATACTTTTAGTAAGTTCTAGTATGATATTCTAAAATGGATTCTAGATCTAAACAAGAAGTAATTGGTTGGTGAATAGAATTCTAAGTTTTATTGAAATCCTTCGACCGCATACAAAATATTATCATTAGACTGTGTTATACTGTAATGCTATCATCTCATTCTCCCAAAAATATTTAGTTTTGTGAAAATATTGGCAGCTACCAAACATGTCTAGTGACATGGGCAATCGTGTAAAAAACATGGTTACCTCATGTGTATATATTGAGGGAAAATCGTTCCTCAGGAAAAATAAAACAAATTTCTGTTAAATCTGTTTGGTGTGTTATTTTAAATATCACCAAACCCATGTTCTCTGGATGCTGTATGATTGCCAGATATAATCTTTTATTGGCCTATAAGGCTCTTTTAGAGTAAAAGATCTCTCTCGGATCTATTTAGAATCTATGAATCTTTACTATCTATATTTGTTATTAAACAACACGAATTTTCTTCACTCGTGAACTAAATGAATTCTCACTTCATTCATTACAAACAATAGATTTGTATAACTTGGGTTTTCGTTTGACTATACTCAAAGAAAAATGGCATTCATCCTTGAAACATAATAACTCATTGTTGTCAATTTGAAGTCTCTTTCAACTCGCGAACTTGACTCATTGTGATAAGGGAATTTACTCTCAACCCTTGTGATATTAATTAATTAAGTTCTGAGATCTGTGATGTAAATACGGGAACGAATAACTTTCATTATTGTCATCCATAAGTCCCCGGCTTCTTTTAGCAATTTACACTTCAGATACTCCAAATCCAGCCTTAGGAATGCTTTGTTTTTTCATACTAGACATACTACGCAACAATCAACAATAGAATCTCCTCATCAACACTGGAGCATATTATCTACAATCCATTCCTGTTTATTGTAGGGATAAGACGAAATTCATTTCAATTTTCATGTGATTTGACTAGTGAGTGACAGTAGTTAGTGACTTCTCATTTTTAGTGTTGCCATCTCAAAACAACAGCTGTAGGTAATATAGAGCATTACTTTTACCAAATCTTAAATCATAATCGATAAAAAAAAAAAATAACTAAATGTTTCTACAAATCTCGATGTAAAATTAACGGTTCTAAATATTTGTTTAGTCTAAATAACAGGTTGCTCTATTCTTATTCTTAATAACCTGTTACAAGACTTTGTTTTCACTACTGACATCCCGAGTCATAGACACTAGTAATACAAGAAATCAGCTGTTTGTATTTATTATACCAGACGAGATTAAAATAAATTGAATATATGTTATATTAGTTAATGATGAATGGCCGATTGCTCGGAAGATAAAATAACCCCGTTCTAATATTCCTACTGAAGTGTACCTATCGCCATACCCCTGTTCCCTAGCTAGCACAAAAACACTAGAGGTCTAAACCTCATATTTACATTTAAACGTGTATGGAACCTAGGTAAGCTAAACTAAAAATTCGGGAGATTAACCCGAGGTTGGACTAAAATCCGTGTAAGTGGGTCCCCCTTGCGTGGCTAACACACCGGTAACGCAAAGTAACCCGCCCTAATATGTGTAGATATTGCAAATATATAAATATATACGTTTATGAGACCAAACCTGGAGGTCCATCTGATTTCAACAAGTGTGGATATCCCACATGCCCAACCTGTGGACCTTGCATTCACCAGATAGATTACTCCAGATCTGTAGGCAATTCACTGCACTTATATATGGCTAGTGTCCGAGATGCCTAGCTCGGATAAAATTAGAAGAGTCTGAAAGATATTCGTTTAACAGCCGCAAGGTTAAATATCTTTCACCTGGCAACCATGTACCAAAACACTGTTTCTGGCATGTAATCAAGCTTGATAGCCATAAAACAATAAAATCCCACATTTCAATAAATAATTTTAGATCAGAAAAATAATGTAATCCCAACAGAAATTCCCCTTAGAATTAAATTTAATACCTTATTGCCAAACAACAGTGTTACCCAGTCGAAGTCGCAAGTAAAAATGAATCCCATCCTACTAAGCCCTTGCCTATTTATACCCAAAACTCTAGCCATTCGCCGCTGTCGACCTACTCGACTGACCCGTTCTATTCGACTGCTCCATCTCACTCGACAGCGTCATCTGTCTCGCCCCACTCAACTGCTCCATCTCACTCATCAGGCTCGCCTGCCTGGTCCCACTCGGGACACTCGATACGTCCAAGACTCCTCCCACTAAATGCTGTGTATATGGAATTTTGATCCTTATTCAGTCTAAATAAAGCTCAATTCTTTTGTTGGCAAATTTTGTGAATATTAATTTGCTATTCAAAAAATGGCAGGATGCTTACATTTGTATTCGCTAATTTTTAATACTTCTATAAAATGATGATGTTAATATTATATGGTGTAATATGATCTTATTGCTAATGTGATGAGAATTTGATGATGTGAGTCTTACGATGGTGATATATGTTTATATGATGGCGAACACATGACGTGAACATGTGAATCGCTACAGTGGGCAGTATATAGATTTTTTACTTTAAATACTGTTTTCCCTGGTCTTACTATTATTAGTAAATAAAATAAATATCAGACAACCTCACACAAATCGATAGTCCCAAATTTCAAGAAGGCTTGTGTTAAGGGTACTAGACACTCGTACTAGTAGACATCTCGACGCTTAAGAATCAATACCGTCTAACTAACTTAATGTTACTTAGACGGTATTGATTCTTAAGCGTCGATCTGCTTATGTTCTCAATGTGATACATTTTCATGAATTTGCTAAAATTCTCTAGATGGCCCAAAATCTAGTGGTCGTTAAAGAAAACTATAGTGACAAGTATACTTTTGCCATGAGGGCTACCGTTTTTGTGCTCATCAATTGGCGTCATGTCACGTGAGGTCAGTTAAATAAGATATAATAGAACTAAAGTGGCCCTAGATTCGCGTATCATATTATACTATCGCGTATGAGCTGCAGAAGTTCATAGCCAATTTATGAATGGGTTCATTTATAAGTTGGCCATGTTGCGTACCGTAGATGTACCCATAAGACAGCCAATTTCACGGATAAGCCACGACTTTGGCGGCGAGCGAAAGGTCAACCAAAGTCATGACCGGGCAGTGATTCTTAATAAAGTTTAATGTCTCATAACTTGAGCGCTTTGTTATATCTTGGGGCGTGTGCTTGAAATGCATAATTATTACCTCGCATCGTTATGAAATGACTAGATTTCTAAACGACCGTCTCATTTTGCAGAGTTTGCTCGCTGATGTAGCAACTGTTATGGAGGAATCACTCAGAAAGTCTGAAATAATCTTTGACCGACGACATTTAGACTGTATTGAAGCTGAAACCGGTGGGATTATGATTTTAAACATTTTGGGTGGACTTGAGTAAGTTTTAATTTTGACTGACAGTCCACTGCCGACGGGAGAACAATCATGACAATTATGGTTGCTCTCCCAACGGTAGTGGTACGTTGGTTTGTTTAAGAATTAAGGCCCATTTAATTTATTTTATGGGACACCGCCCTGACTTGATGGGTAATTGCTGCCGTGTAACTATGCCATTTGAATAAGGCGCCACAACCTCGGTGAAGGCCAACAATGATATCGCGTCTTCGCTCCATAGTTGTTTTCCGTGTTTTGTATAGAATAAAATACTATATGTTATTATTATAGTCATTTGATTAAATTCCGATACATACTGATATCGATTGAACTGCCACCCAGCTGTAAAATGGCAGTTCTGATGCAGTTGCCGTAACTGCATTTACTGCATCGTAATAAAATATTCATAACTGCCATTTTCAAGCTGAGTTTCAGTTCTAATGCTATCTGTCTGTTTAGGCCCCAAATTATTGTGAACAGGTACAAAGTCTATGGACAATCCATGGCAATAGAAGAAACTGACATTGGAGGAAGAACTATTCAGGTACAAAAAATAGTTTGGATTGTGGGAAAATGAAAGTCAATGATTTAAAAATAAAATGTATTCAATAAAATGAAGTTAATAATATAAAATACTGTTTAATTTGTATTTTGTACCGTTAATTCGCTTTGGCAATCACTGGGTACTCTGTCTGTGAATAGTTCTGGTATCTGTAAAAGTAATATTTTGCTTATAATCTTCATATTGAAGCAGAATATTGTTTAACCTTTCGAGCGCCAAGCGACAAAGCAATTCACCGTGCCACTGACGCCAAACCAAAAAAAAAGTGTTCCAAAATCAACAGAGATTGAAAAACACAGGTAGTGGTTTGAATTAGCATGTTTTTGCGACTTTCAATCCGAAGGTCGCGGGTTCGAACCCGGCCCGTACCAATGAGTTTTTCGGAACTTATGTACGGAATGTCATTTGATATTTACCACTCGCTTTTCGGTGAAGGAAAACATCGTGAGGAAACCACCTAAGCCCAATAAGGCCTAGTTTCCCCTCGGGGTTGGAAGGTCAGATGGCAGTCGCTTGCGTAAAAACTAGTGCCTACGCCACATCTTGGGACTTAGGTAGCCGACCCCGATTGAGAATTCATTCTCTACAAAGATATGGGACAAAGGCTAGGAGGATGATGAGGATGATGATTGACCATCGAAATTTTTGACGTCAATAGGCGTCGTTGGCGTCAGTGGCACGAATTCCTGATGACGTGATTTGCCGTCTTTGGCGGTCAAAGGGTTAATGATTTTTTTTCTACTTCCGGTGATCATATCACAGTCACAGGTGCTTGAAAAAGATTGGAAGGAGTTGAACTCAGAGGAATAACTCATCATCCTCCTAGCCTTTGTCCCATTGTTGAGAATGAATTCTCAATCGGGGTCGGCTACCTAAATCCCAAGATGTGGCGTAGGCACTAGTTTTTATGCAAGCGACTGCCATCTGACCTTCCAACCCAGAGGGGAAACTAGGCCTTATTGGGCTTAGGCTTAGGTGGTTTCCTCACGATGTTTTCCTTCACCGAAAAGCGAGTGGTAATATCAAATGACATTCCGTAAATAGATTCCGAAAATCTCATTGGTACGGGCCGGGTTCGAACCCGCGACCTCCGGATTGAAAGTCGCATGCCCTAACCACTAGGCTACCACCGCTTCCACTCAGAGGAATAACTACAAAGTGGAATTGTCGTGGTAAATAACACACCTGCGGAGTAAATGCTTCGACTCTGTCGAGTAACGTATCTGAAAATCCTGGTGTGTAATATCTGAAACAAAAGTGTTTTTAAATTCAATGTAAAAGTTGTCAACATCTTTAGCCGAAAGATGTCCCATTTCTGCGCATAATGGCCTTCCCAAGGAAATACCCGGCCGATCTTGCGCCTGCCTATCTATCTATTCGGCTACATGGACGTCCTGTCACTATAGCTGCTCCACAAAGTGCGATGCCCGCAATCCTCAAGAAGTCATCCGTCCACCTAGTCTGATGCCGTTCTACGCTGCGCTCACCCATAGGTACATGCTCTCCACCCTGCGCTGTCTACATGTAATGAACTCCTGCGACCTAAAAAATGTATTTTGCTTACCTCACTATTTCTTCAGGGAAGCAGCTGTTGATTATATTAATATACTCTTTAAGAGACGTTCCGGGAACTGTATCTATTTCTTGTATTCTCTTTAACGCTCCAGTTGTAACAAAAAGTCTTCTTGCTCTTGCATCGTTTGGCAAAATCTACAAAAAATGTTAATTTAAATAATTTTAGCGTTTTAAACAGCTACTTGAACGACCTCACTTAACTGTCAAATGTCACTGTCATTCGCTGACAAGAAAATACTTAGAGTAGAAAATATGACAACTAGCATAGTGTTTATATTCTCTTTGACAACTAGCAGTAGCAAATATCAACAAAGCAACGTGCTCCTGTAGATTATGAATTAAATTAACATTTATATATGAAATAATAATGGCTGGCAGAGGCAGAGGTCGTGGTAGTACTTTGTCTCTGACACACGAACAGCTACAAGCGTTGGGCATCGCGCGCGGGGAGAACAACGCCCCAACCCTCGCCCCACCCCCGCTGTTCCCAAAACTTGAAGCGAAGCCTCTACCACTGAACTGTGATGCTGCTACGGACTACATGTTGATCGTGAAAGATCAATTCATCGGGTTCCTGCACGATTCACCCGCGTACGTCAAACCGAAGACTAGAACTGACGATGTAGAAAGGTACTCTGACAAATATAAACTTCTAGCGCTTGATGCCAAACAAGGAAAGGTTTTAGATTGTGTCTGGAACAGTATGCCTACGGAACTCAGACCGCAGGCTCGACGAGTCCGGGCGTCGACGCGGAAACGAAAACTCGATGATCCAACAGAAATAGATAAGAGATTCCAGACACTAGAAAAGAAAGAAACGCAAGAGGAAAATGAAGAACAGATGGAAACAAATGAAGGTGAGGAGAATGTGAAGAAAGTCGAGGCCAATGATGATGAGGACCTGGAGGATGAACAGGAACCAGAAGATGAACTGGATGATGGCACAGATTATGCTAATAATTACTTTGATAACGGAGAAGATTATGATGAAGAAGATGATAATCTAGATGATGGGCCTGTATACTAAACTGAGTACTAGGTCTTCAGAACTGTGAAAAATAGTTATTTAAGTTAATATACTATTATTTTGTTTAGATTGCTGTTTATTGTTTTAAAAACTTTGTCATATGCATTGAGTATCTACAATAGTTACCACTATTCAGTCAACTTCTTAAATTTTATTAAAATATGTGAACATGCCTCTACACCATTAACGGTAGAGGTGTGTTCAGTATTTGTATATAAGTTTTTGCTTATAAATTTAAGAACTGTACAATCCTACACCTGTAGCACAACTGTGACATGTGACCCTATTTTGCGCGGGAAATATTACCTATCCTTTTTATTATGCATGACTATGACAGTGACAGGTGACACTGTCGCAGGACATGAGTTAGGTACCATAGCTATGCTAGATGAGCTTTCCTTCCCATAACTCCTTATCGAACACAGAGCCCTCACTAGGCTTTGAAGTATTAAGAAATTTAAGTATGAGCATCTGCAATTTCTTGTTCTGCACCACTAAGATTTCCCGATACTCCAAACCTTAAATAACATAACACACAGACCTTGGCATACTGTGCAAGGACATATTTGAGGATGCAGGCAGGCGCTGCATGAAGCAAAGGCTCTAGAGCGGGGCGATGCAGACAGCACTGAAGGGCCTGCTTCAGGGCACAGGAGGTACGTGCATGCACTTCAGCTGAGGATGTGGGGTTCGTGTATAGCTGTGAATGAATAACATAAAATTGGCATCCATACTAATATTATAAATGCGAAAGTGTTTGTCTGTCACTTGCCACTTCACACTTAAATCACAGAACCGATTTAAATGTTGTGTGAGCCCTGAGGAAGGACATAGGATACTTTTCATCTTTCCATGCAGACAAAGTCGCAGGAAAAAGCTAATATCCTATAAATACAAATTATATTGCAAAAGTGACTTGGATGGGGCCCAGGACTCAGGAGTGTTTCAACCCAGATGAGAATTTTATTCTCTAGGGATGAGGGAGGTTTATTCCTACCTATAAACAAAAATCAAGATCATTATTAAATTTCATCCATTTCCCATTCAGGGCTGTAATGTAAGAACTCTGTAGCGTGGTTAGTTTTGAGAGCGCGCTTGTTTCACCCGCCTTCCCCTTCCTGTTTATTTCACGGATGAATTGTGACACAATTGAATTATCTAACTCAACCTGTAGTAGCCTTGGGAAGGCATTAGCCACGGCGACGGCTAGACTGTGCTGTGGCGAGTGTTTAGCGATATGCCCTAGGGTCCACGCAGCACCGCAGAGCTCGGCGTCTTCGGCCTCCGTGTTCTGCAGAATTGTCACCAGCATAGGAATTGCCTGTAGATTCATACGAAACTCAATTGTAGTTATGGCAGTTCCATAAAATGGTTTCATAAGCGTGAAAAGACACAAGAAAAACTTGGAAGCATTTCACTTTCCATAACTTTTATTTGCCATTAACTTTTTATTTCATAAATCAAACATTGGGATATCTTTAATACTATTCACGGAGAAATCGGACTACTACTACTATTCACGGTTATGTTAGTTTTGTTTTATGAAAATCGCGAAAAGTTTCAGCTTACAGAGAAAAATGGATTTAGCAAATGAATACTGAAATCCGGGCAAACAATGGAGAACCGAAAATCTTTCTAGTTGATACAGCACATTATCTACCGCTATGTCGTCGATTCGCGTTATTGCTTGGCGTTTGGAGGATACTTTCTTGTTAACAATGTTGCGGCTGTTGCGCCTCCTGAATCCTCGCAGATGAGTCGCTATTAGGAACTGCAGGGTACCTTGGACTCAATGACGGCCATGGCGAGTTGGTCGGCCTGACCGGCGATGTAGCCAAGCGCCATGCAGGCCGGCATACGCGCGCCTCCCGTGTCCTCACTGAGGAGTTCCACCAGCGGCCCGCAACCACCAGTGTTCACCACTAACTGGGCCAACTAAAAAGCAACAGAAAAGGTCAGGTTTGTGAAAATTACATTGCAATAGGTTAACTAGCATAGGTAGGACAAAGAGCATTAATCAACGACTGCAAACAAGTACCTAGGTAAGAAGCACAGCATGTAGTGCTACGCGTCCTCAGTGAAAGGGTTTAGGGTGACAAAAGCTTTCCCTTGCAGGCGATCGAATCTTTATGTCGCTCAGTTGATTATTGATCTCTAGCCTATAGTCGAACACTAAAAACTCACATCGACAGATTGCTTGACGATGTCCCGTATGAGGCAGCCGGCGGCGCGACGGACGGGTGCGGCGTCGTGGCCGGCATGTAGCAGCGCTGGCGGTAGTGCTCCGCCCGCCACCACCGCCTCAGCGAGTTCGGCGCGAGCGCTCGCGATTGCGCCGAGCGCGCATAGGATGCAACGCTGGACGGGCAAAAATAATGGCTAGTTGTAAACTTTACAACTTTCCCATATTTAATATGGGAATAGACGTAAAATAACTTCATCTATAAAGTTTACATCCATGCATTTATCATTTGGCATAAAGTTCGCCATTTGTACTGAATTTTGTTTTGTGCAATCAAGTTTAAATAAATAATTATACCTACATCCGTAGCATGCCTCAAAATAAGTATATTACGTACTAGTTAAAGTCAAAGGCAATTTTTTGGAGGACGCCTATGTTACATTAGGCACACCTAATGATTTAATAGTCACAATAAGAACAAACCTTCAACTTCGGATCCTGGTTTTCCAAACTGCGCACCAGATGACATATTGCGCCCGCGTCCACTACCGCCTCGGGTTTATGCTGTGCCAAATCGAGCAATGCCCCCGCTGTGATCTGTAAGATTAGATGTAACAGTTCCTTCAGTTCCAAAACTTTATACATTATATTACTAGCTGTGCCTTACGGTGTTACTTATCCATTCAACGAACGGGATCACTATTTCTTTTTCTTTTTTCAGCATAATAAGTAGTATAAGTATGTGTTAATCCAATGTATACCTGCAGCTACCTCCGTTCCGAATTTTATCAAAATTTTGTGCAACCGTTTGAGCGTGAAGAAGTAACAAACATTCAAACACACAAACATTCTTCACTAAATAACGTACCTACGTGGCATGCGACTCTTTGTCGCGCCAGAAATACTACCTACGATATAATACGAGTTGATTTTAGCGTGAGATCAACTTTACCCGCTTACACCAGAACCGCTGACTCTTCGCTGAGTTTGCCGATGTTTACCTGTTTTAGGCTGATCTCTGGCTCCTGGAATGCGAGCACCAGCAACGGCAGCGTGCCGGCGTCCGCCACCTGCCCCGCAAGCTCTTCGTTATGCTTGCCGATGTAGCCGAGTGCCCACGCCGCATTTTCTTTCACCTATTACCAATAGAATAGAATAGAATACTCTTTATTGCACACCTCAAGAACCACCAATATTATTACCATGGTAATAATATTGGTGGTTCTTGAGCATTCAGCCTTCATTATTATTTGTTTCTCGTTTTCGAGTCTCAGTCACATGTCTACGTCCCGGTCTTTGAGAAGGCTTGCGTGGGGATATGGATCCAAGACCCCTTCGAGAAATTCGCTGTGGCTGTATTATTAATAAAATAAAAAATAAATAAAAATGTATTTATTCATTAACACGATTACATCGACATAACAGTGTTTGATGCCCCTTTTTAAGTACCTGCTGACTACCTGTGCTAAGGGCACCACTCTTCCTTAGGTGGTAAATTATAAGTATCGCGTTACAGTTACACCTTAAAAATAATATTCAAATAAATACAATTTAAATTGAATATTAGCAGTGAAATAAGATTCAACAAACATAAATTAACTTAAAAAAAATCTTCTAACAAGTTATAACTAAAAATTAAAAATTAAATGAATAATTAAAAATTAATTACCATTTCGTAACTGAGTATGTGTGTTATACAATGTCTAGTTATATTATATTATTATAAACTAAAATCTAACAAAACCAATGAAGAGATATTAATTGACCAAGCGAGTTAAGCGTCTATGTCAGCTTTTTATGCCCAAATTCCGGATGACCAGCTGTTCTCACCTACAGGTCTCATTTCTCAAGCGATTCTAGGGAAATGTTGTAAGCAGATTATATAATTTGGTATTTTTTGTTATTTCAGTTTTAAATATTTTTTTTGGGATGGGAGGTAGAAAACGTAAAACATATCAGCCATTTCCAAAAATTTGCGAGGTACCTACGGCTCACAGAGCCACTAGTGTAACTGCGAAAGAAAACATTTGTAATCTGAAAACTATTATGGGTACCTATAGTTAGAATAGATGAAAAAATATAAGACGCCTGAAGTGAAGTGCTTTTCTTTGTAAAAAAAATCTGGTAGGTAAATACCTGGGTGTCAAAGTCTTCAAGACACAACACGATGTGCTCAAGCGCTCCAAGACGCACGACTGCGGAAGCAAGCTCCTCATTATGTCTGTAATTCCGAGGATGAGTAAATAATTTTTTTATCAATAAAGTTTTCTAAAACGCGCCTTATTGCCCCCACTGTACTTTTTACACAAACGTTAATTGCTCATCAAGCCCAATTAAATGAGCCCAAACACGGGTTTATCTTGTGCTGTTTGGGAGTTCCTACGGGCCACCTTCCGTCTTCATCATTAGATCAGCTTTTAATAGTTACCCAATTATGCTATTGTCACGTGACTAAATTCGATAAAACAAGTAGAAGTTGGTTAAATTTTACTTCCAAAATTAGTTACAAACTAACAAACTTAGTTACAATTACAAGTGAAGCTAATAAAAGCGTATTAATCACTCCTATAGCGCTGAGACATTTCCGTTAGTGCGTTTGTACTCCCACATTAAGTCAGACTAGTGTGAGGGCTGGCGAGGGCTAACCAGGCCTGATAAAGTTCAAGCCATGTCTAACCCTAACGCTACACTACTCGCTAAGTTGGCCGAAGGCTGATTTAGACGAAGACTATTTTGTGACGCCTAAAAAAGTTGGGCAAGTGCGAGCCCGACTCGCGCATGAAGGGTTCCGTACCATAATCTATAACAAGTATGTTGTATGGGAGCCCCCCTTAAATATTTATTGTATTTAATTTTTAGTATTTGTTGTTATAGCGGCAATAGAAATACAGCATCTGTGAAAATTTCAACTGTCTAGCTATCACCGTTCTAGATATACAGCCTGGGGACAGACGGAGGGACGGACAGCGAAGTCTCAGTAATAGGGTCCCATTTTGACCCTTTGGGTACGGAACCCTAAAAAGCACTGTGTAAACGGCTTGCTGGTCATGGCGGCGAGATTTAGGCGGCTGAAAATAGTCATTGTCTAAACGGTCTGAGGTGTGCTGTATTCGGTAGTCACTGGCGCCGTAATTTAGGCGTCTCAAAATAGTCTTCGTCTAAATCAGCCTAGTATTCCGTAGCGAAGTGCCACTCCATACTCGTACCTACTATCATATTCGCCCAACTTCAGTCAACTTAGCATTAAATACTGGGATTGGATTGGACAACTAAAGAAATAGGTAGGTATAGGCAAAGATAAAAGTAGTAAATAATAAATAGGTAATATTTAACTATTAGGGTAGTTACTCACTTGGACACAGCCCGCAGGAGGTACAGAGCTGATCTTTTGTAGTACACCTGCGGGAGAAAATGATTACGTAGTAAAAACGATATAATTATATTCGATGAATAAACGGATAGTACCTAAGTTTTCTCCAAAGTCTGCTTTCCTCAACATGAATTAATTAAGGATTATAAGTAGAACGCGATTATCGTGTTCAGCCACTCATTACAGAAGCTATTACCACTCACGTTGTTCAGGTTTTCCAGTGCGACTGTGACCATACCGCCTGCAAGGATCTGCCACGCGACGCCCTCGTCGTGTTTTCGCGAGTCTCGCCGCTGCCACCACCGCTCCGTGCCGCACGGGTCTCATAACAGCGGCCGCAGTAGATCTATAGACATTATAGAAAACAACACTCACGTTGTACTTGTTGAGGTTCTCCAGCGCGATTGTAACCATGCCTCCTGCTAGGATCTGCCGCGCGACGCCCTCGTCATGTTCGGCGAGTCTCGCCGCTGCCACCACCGCACACTGCCGCACTGTGCCGCACGGGTCTGATAGAAGCGGTCGCAGTAGATCTGAGAAATAAAAATTGGGCAAGTGAGAGCCCGACTCGCGCATGAAGGGTTCCGTACCTATACATATATATAATCATAACAAGTTTGTTGTATGGGAGCCCCCCTTACATATTTTTATTTTTATTTTTAGTATTTGTTGTTATAGCGGCAACAGAAATACATCATCTGTGAAAATTTCAACTGTCTAGCTATCACCGTTGTTGAGATACAGCCTGGTGACAGACGGACGGACGGACGGATTTTTACCCTTTGGGTACGGAACCCTAAAAATGATACCCAACTCTGTTTTCTACTGGGCACTTTGGGAACGTGCTCAGGCGCCCCAACCCACGAGGCCCCTCAATGCCACGTTGGGCCTCCCCTTACAACTCCCGAAAAAAATATCATACCTAGATGATGTTTTTATACCGTCCAAATAGGACCCCCTAATTATGGCGGGGCCCTGCATGCTTAAAGTCAGCCCTGATTAAGTACCTACATAGAATTATAGATGGAATTGGACCCTATAACTGTCAATCAAACTAAAATGGGATGGGGCGGGCTGCAGAATAGAATATTAGGCAATTTTTCGGTCATTGTATTGTAGCACCTACAGATATTCATTTATAGTTAATTGACCGAGCGAGCGATGCGTCTCCGTTTCAACTTGGCTCAAAATTCTTTCGTATGTCCGGATGATCTGATGTCCAGATGCTTTCCAGCTGATATTAGGCGCCTACGTTTTTTTGATAGCAAAGCAAGCGCCTACCTGCTAACCTGCTTTGGACTAAGCTGAGTGTAGGTACTTAAATACATCGACTTCCATAAAATACCTACTGACCCATTGCGGTTCAAAAAATGTTAAGATAAGGAGACACAAACCAAGCACGCCTGCGCTTTCCAAACATTTGACGTTGGTGGCCCTCGTTGCCAGTTCTGCCATGCTCTGGACAAACACCATCCTGGCTTTCTGGTAAGTTTCGAATACTAAAACAGTTGCCAAACTTCTTTATAATGAATAGAAAAGTTAATGACACAAATAAACTAAACTGATATTACATGGTTGTTCACTTAATAAGACTTCTGAGAATGGATTGATGAAAGAGAAGAAATTTTTAAATCCTATAATAGGTTTACGCTATGTATTAAAAATCAGGTTCCACGTGTTGAAATCTGATGATGATCGTGGTGAAAATTTGTGATAAGTTTTACCTAGAATCGTAAGTGAATACTAATTAATTCATGGACTGGATATTTCTCATAAGACACTTAAGGTACCTATACTAGTACATTTAACGAGAATCTGTTACATAGATATCAGCAAGTTACAGTTAGGCAATTCATAATTTACTTTATACCTGTTCATATATTTATTGCAAATAAACTACAACAATACCTAAAGGGTTAATTTAGATGCAATTTTGACCATTGAACTTAATTTATTGATTGCTTGGAACGTTTTTCGTGATATGTGCCGTCTAATAAATTTAAGTCGTAGATCACAGCGAATATGGTGGGTTTTTATTATTATTGTATGATGGTTAATAGCTTTGCTTAGCTTCGAATGTATAATTACCTACCTAATTGGATGTTTCTTGGACTGCTCATAGAATGACTCATTATTACCGCAAATGCAATGAAATAAATTATTTAACCCTACTATAAATTCTTGTATGCATACAAAATACTTTGAAGTTTGACGTTTGTCAAAATCTAGACAGTTATAAATACACATTAGACTTTTCGGTAATTTTTCGGTACATTTAATAACAGCCAGCTAGTTTACCTAAATACCTAATATTGACGTCTTTGCATCACAGTTGGGGATTGCCGATTTACCAACGACTTAACAGCTCTTGACGAAAAACTAAATCAAAATTGCTCCGACTTGCCTAAGCATATTTTTGACACCACGCCATTGGTATGAAACGTAACCAATAGGTACCTACTACCTACCCGAAACATGCGTGCCATTCTTATCGAACATAAAAAGTTTGAAAAGGATAGGGTGACAAAACAAACGCTTAATTCTATCTTATTTTTCGAATATTTGAGAGCGCTAATTTTGTTAGAAACGCTGCCCACACTGTTTTTCAGTAGCACAACAGAGCGACCTTCAGAACCGTGCAAAATTGCCTTTAATTTAACTTTAAGTGTCTCTTGTTTTTCCCACATTAATTCAATGGACTGGCGTCGCTCGCGCAGCCAGCCGAACGAAGGCCACTACGTCACTCGCTACACGTCTACACAACCGGTTAAGTTAAACTTGTACCCAACATTTATGAAGTCACGTACAAGAGCAGTGGAAACGTAACTTAACCGGGTTATATACCCACACCGCTACAAGTGCTACACGTGTGTTTGTGCCCATTGTGGTTTGACGTGTGCAGTGCCTACCTGGCAGAGTTCACTAACACACTGCCGCTACCAGTATCCACCGCGCGTGCTACACTTTTATCTATCATTATAATATAAATCTCCTATTGCACTTAACTGCCTTTGAAAATGACCCCCATTGTTCATCGGTGAGGCAGCGAGCCAGTGTGAAGCCAGAATGCCGTACATCATGGTTATGGGCAGCCTGAGTGCGCCACATTTGTCCAAGGACGAGGGTGCGGCAGTCTACGGGCTGAAGAGTGAGGAGCGGTCGGCGTTAGTGAGGGTATGTTCATTTAACAGATCGAAAATGTTACCAACCAGACTACCTAACTACATATTTGTTTTGGTGTTTCAGTGTAAACAGTACTGTCGCTTAGTCCGCTTAAAAGAGTGACGCGACTGTAGACTTTTGGAATAAACACTCCTTTTCCAGCAATCGTGGTTAGGTAGTTTCATGCAAGCGAAGGCTAGAAGATGACTAATACTTAACTCATACACTAACTGTCGAACAGGACAGGATATAGGAACTTCTTCACCCAGAACTCCCCGTAGCCCATAAGCTGTCTAGTTGAGAAATTTATTAACCTATTATTAGTTGAAAATACTTATACCTGTCCATAAATCATTTCAAGAAATGAAATGGTGAAACGCACTCGTCATGTAAATTTGGTAAGAGGAAGTCAACTGATTCTAAAAAAAAGTGCCAGATACCTGTGACTGTTGTAACCTCTTCTAATCCAGACCCCAGTTATATTTTCACCCGTTCTTATAAGTCTCGAATTTCCAGGAGCTGAACTCGTCCTTCAATATGACAGTAGCTACGTCATCAGACCAGGAGCGCACCGTCCGCGTGACCCATAAAGGCTTGACGCTGGTCGTCGTCAACCGCCTCCACGCGATCCTCGGCTACGACGTCGTCTCCCACGCAATGGCTATGACCAACACTAACCGAGAATTGGTGTCTTTCACCATGTACAAGAAGTCCAACCCGGGCCACGCACACGGGCATAGCCACGGGCACAGCCACTCGAGTCACAAAGGCTCTCACGGCAACGTCGTCACGCTTTGACCAGATTCTGCTTTGATACGGTTGAGCTAAGTTTGCACCTGCCAGGGTAACGCAACTGGCGACTTCGCTTGCCCGGCAATATGGCGTCGTCATCATCATCCATCTTACTGGCACTGTATTGAAAGGCAGCAGATGTGATTGTGCTATTATCAATGATGATGAATATATTGAGATGCAAACTTAACTCAAATGGACAGAAAACAAACAAGACCGGAGCTTTGCGCGCTCAGCCGAGCGGCACGGTGTTACATGACGTAATTGTTATTTATTATTAATGAAATAAAAACGTGATTTTTATAAATAATTGTTTATATTACTTCCTGTTCAAAACATAAAAGTAGAACATTATAAAAAGCTATTTCAGTCTTAACAATAGAAACTTAATACCAGCGTTCTGATATGGCCAATAATAATGGAATGGTTAATATAAAAGTAGAAAATCGTCTACTACGACTAGACTACCAAATGTCTTAGAACAACACTAGTATACAAGAACAGAGGTAGAGGCCATCGCCGTTTTCCTTCCCATACAAAACAGTTTGAACTAGTTGCGATCGAAAATGCACAAGAATCTATCCGAAACTTTAAGATCAAATTATGTCAAATGTTAGGTCCCGAGTGAGGTCGTTTTTCAGTGCTGTGACACAGTTTGACAAAATTAGCTCTAAAAATGTCAAGCCTACTATATTCTCCAATATTTACCTCCTACTCCTACACTAACGTTTGACACACTGAACCCCACCAGACGAGACAGGCGGCCCTAATTACAAAGTATTTCGTTTTCACCATTTTTTTTTGATAGTACATTCCCAACAAATCCCCCAATAAACAAAGTACAGTATCCGCAACGGAGATTTATTTATCTTTACGCACTTATTATAAATCTCCTACAGCGTTGCGTGCACTAAGACGGCCTTGAATCCGTGTTGCTCTAAGACCGGTATGCTACGTTCATCTTCCTCAGATTGGCATTATTGCACATACAATTAAACACTTATCTCGGCAACACTGAGTATTCATAAACCGTGACACGTTCGCTTATTTATAAATAACTATAAAGATCATTGCACTTGTTCTTAGATAATTCTATATAAACTCATCAACTGTTCCTTCCTTTCCCTATTTTTTGTCTCTCTTCTGCAAGCTTCTTCAGAGCTGCCGCGTACTGCCTTTGGACGTCCATTAGTCTAGAATATTCTGCATGAAGGGCAACCTTTTGGTCTTTCTCGTTCTTGAACTTCAATTCAACCTTCTTGACAGTTTGGTTGACCCACTCGACGATAGACTCGAATTGTGACATAAACTCTTCTCTTTTTCTGGCTGAAGACATGGCCCTGGAATAATTTAATTGCTTTTGATTGATGTTTATGTGTTGGAGATTTATTTGCAGTGTTATAATGACATTGTGCTAGAATACAATAGAGAAATAAGACAAATGCAATGTCATTTTAACTGGCTTTAAAAAAAGTAGGTCATTATTTTATTAAAACTTTCGTGAGGCATATCGAATAAATTTATTATGCGGTTTACACTCACGTGAAATTCAGCAGTCTTTGATCAAAAACCGTGTATAAGTTAGAAACCTACTGACAATTTCACGTAAGTGTAAACCGCTTAATACATTAACTAAATAAGGATGCTCTCAAAATTCAAATAATTTTCTATTCCGTTAATGGTATACCTTCATGATGGGCCCATTTAACAAAGAAAGTCCATTTCTTAGGATATTTAGATCTCTCTCAAATACAATATGAATATGGCTTGGGAGGACAGTTTGGATTTCTTGCGAATCGTGTTTGAAGCTGGTGTGAATGCATTACTTATTATTATTAACAATACTTACTCTTCATAATTATCTAAAATTGAATTCAATAAGCTAAGCTCCTTTGAGGTATATAGCTTCACTTCAAAAAGCGTATTGTAGAAAATGTAATACTGTTTGGTTTCCTTGTGTTTCGATGCAACTGGAAGAAATACACAAATTAATTTGGCACACAGATAAGTGATAGATATCAAGCCTCTTCAGTTCAATGGCATGGTATTGTCACTAGAACTGTGGTCTTATTCGTTGACTTTAACATATTTTTAGGTATTTGAGCGATGTACTGGCCATATCACGAATACCTAGCCGTGAATTTTTACAACTCAACTTTGTAGAGAAGTTAACGAATTATTTTATCTATCATACTATCAGGCCCCTTTTCCTACTCGGCACTCTGGGCACGTGGGCCCCAGCATCGCGAAAGCCCCCAATCCTTCCATACGTAATTGCAGAGATGGGCAAATTTATTCGAAAAGGAGTAGGTATAAGTCAGATTTAACCTAGCTTAAGGAGCATTACGCTAATCCCTCGTTTATTTATACTATCTGTGCTTATCCTTTGACTCTTAAATATACAGTAAAAACGAGTGGAAGACGATTAAGGCAAAATTTTATCTTTTTTAAGCGTAGGTGAGTAAAAAAAAAAAAAAAAAAAGACAACCTCACTCAACTCACGAAGGCTTGTGTTGAGGTAAAAAGTATCCCATAACCATCTTTATTATCCTACAGGGTTAGTATTATTAAAAATTGAGAATTTATCCGCAAGTGTTACCTTGGTTATAAAGTTCAATAAATCTCTTCTCATACTGCAGTAGCTCAGCGGTGCCCGGCACCTCGTCCAAGGCCACCGTGTACCTCAGGATCTCTCGATTCAACCTAGCCAGCTCTAACCTCATGTTGGTAATGAAACCCTTCAATTTTTCCTCCCTCTCTTGGAACTCTTTCAATTCAGCTGGAGTGAGAGGTTGCTCTTCCATTTTAGCTGCTGGGTCTTGGACGGCACTGTAAGTTAATGTTAAAATTTGTTTTTTACTGCAATATAGTGCATTCATATTATCTTACCCAGTTTAAAAAATATCGGTACCTACTTAACTAAGTACTTAAATGTCAAATTACACATATTTACACGGCGAGGGTGAGCAGTTGAATCAGATCGGCCTTATTTAAAATTTACAAAAATAGTACGAGATCCTAGAATCTCATAAAATATGTTGTAGATGAACTAGAAGGAAGGAGCGCACTCCTATCGAAATAATCCGGCTACACACTTTGTAACTCGTCCGGTGTTGCAGGTTTCATGAGTGACATCTTAGGATTTTTAGATAGGAGTGCGCTCCTTCCTCCTAGTTCACGGACAACATATTTTATGAGATTCTAGGATCACGTACTATTTTAGTAAAATAAAAAAAAAATTAAAAAAAATACTATGGGTACTAGACGACAATATACATCATATATAAATACATAATATAGATGACATCTATGACCAAGGAACAAATATTCGAGTTCATCACACAAATATTTGCCCTGGCCGGGATTCGAACCCAGGACCGCCGGCTCAGTAGGCAGGAGCACTACAAACCGCGCCAACCACGTCGTCGAGAAATTAAGGCCTATCTGATTCTGCTTCGACTGTTCACCACCACTGACTATACAAGTAAGTAGGTACATAAAAAAACCTACATAAAATATCCCGTTAGTGATAAGACCAACACCTACAGTGCATTTTTAGAAAATATTGCACTGCATATAGTATAGATAAACACAAAATAATTTACATTTAGCATAAACATGGTAATTTATGCACAGTACTCCACTAACTACGGGTGCAATATTGTTATCTATACCGTTCAATTGCAGAGAGTATAATTATGTAACGAATAGCAATGTTTTATGAAAATGTATGCATTTAAAATAGGAACTGTAATGTAAATCAGGGGTTTCCGTAAAACTACAAGAAGGAACATCAAGCGATTACACAAGCAGATGTAAATGACAGTCAGTATTTTCTAAAAAAAAAAAACATTTTCTCCAGACTACCATAAGAGTTGCCCAAAGTGGTGCTATCTACCAGTCCAGTGGCGCGGCGTCAAGATTTTGTGAGGGTAATGGCCATAACTTCGCTCACTCACTCCTAAGGTAACGGCCATAGGAGTGAGCGAGACATCGCGCTCGGACCTTCTGCACCCTCCTATGGTTGCGCGCCTCGTGGCCGAGTCGTGAGCCGAAGGTAGTTTGGCTTAGTTTTTTCTTCTCGATCAATAAGGACATGGTCCTAAAATACCATACAATAAGCAACTCGGTGGAATCGGCTTCTATGAACGCCTGGCCACTGCCATCTACCTAGTTGAACAACTGATATAGCCAATTTCGAGACATAGTTCACACTCGTCCTAATTCCAATTATTTTGCCATTGAAATTTAAACCACATAGAGTTGTGCACTAATGTCCTAATTGTGACTACTTTTCCGAAAAGTTAGTACGATTGTGCTTTTATTCATTTTATAGTCAGTCCTAATGGGTAAATGCATTACCTTAATTCCTCTTGGAGTTTCTTGTTTTCCTTCTCCCTGTGCTGGATTATTTGCAACAATTCGTTCCTTTCCCGAGCTAGTTCCTTCAATGTCTTATAAAATTTCTTCACATTTTTATCACTGCAAGCAAATTTATGGTTACTTAATTGCCATCAAACTTGGTTTTTAGGGTTCCGTACCCAAAAGGTAAAAACGGGACCCTATTACTGAGACTTCGCTGTCCGTCCGTCCGTCTGTCACCAGGCTGTATCTCAAGAACGGTGATAGACAGTTGAAATTTTCACTATAACAACAAATACTAGAAATAAAATAAAATTAATATTTAAGGGGGCTTCCATAATAATAATAATAATGCTATTAATATTGTACAAAAATCGAATTAACTATTACTATTATTGTAAGTAAACTGACATATAATATAACCACTAACTACATTGTAAATTTGTACCCTTTTGTAAAATTGACATATAATGTATTTGTGCATTATGAATAAATGAGTATGAGTATGAGTATGAGCATACAACAAACTTACAGATAATGGTACGGAACCCTTCGTGCGCGAGTCCCACTCGCACTTGGCCGATATTTTTTAAAGGAACAAGTTCTACTATGACATAGCAACAAAATAAAAAGGTTTGGATATTTTTCAAAAATAAAACATTATTTGGAGAATGTCATAGGCTCCATTTTATACTTGCAGACAATTTCCAGTTCTCAAAGAACACAATTTCTAAATGCTTTGCTAAGCGCAAAACTTCAGAACGGGTGGCTATTTTTTTATACATCATAATGTTCGAAAATCAAAAGAAGAATCATGAAGACAGAATTGGGAAAAAACGCCACTTTTATTTTTCTCATACAAACTGGCTTTTGACAGAACAAAATCTGCCGGGTCAGCTAGTAAACCATAAGTTTGCAACAGTCCAGCCAGACTTACCTGCTATCATCAGAATTCATCATCTTATAAGTGATTTTCTGCAACTTTTCCACAATACTAGCATATTCCTGCTTTGCGCTTTCCATCCTATTTTCATGCTCACTCCTCGTGGTTTCCACTTCTTTTTCCATCGCATCCACTGTTCTAGTAAGTTTGTCTACTTCCTCTGAATATTTAAGTTTCTCACTCTCTTCTAGTTCCTTGGAGAGCTCCCCTGTTAGCTCTGAGTGGAGCACTGCATAGTGGATTTTGGTGTCAGCTGCGTCCATATTATTCTCCTGGCCATTTGTAATCCTATCCGTCTAAACATCGTGATTTAAATTAATGACTCCACTTAGGAACATAACAAGCAATCTTATCACATTGATGCTCAACTACTAATGGTCTATAACAGGAGGCCTTCGCTTACTTGCACGGGTAGCACGGAGCGGTCTCTAGTCTGAGATCTATTTAGAAACTTACTCAAGATAATTAGCGTAATTAGCGCCTATCACGGCAATGTGTTATAATTATAAAGGTCTAAGCGCCTTTTCCGAAGTTTGTTATGGGACGATGTCTGATACCTGTGGGGCTAGCATATATCTTACCGCGTCTGCGCTTGTCGCGCGACTCAGTATCACCTGTCTTACTCGCACGTTATTGAGAGGAAAGTGAAGATAGTAACTGTGGCGCGACAAAGTCGCGTGTCCAAGTTATGCTAGACGTCCTGCACCTCTAGCTAGCATAACTATGACGACCGAGTCTTTCTCGCGAGAGATACGAAATTACATTACCTATCCCTTTCTATGCAGTAGAGCGAGAGAGTGACTTGTAAATTCGAAATTTCGCCATTTATAAACTAAAACCTATACTTACGTGTTGAAATAGGCATACGAAACGGATTTACTCACGTCGTAGAAGTCGAATATGGCTCGTCATGTTTCGATTCGGTACGCGATTCATCATCAGGAGCTACGATCAGTCGCGGCGGCGGCCAACCGATAACAGAGTTCTGAGTAAACCGGTTTCGTATGTATTTTAATACGTCTGGAACTCAAGAGAGTTTTCTACGTAAAATATACTTACTTCTGTGGTAATTTCAGATGGATCTGCTAATGTCTTTTCATAGTCATACTGAAACAATACATTTAAAAATTTACCCATTCCTATGCCTCTATTGTCACTTTTGTAAAATTATGAATTATTATCTAGTACATCTAATTACCATTACTCTACACGTCTATTTTTCTCTTTTCCGAGGAAAAAAGTGAAAATGTTGGTGAGATGAAATTAAGAAAATGTTATGTGTAATTATTGTAACGAGTAGGTACCCATCAGGGTACTGATATTTTAATTTTAATTTTAACAATTTTTAATATAATTTTTGACATTTAGAATTTTATTCTAGATATATTCTAGCCTCTAGTTTTTTATTTATATATTTTTTTTATGTGTTGACGATCCTTTTTAGGATTTTTCTTTTATTTCTATAATATTGTTTTTTATGTTTTTTTATTTTATTTTTAGTATAAGTTTATGAATAAATTGCTCTACTCTCTGTAACTGACGATTCGAAAGTGCTTGTAGCTAGGCCTACTTGAATAAAGAATATTTTGACTTTGACTTTGACTAAGAAAACAGCAGGTCCTTTATGGCTACGGCTATATTAAGAATGGAAAAAAATTGAGGAGGCATGGTGTCACAAAGACACGCAAACAGTGTAAACACAAATTTACTTATTTCTAACAGATTACAAGAAGGAGGTTGTCAATTCAACTGAATGTTCTTTTTTTTTATTAAACAATTACTTCACTAGTTAGTAGGTACCTATTAAAGTTTGTTTGTAAACTTTGTTACATCGGGAATGAACCAGACGTAGGTTTTTTAATTATACCCCTGTAGTTGCTACAAACTTACCAAAAAGTCAAGCCCTTCATCTTTCTTGTTCTCGTCCTGCTGGGCAGTCACATGCATTAGCATCCGCTGGTCATATTCTGAAAGGGTTGCGTTCACTTGCTCTAGTTCATTTGCAGGTAGGCCACCTATCCTTTTACGAACTCTACACGGCTTGTATAAGTTCTGAAAGAACATAACAAAATATCATGAGATTCAGAAGATGTGACTCCACTTGGAACATTAGGAGCAGTGGCGGTTTTAGGGGTGGGTGAACCAAGGTGGCCGCACAGGGCACTGGCTACTAAAGGGCGTTTCTTTAACCTTTTGTCCGCTCTGCTCGTCGGTGGAAAACTGTGTCGCAGACGCCAAGCTGACAGCAAATATTATGACATTGTGTAGCGATAAATGACGTCGTGGCGCCTAGGGCACAACTTTCCGTCGACGTGATCTGCCGCCTTTGGAGCTCAAAGGGTTAACCAGGTCTAGGGCGTCACAGCGCCACATACATAATGAACGACACGCCCCAGGCGCCAGCAAGGCTAAAACCGGCCCTGAGTACTAGGAGCCTGGTTCCAGCCAATTCATTGTGCTGTTATAATTTTTTGCCCTTAGTTAGGCAACTACTGGCCAGCTTCCAATTTAAGACTAGGTAAATATAAATAAACAGAAAGGCCCTGCACCATACAAGGGTTAACTGGTTGAGAATGCCTTTTGGCATTAAGTCTGCCATTTGTACTATTACTTTTGTCTTCTGTGCAATAAAGTTGAAATAAATAAATAGTACCAAATTAGAGTTTATAAAGTATTTTTCAATTATATACTGTTAACTTTGTTTTAAATATTTTTATGGAATCTTTTTATCGATTCTATTTTTTTATGTGGAAATACCACATTTTTATTTTTATAAATAATGACACAAAGGTAAATCAAGAAAGAAAAACTGAATGCGATCAACTACAATCTAAGCAGGATTTGAACCTGCGACCTCTACGTTTCCGGCGTATTGCTCTTCCAACTGAGCTATTAGATCGCTACGTCAATCACAACAAATCTTTAATTCCATAATTCATACGCTACTGGAGCGCCCTCTGCGTCATATGTGTTTGAAATGCTTAAATGCGCATTAGCCATACCCTAGGATGTGCGCTTTACATGCACGATCCCCTGTCCCCATTGCTTTTCAGCAAGTGTGAGACTGCGAGAGAGATGGCGCTGTTCTAAATATTTTTATGGAATCTTTTTATTGATTCTATTTTTCTTTCTTAATTTACCTTTGTGTCATTATTTACTTTGTTTTACGTAGAATTCCCACCGACACGGGCGAGTCGGATCGGCTGTCACCGCGTCGTAGGGAACGCTCGGGCACCCAGTTATAACCAACTGTGTTAATTGACCAAGCTAGGCGACATCGGCTGACACCACGTCACACTAGATGCCAGAACACCCCACCATAGCCAGCAGGATGCGATGACAGCCAAGCACCATTATCAGAATTTGCGCAGAGCAGGCCGGTGAGAAGCAGTTTCAATTTCATTCAAATATGACATGTTACCTAACCACAGAGTACTAACTACAGAGGAAACCCTCAGAATTTCTTTGTATGAGTGGGTAGACATAGCACTGTCAGCTGTCATTGTGTCAGTTGGGAAATATATGTTGCATCATCCTCATGTGTTTGTTTCATTATGCCTATAAACCATTGGTAGCAAGGAGGAGGAGGGTAAGATCAGAGGCCCATTTCACAAAGCTACAAGTTACAACTTACAGCCAGAAGTCCCTTTTCAACTTGTTACATTAGAAATGGACTTCCACTTTGTGAAATAGGACCCAGATAGTATAAAGTAGTCTTACTTGTAGAACAGATAAATTCTTCAGTAACTTTTCTTTTTGCTCAAACATGTTCCTGTCAAATTCAAAAATATGCTCTTTGTCATACTGCATCACAGCAAACTTGCGGAGTTCATCTTCCTTTGCTTCTCGGAACTCACTTGAATATTTGATCAGCCATTGTATGAGAGGGTAGATGTTGATGAAATCCAATCCTTGGATTTGGTGGGGCTCAATTATGAAAGGACATTTCATTGATGGCAGTACTTTTACTATTTTTTCTGTCAATGCACTGTCAATAAAAGTTTAAAAGTTATTAAAATGAAAACTAATTAATCTAAACTATTTTAGTGGATAGAAATAAATTGAAAAACTTACATCTTTTTTCCGATTGTAAGGTTCTCTTCAAAGAGTAGGCTGACATCCACATCAATATCACATAACTCTATGCACCAAGATAGCCCTCCAACGATTTTATCGAAAGCAGATAGACCTTGCAGTTGGGCGCGGTAATAACCGGCCGCGACCAGGGCATCCGATATCTCGTGCCACTTGACCAACTGCTCAGCATCTTCACGGACTTCAACCTTCAACCAAAGTACATTGAAAAGAAACGAACATCTCCGGTAATTTCATTTGAACCTCCCACTTTACTTACCTCTTTTCCTTCATGATCTAGACCACTGTAGATGTTCATCAATGGCTTACTTCGTGTGAAAATGTTTTTCTGTTTTGCTGCCATATTTTCTGTTAATTAAATAATCATAAATAACGAATGAAACGAAACCTTAGTTATGAATGAAATGTAATGTATAAAAACATGGGCCATTCTAGCCCAGCAAGTTGGTGCTACTGTCAATCTGGCTGTCAGATGTGTTGTCAGTAATGTCATGTTAGACCAAATCGCTCTGTTGCACACACTTGCTGAAACCAGGGAAACGGCGTAAAAAGTTACTGTACGTGCTTCTCGTCCGATATATCGGTGATGTCCCAATCTGAAAACGATTAACTAACCAAAGGCCAAGTAGTCTGTGTCTGAAGATGTTAGTTTCTAATACTTTTGAAAAGTTCCTCGATAAAACCACAAAATAAAATTATATTTTTTACATGATGAAAAAAAAGCAACGAGCGTTTTAAAATTATTCTTAAATAGAAGAAAATTTGCTCCTTTATACGCAATATTATAACTAGAACTATATCATATAACAAGTCAATCAAAAGCCCTGACATCTGAAAAAACTGTTTTATGTTTATTTTTTTTAAAGTATGGTTTTAATAAATTTTATGATCATTAACATGTACTTTCAATAACTTTATGAACTCACATTGAAAAAACTGGTACTGACAGAAAATCACGTCGTACGGAACGTATTCCAAAATTTTCTTATCCATCAATCAAATTCTATCAATCAATTCTCTTAGCACGCAAGTGTAAATTTCGGTTTATTACGATTTCTATAAAAAATAATAATTTCTGGTTGCGGTATACCATAATACAATTTTAGCAATAACGTGTTTGTCGACATCGTTCCGGCAATACATTTTATTACTTTCGCTGCAATCCAGTATGAGCAAGTTGCCGAGCGTTTTTCGTTGTAAGTATCAACTAAATTATTAATATACACACGCCGTTCTATTCGCGTATAAGGAATATTTTCCTGTAGTACAATTTGCCTATTTCAGAAACGTTGACTACAATATTGGTTGAAACGGCTGCTTGTCATCTGCCGCAATGAGTGACAATGTAGATGTTGTGGACTTAGTGTCTAAATTACTTGATTCCGGAAAGTATAAGGAAGTGCTCAGTGTTCATAATGATGAAAAATATGCGAGCAGTTTCAAGGACAACTGCTGGGATATGATCTCGGTAGCTGTAAGCAAGATACAAGATGATACCATAGTCATTAAGCCGTCGCTGCACAGCACATGTGAGGAACTGCTGGCCATCATCGTCCAGAAGGCAACACCTGAAGAGGCACTCTTGGAGTTCATCGAACAGGTGGAAGTAGCTAAGAATGATGCCCAGTTTGGAATAGTGTTAACACCTCTGCAACAGCTTCTGAAGAAGTTGTCAGCAAAACGAGGAAGATCACTGGAATGGTGCTTAAACTCAATTAGCACTTACATAGAAAATATTCCTGTACCAGAATTTCAGCTTGAGGGCCAAGAACGCCTGCTGACAGAGTGTGATCCTGACATCAGGAGAATCATCCGAGTGTACTCTTTAGTAACTTCATTTTATCATCCTTTTGTAGAGGAGTTGAAAACGCCTGAAGCCAATAACAGGACTAAACAAATAATTGTAGCATTTCTGATCAGTCTTCTTGGCAAACCTTTGATCTGCTTAGATTTGGACCTGGCTAACAATGAACAAAGTGAGGCAAGGTTATGCTGTGATATCATTGTGAAAGACATATGCTCTTTAGAAAAAAACATCCTAAAGTTTCTTGAATATGTAGAAATCTGTCAGAAAGATAATCAAAAGTCTAAGACAAAGTCTTCTGAAAGCGAGTTGGAACAATCTCCATATGATCACAAAGAAAAAGTTAACATGCTTTCACTTTCAGGCTTGTATTATGCAGTTTTATCCTCGCAGTTTGAAATACCCGATAGTGCTATACCACAAGTGTATGCCATGGAGTATATTGTACATTCAGGAATGTTATGCGTCACATACTTAGTGACTCGCCCGGAATATGGCCCGCAGGCAAAAGGATTGACCTTATGGGAGGCTCTTGTGAAAAGGTTGGGCAAAACTGCTTCCCACACTTTATTATCAGCCTCAGTGCACTTTGACATGTCAAAAGCATTGATGAACATAGCTATATTTGCCCCATATGAGAGTCTTCGAAAGAATGCTATAAATGCTATATGCCACCATGTCAACAGTTTTGATTATAGCGGAAGATGCATGCTGATCAAATACATCATCGGAACTGCTAATCATTCAGGAATGATTGGTTATGCCATAACATTACTCAAAAATGCGCTGAATGAAGCATTCAAAGAACCTGAAATACCGGCATGTTTTAAATATCCTCAACTGTTGGATTTGATAAAAAAGCTCTGTCATCTCCCTCATGGAGCAGAATCAGATTTAATGGAACTAAGTGATCAGTTAATCTCTACATTAAATTTCTTAAGATACATTGTTTTAAGAGATACTGAAAACATAACTGGAATCCGAGAATGCTACCCATACATTGAATCTAAGTACTTAAACAATCTGAGGACAGCATTGAATATGTCAAAAGCACACTATGAAGTTAAATTGAAGGATATACAAGAGGGGCGACAGATTCCAGAAGGAGTCAATGTTTCTATATATGTGGGTGGATCCACGTTAGACAGCATTCCTGATGAAAATAAGAAAGAAATATTACAGTCTGCCCTGAATTGCTTCCATTTAATGGAAGGTCTTGTGGCACGACTCTCTGAATGTATTAATATGAATTAAATTAAACATTTAAATGCATAGCATTGTGTGTCAATAATTAACATACCTACTGAAATAAATCATAATTGTCTAATGGAACACTTGCTTTTTTTTGGAATCTTTGTTTTATTATGTCTGTATACCTTATCATTTGCATATATAAAATTTAAATTCAACCACAGTAAACATTTTTTATTATCAAAGTTATAATAATAAATAATATTTACCAACCACAGTATAATTTTTTTATCATCAAAGTTATAATAATAAATAATATTTACGTAATTAATATGCATTAACAACATACATTATTAATTTTGTTAACAGCTCTAAGGACTGGTCGTAGGTTTATATTGCCACTTGCAACCGTTCCCGTACAAAACACCCAAAAACTAATAAGATACTACAGTCAACGGTCTGCTGAGCAAGAATTAAAGGCTCCTCCTACAACCCCATCAACCACTGAGCATGAAGAGACTCAGTATGAAGAAAATATTAAGAATCGAATATTGGAGAAAGCTTTAGAATTTGTTACCAAGAATGGTTGGTCAATAGAGTCCTTGAGTGCTGGTGCCGAGGCTGCGGGTTACCCTGGAGTCGCTCACGGGCTCTTCCCCAATGGAGGGGGCGATCTGGTTCACTATTTCAATGTTAAGTGCAATGAAGAACTAGTCGGACAGATGAAAACTGTAAGTTCCACCCACAAATATAAAAAAAATAATATGTTATGATATGTCTGCACTTGCTTATAATGCTTTCTTGTAACTTTCAGTGGCCTAAGGACCAAGTGAAGGAAACCAAAGTACCAGCTAAATTTATTGAAAATGCAATAATGACGAGGCTTTTTATGATTGAACCCTACAAGTAAGTTTGTCGATGATGATTATCAGATCTTTTCTGTTTCTTCTGTTAGTTAAGTACTATTTACTGACTAGAGTTAAGGCCAAGTATTTCGTCAAAGTGTAGATACGAGCTGTGCTAACCGAAAATATTTAATATCATGACTAGCGCCGCGTAACTAAGACGAGTCGAGTATTGGGAAAAGTTCCAAGCAAGTACCTACCACAGCATTAAAGAATACGGAAAGTGTGGATACGGAGTTAATCTTCGTAAAAGCCGCCTGAGAACGGTATTTTATTTGTTGTATGTGTAATATGCGACGCAATTGGTCGTGAGGTGTGTTGGTCGATGCATGACCGCGCGCTGATCAGAAGGCGGAGCTGAGTAGTGCACTAGTCCCTAGGTAGGTATAATATGGGCTGGTGCGGAGGCTAACTAGCCTTTTGAACGCCAAGCGATGCAACAATCCACCTTGCCCCTGACGCCAAAGCAAAAAAGAAAGAGGTGCTCCAAAATAAACAGAGATTGAACAGTACGTGTAGCGGTTTGAATTACGAAGTTTTAGACCTTTTAAAATTTGGACGTCATTAGACGACATTGGCGTCTGGGGCACAGTTTTCCTTCGACGTGATTTGGGATCTATCACGCTCAAAAGGCTGGCGCGGTTCGTGGCGTATAATAAGACTATCATCAGTTTGAATGTATATGTATAATTTTGTCTACATGTACTTACAGTACTTGTATTGCAATATCATTTATAAGTAATGCTCGTGTTTTATTTGTTCCAGGAGCACGTGGCCGAAAGCAATGGCTATTCAGGCCCTTCCTAACAATGTTCCTAATTGTTTAGCTACTTTACTTTCCTTAGTTGATGATATATGTTACCATTCAGGCGACCGCAGCGTGGACGTACGTATCTATTAATATTTTATTTTTTATCTGCGTCAATTTGGATCGGTATAATGAGATTGCTGCAGTGGCGTGGCACCAAATGGCAAATCTCTTGGCAAGCACAATTGGCTCTTAAATGGGCAAGCCGATGGGAATCAGGTTCTACGGTGGCCAGATCACTACTTTACTGTTAGAGATCAATACAAAATAGTAAGCTAACCAATGTTAAAGATGAATATCTTATTTTTCAGTTTAATTGGTATATTCGCCGTGTGGGTCTAGCGGGCATCTATAAAGCGTCAGAATTATTCTACCTAACCGACAGCAGCCCTAACAATAATGCGACAAAGAGTTTCATCACATCCCGCATTAGAGACGCGGAGCTACTGCAAACTGCACTAAGTCTGAATCCAGTGTCTGCTACCCCACAAACTTTAAGTGCTGCTTTTGTCACGGTAAATACTATTAATTTTTAACCTGTCGATTAATAGGTTTTACAGCATGTGCCCTCACCACCACAGGCGAAATTAACATTCTGTGACCATAATAAGGCTGCCTGTCCATAGAAGCGAAGAAAAGAAAATTAATCAATTGGGCTGCGATATTGAAACATTGTGAAGCTCAAAAGGTGTACATGTAAATCTGAGGAAGGTGATGATGATTCCATTTTACACATCTCTACTCCACTTCTGTGGACAGGCAGCCTAATAAGCGTAGAGAGTTTGCTAGAAAATTTCAATTTTATGGTTTCATACTAATGTTCACCTTCTTTTTCAGGCTAAAAATGTTTTGGGAATGAATCCACTCAAGTAATTCGAAGATTTATATTATAATAGAAGAACACATTTCTTTTTTTTTATGAAGATAGGTACATAATATCTTTCATGGCTGCATTATTGTTAATTTATTAGATTTAGGTTGAATATAGTTATTTTTCAAATGGTGTTATTTCATTGTTGTAATATTGAAATACTAAGAATATACCACATGCGTAACACTCCATACATAACAATACACAGACATTAATATTAAAATATAATATGTTGTATAAAAGTGTAGAAATACTTTTTACATTTTGATATAGTTCAATATGAGTAGGCTTACAATATTGGTACACTGAACATTTGAAGGCACAACATTTGCTTCGCACAAGCTATGAGAGAACTATATAATCACTGCCTGTCGACACATAAGAGATCAAGTTAGGCGGAAGTGGCAATTTATTCCATATATTTGCCGAAACAGTTTGCCGTATCACAAATCTGCAAATCATTTGTAGGGAATCAAGTCTTGCAAATCTGAAATAAATAAAAAATATTATAGTTTTCTTTTATAACAACTAATTTCATTGTTAACATGTTCGCTGCGGCAATTATGTTATGTTAACTAATTAGCCATACTTGTATATGGTCATAAAGGCCCTATGCCGCAGTGAATGTGTTAATATTTTCGTAAATATATTGAATTACCTGTTTAATGGCCTTGCTAGTTTGACTGGCATTTCAAAAAGGTTTGATTTCACATCTACCGCTGAACAATGTTCAGATATCCTATTTGCTGGCACAAATGTTTCATTGTTCAATGAAAAGAGTCCATTTGCATGTCGGAGTCTTGCATGCAGAGTGCGTCCCACACAGCGAAAAGACACACATAGTATATGCCGTGAGTCATACGAGTCTCGCACCAGAAATACATTATCATGTTGGCCAGCTAACAGCTCTTCAGCCTCACTGGATGATATGCCCCCCCAATACCATCCATGTCTGAAACAAGATGGATGTGAAACAATTGAAATAAAGAAAACTGAACAATCAATTCTATTGTGCATAGATAATGATTTACTTACTTGGAGAGTTGACAATATATGGCACAGGTCTCAACAGATGCATGCTGATGGTGTCCTCTAAGAACTGAATGCCCCTCTGAGTGTTGACATTTCACTTGTTTATTGTATTCAATGACCTTCTTATCTTCATTGTCAATAATAACTGTCGGACGTTTAGCCAACGACGTCGAGGGTTCACTGCATTTGTTCTTGCTGATGCATATATCTTCACTGTTCTTATTACCAAAATACCTTTGCAGAGATCTTACACTTCCAGATATAAACAGTTTATTTTTCCAAAACTTCACGAACTTGCTAGGATTCATCGGAGGTTTTCGCTCGGGTAAAAATACACAATGAACTATATCAGCATTAGTATAATCTCTTTTCGTATCAATCGTTCGTTGTAAATGTTTGCATTCCATAGGTTTTAGCCATTTACGAAGGCATCCCGTCGTTAGCCACTTCCGACGATTGCAGTGAGTACAGCGTTCATAGTTTTTGTTCATCTGTAGCGCCAAACAATTCTTCTGATGTAATTAATTCGCTTCCTTTCCGTATGACTAGTAAAATAATAATGCTATTAATGGACGACTCAATAAACTGAGCTTAACAAAATCAGCAATAGTAATATGTTCAATTGTATTTTATTTATACATATTACATACCATCAGCCGATGAAGATAGATATTTTGTTTGTGTTTGACAGACGTTCTATTCTACTATTGCCTATGGTTCAATAAAAAAAGTTAGTTGTGGCGTCTGTGGTTATTAAATTTCTTTTAGACGATGAGACTGTCCGTAGACCTCTACAATCAACAAATCTCCGCATAGCTAGAGTAAATTTCCAGCTGTACAGTACAGTGGAATTACAATTAAACGCTTAAATTCAATGATACAAAACACAGATGAATTATATGTAGATACAAAACAATGAAATCAGCATTTAAACTAAAATCCACAGACCTACGGACTAAATTGACAAATGAGTGGGTAAAATGATACCAGGAACAGCAAAATAAAAATAGTGAAGAGTATATGTCGATAACAATATATCGACAAGTTGTAAAGAACAAATAACAGACTAGTTTAAATCAAAAATAAGTATATTAGTTTCAAATAAGAGGTACAAATTTTGGTTTGTTTGATTTTCGAGGTAGTGGATGGATAAAATGCGTTTTTACCCACTAGTTTTAAAGCATAAAAAGGTTTCCTAACCTGTAGGTAAAAAATAAAACACCTTGTCCGACGATAACTAGTCTTTATTACAAATCGTATCGTTAGATACATAAAAGTAGTTTGTAAACAGCGGTCAACTATTTCTGAAGATACCCGCTTTTTTTTTGTTAAAAAGAAGGACCGGACCACATTGTTGGGAATTTGAAAATAAAGAACAATAGGTAATTTTATTAATTCATTTAATTAAATGTATGTATTCAATAAACTATCAATTATCATAAATATATAATTTTCATGTACATTATTGCTGGTTTGACATAATAGGGGTCTACACTACAGACCTTTTGATCTGTTAAAATCACTGGAAAAAGTTGATATATCGATTAGCCGATCAAATTGCCAATTTGATTGTCCCGTCTGGGTGGACCTTAAACCTACGATGTAACAATAATTTTAATATCGATGAGAACGACACTGGCCAAACTGTGGCAACATTTGTTCATACTTACTTGTCAATTTAGTCCGTAGGTCTGTGGATTTTACTTTAGAAATGATCAGATCGTGCAAAACCGTCTTCATTTTTTCATGCAGAAATTCTTACTCTGTGCAATACAATGTGTTGATTTTTTAAATTTAATCTGTGTGCGTACGTATTGAACTGAGGTGTGTGTGTTGTGTTTAGTGATTTTGGGTGTAAAGTCAGATTTCCAATATTCTATCGAAATGCCTTATAATTTCTCTATCTCTTGTAAATAACTAGTTTCTATTGAATAGTATTTTATAAAATTACTGTGATAAGTATGGATGCTTTGTGTATTGAATATAATTATATTTCATCGATGTAATGACATTGAAGAAAATCAAAAAAATGTCAACAAAATCACAAATATCCACTGAATTGAGCGGTAAGTTGTTTTTCTCTGAAAAAGTAGGGTTTATATGTTTCCAAGAATCACAAATTTTATTTCTTTTGTGAGATAAATATTTTATTTTGACACATTCTTTTTTGCAAAGCCGAATTTTTAGATATATGTATTTCTAACATTGCAGATAGCATCAGTAATGTATTGGGAAAAAATGTTAAAATACTTTACAAATCCCTTATTCGTATGGAATCGAGAGGTGACAAAGTTGATAACAAAGTATTGGTGAGTAAAAAGTTCAGCAACTCAATATTAAAACAAATAAGATTTAAATTGGTATGTATTGTTTTATAGTTGGGCACTAGTATACATATTTAATATTTACCTCTCTTAATATATCTTTAAAATAAGTGGCATTATATCACAAGCAGTATAAGTAACTAGCCTTTGCTAGTTGTAAATTATCAAACAATTCAACAACTAAAAATACCTGAGAGTCCCATTGTGATCTGATAAGCTTTCAACTCCCTATTCATTGATAATACATTCTTAACAAGTGTGAGTCACTGAGGTGTGTCATGTATTGCCCGGCTGTGTGTAGTCCCTGTGGACACACACCCACAAGCAAATGGTCATTGTGGGCACCAATAAATAGGTAGCCTGAATTTTATTTATCCTTTGTATGTTCACTCTAATTGATAATATTGTTGCCTTGCTGGTTTAGTCAGATGATTCTTTGCTGCTTACAGTCAGAGATATATTGAATGGCATGTATCAGTAGAATGTGCTTGTTATTGTTATGTCTGATAAGATAAACACAATATTTAGTTACAATAATTGCTATTAAACATAAGGTTACTAAAGTTTACATCTATCTATCTAAATAGCATGCATTGAAAAACTGATAATTCACCAAGTTCTGTATATTTAGAACATTGGAGAGTTTTGGTTAAAGTAAATATATAAAGATATTTTTGTGTTAACCAACATACATAATACACAGTATTATGGTAAGGATACCAATGTAATACAAGGGCACTTACATAATTAGTAATGGAATAAAGTTTTTCAGATAAGGAGTAAAATTCAAATTAGCAGTTACTAAATGTGATGTACATAATTTTTTTTGTATTATTAATTACTTATAATACAAAAAAAACTACGCCACATCTTGGGATTTAGGTAGCCGACCCCGATTGAGAATTCATTCTCAAAAATGGGACAAAGGCTAGGAGGATGAGGATGAATTACTTAAAATGCCTAATTTCATCCTACTTTGATAAATCTCAGATATTTTTACATAATGTTATGATAATTACATTATTAGTGTGATTAAATATTCTGGTATGTTTTCAGGTTGTGACATCTTATAGAATCTTTATAACAACAACCAAAGTTCCAACTCGGGTAAGATTATATACACACATACGAGGGCGAATTGAAAAGTTTTGAGCCTGAGGTTGATAATGAAATTAAAAGAAAAAAATAATACTGGCACGTAAGACCTGCATATTTTTTTATCATAATGCACTATCTTTTGTTTTTCTTCTGCCACAATTGCAAATTTTGTGATAGAATTACTATAAGAGGTTCGCGATTTTCTTTAGAATGGATAAAATTGAGCACCGTTCTGTAATAAAATACTTACAAAAAAAGGGCTTAAAGCCAAAGCAAATCTTTGAAGACATGTGCCAGACTTTAGGGGAATCCGCTCCATCATATGCCACTGTAAAACGATGGGTAGCAGATTTCAAACGCGGCAGAGAAGCAGTTGAAGATGAACCTAGGTGTGGCAGACCAATAACGGCTTCTACAGATGAAAATATCAATAAAATACTAGATATGATTATGAATGACAGGCGGTTGAAAGTTGCAGAGATAGCGGAGACAATTGGTATTTCCTATGAGCGAGCGCAAAACATAATCACTAAGGATCTAGGTTTTTCTAAGGTTTCTGCAAGATGGGTACTTAGACTGCTTTCAGCTGAAAATAAACGCACCCGCCATACAGTATCACAGGATTGTTTGGATCTGTTTCAATGCGACCCACAAGATTTTCTTGGTCGTTTTATAACTATGGTCGAGACTTGGGTCCACCACAATACACCGGAGTCAAAAGTGCAATCCAAACAATGGAAAAGGTCAGGGTCTCCACCTCCTAAAAAAGCTAAGGCCATTTTATCAGCGAAGAAGGTAATGGCTTCAGTTTTTTGGGATTGCAAAGGGGTCATCATGGTTGATTATCTTGAAAAGGGTAAAATCATAAATGCTGATTACTATTGCATCCTCTTACAACGTCTGCATGAAGAAATTAAAATAAAAAGACCTGGTATGATTTCTAAAAAAGTGTTGTTCCACCAAGACAATGCTCCTGTCCATACTGCAGCGAAATCTATCGCACAAATACATAACTGTGGGTTTGAATTGTTGCCGCATCCACCCTATTCGCCGGACTTGGCCCCTTCTGATTATCATCTTTTCCCGAACCTAAAAAAACACTTGGCAGGACGGAAATTTTCGACAGATATTGAGGTGCAAGAAGCTGCGACTGAATATTTCAATCACCTTGAAGATTCATTTTTTTTACAAGGAATAATGAAGTTGGAAGCAAGGTGGCAAAAGTGTATAGATCGTTTTGGAGACTATGTAGAGAAATAAAATTGATATAAAAACCCAAGTCTTTATTTTAAAGGTTAGGCTCAAAACTTTTCAATTCACCCTCGTATAATATTTCATGAATTGTAAATATTTGGATAAGATAATTTAAAAAATATTCATGTTAGAATCCATGTTTTATTTAGGTAAAACAACATTCAAGCATGTAATAAATCAAGTGTAACTACACTTATGGTAACCAAACTACAAAAGATAACATCTCTATCAGATATAACTATCAATCTAAATGAGGAAGTTCATGAGATTTTCGACACAATGTCTATTGTATAATCTTGAGATTATTTGGTGTCATAATAATTATTTCCCCTCCAAAACAGGTTGACAATGGATTTCACTTGATGGAAATAGAGGCGATTGAAAGTAAAAAAGCAAATCATCTGTCAATAACACTCATTCATGAGCACAAGCCGGTGTCTATTCTCATCGGTAAGTGACTAATTGCAACTATTGTATGCTAAGCGGCCTGTGACACTGACACCAAACTGAGTAATGCTCAGTTTTTCCTCGTGAACATGCATTGTTCTGTTTTGCGTGTTTATCGGCTGTTAGACAACATGTGTATCATATGATGCTAGGCTGTTATGCAATACACTTTTTTTATCTAATATAAACAAGGTTCTGGTTTTGGTAGTCCTTTTTTATTTGCGTTATTAATCTTTTCCATATAGGTTATCGCGGTCTGGTTTTCCGCAACTCTACGTCTTACAATGCGCCAATTTTGCGTGATAATTTTTACCATATAGATAGATCTTGTTTCCTTAGGTGAATTGTTAGTAACCTTCAAAATTTAAAACAGCCCCAATAAGTAGCTAGTCATCGTGATGCCCTCATTTAATGAGTGGGATAAAAATGCGACTAAACCTGAACATAACATAAGAATATTGGCTGAGATCCTGTCACTGTTCCAATCAAAGCTGAATGTCTTGGAAACAGTTGCAGGTATTGTTACCAAACATAGCTGAGAACCATCTCAACAGACAAGGCTTTTGATAAAATAAAAATGCTTTCAAATCGGTTCATCGTTTGGGAGCTACAATGCTACAGACAGACACAGGGATACACATGTTAAACTTGTAACACCCCTCTTTTTTCGTTAAGGGTTAAAAAGAGTCTCTTCAAAAGTCATATTATTAGTCAACATTACATTTTAATAAAGGTATTTTAAAGTTGGTTGCTATAAATTATTAGTGGTTTACAAAATTAATTACTATCCTCTTTTATCGGTTGAGTTATATAGCGGTTTCGTGGTTTGTGATTGTGATTCATCAGTTAGATAGTATTAATTCTCTAAAACTGCGACACATACTATATATTATGTAGAACAATACCACAGTATATCCAGTAGTAAAAGTTCGAACAAAAGTACGCCGCGCCGTACGTATGTGTGCGAGCCGTGTACGTAAGCGCTCGGCCCGCATCACACGCAAACGGATCGACGTGAACGAGCATGAACCAGTCGGGGCCGCACTGGCCACGTCGCTATCATATTGATTCGGAGTTTTTTTTAATGACGTCAGTGCCATGGACACGATGGTACTGCAGTGTATATGGGTGTATGGAAAGCAATATAAAGTACATGTTAAAATTATATATTAGAATGAGAAATGTTCAATGTTATTACATATAATTTGTGCAAAGTATGATTTTGCTATTGATTACTCAGGTACATTATAATTATTAATCAAAGCAATAACAAATTTTATTTAAATAATCATGAACTCATATGCACTCAGTTTAAAATTGATTTTACTTTAGATCAGAGCTGTCAGAAACTCGGCCCATCGACGTATTTTTCTGCCTGTATTGTTTTTTTAATAAATTAAAGTTCGTTTTTGTTTCTGCGGCCATTCGTTTCGATCTATGTATTATTTTACCTCGGCCCATGATCACAAGTGATTAGGACAGCCCTGCTCTAAAGCGGGGGTTCCCCAAGTAAGCGCCGCGCCGCGGCCGCCAGAAACTAAACTTATGCGGCTATTACACTTTCCTAAATTAGTCACTGACAAGAGGGATGCAGTAATATGTGAGACACGTAGAGATAAATACAAATACATTTATTGAAAAAACATAATGCACAAAGAGATACGGTTATATTCTATAATAAACAAATTAATTCACAATTTGCATAATGTGAACTAGGGTCCCCCTGTGTTTCAGGCAATAACTGCATCTCACTCCTTCGTATTGCTGCATCCTTCTCGTCAGTGACTAATTTAGGAAAGTGTAATAGCTGCATTAAGTAGATATCGGGCGGCCACACAAAATACTAAACCTGTAAGATCGCGAAACGTTTGGAAGCCTGCGGGCTGCATTAGATCAATGACGCAATTTATAAACCACACTTATCACTACATAGTATAAAACAAAGTCGCTTTCTCTGTCCCTATGTCCCTTTGTATGCTTAAATCTTTAAAACTACGCAACGGATTTTGATGCTGTTTTTTTAATAGATAGAGTGATTCAAGAGGAAGGTTTATATGTATAATACATGCATAATTTATCAGCATTGCACCCGTGCGAAGCCGGGGCGGGTCGCTAGTTTCTAATAATAAAATCTTGCATATTATCTTTGAGAACATTATTATCCTTGATGCTAGCTCCCGTTAGGTTGTTTGGATAGGCAAGCAATAAATTCCAGCAAATGATATCGCCTGGTGACAACCAAAACTCACTAAAATATCTGTCGTTGCTCTTCAAAACCTCGTATCTAGTAAGTACATTGACACTGAGATACGAGCTTTGCTTTAAGTAGGTATTTGTTACTTAGTGAGTTTTTTGTCAAGAGACGATATATCATTTCAATTTGACGACGCGGGTGGCTCAGTTTGTAGAGACCTGCCTACTGAGACAGCGGTCCCGGGTTCGAATCCCGGCCAGGGAAAATATTTGTGTGATGAACTCGAATATTTGTGCTTGGATGTTCTATGTATTTAAGTATATATTTATCTATATAAGTATGTATATCGTCGTCTAGTATCCATAACACAAGCCTTCTTGAGCTTAATTTGGGACTAGATCTGTTTGTGTGAGGTTGTCTGATATTTATTTATTATTATAATTATTTATTAATTCAACTTCAAGTCTCGCAATTACTTAAAATGAACTTTGACATATATTACAGTCATACGCGATATTATTTTAATCCAACATTTTTTTCATAATCAGGTGAAGACAAACAATCGGAAGGTGTTATGAACGTTATGCACGCTCTTGCCGCAGCGTTCGACGATTTGTACCCAAACGTGGCCATAGAAGACATAATATGCAAGGTAATATAATAAAATAACAGTATTACGCTTAATTGTGAATACCTAACAAGTTAGAGGCAATTTATACGCGACGGCTAACCTTCGCTTGGTTAATTAATCGGCAAGTAAAGGTTCGTTGCCTTCGCTATTTATAATCGTACATTCGTACATATAATTGGGCCAATTGAAACTTGTTAATTTTGTTAGAGTTACTATTAGAAACTTGGTAGAAGATTTATTTAACAAAAAATATATTGCAATGGATATACTTACGCTAAAACCTAATTGAGGAAAATAAACTCCATTCCGAATTAAGAGTGCTAAAACACCATCTCTATTTTAACTAAACATAATCATTTGAACTCATGCTACATTGATCAGAATTTACCTGGAGAAGATTTTTTCCTTAAGTTTGCCCTTTTACTCACTTGCATCGTTGCATCATCTGTATTACCTATGTATTCTATACTATTATTATAAAATTATATAGAAAATCTCCTTTCTATGCAGAAGGGTCATAATCATTTCTGGAAAAATCTTAACAACGCGACGCAGTAGTAGAGGGGTGCGCCGTAAAAAAAATCTCAAACATGCAATGAAATATTGTCGTAACGTGCGTTAAAACAGGCTTCGAAATGTCACGTTTCGGACGGAACGGAACGGACGGTAAAGGAATTTCATACAAAATTGGAAGCCTAGGCCGGGAAGTAATTATATTTAAACATGGCGTCTGTGTTAATTGACGGGCTAAACAGCTGAATTATGTTTTTTGTGAAGTGTTTATTTCATTGCATATTGTTGAGAAAACCACTATACATGCCTTGGCCGTGAAAAGGGCTTGCCGGCTTTGTATCACTATCCGGCCTCCCTACGGTTTGCCATCTATACCTACTCAGCCGGCAAGCCCTTATTTCCCGGCGTCTGCAGTAATGTACTATTATTTGTCCGTGGACGGATTTTAATCAATTCCGGTACATGGAGAGCTGGACATCCAAAGATGGTTGTAGGCTACTTTTTATCTGACTAGGTACGGTAAAGAAAAAAGTTTTATGCGGAAGAAGTTGCGTGCTTCTTCTAATTTATATATAAAAAAAAAAACGATTGCATACATTTTTTTCAGGTTAACTTACCATTTCAACTGCAACATGTCAGTGGCACACGGAAACATTCAACTTGTGGCGATTTTTCTAATCAGTATGCGGCTATGTGTGATTTGTGCCAAACTCCATTTAGGTAAGGTTATCAGCTTATTATTATTATTTAATAACATTGCGAACAGACTTCGTTGGGTTAAACTAACATGACCTGTTTCTTCTCCAAGTCGTACAAAATAAATCTTGAGCTCATTTTGTCAGCCTTCGCAAGTCGTATTGAGACTAAATTTGTCTTAAATGTAAGTAAAGGTTGAAAATGGTATGCTTTAAGAGGAATTCGAATCCACGTTTCCAACGACCACAGGGCCAATATGCAATGTTTTTCCAGCAGCTGCTTTTGTCTGTCGTTCATTCATTCATTTCACACAATGGACACGCAGCCGTATCATGTATCTTTAGGTAACCGAATGACCAAAAGGGTCACCGATATAAGTGTTCCCGTTACAACGAATGCAAACGTCCCAGTCTGACACTAGAACTGATGAAACTGTGTTACAATTGGGGTTTTCCAGCCACGTTTATGCTCTAAGCTCTCCGTCGTTGACGATGCGATCATTCACAATAATGTCGCCAGTTGATAACCAAAACTCTAAAATTTTTGTCACTACTCTTCAAAACCTCGTATCTAGTTTGTAGAGTGATACTGAGATACGAGCTTTGTTTTAACTAGGTATTTGTTACTTAGTGAGTTTTGGTTGGCAACAGACGATATACTTGAAGGTTTATTCTACTTTACGCGAATAGGGTTGTGGATTATATTGAGTATTATTAGAGATACTATTTCGGCCACTTAATGCCGAATGTGCAAATTAGTTATCCTGACATTGTGTACCGTGACCTTAACGGTAACCTTGTCGGTTATCTTTGATGCTTGATAGCAGAGTTAGACTATTTTAAAAATCATGTCTTTATCTTTCAGGGCCGAGGTTGCATGGGACATTGACACTATTTACTTGGCGCATGATATTAGAATGTTGCACCTAAAGGACTTCGATCATTTGGATCAAAGGTAACGTAACAGGTTATTAAAAACTTTAAAAATTTGAGTCGTCCATCATATCTCCACTGGGGGCAACAAACAGTTCTAATTGATTTGCTTGCATACATATTTTTCTTGTGCGACACTTTTAGAAGTTTACAGTATGTATGATATGGAGCTCTTAATACTTTTCCACATTAAACTCCAAAAATAGATAAAACAAATATAATTTCAAAACAAAAGGTTTTACGTATGCTCGTAATTTTCATAAGCCAACTGTACCTTATCGTACTTATTCCAGAGACCTAATCCCACTTCTGATCGCACTGCAACACAACACGTGGTTCACCGGCGTCTGTGGGGATGGGGTCCGCGTAGGCAGCGAAACCTGGGAGGCTCTCTCTCGCGTGGTGCGCTGTGCGAGCCCACCGCCACAGAAGTTGAGTTGGCGCGGCGCGGCCTTACGGCACGATCATGCGGCGAGATTGGGTCATGCGTTAGCAAGGGCTCGTAGACTTCCTGCTATGCATACTATTGACTTCTCGCAGAACCACATTGAGGACAAAGGTGAGAAGTGACACAAAGGCTTGGGAAGCACTTTCTCGTGCGGCCTTCCTCCACCCCTTCCCTCCACGTCCTTCGGTTTTTGTTGTGCTGTAACGCCCAGTCAATAAGAGTCGTGTTCAGATATTTATGAAAGCTTTATATGCTGCGATATATCTGATGGCTATTGTACACTCCACTTTCTTTTTAGTTTTTTGATATTTTAGGTATTTTCTACTCAGAATCACGAGCTCTTTCGAGATCATTTGGAGAAAAAAATTGTGCTAACATTTTTTCGTTCCATGCCGTTACCATTTTCATATAACCTACTATAGCGGCAAAGGAATGGAATAACAAAAAAATATATGAACATTTTTTTTTATTTATTCCCAAGTTAACGATTTTTGACCCGCGAAGATGCCGTCAACGCGTTCAAAAACACGTTTTATTGATAATATAGTGGATAAAGCGCTTTTAAAATTGGTTTCTACGTATGCAAAAGTGTGTCGATCATACGGAGAATATTTTGAAAAAAAAAAAAAAAACATATTTATCCCAATACGTTGTTTATTTTTTCTATAGCAGCCGCCGTACTCCGCGATATGAATACGTACAACAATCATCATTCTAAATCTACATCAATAATTCTCAAAAATGCACTATTGTCTTTCCAACTGGATTGTTCTAAAAGGTTATTGTTAATTGTTTGTTTATATGTTGACACTAGGTGCGATCAGCATTCTGTCGGGGCTTGCGAACAACCCGGACGGGTTGAGGCACATTTCACTTTCACAGTGCGGTCTGACTGGCAAGACGGTATCACATCTAGCTGCTATGTTGAACGACAACCCCTGCCACCTGTCTACACTATCGCATCTGGACTTGTCGCATAATAACCTGAAGGATGACGTTCACGTAAGTCGTTTATTGTTGTTCGACACATGTCACTATCGCTGTTTGGTTTGAAACGGTATCACACGTCGCCGCGATGCTGAACGACGACAAGTTAATTATAACTATAAATACAAACGATAAACTGAGATTCAACCGAATAAAATAAGCAGCAGTCGATAAGTGAATGAATAATATTTGCGGTTTCTTTCAGAATCTCTACAACTTCCTGGCGCAACCCAACGTGTTGACTCATCTCAATTTGACGAACACAGAAACCACTTTGGAAAACGTAAGTGTGGTTTCTTTTGGTGCACAACATTCTTAGTTCTACGATATTGTTTTTGATGATAGGTCAAATCAACTACTTGTTTCGAAATTTACGAAAACCATTGTACTTTCTTTTCTGTTATTTCGATTTTTTATTCAATGGCTAACTCTAACGTTGTTGAATTATTTACCTACATGTTGCCATGATAAATCGTGGTAATATGTGGTCATCTATTCTAGTAGTGTACTTACTGTACTTACTCGAGCGTCGTCGAGTCTTAGAAATTATTCAAGATTTAGATGAAAAGAGAATTAAAATATTCGTTGATGTTTTCCCGTTCTGCGACGGGGGAAGCGAATACGCGTAGATATCATTATAGACGATTATTGTTACTTCGGCTTGTGGAAATCGTCACATTACGGTATATTATCGGTTATCTTTGCAATATCCTTAAAAAAACGACTGCGCTTTTACACGTCCAGACGATGTAAGGGTAATTTTTTTGCAATTTGACATTAAAACTGAAATAAATACACACTGTCCAGCTAGTAATTGGCCATTTAATTTTTTGTAGTACACTCCACTTGTTTTTATAGAGATTTGATATTTTAGGTATTACTATTTTCTACTCAGAATCACGAGCTCTTTCGATTTCATTTGGAGAAAAGTGTCCCAATATTTTTCGTTCCATTCTCATACCATTTCCACATAACCTACTATAGCGGCAACGGAATGGAAAAACATTTTGGTACACTTTTTTTTCTCCTAATTAGATCGCAAGAGCTCGTGATTCTGAGTAGAAAATACCTAAAATATCCAAAATCTAAAAAGAACAGTTTGGTGTACCGTCCGAGTCCGAGGATCGTTATTTTTTTCCCACACCCATCAATATACAAAGCTCAAATATGCCAGGGATACTCATTAAGATGCAAGTGATCCTCAGTTATTTGAATCTGCAGCGCTCGAGTAAATCCAACAAAATTCCCCTCTATTTCGGTTTCTTTTCGGCCTTTAATTCATTTGTTACTGGTTTACTCACTTAACTTTTAATATTGCTGCGTGCTCTACAGATGTGGGGCGCTTTACTCCGCGGCTGCGCGGCACGACTCGCGGAGCTCCTAGTCGGCCGTAACCCTTGGTCAGCAGTACGGCGGCCCAAGGACCCGCCGCCTTCCTTCCGTCAGTTCTTCACCGCCTGCCTCGCGCTCAACACGCTCGACTTCTCCTACTGCAAAATGATGCCCGACGCGCTCAAGTTAGTGTGAAAAAATGTAGTTATAGATAAACTACAAGGTGCAAACTTCGTCCGGGTGAAAGAAAAAATCATAAACATAACACACTTTTTTGCTTCTCCGTTGTCGAATAAAAGTATAACCATCTGGGGATCCGAAGCGACAAATCGCTCAAATCGTTCCAGCCGTTTAGGCGGTATGAAAGGACAAAGATTTCATTTATTACATTTTTTACCGCATGGGTGGGCCAAAAATAACAGTGCACCACCGAGAGCCTCTGCTAGTATCTTTAAATGAAATAAATTAGTACATCAACACGAGTTCCTAGTAACGTTGCGATATGATAGTTTCCTGACAGATAATATCAGGTACTTTTATGAAGTGACAAAATGCTGAGATGTTCTGAAATTAATAAAGTAAAAACTAACTGACATTGTATGGCACGGTCAAATATTTCATTTTATTTGGTTACTACTTACAAAATTGAAATAGGTAAAAATAAGTTAAAGTTATCGCTTCGTTTATATATTTTTTACATTATTTAATAGCAATAATAAGCAAACTGCCACGAGACGTTCAACTTTCAAGTAGTTTTTACCCAGTAATAATCACAAAATTTGAACAAAACAAGTTGTCCCCAGGAGTTTACTGCTGGGTTTGGCGTGCAACGAAAGCGCGACGGGCGTGAAGCTGAACCTGTCGGGCGTCCTATCTTCATCACAAGCGGCACATGTCCTCGAATCCTGCATCCACGGCGTGCGCTGTCTGCAGTCGCTTGACCTATCCGATAACAGTTAGTACACGATAGTACCTAAATGCTCGAAACAGTTAAATACTTGAGCAAGCTACGGTTACAGGCATGCCGAAAAACATGTTTTGATGATGTCAATCGTTTCTTTTTTTTATTGGGATCAAATGTCTATTCGCTGGGTGCGAAGTAGGTGGTGGGGGAACCACGAATCGATCGCAGCGCGCACCGTGGCCAAAAAAGGAACTTTCGTCAGGCCAACTGTCACTTTTTACTAGCGAAATCAAGGCATCTAAAAATAAATAAATATGCGGCACGAAACCTGCAGCGTAGTTAATTGCAAAAACAATGGCAAAAACAGTCATCATAAATAAATAAATTTACACAAGCAAGTTGGAAACGAGAACAACGAATTAAATGGATAATCGCTATCACGAGGAAAAAGTTAGTATAACCTATAGAACAACATTTTTAATATTATAGCTTGTATGTTGTAGGAAGTAGCATGTTTATGCGTTTATTTTCTTTTACATTTTGGACATGTTGAGCAAAAACGAATGGTTTCCCATTTTATTGTAGTTTGGGATTTGAAAGCGATGTTGTGTTTGATTGAGCAGAATCCAGTTATAATAATTAATTAGGCCATGTTTAACTGAAAAAAAAAACAAAATAATCTGTATTATTACGAAAATACAGTCATAAATGATCGGTTGCATTATGCATGAAATGCGTTTTATTACGATTAAATTTGTTTATTTTGTAACTTACTTCTCGTGAAGACAGCCATGAAAAGGTCCGTGTGAATTACATCTAAAAGTTATTCTTTTTGCCATTTTAGACGGTAAATAAAGAAGGTCAACGTCTTATCGACACTATAGATTTAACATAATCGAATAAAATGAAAGAAAATTACGATATTTCATTGAAATTATTTGTTTGTTTACTTACTCTTCGTAAAGACAGTCAGCCATTTGACATTAAAAAGCCCGCCGTAATTGTAACCGCTAGTTGACGCTGTCATCGCGCACCCAGCGAATACGGGACTAACTACACTTAGACTGCTCTAAAAGTCAGAAATGACCGTCATAGTTCAATATTCCTACGGAGCGTTAGAAACGCTTCATACAAATGGGCACCTAATCGTCACTTAACATGTTATGTTATGAGTACCAATTCATTTATTCCAATATTCGTATGGAGACAATAAGTAACTTGCAATTTTCACCGTGGAAAAGTGCGTTTAAGTTCATGGTTGTCATACAATTATTGTTTTGTTAAATTATGAGGATTCTGAAAACGATTTGGATTTTAAAAAATGCGTTGCGTTGCGAAGTCACATATTTAATTCTTTATTTCATGACATATTGAACAACTTGTATTCATATAACTACAGTATGCTGTAGAATTTAATATCAGCCCTTATAAAATGCAATTTAACATATGCCAGTAGTAAAATGATGCTGACCGTACACGGCATTGTGCGTGCGACGAGAGTGCGACCGGCCCCACGTTGGGCGCCAGTACGCTTTCCGCAGGGATAATGTTGAGTACAGGCTGTCAGACGATGCATGGTGTCTCATTCCCACTACACTGATTATAAGAGAATATTGAACGAGTTACGAAAACTATGCGTAGTCAATAGTCATTCTCTTCTATGAACGTTTTTATATTTAATTATTTTAAATATGTACAATAATGATACTTAAAAGTGTACAATGTTACTTAAAATGTGTATTGGTACATTTCCATGGTCAGAGCTATATTATATTGTAAGTTCCTTAATGTTATTCTTATAGGTATGGAGTTGGAACTTTCCGGTATTGTGCGGGCTATTGGCAAGAACCATTCAATTCACCAGCTGTCGCTTAGCAGACTCACTGGGAAAAGGTCTTACGCGCCACCGTTAATACAGGTAAATTACTGGCTAATAGTTTAACAAAAAATAGACAGAACATTCAAACTATTTTAGTTCTAATATATGTGTTTTGTCTACAGGCATTAGTCCACGTTTTACAAGAACCAGACACAGCTTTAACTTCTTTGGATCTCAGCGATTGTAAACTGAAAGTACGTATTTGTACCATTTTCATGCATTTCTATAAAACTTTATGAAACATTGGCAACCCGCATTGACAACGTGTGGCCCAGGCGCCTGCGTTTGTACATTTTTCACCTTTTTTTTGTGCCGTCTAAATGATCATTATTTTTCTCAAACATGCAATGAAATATCGTCATAACGTGCGTTAAAACAGGCTTCGAAGTGTCAAGTTTCGGGCGGAACAATTGACAACATTTCATATTTATAACAGGTGGAAATTAATATAGAGATCGACAGGGCTTTATGTCGTGTACCATAAAAAAATCTGTATTTAAATTCTGTATTTAAAGAAATATAAGAAAATACATCAAATAACTGCAATCTAAGACAATACGGGCTGAATAGGGTTGTTGTCTAAACCAGAGCGAAAAAATATATATTTTTTTTATTTGACGTTGACAGATGACAGATGCATACCGAGCTTTATTAAGTTTTTTTTAATAAGAAAACCGACTAAAGTAACCATTACGTTCTGGTTTTGGTGTTGCCACATTTTAAAATGAGTATGTTTTTATAAATTAATAATAAAATAAATAATCATCTCAGAAAATAAATAAAAACAGAGATTACTTCATCTTTTTAAGCAGAATTCAGAAAAGTAATAAAGTGATAGTCTTAAAAATATGAAATGTTGTCATGTAAAGGAATTTCATACAAAATTGAAGGCCTAGGCCGGGAAGTAATTTGTTTTTTTATTTTAATGTAAACATGGCGTCTGTGTTTATGAACAGCTGATATATATATTTTTTCTAGTGGCTACCCATTCAGCCATCGGACTAACAATATCCGCCTTAATGCGTAGTACACACGAACTGATATTAAGAATACAAATCTGTATGATTCAATGTGTTGATAAATAAATTAAAAATACTGTCTATACGTAAGTCACCAGAGACCATAGACAATATTAAAAATCCTGCGCCTTTATTTTATTTATTATAGAAATTAAGATTCTTATTATCAGGTTGTGTATAATGGCCCTAATATTCGAACACTACACACGTGGACGACTTATTAAAGAAAAAAAATATAGAAGGATTGGAGGGAAATTTAAACATACTTTTTTTTAAACATGGCGTCTGTGTTCATGAACTGGCTGAACAGCTGAATTATATTTTTTTGAGTGGTGCATTTTTTATTTCATTGCACATGTTTGAGAAAAGCACTAACATGCCTTAGCCGTGAAAAGGGCTTGCCGGCTTCGTATCACTAGACGGCCTCCCTTACAGCCGGCAAGCCCTTATTTCCCGGTTTTTTTGCACTTTATGGAGAAAACCATAGTATAAAGCCAGGGAATTAGTAGTTACCGGTATTAATTAAAACTTAAATATCTACGATCTACCTAATTTCTTTTATTTTTCACATTTTAGGTATTGATATAAAACCATAAAATTAGCCCACTAATTTATAAAAATAATAAGCGAAAAATCGAAATTGAATACCTATATTTTGTATTAGGCGATCACCGGTATCCCTGTATATATACCAGTTTACGTCTTTATTACTGCGAATAATTACTGTTCGTTACCAGTAGCGTCGCAGTATTAGGCTAGTTGACCCATTTTTGAAATATATTTAAAATGGTTGATAAAGATCTGACTAGCTCTAAAAAAATGTATTGTATTTTTGTGAGAGCTAGAAAGATACATTTTATTAATTGAAAATAGAAGTGTCATGAACAGACAAAAACGCCGTCCGCCATTTTTAGGGTTCCGTAGCCAAATGGCAAAAGACGGAACCCTTATAGATTCGTCATGTCTGTCTGTCCGTCTGTCCGTCCGTATGTCACAGCCATTTTTTTCCGAAACTATAAGAGCTATACTGTTGAAACTTGGTAGGTAGATGAATTCTGTGAACCGCATTAAGATTTTGATGCAAAAATAAAAAAATAATAATAAATATTGGGGGCTCCCCATACTTAAAACTGAAACTCAAAATTTTTTTTTTCATCAAACACATACGTGTGGGGTATCTATTGGATAGGTCTTCAAAAATGATATCGAGGTTTCTAAAATATTTTTTTTCTAAACCGAATAGTTTGCGTGACAGACGCTTCCAAAGTGGAAAAAAGTTAGTCCCCCCCCTCTAACTTCTAAAATAAGAAAATGAAAAATCTAAAAAAAACATGTGATGTACATTACTATAAAAACTACCAACGAAAATTGTTTTGAACGAGATCTAGTAAGTAGTTTTCTTAATACCTAACTTTGCACCTAATTTATATGGGGCGCTATACATACCAGGTGCAAACTTAACTTAACCACCTAGGGATGGAAAGTGTTTGTACGGAACCCTCGGTGCGCGAGTCCGACTCGCACTTGGCCGGTTTTTTTGCCTTTACTTATCTGTGGCGTGACGTAGAATATCGAGTAAATAAACAAAAGGGCTACTCTGATGTTCGAAATTCAACCGTGGTATAGTGCCGTCCCGCTCACACAAATATACTTTGACAGGAGATCGAGAGGGACGGCACTATTCGGAGTAACCCTTTAGTTTTCTATACGGGACCGGTATCAAGGGCGAAAATGGCGGATAGCGTTTTAAGTATTTCAAAATTCAGAATATAAAACATAATTTTATATTGATTTTTTTCAGCCATCCTCTACTTGAACTATGAACCGAAAATATATATTTAGGTTTCCTATGCTAAATACTATGGACATAAGTTTAATACAATTTAATATGAGTCAACTAGCCTATTGTTGGTGACCAGTGTGCGAGGAAAATATCGACCAATATAATTTCTTGGCGTCGCTTTGTATAGCTTTGGATTATTCCATCAATACAACTGCGCTTCGCACGTTGCTTAACTAGCTATTGCTTGTCAGTGCTTGATTTTGGCAGTACTTTTTGTTTGTTAGTCGTCTGATGTTTATGTGTAATCCCCAGGGCGACCTGTACGGGCTACTGAACGCACTAGGCGGCGCGCGGCGGTTGCGAGTACTTGACGTTGGCGGCAACTTAGCTGGCGATGCCGGCGCGCGTTTGCTTGCCAAAGCACTACAATGCAACTGCACGCTCCATACTCTACACATCGATCGCAACGCCTTCAGCCTGCAAGGTGAGCAATCAACATGTCTCTAAAATAAGGGTTCTATGTATTGTCGGTATGCAAGTTACGTTTTTCTTTGTCATGGACGCGAGTTGGTCAAATTTGTGTGGTGCACATTGTCTGTATTGTATTCGTCAGTTTGTTTTCTCTCAAACGTACATTAGACGATGTGTTCGTGTAGCCTCACGAAATCCGAGCATGTTTGAAAAATATTAATTTGGTGTTCAGGACTAACGGACATAGCGACGGCGCTGCGGCGCTCGGTGTCGGTGCGGCGCGTGGAGTTCCCGGGCTGCGACGCGGCGGCGGGCGGGCGCGGCGCCAGCGAGCGCGTCGCCGCGCTGTGGCGCGAGCTGCACGAGAGGTACGTGCCGTGCTGTCCAGGTGTGACGGACATGTCGGTGCGGCGCGTGGAGGTCCCGGGCTGCGACGCGGCGGCGGGCGGGCGCGGCGCCAGCGAGCGCGTCGCCGCGCTGTGGCGCGAGCTGCACGAGAGGTACGTGCCGTGCTGTCCAGGTGTGACGGACATGTCGGTGCGGCGCGTGGAGGTCCCGGGCTGCGACGCGGCGGCGGGCGGGCGCGGCGCCAGCGAGCGCGTCGCCGCGCTGTGGCGCGAGCTGCACGAGAGGTACGTGCCGTGCTGTCCAGGTGTGACGGACATGTCGGTGCGGCGCGTGGAGTTCCCGGGCTGCGACGCGGCGGCGGGCGGGCGCGGCGCCAGCGAGCGCGTCGCCGCGCTGTGGCGCGAGCTGCACGAGAGGTACGTGCCGTGCTGTCCAGGTGTGACGGACATGTCGGTGCGGCGCGTGGAGGTCCCGGGCTGCGACGCGGCGGCGGGCGGGCGCGGCGCCAGCGAGCGCGTCGCCGCGCTGTGGCGCGAGCTGCACGAGAGGTACGTGCCGTGCTGTCCAGGTGTGACGGACATGTCGGTGCGGCGCGTGGAGGTCCCGGGCTGCGACGCGGCGGCGGGCGGGCGCGGCGCCAGCGAGCGCGTCGCCGCGCTGTGGCGCGAGCTGCACGAGAGGTACGTGCCGTGCTGTCCAGGTGTGACGGACATGTCGGTGCGGCGCGTGGAGTTCCCGGGCTGCGACGCGGCGGCGGGCGGGCGCGGCGCCAGCGAGCGCGTCGCCGCGCTGTGGCGCGAGCTGCACGAGAGGTACGTGCCGTGCTGTCCAGGTGTGACGGACATGTCGGTGCGGCGCGTGGAGGTCCCGGGCTGCGACGCGGCGGCGGGCGGGCGCGGCGCCAGCGAGCGCGTCGCCGCGCTGTGGCGCGAGCTGCACGAGAGGTACGTGCCGTGCTGTCCAGGTGTGACGGACATGTCGGTGCGGCGCGTGGAGGTCCCGGGCTGCGACGCGGCGGCGGGCGGGCGCGGCGCCAGCGAGCGCGTCGCCGCGCTGTGGCGCGAGCTGCACGAGAGGTACGTGCCGTGCTGTCCAGGTGTGACGGACATGTCGGTGCGGCGCGTGGAGTTCCCGGGCTGCGACGCGGCGGCGGGCGGGCGCGGCGCCAGCGAGCGCGTCGCCGCGCTGTGGCGCGAGCTGCACGAGAGGTACGTGCCGTGCTGTCCAGGTGTGACGGACATGTCGGTGCGGCGCGTGGAGGTCCCGGGCTGCGACGCGGCGGCGGGCGGGCGCGGCGCCAGCGAGCGCGTCGCCGCGCTGTGGCGCGAGCTGCACGAGAGGTACGTGCCGTGCTGTCCAGGTGTGACGGACATGTCGGTGCGGCGCGTGGAGGTCCCGGGCTGCGACGCGGCGGCGGGCGGGCGCGGCGCCAGCGAGCGCGTCGCCGCGCTGTGGCGCGAGCTGCACGAGAGGTACGTGCCGTGCTGTCCAGGTGTGACGGACATGTCGGTGCGGCGCGTGGAGTTCCCGGGCTGCGACGCGGCGGCGGGCGGGCGCGGCGCCAGCGAGCGCGTCGCCGCGCTGTGGCGCGAGCTGCACGAGAGGTACGTGCCGTGCTGTCCAGGTGTGACGGACATGTCGGTGCGGCGCGTGGAGGTCCCGGGCTGCGACGCGGCGGCGGGCGGGCGCGGCGCCAGCGAGCGCGTCGCCGCGCTGTGGCGCGAGCTGCACGAGAGGTACGTGCCGTGCTGTCCAGGTGTGACGGACATGTCGGTGCGGCGCGTGGAGGTCCCGGGCTGCGACGCGGCGGCGGGCGGGCGCGGCGCCAGCGAGCGCGTCGCCGCGCTGTGGCGCGAGCTGCACGAGAGGTACGTGCCGTGCTGTCCAGGTGTGACGGACATGTCGGTGCGGCGCGTGGAGGTCCCGGGCTGCGACGCGGCGGCGGGCGGGCGCGGCGCCAGCGAGCGCGTCGCCGCGCTGTGGCGCGAGCTGCACGAGAGGTACGTGCCGTGCTGTCCAGGTGTGACGGACATGTCGGTGCGGCGCGTGGAGGTCCCGGGCTGCGACGCGGCGGCGGGCGGGCGCGGCGCCAGCGAGCGCGTCGCCGCGCTGTGGCGCGAGCTGCACGAGAGGTACGTGCCGTGCTGTCCAGGTGTGACGGACATGTCGGTGCGGCGCGTGGAGGTCCCGGGCTGCGACGCGGCGGCGGGCGGGCGCGGCGCCAGCGAGCGCGTCGCCGCGCTGTGGCGCGAGCTGCACGAGAGGTACGTGCCGTGCTGTCCAGGTGTGACGGACATGTCGGTGCGGCGCGTGGAGGTCCCGGGCTGCGACGCGGCGGCGGGCGGGCGCGGCGCCAGCGAGCGCGTCGCCGCGCTGTGGCGCGAGCTGCACGAGAGGTACGTGCCGTGCTGTCCAGGTGTGACGGACATGTCGGTGCGGCGCGTGGAGGTCCCGGGCTGCGACGCGGCGGCGGGCGGGCGCGGCGCCAGCGAGCGCGTCGCCGCGCTGTGGCGCGAGCTGCACGAGAGGTACGTGCCGTGCTGTCCAGGTGTGACGGACATGTCGGTGCGGCGCGTGGAGGTCCCGGGCTGCGACGCGGCGGCGGGCGGGCGCGGCGCCAGCGAGCGCGTCGCCGCGCTGTGGCGCGAGCTGCACGAGAGGTACGTGCCGTGCTGTGCAGGTGTGACGGACATGTCGGTGCGGCGCGTGGAGGTCCCGGGCTGCGACGCGGCGGCGGGCGGGCGCGGCGCCAGCGAGCGCGTCGCCGCGCTGTGGCGCGAGCTGCACGAGAGGTACGTGCCGTGCTGTCCAGGTGTGACGGACATGTCGGTGCGGCGCGTGGAGGTCCCGGGCTGCGACGCGGCGGCGGGCGGGCGCGGCGCCAGCGAGCGCGTCGCCGCGCTGTGGCGCGAGCTGCACGAGAGGTACGTGCCGTGCTGTCCAGGTGTGACGGACATGTCGGTGCGGCGCGTGGAGGTCCCGGGCTGCGACGCGGCGGCGGGCGGGCGCGGCGCCAGCGAGCGCGTCGCCGCGCTGTGGCGCGAGCTGCACGAGAGGTACGTGCCGTGCTGTCCAGGTGTGACGGACATGTCGGTGCGGCGCGTGGAGGTCCCGGGCTGCGACGCGGCGGCGGGCGGGCGCGGCGCCAGCGAGCGCGTCGCCGCGCTGTGGCGCGAGCTGCACGAGAGGTACGTGCCGTGCTGTCCAGGTGTGACGGACATGTCGGTGCGGCGCGTGGAGGTCCCGGGCTGCGACGCGGCGGCGGGCGGGCGCGGCGCCAGCGAGCGCGTCGCCGCGCTGTGGCGCGAGCTGCACGAGAGGTACGTGCCGTGCTGTGCAGGTGTGACGGACATGTCGGTGCGGCGCGTGGAGGTCCCGGGCTGCGACGCGGCGGCGGGCGGGCGCGGCGCCAGCGAGCGCGTCGCCGCGCTGTGGCGCGAGCTGCACGAGAGGTACGTGCCGTGCTGTGCAGGTGTGACGGACATGTCGGTGCGGCGCGTGGAGGTCCCGGGCTGCGACGCGGCGGCGGGCGGGCGCGGCGCCAGCGAGCGCGTCGCCGCGCTGTGGCGCGAGCTGCACGAGAGGTACGTGCCGTGCTGTCCAGGTGTGACGGACATGTCGGTGCGGCGCGTGGAGGTCCCGGGCTGCGACGCGGCGGCGGGCGGGCGCGGCGCCAGCGAGCGCGTCGCCGCGCTGTGGCGCGAGCTGCACGAGAGGTACGTGCCGTGCTGTCCAGGTGTGACGGACATGTCGGTGCGGCGCGTGGAGGTCCCGGGCTGCGACGCGGCGGCGGGCGGGCGCGGCGCCAGCGAGCGCGTCGCCGCGCTGTGGCGCGAGCTGCACGAGAGGTACGTGCCGTGCTGTCCAGGTGTGACGGACATGTCGGTGCGGCGCGTGGAGGTCCCGGGCTGCGACGCGGCGGCGGGCGGGCGCGGCGCCAGCGAGCGCGTCGCCGCGCTGTGGCGCGAGCTGCACGAGAGGTACGTGCCGTGCTGTCCAGGTGTGACGGACATGTCGGTGCGGCGCGTGGAGGTCCCGGGCTGCGACGCGGCGGCGGGCGGGCGCGGCGCCAGCGAGCGCGTCGCCGCGCTGTGGCGCGAGCTGCACGAGAGGTACGTGTCGTGCTGTCCAGGTGTGACGGACATGTCGGTGCGGCGCGTGGAGGTCCCGGGCTGCGACGCGGCGGCGGGCGGGCGCGGCGCCAGCGAGCGCGTCGCCGCGCTGTGGCGCGAGCTGCACGAGAGGTACGTGCCGTGCTGTCCAGGTGTGACGGACATGTCGGTGCGGCGCGTGGAGGTCCCGGGCTGCGACGCGGCGGCGGGCGGGCGCGGCGCCAGCGAGCGCGTCGCCGCGCTGTGGCGCGAGCTGCACGAGAGGTACGTGCCGTGCTGTCCAGGTGTGACGGACATGTCGGTGCGGCGCGTGGAGGTCCCGGGCTGCGACGCGGCGGCGGGCGGGCGCGGCGCCAGCGAGCGCGTCGCCGCGCTGTGGCGCGAGCTGCACGAGAGGTACGTGCCGTGCTGTCCAGGTGTGACGGACATGTCGGTGCGGCGCGTGGAGGTCCCGGGCTGCGACGCGGCGGCGGGCGGGCGCGGCGCCAGCGAGCGCGTCGCCGCGCTGTGGCGCGAGCTGCACGAGAGGTACGTGCCGTGCTGTCCAGGTGTGACGGACATGTCGGTGCGGCGCGTGGAGGTCCCGGGCTGCGACGCGGCGGCGGGCGGGCGCGGCGCCAGCGAGCGCGTCGCCGCGCTGTGGCGCGAGCTGCACGAGAGGTACGTGCCGTGCTGTCCAGGTGTGACGGACATGTCGGTGCGGCGCGTGGAGGTCCCGGGCTGCGACGCGGCGGCGGGCGGGCGCGGCGCCAGCGAGCGCGTCGCCGCGCTGTGGCGCGAGCTGCACGAGAGGTACGTGCCGTGCTGTCCAGGTGTGACGGACATGTCGGTGCGGCGCGTGGAGGTCCCGGGCTGCGACGCGGCGGCGGGCGGGCGCGGCGCCAGCGAGCGCGTCGCCGCGCTGTGGCGCGAGCTGCACGAGAGGTACGTGCCGTGCTGTCCAGGTGTGACGGACATGTCGGTGCGGCGCGTGGAGGTCCCGGGCTGCGACGCGGCGGCGGGCGGGCGCGGCGCCAGCGAGCGCGTCGCCGCGCTGTGGCGCGAGCTGCACGAGAGGTACGTGCCGTGCTGTCCAGGTGTGACGGACATGTCGGTGCGGCGCGTGGAGGTCCCGGGCTGCGACGCGGCGGCGGGCGGGCGCGGCGCCAGCGAGCGCGTCGCCGCGCTGTGGCGCGAGCTGCACGAGAGGTACGTGCCGTGCTGTCCAGGTGTGACGGACATGTCGGTGCGGCGCGTGGAGGTCCCGGGCTGCGACGCGGCGGCGGGCGGGCGCGGCGCCAGCGAGCGCGTCGCCGCGCTGTGGCGCGAGCTGCACGAGAGGTACGTGTCGTGCTGTCCAGGTGTGACGGACATGTCGGTGCGGCAAGTGACATCTTTCAATCATCTCAATCAATCTCTATTACACAACCACACACACACACACACATGCATTCTCAGATTCATATAATTTAATTAAATTCATAAATTCGTAACCACGACGCTCGAGTACACACTCAGTTGATCCGCACTTCTTTTTTGTTTTTGTTTTTGTTTTTCTTCTCCTTTTTAATTCTAACATCCGTTTATTATGTTTAGTTTAGTTGTTACAAATAAAGTAAAATAAAGTAAAGAATGTAATGTAATTATGTAAATTTTTCGATAGTTCATTATCATTAACAATGCTTGGCATTATGTTATGTTGTTTTTAGTCATTTGGAAGGTAGCTGATGCTTGTAGCACAGGTTATACCTATTACAAGTAGCAGCGTTACACTAGTAAATAAGTTTTGTTTCGTAGTTAATGTAATAATATATACTTGTCAATATTTTTGCTCAATAAATATTATTATTATTATTATATATATTATTATATGTATCTCACGATTGTTTTGTCCAGAGAACTCCGATAGTCGTAGATTATGAGGCGGTTGACATAAGATGTACTCCCTCGACAGACTGGCGCACAACTGTTGCCCGGCGACGACGCACACGCTGCGCGCGCTGGCGCTGGAGCGCGCGTGGGGCGGCGGCGAGGCGGCGGCGGCGCTGGCGGCGCAGGCGGCCGCCGCGCTCCCGCCGCCGCCGCTCCCGGCCGCGCTGGAGCGGGCCGCGGCCGCCGCGCACCACCTGCTGCACCAGTACCTGCAGGTAACCTCACGCCTCAAAAATTAAGCGATTAGTTATAGTAGTTTATGTGACTGTACATAATGAAGGGTATTAAACACGAGTGTGGGTTTATGAAACGCGCCGAAGGCAAGTTTCATAATAACATCACACGAGTGTTTTAATGCCTAATTATGTACATTTACATACACTGCTTTATCTAGCCACATATCATATGCCTCCATGATGCATTCAGGAGTCGCACATTACGACAAATATTACCCGGTAATGGCGGTAATGAAGTTTTCTGGCAGCTGTCATAGTTTTTTTAATTCAGAGACAAACTAGAGTTGGCCCCAACTATCATATCGTTCGATATCTTACTTACGTGCGACATTTGTCAAATTTGATGCAAATTGACAATTCATTTCGAACTAAACGTCATCTCGACTGATATAAGAAAAGAGGTCAAATCAAATTTCTTTGTTTTTCAAAGATGTTCGAAATTTGAATAAATAATATTATCGAAATCGATGTTATTATTTAGCAATAATAACATTTTCACAGATAAGAAATTTGTTCTAATAAAACAGTATATTTTTATGGTAGTCATAATGTGCGGTTCTTGAACGCATCATGGAGGGTTTATGATATTTGGATAGATAAAAAATTATATGGCTCCGACATATAGCTTCGATAACTCGACGGCGACTCGGCGGGTTCTTCTGTTCAGCGGGCAAACGAGAATTTAAATCCCGGTCGAAACTACAAATCGCAATTCTCGTTTTATATAAGTATCAATTCATTTGTTTTGAACAATAATTATTGAACCTGTTTAATCAATACGCGATGCATTTTACCGAAGAGCTATACGTACAACCGTTAATTAATCAGTTCGCTCTGCGATGGATGATCATTTTTAGTACATTTTAGGACATTTATGAGGATTGACACTTTATGAACCCGTTTTGTTAAAATAAATTAATGTGTGAAAAAGTTTAAATCACACATTGACTAGTTACCACCAATACACTATACTACAGATCATTATAAGAACCTAACGACTAACATCATGTCATATCTCAGAGGTGCAGCGAGGTGTTCGCAGCGATGGGCGGCAGCAACGCGAGCGGCGAACTGGTGACACTACAGGCCGTGCGGGACGCTATGGCGCCCTGCTCCAACACGTTGCAGGACCTGCTCAAGTGAGTGGTGCTCACGTCTCATGCCTTGATCACACGTACCGAGACAGTGGGCGAGACAGTGCTTTCGTCCCTGTCACACACAAGACAAACGGGCGAGACAGAGCACTGTCTCGCCCGTTTACTCGGTACGTGTGATCAAGGCATCACTCTCGACCGCCGGTGCCATCGCTCTCTCGTCACATGCCGTAGGATGTCACATGCCATATTATCATGCGTGGAAGGCACCACGGTTACCCCACCGTGACATTTTTACCTCTTCCTTGATGTATCGTTGGATATTAGTTTATTATTATGCAATGGATAATTGTCGAAGAAAGAAACTCTAAATTGTATTACTCTAATTCGTTTATTGAACCAATTGACTTGAATGCACTATAATTTAGTTTTTACAACTTGCAGCGTGAGGATTTTTTAAATTAATGCATTCTATAATAGAGCCATCTCGGTGTTTTTATTCTTCGTCAGCATTGAACGGTATTAAAAAACCTTTCGCCAATAAACACGCGGTAAACAATATAACCTATAAATAAATCGAGTATTGCATCATTGTTCATTGACGCTGAAGCGATTACATCAGTGTATCATAATTTCATTACATGGAAGAGGCACTAGAAATGCACGGTACTATATTGTCAGGCGTTTTGCTTAAAGGCTTTAGTATCAACTGCTACCCTTGTGCTGAATGGATATTGGATAGACCTTGACCGGACTTGACACAACTACAATATTACGGACGGATTAAGACAACCAAGTTAACTGACTGTATCAGAGAAGTGCGCGCTGCGGCCGAATATTGTTAGTGGTTGAAAAGGGTGCTAGAAGTGATGGTGTTCTGTTGGTGTCAAACCAAATCAAAGTAAATATTTTAGGCTTGGTTTTATTTTGGATAGTTGTGAATGGCGTCAGTGTCATCACGCATTTATGACAATGCGGTTGGCCCAGCAGTAGTGTAGCTGCCTACTGATCCGGCGCGGCGGTCCTGAGTTGGTATCCCAGCATGGGCAATATTTGTGTGATGAACTTGAACCTTTGTTCCTATGGATATTCCAAGTATGCATATCGTCGTCTAGTAGGTACCTGTAATACAAGCCTATTATAGCTTCATTTGGGACTAGGTCGATTGGTGTATTGTCCGATATTGGTTTTAGAAGTTTATTGACCCGGAAAACTAAATTTCACCAATTATATCGGTTCTTCGTAATCGCTAGAAGTAACAATGTGAATCATACCGGTGATGTGCGCTAAACAAACATTATTCATTCACACCTCCAGTCACGTTGGCCCCCACCGTTACTCGCTAGTTGTATTTTATCGTTGCATTTGATCATGTGTGTGCGTTAATTTTTGTGCTAATTTAAATATGGCGACAATAGTGCATGGTGTATTTAGACTTGGATGTCTCATAAGGTAAAAAAAATCAATCAATCAAATGGGGCCTCTAATGGGGCTTCTAAACTCGCCATATTTTACTGCAAATAATGGCCGGCCACAAATTGCAGCAAAACATGGCCCGTTTAGAAGCTCCTTTAATGGAATACTCGGAAAACGATAGTTAGTTGGATAGTTACATTTGTTAAAAAATATCTCTTGCATTTCATTTTTTGAGACTGGATTAACAGCAGCTTGACAATCCAACTGTTACCGTATCGTTATGTTCTGGTTGTAGGTTTGCTGTAGCAATACCTAGGCACCACGTTGGTGCTCGGATCAGCGGAGACTAGCGATAGGAACTGAGGAGTGTCTTATCAAAAGGACTTATTTTTCTATGAAACTCATACATAAATAAGCCCATGTGAAAAGACACTCCTCTTCTAATCTCGCGTCATTTTAGATCTGTTGTAGTTTTCGTATTTGGATTCTAGTATTTTGTGGGCTTAGTATTATCATTTGTATTGCAGTGAAGCGGTAGAGAGCCTCGCATTGTCGGCGTGTGAGGGAGTGGACAGTGCAGACAGCGATCCTGTGCCCAGCAGCGAAGCAGATATACCAGATCTTCTCACCCCGATATCGCATTCTGCCGTAAGTCACTTTGAACGCTCATAATCAAACTCTTAGGAGCATATAAGGGTCAATTGCAAAAAAATTGTACATAGTTAAGGGCTTTAATTAAAACAATGTTAATTGATTCCTTTGTGTGACGAAAGTTACCCATACATTTTGTATGACTAACTTTCGTCACACAAAGGAAGCGATCGTATTTAATGTTAACTAAGCCTTTAACTATGTACAATTTTTTTGCAATCGACCCATAAAGTAATCATTGATGCACTAACTGAACAATATAGTATTTTAAACTAAGTCTTGTCTTATTTAGTAAATAACATTGCAACCTATTACAAAGAACACGATTTTTTATAAACTCGTATTACCTTAAAACGCGTTTTATTTAATAACTGAAATCAATAAATACATAACCATGACCATTTTTATCTGTGATTGTTGTATTTGTAAGAAAAGTGGGTAAATAAGGCTGAATGACGTAAGTCATGTAACATCGCAAGACCGCGACGTATTATGGATTGTGTAAATCGAGATAATATAATTTAGCCGAAGTAATATGTATACTTATTTACGGCCAATCAAGTTCAAAGATAAACAAAAAAAAAGTTTCATTAGAGATATCCATGGTCATGCAAACTTATAAATTTACAAGAGAAAGAAATCATATCGTTATCTTATGTTGATAGTTGTTTCACGTGTGTACTGTAAATACGGGACACATGAGATTGATAGATTTATCAATTGAAATGACAGCGATTATTTAAAATATAAAGATTAGAAGCCATTGGGTTTCGCATGTGACGTAATATCGATATCTAACAAGTCTGACCTAATCTATACTTCTTATGTTTATTTAAGCTCTGAGAGTACACTTTGTTTTATATTTTAGTGCGGGAAGGGAATTGTAAATCGTCACAGAATTCACCTGAATTTAATAGTTATGTGACTCCGTGGATTACGAACCACGTGGATTTGATTTACTTAGGTCTTTAATATTACTAAATTGAAAACGTTTCTTATTGAAACTGAACATATGTCTGATACTATGAATACTGTTCTTTCAAGGTTCAATGTGTATGTGAATAATATTAACATGGCATTTATTAACACGCACGCTTGCAGAAGTTGGATTATTTGAACTTGGTAAGCATCGTTAAACTACTACTCGTAATACTAAGTTGTATATAAGACTATAGTAATAAGACTGCATGCTGTAGCCAGATTTTTTATTTTGTTTTTAATTTTCATGTTTGTTTTGTAATTTAACTTTGATATGCAATAAACTATTATTTGTAAATGAGTCTGTTATATTTATTGTACTGATCTATATTAAATAGTTAAAAAAAATGCAAGTATTAGTTTCAAATATAAACCCTTATCAAAGACTATATACCCCCTAGACCGATATTCTTCATACTACGCACCGTACTCCGTTTGTTACTATCGTTCTACATCGCTAGATGCCGCTAAGGGTATCAATTCATTCAAAAGTCGTCATTTTTCAATTTCTACTGTACGGTACGCGCAAGCGTGAAGTAACACAGTCGTCAAGCGTTCAACGACATTCAAACTTCCAAGTGATACAGTAAAAAGTGAATAGATGACGTTAGGTGCGACGTTTGTTTACTACGTTCCGTTTCGTCTCATTTCACTATTTGTGTATGTTTTATTTAAACATACACAAATGTCATCGTTTTGACGTAAACTAATCAATATAATAATAATTATGTCTGGGCCTACGATAGACCTTCACGAAACGCATACCAAACTATTCTTTGTAAAAAAACAATAAATTCTGATATGGAAACACGTAACCGCAAAATTCAATTAATCGCGTAATTTCAAGAATAAAATACATACAATTTTACAAATTTGAAACAATGACATTTGATTTGACGACATCACACACCCATCTGGCAAGACATGTCAAACCAGTGATGCCAGAAGGGCCCCCCGATGTTCAAAATTTGACTGTCGAATTGCGCCATCCTTCTCGATCATCTGTCAAAGAATATTTTAGTGAATGGAATAGCACTATACGACAGTAAAATTTCGAACATCGGAGTAGCCCTTCAGGTAGGTATCACGTTTCGATACGCACATCATCTGAAAATAGTACGAGCTTTGACTATGTACCCCCGCTTGGTAAGTGAATAAAAATAAAGTAATAACTGAGTATGCAAAGATAGGATAATCAACATTATATAAATAATCCTAATAATATTATAAACGTGAAATGCGTTCGTTCCTCTTAATTTTAAACGATGATTGATGGACGGTCACCAGTGTTAGGAAATCGTCGTAAACAGCCAATTGTTGAATTGTCTCTTTCTAAAGACCGATGGGAAATAATTATTTACCGCCGAGTACAGTATTAGAGCATAAAGTTTTTGTATTACTCAGATCTTAGACTCGGATACACGACAATGCCCGAATTGTCTGTCAATTATGCACCTAATTCGGGAAGTAGGCACATCGTAAAGGGCACGATTTTAACCATTTTAACGGGAGAAGCCAAGGAACAAAGTGTACTTATACCACGTATTCCAATTATACCGAATAATGGAAGTTGTGTTTTTGTAGATTGATTTTAATTATTATTTTTAAGTATAAAGTAAAATGAAATCAATGAGTTTTATTTTTTCCCTCTTTACCCTTACAAAGTTCACAAATAAATGTGAAGGATGCAACTTGCACTTTTCGCATTAGTTAAATCCATAGGATTTATCTTCTAAGTATCACATTCTATTCTACTATTTCGCCCCCTGCCTGCTATACATCGAGAAATCGCTTGTTAAAGTTTTGGCAGCGTAGTGCGAGGTAGTAAAAAGGGCCTTACTCCTTGAGCTCCTTTGCTTTTTTTACTCGACATGATATAAAGCTTCTCATGTATTACGTTTTTTTTTAAAAAAACGTGTATAGTTTTTAAGATACGAGGCCTATAAGACAGGTAATTATCTATAAGCTCATGACCGTGGACTAATCAACTCTATGCTCAGCAATAGGGAATTATCGTCCACCTCGGAAGCACTCCAAGCAAACTCAAGAAGCTGAACAATGGACTACCGCTGGGATCGGTCCTGGCCCCGCTCCTGTTTAACCTATATCGTGTATGTATAGGTTGAACAGGAGTGGGGTCAGGACCGATTTCGGAAACAGAGAGTCGGAAATTTATGTATGTTGATGAAACGAAAATGAAACGTTATGCGATACGACAGGCACCCGAAATTTATCTATACAAAAACTAACAGAACTAACGACAGTGATAATTCAATAAAACCACAATTTTATATACGTTTTTTTTATATTACTTTTAACAAAAACAAAACGAACGAATATATTTTCGCAGGCCGCCTGCATGTAGGCAATTCCTAATTGTTCTAGGGTAAATGTCAAACATTTCCGCAAATCGTCCCGTTGGCGTAAAGCCGTTTTGTCGTCGGCGTTGGTCTTGGGCCATGGCAAACGGACGATGCAATGGTTACTTTGCTTTGCAGTAGATCAATAAGGTTTCCTTCAGCATTATATCGCCGTACCCAACGTCAAACTGTGTCCCTGCTAGCATTGAGCCGACGCGTGATCTCATAAATCCGTATTCCTTCCTGGTGTAACTCCACTCTTTGAGCTCTTCATTGTTTTCAGTCATTATCATTATCTTTTAATAGTTCACGGTTAGCGGCAAGCATTTTATTTTTCATATTAATAACGTTGCTGAAAATTATTTTACGATTTTTTCGATTGACACTGACATATGTTCCTAATTAGAAATTAAAAGCAAATGATAACCTTTCGCGAGGAGGTTTTTGTAAAATGAAGTGACAAATAATAATATTGACATTTCAATACTATTATTGAAATATAATTTTCGACCTTAATGCATTGCGAATGTCTAACGACATTGTAACGAAATGGGTAGGAAATGAAATTCCTTGACTGTACAAAACTTATCTAACAAATATTACGTTACTGACTGTTTGTTAGTGGGAAATGTCGCATGACAATTCGGGCGTAACTTATTTTGTCCATTACATCAGTGCACCAACGCCATCTAGCTATTTTGTGTAGCAAAAATTGGCGAGCCCGCAAGCAACCTTGAGCTATCCAGAGGTAGTGCCATCTATTTTAATACGATCAAACCACGTTGTTGAAGAGTAAAAAATATAATCCTTAAAAATTGTGTATTTAAGTTATATTATCGTATTAAAATAAAGCAGTAATGCGTTTGATTTCAAAAAATCAAAAATCACTTAAAAATGTTGGTGAAAAATAACATTTTTGCCACTTCCAGGCTACGAAGCAGCGCCATCTAGTTTTTATACCGAATTTTGAGCTTTTTCAGAGTTACGTTTTTTTGTATGAGAACATATGTCTAGGGGGTATATAGTCTTTGCCCTTATTTAAAAAAGTAATTATAAATAAGGGTTCTGTATTCAAATCAAATCCTGTTCTATATTTGGTGAAATAGGGCACTTTGTATTACTATTACTTAACGCCACTGTGACGCCAACTGATGATCTATAGATTTCAATTTTTTTTCCATTTTGGAGTTTTTTTTTTTTTTTTAATATTATCTCAGTATTTGTCGAAATTTGTTCTCACCCCGAATACGGCTCGTCTCAGGGTTCCTGTCGTTCATCTGTCGCGTACCGTCTCCTCACCATGACAATGTACTCGTAATTTGTGTGACGCACAGGCGACTCCGCTGGGCTGCCGGCGGCGCGAGCGCGGCGCGCGCCGCGTGCGGCCCAAGTCCGTGGCCGAGCAGCAGTGCTCCAGCAACGAGATGCTGTCCCTGCCGCCGCTGCACGGCGAGGCGGGCGACGCGCTCGCCGACCTGCCCGCCAACAAGCTGCGCCACCTCGTTAAGGGTCCGTACACGGTAGGGGAGAGTAACCTATATTGAACCGGCGCTTAACCTTTTGAACGCCACAGTCGGCTGTGGCCGTCAACAAAAAATCGTGCCCCTGACGCCACGTCGGCCACAGCCGTCCAAATTTCAATGATCAAAAACTTTGTAATGCTAACCGCTACAAGTATTTTTCAATGCCTGTTGATTTTGGGGCAAATCTTTTTTTTTACTGCGTCAGTAGCACGGTAAATTGCTAGACCGCTTGGCGGTCAATAGGTTCAATTGGACCACTTCGTATTTCTACCAAATAACACAATTTATTTGACTGATTATGGCGCGTCGTCGCTGCATTTTTTGTTGCCAGTGTAAATAAATTATGTTATTTGGTAGAAATACAGAAGTGTTCCAATTGAAGCGCCGGTTCAATATAGGTTACTCTCCCCTATAGTAAAAATTATCTAAGCTAAGCTAATCCACTTAAGAACTGAATACCATTGAACAAACCACAACTGGTAAACCACAAATTAAGATAACGAGCTCGTAGTAAAAGCAGATTGTAACCACCTTGGAAGGTTAATATAGATTATCGACTCTATTTCCTTGGACATTAGACTACAAAATGCACTAACAGAATAATGGTGATCATAACTTTTTTGGAATTTTACAACCGGCCGACTCTTCACAAGAACGTATTCTCTTGAAAAAGAACTATGAACTCTCGTCAACAAACTTTTTAAACCTATTCAACAAGGAATAAGGTTGAAAATTCAATATCCACGCAATGTAGTTCTAACCTTTTTTTGTAAGTAACTGGTTGGCGCTTACGAGAACAAAAGCAGATAGGATTGTATTAGACACAATACCATTGTGAATGCAGGTAAGTGGATTAGCTTAGCTTAGATAATTTGTACTATACAAACGGCTCAGAGATCCGTGCCGGGTCAAGTCATACATTACAGGGGCCCGGGCGCGCGTACGCGGTCCAACAGGCTTAGAGCCTCTAGCTGAAGCGAATCTCGGAGCCTATATTGCCTTAACGCTTTCACTGCCGTCATCGCCGTCATACAAGTTTGGTCCTAGGCCACGCCCCCTGGCAGTGAATGCGTTATAGATGACAGCATACCCGACACGAATACACTTTACTATAGGCGCTGTCTCACGCTTTCTCTGGACATCAATAGTTGACCCGTTTTAGCCCTTCATACTGCGTTATTCAATATACAATACTACATTATACTTGTATATATAAGATTTTTGAAAGAAAATATACAATGTATTTACAGGTCGTCCACGAAGATTGAAAACCAGAGCTCCATCTCGTCCTATCACAGATCAATCGCAAGACATCGACGAAGGTGAGTTCCGACGACTTACATTACGAAATCGTATAATGATTTGATGTTGAATCGCGTTTGGAAACAACTGGGCTGTTCGCCTGGTGTGTTCTTTTCGCTCAATTCCCAGTTATTAGAACCAACGGTAGCCCCGAGAGGCAAAAGCCTATGCCACTTTATTTAACTCCCACCCACAGTTATTTAACTCAGCATCTCTCTTTCTCTCTGTGTGTTTCTCCGTAGTCGTTACTTCATGACTGAAGATCTTTACCGAAAGTCTTATTCTTTGAAGGGACGACTTGTCTCCATAGGCTTCTGTTGGTTGCCACATGCACCACGTCCCATAGCTTGGTGTGTTTTTTTTCTGTCTCCTTTCTTCGTCTGTCCACCTAGTCTTAGGTCTTAGTTGTAGGCTCACATAGGTTATACTTACGTTCATAAAGTATGAAGTTCAATCATCAGCAATGTTCGCATTGTTGTGTTCCGGTGTGGGGGTAAGATAGCCGGTGAAATTACTAGCATAGAGGCATTCTATCTTCGTCCTCCAGGTAGGCAAGCACTTGTGACTCCTCTGGTGTTGCAGGTGTTTATGGGCGACGGTTATCGCTTTCCATCAGGCGATACGTTTGCTCGTTTGCCCCCTGACATAAAAAAAAAAAAAAAAAAAAAAATGAAGTGATTTAACGGAGCCACTGATATTGTTAATTTGGCAGGCTTGGACGAGTTTTGGCGCACGTGCCGCACCCCGCCCGGCAGCGAGGAAGCCTCGCTGTCCGCGCGCACTCCGCTCACATCTCGCTCTCTCCACTCGCTGTCCTCGCTGGCGTCGCCCTCGCCGCTGCGACGCTCGCCCACGCTGCAGCGCGATGACACCATGTACGCACACCGCAGTTATCTTAACGTACACCACCAAAAAATCCTTGCGAGAACTACTCACCAGCAGAACTCTATATTAATCTTAGCATATTTGAATAGCTCGTCTGAACCAGGCATTAAAAACATTTCCTTTTTGTAGAGCTTTCCCTACTCTCGTGCATTATTAAACCATAAATTTAAGCGTTTTTGATAAGAAAGTAATTTTTAGTGTATAAAAATCTTCTTTCAGGTACAGCGTGACTTCGGGTGAAAGCACACCAGTTTTATTAGAATGTGGTTAGTTATTTACGATTAAATTTAAATCACATAGCATACTACTTTAAAACACCTACTCAAATAATAGATGTCCAACTCATTTAAATCTGTTTGTTTCCACAGAAGTGTCACGATGCAAGTCGTCTGACAACGTGGGCACGAAGGCACCGAGCACTCCTCCGCCCTCTCGCTCATCAGACGACGTTAACGCTATGGGTAAGCATTCCCTTATACCAGCGGCTAAAGGTGTTTGTGATAGATGAACTGAACTGTGCGTTTGTTATACTGAGAACTTAACCTCCTGAGTTCCAATGTCCTACACATTAATAAATAGTTAACTTTATATATTTGCCAATGTTTAAAGCTGCCTGACCACCGAAGCGGAGCGAAGAAAAAAAATCGTTTATTTCAGACCTGAACGAACCATAGTAAGTTAGTAACACACCAAGACTATTATGTTAGTACATGATTTGCTTAAATAAAAGAAAAAATACCTATATAAATTAAACAATCAGACTGCGCCTTGGTTATAGTTATAAGAGAAAAGAAGTGCATTTAAATTAGAGGTCTGTGCTTGGTCTATTTTACACAGCTTCGCTCCAGGCAGCTTAAATCAAATTGTCAAGTTATAAATGCTGGCAATAGGTTAAAAGACGTAGTAAATCTGCCTGTTGAAATTTTAATGTAAACGCTATGTCACGGTGAAAGGATGACCTAAGCACCGCCGAATACTTGATAACGATAGTAAGTGCGTATTATGTCAAAGTCACCATGTGCTTTCAAGTTATGTTATCTTCACTATATTCTCGGATGACTTTTAGCTTGTCTCATATTCGCACTTAGGCTGCTTTCGACCCGAGTTTTATTCCACGAATAACTGTCTCTCAGATAGTAATGTCAAACTATGGGGTTTTGATAGGACTATAGGAGAGTAAGGGTTATTCTGGGAATATAAGTTTGGTTAAATCCAGCCTTAGTCGGAAGAAGCTTACTCTGAAAAGTAATGTAAGGCTTAACTGTTCTGAAGCCGATTATCTGTCACTATAACCTTAACAAACGCAGAGTTCAGTTCCCGCTTAAAAAGATTATTCCAAGCCAAAAATGTATGAATTGACACTTGCGCATGAAACGTCTATTGAAGCCAGTAGGTTGAGATACGATCTCAGCTGGTCCTGCTGATGTCACCGCCTCGACTTCGCGAGCACTGCTTCTGTGTCAAGTGATACGCTAATGTGAACTTCTGCTTACTATCTGGTGATCAAGAATTGTCTCTTGATACCTTTATGGGCACAGCTGATATGGGGAGGTTATATCGGGCGGCATCAGAATCATATGGTATCCTTAATTACCTTTTCAGGGTTCTAAAGGGGTGATAGACGGGCGGGGACCGGTGTTTCGTTGTAGCGCAATATTGGCATTGTGTCCACTCCTTTCTTCGCTTTCGCTCCCTTCCTCTGTATCCCTCAACTGATTTGATCACGTCTCCAAATTCTACCTCCCTGACTCTTTTCCTTTGAAACTGAACTCAACTTTGAAACATTGATCTAAACAACCCGTCTACCACCTACTTTATACTGTGTGTGCGTCGCTTGGTACGCTGGCTGTGTAGGGTAAACCGCTCTATTGTTGGCAACCTGTAATATCCTATTGAAAAGTGCCAATAACGAAGTAATATAATTGAATAAACCACGAGACAAGATAAAGAGTGTAGGTGTTCAATCATCCTGGAAGATTTCTTGTTTTGTTTCTTCTATTCAGTCAGAATTAAGTTTGTAAGTGCCCGAGTGGGCTTAGTTTAATTTTACGGAACTCCCGTACTTTGAAGTAGCAGCGACAATTCAACTTCCGCTAATTATAAGGGACTTCGCGGTCTTCGGGTATCAAATACCTTTAACTACCGTAAAAAGTCGATGAGCTTACTCTGGGTTGTTGGGGTCCCAAACTGTTTCATTCATTATCGAACGTAAGTAGTTTACTGAAACAATAAACTATTTTATTTTAATACTACTAATCAAATGAGTTGGGCAGTTTGGGAAACTAAACGTAATGAAACGATATCGTTTACACTGTTATGTTGTCTCTTGGGCTTGAAGTAGTTTACCCTGCTACGTGTGCTTGTAAAGTAGCGTGTGCTGTGCCTAGGGAACGGGTGCGCGCGCACGCCGGGCAAGGCGCGGCCCTGGTCCGTCGCCGGCGTCAACCCCGACAACGCCTGCACCACAGGTGAGGTCATGTAGTTGCACCGCATACTCATACTGGAGGCACACTGAAAGTTTTGCTCTTCTTCTCATGGGTCATTATTTTAGCGTTTTAAGATTGTCACATTTGTGGATACACTTTTGTCCAACATCTTGATTTTTGTGACATATCGAGCTATTTTATACATACCAGACTTCTAAGTAATAGTTTGAAATTGCATTAAAATCTCCGGGAATTTCTACACAAAAGTGTCCACGAAAGTGACGCGGAACAAACTCTCGATAAATCCATATTCACTGCCTATATTCACCACATTAAGGCTCACATTCCGTAAAAAAAAATGATAACCACAATCGATTTACTACCCAAACCAATTCCATAAACAAATTTTGAGTTATTTTAAGAGACAATTCCAAATCCAATATTTAAAATTAGTAGACTAGCACTTCTGACTTTCCATGTGACCTGGTACTATGCAATTTCGTATCGGCTTCGCCATTTTCAGCAATATCGGTTGTTGCATCGTTTTTTCCCCGCTATAGTACGACCTAATCCCAATTTTTATTCACGGGGATCAGTTTGATTTTAATAGCTTTTATTTAACTTGCATTGTAAGTATGTATGTATGTATGTAAGTATGTTTGTTCGGGTGGAATCTTGCAACTCAATTTTTAAGCAGACATCGTCAACCGATTGAGCTGAAATTTTGCATACATATTTAACTTTGATGACAATACAATAATATGGTGCCATGGGGCTGATCCAATAATGGAGCCGGAAGGTGGCCATATGAACTCTACAATAGAAAAAGCAATCCTACCGAGTTTGGGCTCTTTAGAATTGTCTCAGTGAGCATTTGATGGATATCTAAAGAAAAGTACAGTCAGCTATAAAAGCTTGTCACTAAAATGAAATTTTTGTCAGAAAATTATTAATCTTAGAATCGCGCGTTGCAGTAGAGTTCAAAAAGGGTTGTAAGTTTTTTAAAGACAATTAATTGTATTTTTTTTTCTGATACACGTTGCTAGAACCTCAGCAGCTCTTAAGTGTTTCCTCGCCGTGGCTTTTCCAAAATCATTAAAAAAAAATCGACATGACAGCCTTACCATTCTTGTAAGTGTCTTTAAGAAACTTTACGTACCCCAGCTTTGTATGGAAAATCATACGACTACTTTTTTGTCCATGTCTGTAGAAATATTTTGAGATCCTCTAATCTGATCCTCTGATCTCACTTACCCATCTCTCGGAAAATTACGGATGCTTAACACCCATTATCTATCACAATACAAACAACCATTTATTTGTTTATTTATTCACCATCATGTATGGTTTAATTATTACGAAACGCTCCTTGGAACGTTAGGTCCATCACTTACGCTGAAGAAAAAGCTGAATGAGTGACGACTTACCATTGCTTAAATTAATTTATTTTTGACTACTATTGCAACCCACTTTTCTTATTTCAATTTAACATTCGGTATTTCGTATCGATTTTGTGCCTAATTTAGCCTGTATTATTGTATCAATAATAACATTCTTATATTTCAGGTAGAAAACGGTGCGATTTCAATTTATTAACTTGAAGATCTACACTTTCTTTTCTATTTATTTCGTTCACTTTCTTTTCAAAATTAACAGGCATTGTTGCATGATAAGAACTCTTGTTTCATTGTTTTATAACAAATTTGCAATAAAATTTATTAAAAATGTTGAACTGATATTAAAGAGACTTGTGTGTACCTACTACACCAGTGATGTGCCTTTCCCGAGAATCCCATTTCGTACGGGAAATATACGCGTTTAAGTTGGGAAACGTTCACGAGAACGGCACATCTCTATGACGCAGACTCGATACGCTTGCTATTGTATGTTTTCCTTCCGTAGAAGCGATAATTCACGTTATTGCGATACGCAAATCAATTCCCCTTGCTATATTAACATCGTTCACGTTCTAATTACATAAATATGGAGGTGTCAGAACAGCTGACGATTTGATCACTTTATTACATATTAATTTTATATATTTATATATATAAAGACGTCGTTGCAATTCGTGTTACAAAGCTCTTTCTGATCATCAAATTCACAAGAGCTAGCACGAATGGATTGGAAGAAAAATTCTACCAAATATGTACCACCATACATATTTTCATGAAATGCGACATTAGTGCCATTTTTTGCCGCTTAAGAAAGCTATTTCCACATACTTACGTGTACCTGACTTTCACCATACTATACGTAGGAATTCCTACGTTTACATGTGATATCAGTTTCATTCAAAGCATTTGTGTGAGCTCTTACGAATTTATACCCCGGGCTCATTCGTTAGTTGTAGCTTTAGCAGCTAACTTAGCAAGCATTTGTCGAGGCTGTGTTGACGTTGGGTGGTGGTCTACAGAGGGCGTGGAGGCGTGTGTCGGCGGCAGTATCGTCGGGATAACGCCGGGCGCCGCACTAACCAGTAACCTACTTTCAGACGCTATTTTGTACTGAGCTACTAGTGTCAATGTGCCGTCTGGCCTGTATAGGTAAAAATGCTCATCGCTGCTTATTATGCGCTTCGTTTGTTTGCATGTTACCGGACACGATCACTTGGATTGGATTGCTTTAAAATGGCATTCCGATTTTCATGACCGCGACCGGCCACCGCGACGCACTGCTTTCTATAGATTAGGTACTGTGAAATGCTGACGCATGCATATAAGCGACGAGTGGTTTGCGTGCATACGTCGGCTTTTCATCGCAATCCACAGAAGGCAGTGAATCGCGCACGCCGTTCAGATTCGCCAAGATCCGAATGTCAGTTTGCCTGTTCGTGTGTGCCAATTGAGAAAGGTTCGTTCAATAACTACTATAAAACCGTACAGTTTGTCGTATAGTCTTAACTATAAATATAAAACCATGACATTTATTTTAGAAAATATTCGTAGTAGCATGAATGAACGCAAAGTGAACATTATTTTATTCCCTTTGACGGTTTCAATAGACATCTTAGTTCATATCCATGCCTCGGATACACCCATGGCATAGAACTTGGTTCTGTTCTGGCGTTCTTTTACTTAGTTTAAATTTCACTGAGTATTTGTGGTTGTTTTCTTATTATTTTTACAATTAGCAACCTTTTTCTGCATGTTTACAAAATTGGCCTTCTACTTCTTAAGCATGATTTGTCTACCTAATACTTCAACACAAAGAGTATGTAATCACTATGCTTCAACACACCATTATTTGCACGAAGATACTCTATACTGACCACTTGAGAGTAGCAAAAAAATATAATAATAATCATACTAGGGGTATTTATTTACAGTATATTAAGCATGTTCTTAGCCAGCGCGACTACAAAATATGTTTAAAGATGACTAATAGTTTTTAATCTTCACAGGTTCAATGCTGCGAGATCATCCGATAACTCCAGGTTAGCTATTTTAGTTTCTAATTCATAAAAAATAATTAATATCCAAATGGATAGAAAAGAAAAACTGGAAGTTAAAATATGTATCCGGGAATGCATGAGATTCCATGGAGGTGAACCGTTTCACTAAGTTTACTCCCGCGGTAGAGTCACTCGCAGAGAGGGTGCGTGACAAGAGGGCATTTTCAATACATAATTATAGCTGCAGCAGGCCTGTCTCTGGCTACTTTTCACACCACTTGGTCCCCTATGAGTGGTTTTAAAAAAACATGTACATACTTATTGTTAGAGAGCAGAGTTGGGCAAATTCTATTTTAAAGTAGAATAAGAATGAACGGCCAGACGCCATTCATATTCAAAAAATGACAAATATGATTTATTCTTGAAAGCGTCATTTTGAATGGCGTGAAATAAAATAAATCAAGAATACGTCATTCTGATTACCGCTAACGCGTTGATTGAGTTACTTTGTTAGAGGTCCATTTAAAATAACGTTTTATTTGAATGGCGATTATCTTGATTAAGAGTCCGCAGCAAGCTCGATTCTTCATACAAACGTAGTTACGTCCTTATTTTAATATAACATGTCACATTATCATGAAATTCTCTAAATATAATGAGTTAAGATATATCTAGGGCTAAAACTAGTTTATGAATCTTGAAATGTTAATAGAAAGAAAATAGAGCGAGTACAAGTTTTGCATTTTTAGACCCCAGAAAGTTGTTCAGTTTGGCGGCATACTACGACCAAAATATAGTTTAGATTGAAGTCAAAACCTATTTCCGGTGTCGATTAAACTATGCAGCTTGATAAGAAAAAAGATTTATCAAAATTGATCTCGTAGTTTTAAAATGAGAGCGTAACTACGAAAACCTTAAAATAAATTACAAAAAATTGTTGCGAAACTGCAGCGAATTACTCTAGCGCGGGGAACGGTCCGGGGGGGCGGCGGTAAGCACCGCCCGCCGCTAGCGCGCTCTCGCTTTACTGCTAGCGCCCTGTCTTCCTCTAGGTGAAACAACAACATTTTAAAGCGTAAGCGCGCGATCTCAACGCGGAGTTGAGCGGACCTTGCTGCGGACTCTTAAGAGTGATTGTTTAGTATGAAGTATGTTATGTATGTTACTTTGAAAAGTCGTTAAACGGGGGTATGCCATCAAAAGGTCGGCAGTGGAGTGATTGGAAAGATTAAGAAAGATGAATACCTCATCAAAAATACAAAGGTACGTTTAATGAAGTGCCTTATCTTTCCCTATATCACTGCAACCCATTCCAAGACTAGACGAAAAGCTCCATGGAAATGTGGTCCTAGAAACGCCTTCTGAAGATACCAACAACTCGATCCTCAAAGAGAAATCGACATTATAAATTTGTGCTATTTGAAGAGGTTCTTTGATTCCTGGAGCATCTCGTGTTAAATTTTTCACCAAAACGATGTGGGACCATCCTGGAGGGCCTTCTGTTAAAATGTTTCCGTATCGGTTTATAAAAGACGAAGATGTAAAAATCGTATAGTCTTATTGAGCTTCGTATTTTGAAGTAGGTTAAAATATATTATAATCAAACAATTTTATTTCAAATAATCAATCACAGATTGATGACGATTAAATTAGTTCGACTCATTTTTTTCTGCTTTGATTTATTGTAAACTCGCCATTTAAAATAACCTATTCTTGAATTACGGTCAGTTGATTCATTCTTGCGGTGCGTCATTTGAAATGATGATTTGTTATTGAATGCCCAACTCTGTTAGAGACCCAAGTTTTGTTTTGATTAATCAAAGGGTTATGTATATTATATTAAGGATTAGTATATAGTATATTAATATTAAGGATTGTGTATTTAAAGAAATATGTACATGTTTTTCTGAAAACGAATCCTATCTCTGCCGAGCTATTACTGCGGGTGAAGTCTGGATTAGCTTATTGGTAGTTGCAAGCCTATTTTTTTTAACTGACTTCAAAAAAAGGAGGAGGTTCTCAACTCAATTCGACTAGGTATATTTGTTTTTTTTTGTTACCTCAGACCTTTTTTAGGGTTCCGTAGTCAACTAGGAACCTTTATAGTTTCGCCATGTCCGTCTGTCTGTCGGTCCGCGGCTTAGCTCCGAGATCATTAGTACTAGAAAGCTGAAATTTGGTATGAGTATGAGTAGGTATGTGTATGTATCACGCCGACAAAATGGTAAAATAAAAACAAAAAAGGTCCCATACACCTGAAGTGGGGTAACTTTTTTTTTCGTTCCAGAACTTGTGTGTAGGGTGACTTTGAATAGGTCTTTTAAAAATAATAGGGGTCGACGAACATTATTTTTTGATAAAGTCAGCAGTTTTGTAAATATTCGCCCCGAAAATGAAAAAAAAATAGTGTCCCCCCCGCTCTAACTTTTCAACCACGGGTCAAAAAATTATGGAAAAATTCATGAAAATGAGGCTTTATAAGTACTTTCAATGAAAACTATATTGAATAAAATCGGTCGAGCCGTTTTTGAGTTATCGCAAAAATTCATAATTTTCTTTAAAATGACGTAAGTGCCGCGCGATGTCCTTACACTTCGAACGTTATGCATACTGGTTAAGTGCCATACTGTATTAAAACATTTCGCTTAATCTGGTGCGTATAATCGATAACTTCCAGAAGGTAATAAGTAAAATACTGTTACTTTGGCGTTTACGACCTTTTTATAGAGCTTGAAATCTTTCTCGTAATTTAAATGTTTCTCGTAATTACGTAGTATTCCGTAGTTACGGAACCCTACACTGAGCGTGGCCCGACATGCTCTTGGCCGGTTTTTACTTATTTGAAAGCTGGTGCTTCCCGTGTGTTCCCATTTAAATTTGGACCAGTTTTAACAAGGCATCCATGAGAAAATCATAAAAGTGTTATTGTATGTTCCATTTCGCTCATTTAAGTCTGTTATTTTTTTGTGACAAAGTGATTTTTAAATTATGTGGTTCAATGGTTACAGAAGAAGGTGCCGAAGCCTAAGCGCCGCGAGCGCCACGAAGACAGTTTTACGTGATAAGTTGAGCAGGGTTCAATGTCCAGATATTGCAGTAAAACGGATTATATTCTCGGATGCTCACTATTGTGCCAGTTAGAATATAAACATTTTAGGCAGTAGTTACTGAATAGTCATTCTAATTGTATGAAATTAACTGATCGCCATTTAGTTTAATTTACTATGTCGAATGGTTAAATTTAAGCGACATTTTGTGAGCTAATGACAAATATATTATTTGAAAACATAATAGGTTTATAATAATATCTTGAAAAGTTAAACGTTTTATATTTACTGTGATTGAGTTTAGTATTACGCGTTTAGTTTACTAATATATTATAGCCATGCTTAATTTATACATTTTATTGATTGTTATTACCACAGTTTTGTTATGAATTTTTGTTTATATAAAAAAAAAATCAGTATAAAGGTATAAAATTGGTCTTGCCTAGTCACGTTTAAAAGGCCTACAATTACGCACAATTTACGTTACAATCGTTTGTATTACAGATTGTAGAATACATTGAGACTTCCAATCGATTTCACGATACTAATAGTTATCTTCCAATTTTACATTCCTTTTTATAATGTAAAGTAGCAGTCAAGTATTTTAAAAATTATGAACATGTGTGATTCTTAAAATAAAGTTCAAAACGCGAGGTAATTTTAAGACTAGTAGACTCGGAGTGATGTAAAGGTTCAATTTTACGATAATCTGGTAATTGGTAAAGGTAGAGCTCGCCCCTTACATTTTAAGTGTTCATTAGAATAACTACTTATAAAATCAATTACATTCATTTATCTTTATTTGTAGGTATGTAAAAAACTGATGAAAACTATGTAGATGTATATTGCTAAATTATTTGATAGTATTTTTATATTCATTCCAGTTTATTTGATGGTTTTATCCAGCTCTTTGGTACCAGACTGATTTGAAGGTACTTTTATTTTATGGTGCAATTTTATGTCTAGAGCGTTGTGATAATCTGTTTACAATTACATATAATATTCAAAGACAAGCTTTATTTTATTTCTTCCCATCTTTACCAGTAGTAATTTACGTTCCCAAATTGCCTGTCGATCGTCCAACATACCTACCCGTTATAGGGGGTATTCGCACGGATGCAAATCGCTTTCAATAGTACATTACGTAACAAGGGTGGTACTAGGAATTACAAACGAGTGTCTATTAGAAGCCCAAAGCCGAAACCGAGGGCTTTAATGACACGAGTTTGGAATTCCTTTACCACCAGAGTCACGGACGACGTTTTTCATTACACTTAGGATCAAATAAAACAAAAGTAATAAATAGTAGTCAATACCAAAATTACTTATCGCCCTAGGGCGTAATATACGACTTACCGCCCGGTTTTCTAGCATGTAAACCCTTGATTTACGAGCAAGTGTGATGAAAAGTTGGGTTAGTATATTGGCTGTTTCATTGGTTGATAACTGGGTCGATATGCAGTGTCTCCCCGCAGATGGTATAACGACCGACTAGTGGAACTTAAATTCAGGCCCAATAGCTTGCGTTATGGAGATCTTCCGTGCTTCGCATTTGATTTTTAACCCCTGACGAAAACGGCGTTATAAGTTATGTGGTCTAAAATTACAACTTATAAGTTATTCTTTCGAATCAGCTACCTTGAAAAGCTGTTATTTTAAAACCAATTGGTTTTTCGGGTTTACCTATCTGAAATACTCATTTTTGTTTCCCATCTGTAACGTTTCGCCAAATTTTCATCTGTCCGAAAACCATTTTTTTTTCAAAACTGTTAATTTTTCTGAAGAATTATAAAACAAACCTAACCTAACCTATTGGGTTCTTTAAAACCATGTTTTAACATCCTGAAAAAATTACGGGTTTCAGAAAAAAAATCTTTTCGGACAAATGAAAATTTGGCGAAACATTACAGATGGGAAACGATGTGTCGGAGTTGAGATAGGTGAGTGTTACAGACACCAGACCGTATCGACTATAAGAAGCTTGACTCAAATAGGGGAGGACCCTAAAAAAGTAAGTTTAAAAGCTTTCGAAGAAAACTACAATTTTGAGACACATTTTGACGTAATTTATTTAACAATAGAAAATATATTAACATTGAACTGCTATTACAATTGAGATTTACAAATAAAACCGCAATGTATTAACAACGCTTCACGTTGGTTCATGTACACGTGGAAAGGCTGCGTTAACCCTCAGTTTCACATTACTATAAAAAAAGTATTATACGTAAACACATTCTGCTTCTAGCGAAACTCTCATAGAAAAATCTTCCCAGGGAAGCGGTCTGATTTTAAAGGTCCATTTGATACAAATAACATCACCTTGCATATTCGTTTTTCTATAGGAGTCTCGTCTCTTAGAACTTATTGATCATATTCTCTTTGGAGTTAATTCTACAACTTCTACTCTTGCAGTCTTATGACTAAACCGAACTAACCCACGCCTCACGGCGTTGCATAGGTGAGGTTGGCTTTAGTCATATATTTCGTTGCAAGTGAGCGCTGTGGAAAAATGCAATCTCAGAGCTATGTAACGATGAACACGTCATCATATGTTTTGTGGCACCAATCAGAAACTGATTGGTATGAAAACGAATATAATTCATTTTGTGGAGTTGAAGCTTACTGATACCTGTAACCAATTAACTCCCCGAAGATATCCCGTAAGATTGTATCTCTTGACATATTTTTACGTCATGTACAAAAGCAGTTCAAATACATTCACACGAACAGTATACATATTATTTGCATAACCGCTTGACGAAGAATGATATAGAAAAAAAAAATGGAATACCGGAAGAGTAAATTAAGCTAATTGATTAAATCGATATCGTTAACCACTCTTACTGCACGATACTAGAATGTAATTTATTCGTTTATTGTAGAAAAATAAAAGTTTACTTATTCTTATCACCATTCCTGTATGATGCACATAAATAAGCAATTTCAGTCTAAATGCTTCAGATTTAAATATACTAACTATAAATTAAGTTTACAACTTACATCTACAAAGATACAACTAGAGAAATTTCATGTAAGTATAGATCGAACACTTCCTAATTTAGTGTCAAAGATAATATCAATAAAAAACACGCTATTGCTCTTTCGATTGTCAAGCGATGAAAAAATAGACGGATCCACTTTAATCATTAAAACGTCTCACTTTACCGGATAAACGTTTTAAGAGTGCGATGCCCAATTCAGCATCAAATTAAAATTACCTACTTGATTTTAACCTGTTCACCGTCAAGGCCGTCTAGCGTTCGAAGTGAAAAATGTGTTCGCACAAGATATGCCAATTTCAGCAAGAACTATGGATGAAACCAGACGAGCGTCATTTTTTGAGTTGCGAGTCGCGTTGTGTATGCCTGGCTTCACCCTATATGGTCATGTGTCAAATTTTTGGCCGCGGCGCTGAGGGGACGACGCGCTATACGAGTAAACTCTGGGCGGTAAACAGGTTAAGGCAAAATTAAACATCAAATAAGAAATACCAACTCAGTAAAAAAATATATTCAGGTTTGTATAAAATAGCGGTCACATCTTGCTGACTTATAAGGCCTCCTCCTTTAAGACTCGACATTATTGAGCAATGTTAAAACGTATCACAATGTTGGTTGTATGTTGTAGTAAGCGGTTAAATGGTTAATCGTAGATCACGAAATCTTACTTATTAACAGATAGATAGGGAATATTGTCAATAATATTGTGTCTAAGGGGACCGAATGCAGCGTAATTTAAAATCAGAACTGCAGAAGTTCCATCATTAATGGAAACAACATGCACCAGGCGTAATAAAAGTTACCTCGATATTTTCCCGGGGGTACTATTGACTATTTTGCATACGAATTGTTAGGCGAATTAATAATTATAGAATACTGAAAGAACCATCATTTAGCAAAACTCGTATAAAAAGTACTGGTCCATGCATCAATAAATTAAATGATGAATTATTAATAGTGTTACTATCTACATTATTGCTTCCTTTGTAAGTGTAGGTTCTGTATCGGTTGGGTAAAATAAACAATTACATTACATAATTATGTAATAATATAAAATCTATCCTATGGGGAACAATTCTCTTTCAGTTTAAATTGAAAGCCACACTGAAAAAACGTAGTGCGAGAACGCGTTGCAGACGCTTTTATTTTATTTATTTAAACTTGATTGCACAAAACAAAAGTCAGTACAAACGGCGGACTTTGCCAAATGGCATTCTCTACCAGTCAACCATAGGGCCAAACAGAGATGCTAAAAGTTGATGCAAGTCAGAAATCTGATACAGAGATCATCTAGGGTACAAGTAAATATTTTTTTTTATTATGAATTTTCATACTAAATGTACCGAAGAATAAAACCGTATAGCGTATAATAATGTGACGGATTTCTATTAATTTTGTATGAAATTTCATTTTAAGGGCGCCTCGTCTGCGACGCGTCCTTGCCCTACGTCTTTTCTGTGTGGCTTCCGCCTAAGAGGAACTATGGAGCTTTCTTACACTTTAATTCGAGATCTCTTAGTCTGTCTTTTGGACTTCTTTATTAGTAAATTATATTGCTGTATAACAAATGTGTTATAATTATAATGACGTTGTTGGTTGATTTCACATCCGCTACCCATAAGATCTTTGATTGGCAATTTTTTTGTATGTACGCCACTTGCTTTCTGCAGTAAAATTCTCATAAAATTGTCTGACAGAAATCCATTTTCACAAATAATCCTCTTCTTAACATATGCCTTAGACTCACCAAAGTATCTGAGAACCTTGCATGTGTGTCACGATACGAAATGCAAGTGGTCAGATAATTTGCATGAATATTTCACGATGTATCTGTCAAAAGACGCACAAATCGTGGCCATGGAACTAACTCTTAACATAATGGTGCCCTACCGCTCGCATCAGGGGTTGGGCGGGACTTCCTTCTTTGGTTCCTCCACTGTACTTAAATTCTTCAAGTCGTCCTTTGCATCTTCCGCTGAAAACGAGAATAGCAATCATAAAATTATTTTAAAGAATTCACTGTAATAATAATTGAGTAGATATTTGGCAGGCATTTTAAAGGACTTCGAGCTTGAAAATAGTAGGAACGCGGTTTAAAAATAAGATGATAAATAAAAATGATGGGACAATTTTACACTAATCGACCTAGTCTCAAACTAAGCAAAGCTTGTACTATGGGTACTAGACGAGGATATACACAATATACGTATATAGATAACATCCATTACGCAGGAACAAATATTCGAGTTCATCACACAAATATTTGCCCTGACCGGGATTCGAACCCAGGACCGCCGGCTCAGTAGGTAGTTCGGTGAATAGAGACTAAAGTACTATGGGTGATCTTACAAACGGTCCGGTAGTTTTGAATTTTTGATATGATGTCTTAGTTTAGTAGGAGGGTTAGTCAGTGTTTAAAATGCAAAATACACAATTCCCCCCCACTCCGCGCCCGCCGCCATATTGAAAAAAACCGGCACTTTCTTCATATTTTTGCTCATATCTTCCTTTAGGAGCATTTTAGCTAGAAGAAAGATTAGACAATGCTATAGAGTTAAATTTACTTTATTCTCCATTTTATATTTTGTTTCTAGGACAGATAATTACGGAGATATGCCCATTAAAAAAAAACGTAAAAAATCACAATTTCCAACTCAAAAACAAACTTCTGGATTATATCTTCGTTTAGGAGCATTTTAGCTAGAACAGAGCTTGGGCAATGTTGTAGAGAATTAAATTTACTATAATCTGCATTTCAAATTTTGTTTCAAGGACGGTTAGTTACGGAGATATGCACATTTAAAAAACTGGAAACGGCGAATTTTCCGGAAATTTATCAAAATTCTTGGTTTAGAACGCTGCCATTCAGTTACGGACTAGTCTAGGACAAATCAAAACAAGTAGGAAATATAATTGCTTATTAAACTCATGTCCATTTTTACATACATTTTCAGAAAATTTGACTTTATTTTTTACATTTCTCCGTAATTATCTCTCATAGCCACTAGATTGCTTTTGGTAACTACGGCTACATGTCACCGCCCTTATTTTATTATATAAATAGAGCAACTCAAAATTCGAACCAATTGAGTGGTTAGAAACAAAATTTGAAATGTAAATTATAGTCAATTTTATTCTCCACAACATTGCTCAAGCTCTGTTCTAGCTAAAATGCTCCTAAACGAAGATATAATCCAGAAGTTTGTTTTTGAGTTGGGAATTGCGATTTTTTTCGTTTTGTTAAATGTGCATATCTCCGTAACTATCTGTCCTAGAAACAAAATATAAAATGGAGAATGTAGTAAATTTAACTCTCTATAATATTGTCGAAGCTTTCTTCTAGCTAAAATGCTCCTAAAGGAAGATATGAGCAAACATATGAAGAAAGTGCCGGTTTTTTTCAATATGGCGGCGGGCGCGGAGGGGGGGGGGGGGGGGATGTGCATTTTACATTTTAAACACTGACTAACCATCCTAGTCAACATATCAAAAATTCAAAACTACCGGACCGTTTGTAAGGTCAAACTCCTTTATTCACTGTTTGTTAAGGCAGCTGCACTACAAACTGAGCCAACTGCGTCGTCACATAGCGAGACTTCAGCCTTGGTGTAGTAACCGCGCAGCACTCACGTTTAACTTCGTCCTTGAGCGGGCCGGGCTCCTTGTCGAGACGCGGGCGCTTGCGCGGCTGCGCCGTGCGGTACGAGCGGTTGTCGCGCCGGCCGCCCTCGCCCTCATCCTCAGAGTCGGACAGTTCACCATCCCCGGTGATGCGCTTGTCCTGAAGAGAAACGTTTCATTGTTACGTGACCCGTTATGCAATTGATAATAACAAATAATAATGACCTCTTTAGTAAATCGAATACAACCACTATGTAGAAAGCGTTAAATGGCTTTGGAAAAAATATCAAATGAAAACGTTTCTAGCAACCAAATCAAATGGGACTGGGAAGTGGGAATCCACCATCTTAGAACTTGCTTCTCTCTATGGAGGTAGAACTATACAATATCCATCAACGTTTGTACTTGACCAAAGCAAACTTGTAAGACTACTATGATTTTTTTACTGCTATCATTATCTGCTTACCTTATCGCTTTGAGGCAATCTTTCATCTTTGTCAACTTTGTCTTCATCTTCTGATTCGTCATTGACAGCATCTTCTGGTATTGCTTGAACCTGAAACAATTTAATATTCGGCTAATCATTATTTAGGTATATTACTATTAAGGTCTAAATTTCCAAGAACTAGCTGACATTCAATATTAGAAATTAATTCTAATATTTAATACCAGCTAAATCTTGGAAATTTACAGTCAGCAGCTAGCCGCGAAACGCGAGAGGAGACACCAGAATAAGAGGATAGTTGCTTCACCAACCCAATCATCAAACGACCCCCTAATGAGATGTCAATCTTGTGGACGTCTCGCTCCCACTGTATAGTCATTTCAAATACTGCTACAAAAACGCTGCATAAAATCATCCGATGAAGATGTAAAGGCATATGATGACAATCAGCATCAAAATAGCTGACTATTTTTTGTATCATTCACTCTACACAGTACAGATAAAATCAGCCTAATAAGAAAAAAATTATAGTTTCAGAATTCGAATCTTTACCTGGACTCCGGGTGCATGTGGTAACATCCTTAAATTTTCGAACAGCCTGTTTTTTATTTTCTCCAAGTATTCTGGCGTGTTCTGGTTGGACATGTTGCTCGGTGATATGTGCAGTTTGAAGTCTGGCCCGAAGTATTCAAAGTAGTCATTGTAGGGGAGCTCGTTCGCGATCTCGACGCCGAGCGCGACAGAGGTCTCGTACGTCCAGCAGCGGGATACGTTGCGGATTGTGTAGCTGCAATACATACACTTATTAACTAATGCTACATTCGTAGATGGCTACCCAGTGACTACTGAATTTTAAATTATTTCCACAGGTAATTTTCTTTCAAATTCCAAACATTATTTCAGGCACAAGTGGCCCATTAATCCCATGAATGAACATACATAAAAACTTAATTATTTTTGTCCAAGAATCGTTAATTTCTCAGAAAAACCTGTTATTAATGTTATTATCATGACAACTGCAATAAAATGAACGAGCAAATCGTTAAGGAGCTATAGCTATAGTATTGAGTAGGGATATACTAATAAATGAATTTACTTATTTTCACATTTATAATAGGCAACCAAGTATTTCAATCTATGATATTCACATGTTTAGTGCAAATTATAGATTTAACTTACCCTCCACCGCCAACCAGAAGGAATGGGAGCCCGAATCTCTTCACTAGCTCTACGCAGCGCCCGTGCCCTCGCACCGTCAAATTGAAGCACCCAAGTCTGTCACCTAGATGATGAATAACAATAATTTATTTACCAAAGAATGAGTTTTTTTTGGGGGACTGTAGCATAGCCTGTATCATGGGAGTCATCATCATCACATCTGCAAAATGACAAAACTCAAGAGACTGGTTCAAATATTATTTGTATAACTTTTACATACTAAAAACGCTTATGACGTAGTCATCATCATCCTTATTATACACGATGATTTTTAATCGGTGATCAGGAACCAATTTTTCTCATTCAGTAAATGATGGCGATCACGTTGAAGTCGAAATTACATGGTACCAATTTTTAATTTTCTGTAATATTTTTTGTTTTGAAAATAACTTTTAATTGACAACATTTCATATTTATAACAGGTGGAAATTAATATAGAGATCGACAGGGCTTTATGTCGTGTACCTTAAAAAAAATCTTTGAATTTATTCTTCTGTATTTAAAGAAATCTAAGAAAATACATCAAATAACTGCAATCTAAGACAATACGGGCTGAATAGGGTTGTTGTCTAAACCAAAGAGCGAAAAAAAAATATATTTTTTTTATTTGACTATGACAGATGACAGATGCATACCGAGTTTTATTAAGTTTTTTTTTAATAAGAAAACCGACTAAAGTAACCGTTGCGTTCCATTAAGTTCTGGTTTTGGTGTTGCCACATTTAAAAATGAGTATGTTTTTATAAATTAATAATAAAATAAATAATCATCTCAGAAAATAAATAAAAACAGAGATTACTTCATCTTTTTAAGCAGAATTCAGAAAAGTAATAAAATAATAGTCTTAAAAATATGAAATGTTGTCATGGAAATTATTGTTACCCTACTAATAGTTTAGTCTATGAGCTTAAAACCTCTTTCAAAAAGCAGTTTCATATCAAGATTAAACTTATGAGTAATAAGTTGTCATTGTCAAATGCATAACAAAGTCAAAATACGAAATAAAAATTGTCTGAAAGCGTAAATATCGGAAAGATACAAAAATCATGCCTGAGCCATATCCGTTTTCGAACATCGAGCGTTACGATATGATTCGTTTGTCAATACAAACTAACAGCTCACGACGGACTCAAGAATTGTTCCACGCGATTCATCCAAACGTACCAATTCCCACACACAGTCTCATAAATCGCCTAAAACAAAACCTGCGTGACTTCGGCCAGTTCACAGTACCAGGGCACGCTCAAGCACCAGGCCGACCTCTGCGTCATCCTGAAAACCTGGATAGACGCATCTTACAGTACTTTGCTCGGGATCCCCGTAGGAGCACTATGCAAGCAGCGAGAAGATTTCATGTGAGTCAATCCTTCGTGTGGCGACTACTTAACTCGTCCGAATTGCATCCTTTTCACTTTCGGCCTGTACAAGATATTTTAGCACCGGATTTAGATGGAAGGATGGCATTCTGTCAGTGGTATCTTGAAAATCTCGAAACTAATATCCTGTGGTCGGATAAATCGACCTTCATGCGGGTTGGCCAATTTAATGTCCACAATGAACACTTTTGGGCTCCGGAAAATCCACGTCTCACCAGAAGAAATGCTTTCCAACTACGATTCACCGTTAATGTGTGGGCAGGGATCATTAATGGCACTGTAATTGGACCCCATTTCATTGAAGGCACATTACGCGGAGGAAACTACCTGAACCTGTTGAGGCATGTGGTCGAAGAGCTATTGGAAGAAGTGCCACTGCAGTCTTTACAGAATTTACATTTCCAGCACGATGGTGCCCCCTGCACATTATGAACATAGGGTTCGCGATTTCCTAAACGGAGAGTTCCCTGGGCGGTGGATCGGCCGCGGCGGCCCCATCGCGTGGCCTCCACGTAGTCCAGATCTCACTCCATTAGATTTCTATCTGTGGAGTGATGTCAAGCGTATTGTTTATGAACAAGAGGTCAATACCGTAGAGGAACTCCGCCAAAGAATATTAAGTGCATTCGACGAAATACGGGAAAACCGTTATGTTCTTAACAGAATAAAACAGAACCACAGGCGTCGAGCGGAACTGTGTCGAGAACAAAACGGTGGTCATTTTGAACATTTATTAAATTATGTTTAAGAATAAGTTTTCTCAGTTTTTTACTTAGAAGTTGTTTTTATTTTATTTTATTATACGGTTATTAAATTATTTTCGTTTCACTTATTCACATTCATTACATGTTAGCCAAGCCAACAGATTATTAAATGAGCTTAATGTTAATATCGTACCAATTATTCTTATTATTGTCGAGTCTTGGTGGAGTCGGTGTAGGGAAAAGTTTATTGACATAAGATCCATCGAGTTTCCCGCCAAAGTGATGACACTTGACATATCTACTTTACTTCAATAAGAATGTAGGATGACCAAGTATCCAGTGGTAACTGCTTTCAATAAAACCATTAATTAAAATACTTAAACAAACACGCAAGGTAATTGCGTGAGACATCATCTAATAAATTAGATTTTAGCTCTTTATCAATATTTTTCAACTCCTGATCACCGATTAAAAATCATCGTATATAAGCAGGCTTGGGACCATGACTAAAAGCAAAGATTTTATTTTCCAATGTTAAAGAAATTTCATTATAGAACTATGTAATGCTTGTTTCCTATTTTCAGTCAGTTTATTATAAATTCACAATAGTCTGGATCTCTGCTATCCAGTTCCTGCCATGTACTATAAAGACTGTTGCTAACATTTATTAGGAGATGGAGAAGTTTTAATTACCTGTTAATGAATCAGCACCACACTGCAGCACAACAGCACTTGGCTGGAAGGTCTCCATGACCTTTGAGATGATTGGGACAAAGATGGATTCATAAGACTCGTCATCCATGCCATCTCGTAGTGGTATGTTCACTGCATAGTATTTTCCTTTGCCAGCTCCAATATCTCGTAAATCACCTGTAAAAATTCAAATGTTAGAGGAGTCTTCAGTAGACAAAGATAACTATTTAGCTCAATCTTGAACAATGAAAAAGCTACATATTAGCTTTATTTTAAGGATAATAATAAAGGTTCCGAAAAATAAATGAATGTCCAGCGATCTGTGGTACAGGCGCCAGAACCGAATTGCTACCACAAATGTAGTTTAATGGGTTAGGTTAGGTTAGAACTGCGACCACAACAGCGCGCGAGCCGAGCGAGCGAAGCGAGCGTGCCGCGGTAGCGGTCGGCGAAGCGCCAAAACCGAACTGCTACCAGTTCGTTTCTATATTTTTATTCGTACATAAGTTTTCGGAAGTTTAGTAAAAGAAGCAGTAAAAATAGTATTTTAAATGAGCACATTTTTTAATTATTTTCGGAGGTTTTATTACTATCCTTATTTTAATGCCAGAAATCATGCAACTCCTGCTGATAATGAAATTTTGTGAGCAGGTTTGATAATTATATAGTTTTTTTTTGTCAATCCACTTCACTGTACCGTAATTTTCATAATAGCTAAGACATGAGGGTTAAAAACAGAAAAAAAAACGAAACAGATTCGCGAGGTTTATAGCTCGCAGATCCACTAGTCTTAAAAATAGTTATTTAGTATAAAATAGTTATTAGGATGTATAGATATTTTTAGGAACCAGGAGTGGATTTAATTTAAACAAAGAATATGTTATAACAAAACTTGCTTTTTATTTAACAAATAATCTTACAATAGAAATTTATTGAACGATGATACAAAGAATAGAATAGAATAGAAATTTAGGCAATTTGACTTGTCAAACGGGCAGAGCTTTCGCTTGTCAAGTGACTTCGACTGGAAATGTGGTCTGAATGAGCGCGCGGTAAGTTTTATGGGCAAAGTTTTTTCCCCCACTCCGTGGTTTCCGTCACCCCTCATCCGGTGCGTCTAGTTTTTACTCTGGCACTAATACGGCCTCTCCTGACAGGAGGACGTCCTCGTTCTCCTATTTCTCTAGCTAATCATGTCGGGTGGAGGGGCCAGGCACAGGTTCTATCTCCCTCTCGTTAGAAATCTCTTCACCATGCATAGCGACTGACTCAGGCGTAGGGTCTGCATCGTCTGATTCTGTGTCTGCAACAACAACGACAAACGAAACATTCTATAACTTCCGAAACAGACCTTGCAGTTTTATGACATTTTTATAGGGTGAACAATAGGCACTTCGTTAGCATAGTTCACATTAACATCAGAGAGGAAGCACTACGTTGGCTATCTCTGTTAACGAGAAACATAGGCTCTACGTTGGCTTATTTCCCATCAAAGCAGTCCAGTGAGACTGGAACCACAACAACGTTCATACAATTGTACCTAAGCACAATATGAACGCTACTTTTACGTGACATAGGCACGACGTTAGCATATCACGAAAAGTCTACGTATGTATGACATAGGCACTGCGTTAGCTTATCACACATATGTTAAACGCTTACCCTCAAAGTAGGCAGCGCACGTCTCGGGGGTCCACTCCCCACGCCACGGCACCATAAACTGCGCTGCGGCTTGCGTCGATTTTCCATAAGAGCCGGCCAATAGTTGCAACTCATATCGACCGTGGGGAAGCGTCTTGACCACTCGGTATGGACCCCGCATGCCTGAGTCGAGCTTGCCAGTCGCTTGTGCCTGTTTGATCACAAAAACAATGGAATTAGTTTCGAATGTTCGAGAGGGTCTTCGGCCAGCGTTTACAGTGGCGTCCTGCTGATGCTGATTTATTCTCAAACGCTCGGAAGCACTTTGCCTGTGTATTTCTCTTAACGCCTCTCTGTTCGGGTGAGAGTTTTCTAGGGCGATGTCTCGAACCAATCGTCTCAGAAGAGGTGTGGCGGCTTCAATACCCACTAACAAATTCATGGGTGACAGCTGGGAAGTTTTCTGTTTTGTTATATTGAGAACTAGTTGCAGTCGCCACATAACATCAGACCATTCATTTTGCCGATAATTGCACTGTATACGAATCATGTTTAGTAATGTTCTACAGTAGCGTTCTACCTGCCCGTTTGAATGATGCATCTCCGGTGTGATGAGATGCACGTCAATGCCCAATTCTGTTACAAAGTTTGTGAATACAGTACTGTGAAACATCCTACCCCGATCTGCTACAATTAATTTTGGTGCTCCAAATAAAGAGATAACATTTGTAAAGTGCTGTTTTAATTCAATAGCATCTTGGCCAAACATAGGGTACAAAAGGCAAAATTTCGAAAAAGCGTCTATTACAATGAGCACATATTTGAAACCGTTTGACTGGGGTAGTGGGCCTAACGCATCTGCGTGGATTATCTCGAAAGGGGTGTTCGGCTTTTCCCAAGAATGTATAAGTTGTTGAGGAGCCCTTGGAACTCTTTTATGTGTAATACACACAAGACAGTGGTTAATGTATTTTTGAACGAATGATTTCAAGGATGGGAACCAGAAATGTTTTTTAATGAGTTCCAACGTCTTCTCAACCCCAATGTGGTCATGTTCATCGTGAAAGACTCTGAGCAAGCTGAGTCTATGACCTTTTGGCACGTAGCACAAAAGCTTAGCCTCTTCTCCCACTGGACTGTACTTGTAGTACAACAGTCCATTTTTATGAACATAATGGGTAGAGTCTAATTGTCCGTCTGTCAATCTCTGGACAAGCTCTTGGGTTTCTTCGTCAGCAGCTTGAGCTATACGAGCCCAATTCTGTTGTTTGCGAGTTTCACAAACATTGACAGGATTTCGGCTCAAATAGTCAGCGTGTGACATAGAAGTGCCCTTTCGGTATTCCAAAGTAAAGTCAAAGTCCTGCAGGTACATCCACCATCTGGCCACACGAGGTAGTAAATCCTTTTTTTGCTGCGTAGATTTAAGCGCATTGCAGTCCGTTACGACTTTAAAGTTCCTGCCTACCAGATAGTGTCTGTAGTGCTGTAGGGCCTTGACGACGGCCAAGGTTTCGAGCTCATAAGAATGGTACCTCGGCTCGGCACCTTGAGTCCGTTTGCTAAAGTAACCCACTGCTTGTTTGTGACCGTTAACGTGAACCTGAAGAAGCACCGCACCATAACCGATGGAGCTGGCATCCGTATGGACTTCAATAGGCAAGTCGGGATCATAAATCCCTAAAACGGGTTCGCTCGTGAGTTGTGCGATTATGTTTTGCCGTGCCTCTTCTTGCTCACTTCCCCAAAAAAATGGAACCCCCTTTCTTGTCAGTTTTGTAATAGGAACTGTTTTTGCAGCAAAATCAGCTATATACCGCCGAAAATAGCTCGCCAAGCCCAAAAACTGACGAACTTGTTTGACAGTTTTTGGAACTGGCGCCTCAACAAGAGCCTTAACCTTTTGTTTGCTCGGTCGCACCTGACCCTGGCTTATAGTACGCCCTAAGTACTCTATTTGGGTCGAGAGAAAGGAACATTTTTTCAGATTGATAGAAAAGCCAGCGTCAGTTAGCGTTCGGAGAACATCACGTAAGGTAGAGAGACCCTCCTCTACAGTATCACTCAGAATAAGTACATCATCGATGTATACGAGGGTTTTACCAGATTCCAAATGTTGGCGAAGGGTTTTTGATATAATGCGCTGATAGACAATAGGTGCATTCGCTAATCCATACGGCATTTTTAAATATTCGAAATGCCCTTCTGGTGTTACAAACCCTGTAAGGGGTATCGATTCGCCATCCATAGGAATCTGATGAAACCCTGTAGCCATATCTAGACTTGTAAAATATTTGTGTTTGCCCAGTCGGTCAATATGATCATCAATTAGCGGTAATGGGAAACGATCCTTAACTGTGACCTCGTTTAACTTCCGATAATCAACACACATGCGGTTAGATCCATCCTTTTTCTTTACCAATAGTATCGGGCTCGCATACTCTGATTCGGATTCGCGTATGATATTCTTTTCAAGAAGCTCCTGAATGATCTCACGAACCTTCAAAATCTCAGGATGTGAAAGCCTATAGGGTCTATAGTTAACAGGTGTGCTATTATTTAATTTAATCGACATGCTACCAGTATTGACAGTAGTAGTAGCTGTTCCAGTAATAAAAGATTTTGAAAATTCGTCAATCAAGTCCAGGAGTTTCTTTAAATCTTGACCGTTCAAAGAGGTGTTAATAGGGACTTCGTTAGTTGATGTGGCGCTCATTACGTTATGTGTAAGTAGAGCCTCACAAGTAAGGTGCTGCTTGTCGCGCGTACGAACGTAAGTAACACCTTCGCGATTTAATACGTCAGTACCGACAATAATAGGAGTGTTCATAGATTCAGGGGATACTGCATGCAAGTCTACTTCCAGAGTAATTTCATCAAACTCAATTGGTAAAGTAACATAATATGTGGATTCGATTTCCTGACCACCGATGCCTTTTAGAACCCTGAAAGCAGGCTTGCGTGCGCATTTGAAATGTTTTAATAATGATGAAGAAATTAGTGATATACTCGAACCGCTATCGATAAGAATATCGACAGGTACACCCTGTATAACCGCTACGACAATGTCACTACGTTGAGTGTTAGGATTTTCACGGCAAAAGTTAACATTTTTCGTATTGCGGGATTCAGATTTAAGTTTTGCAAAACAAGTTTCGATCTTATGACCAGGTTTTTTACAAAAACTACAGGGCTCGAGTTTACCAGTAATCGATGCTGAATCGTTGTTTTGACTCTTTTCAGAACTATTAACATTGTTAGGTTTCTGTCGCTTATTACAGTTAGATGATTTATGACCAAGTTTTCCGCATGCAAAACATTTTCCTTCCTCAAATCTTCGCTTACGAGGGTTTGAATCGTTGTTGGTTTTCTTAAAACGATTGTTATCCGAGGCATTACTAATCTTTTTCGAATTAGGTGTATTTGACTTTACATAAATCGAAAGGAACTCTACTAATTCGTTTGGTAGTAATTTCGCGTTGGTAGCAGAGGCGCGTATTTGTGGGTCAGTAATACCTCGTATCACAATCGCCGAAATGAGCTCATCACTTAACCCTTTGACTATACGTAACCTAAGCAAAGACCGTCGAGCGTAATCCGCATAGGTGATATACTTATCAGAGTTTGTACTCATGACCTCGTACAAGATGTTCGCGATATCTGGCTTTTTAGGACATAATGGCTTAAATTCCCTTTTAAAATTGCTCCAACTGCGGTCATTAGTAACCCACTCATTGAGCCATGACCTAGCGTCACCCTTAAGACAATTCCCAATACGACCTAGGCACTCGTTGTCGCTCCAGTTGTTCAAAACTTTAGCACGATCCACTTCATCACACCAGGTGCCTATGTCGTTAACACTAGGATCGAAATTTGAAATGAAATAAGCTTGGTTAGATCTCACCGTAGTGTTGATGGATCGTATAGCATCGATTATACGATCAGTAGCGTTGGAGTTGGAAGCTCGATCGGTAGTGGCAGTTGTGGAACGCTCGGGAGAGGACGGGGCTACTGAGTCGTGACTCCTTACACCATCACAAGCCGTAGGCGTGGCCTGTGCCATTTGATGCTGCAGCAGCGGTGGTGGCGATGTCGCCGGCAACGTGACAGCACTGCGCTCAGGCGGTGCTATCGGAAATGTATGGCGACGTTCTTCTAATGTCGCTAAACGATCTAAAATTTGTTGCATCTGTTGGGTCAAAACACTATTAGGAGAAGCATGTCGCGCACGGGGGCTTCGCGAGCGTTCTCTGCGTCGACTAGAATAAGAATCACGGTAACGACTTCTACTCCTTCTGCTATCCCCTGGCATGTTATTGACTTTATGTGATTATTTTTTTTCCAAGTGGGTAGGTGACAGCAACAATTAAAGAAATTAAAATCACTGCTACTTTTATTGGCTATTATTGGTCACAATACTGTTAAAAACAATAGGATAGCACGCCAAATTTACTAAAAAGTATAAATAACGATTGTAAAAAAAAACAACAACAACGTAATAGTAATTTGGTTGAGCGTTGCTACTCGTCTCCAAGACAATAGATCGGAACGTACTCACCAAAAATTGCACAGATACACTCACTTCACTTCACTTTTCCACTTCCGTATTCTTAAAGGACATTGGAACAAGAAATATTCGAAACACACAAAAAACTTTTGGTTTAAAATACAACGAGCCAAATTGCCTTTATAACTTACAGGAAACAATGCGGACTAGGACACGTGAAAGTATCCCACTTTCTGATTTTAGGAACCAGGAGTGGATTTAATTTAAACAAAGAATATGTTATAACAAAACTTGCTTTTTATTTAACAAATAATCTTACAATAGAAATTTATTGAACGATGATACAAAGAATAGAATAGAATAGAAATTTAGGCAATTTGACTTGTCAAACGGGCAGAGCTTTCGCTTGTCAAGTGACTTCGACTGGAAATGTGGTCTGAATGAGCGCGCGGTAAGTTTTATGGGCAAAGTTTTTTCCCCCACTCCGTGGTTTCCGTCACCCCTCATCCGGTGCGTCTAGTTTTTACTCTGGCACTAATAATATTATATTTGATATGTGGAAGGATGAATTTTAAAGCATGTGGTTTTATGACCCTATGAATTAGTGATTGATTTAAAAAGTGTTACCTGTGCCAGGGAAGTACTCTCCATATTTATGGAAGGACACTGTCATGACTCTGTCTGTAGTGTAGAATGCTTCTTCCACTCCATCCCCATGATGAACATCAATGTCAATGTACAGAACCCTCTGGTGGTACTTGAGCAATTCCAGGATACCCAGGACAATGTCATTGACATAGCAGAAACCAGAAGCTTCGGACTTCTTGGCATGGTGAAGACCACCTCCCCAATTGATACATATTTCTGATGCCTGTAGAAATTACAAAAGCAGTCAATACAATTAATTTGTTTACTATGCTTTAATGAAGTATATAACAAAACTTGCATTTTGAATGAACTACTAAATATTTATAATTCATTTAATTAATATCAGTTTTCATTGAATGTTATAATTTGATGATGTGGTTGGTGCAGTGATTAAGCAGCTGCCTACTGAGCCGACCGGTCTGTAGTTCAAATCCCGGCAAGGGCAAACATTTGTGTGATGAACTCAAATATTTGTGCCTGGGTCATGGATGTTATTTTGTATTTAAGTATGTATTTATCTATATAAGTATATTTATCATCATTTAGTGTCCATAACACAAGCCTACTAGAGCTTACTGTGGGACTAGATTGATTTGTGTGAGGGTGTCCGATATTTACTTATTTTTATGTATATACATTTTTTGTTAGCAATACATCAAAAATAATAACACCTCATGCAAGTGAAATTGTCAGGAACGGCGCAACATGACAATTTCACGTGAGTGTAGACCGCTGAATGTTTGTTAAATATATCTCACAACTAACAACTTACCTGTTTATTTAATTTCACAGCGGCAGCAACAGATCCTCCCGCTGACAATTGGCAGAATTCATATAGACCATCAAATACTGGGCAATCTTCACCAACATTGACTGTAATAGAAATTCTCAATTAATGCTATGTCTGTCCAAAACACATTGTAAATCTTGGCTTCACATTTAATCAGAAAATTAAATATTAATATTAATCAAGTTCAGAGCTAACTTACATCTTTGCATCTGTTTATTGTATTCAGACATGTTGTCTGGCCGAATTGAACGGAGGAATCTGATATAATCATCTGAGTGAAACTTTGTCATCTCATCTGCGGTTGCTTTGTGTGGTCTCTGCAAAAAATTAAAGGTAATGAGTATTATTAACTTCAATCTCTGATTCTCTCAGTCTGATTTCTACCAATAGTAATAGATGTTACTTATAAAATATGATTTCTTTAAAATAGTTTACTTACATAGATTTCCATTTTTCTGTATAATCCATAATTTAACAACAAATTGTGAGTCATGCGTATACGGTGCGGTTTCATAGGATGGCCCTGCCCATAATAGTAATTACCAATATCGCCTGTAATTAAAACAAACAATCAATATTAATTCAATCAATTTACTTCAATATCAATTTCAACTTTCTATCCACATGTTACTTGATTCATTTAACGGCTTGACACATTCTCGTCTGTGGTGCACAAATGAAGGTGCGAACAATACCAGTTGGACCAATCAGAGAGTAGAACGGGGTACAGACGCTTCGGAATGACTCTATATACAATTTCATAAAAGTAAAAAGATGAACACCCTTCACCTCACATAACGCGTCAACCAACAAAAATTGTTACTAAATAAGCGTTTAACATAGGAAAGTTATAATAAAAATATGTAATAATTGAGAATAACGTAAAACACTAAAAGAAAACCCAAAGTCCCTTGTGGCGGGTAACAAACTTGCTTATACTTACTATCATAGTAATAGCACACTCTCTTTTTGCTATGAGGTTGCATTGCCATTTTTGTAATACGAATTCACTAACTAGATCACAATTAAGGTATCAATTTGTAATTTTTAGCAGTAAAACTATCGAAAACAGCACACTAGCACAGCGCTCTTACTTAGCTTGCTTGCTTGCTCTAATTCTAATTTCGTTCGTTCCGTTCGTTCGACTCGTTCGTTCAAATGTTCACTCATCAAAGTACTCAAACCGCAAACCGTACTCAAACTCAATTTGCTCACTCATTGCTCACTCAATTCAATCTCATTCAATCTGCTCATTCTCGCACTGAATGAATGGAATGTGATCACTGATCACTGATCGTCATCATTCACTTCGTACATTGTAATGCAAATAATTTCATTCATTAATCTAGGTATACACAACAACATACAAATATTATGTTTTCATACTATATATATATATATTTATATTATATATATATATATATATATATAGGTCAGGTTCGCTGATATAGGTCAAACCGACTTCAAAGAGAGGTGGTTCTAATATTTTTATTAAGTCTATACTGTATAATTTTTTTAAAACAGTGTTTGTATAAATTAGTGTAAATAAAACGTAGTTAACATTCAATTATAATATATATTTATGAGGCATAGATACTAATTCTAATGTCAACCTATCGAGATACTGCCCAATTTATTCAAATTGGGCCGTCTATTCGTTAACTTTTAAATTACGTGTTTATTTGATTTTATAGGAAATAAGTGAAGCGGCTTGCATTATATTAGATTGCTATTAGTATATCGTGGGAAAATTTATAAATACCAATAAAAGGAAAGCAATTTGGCCGTACCGGACAGAGACATCTTTGTTCGTGCTTTCCTTAATAAATTAAGCGTTCAGAAGAGTTACTCCGATGTTTGAAATTCGATCGTCGTATACTGCCGTCTCTCTCGTTCTCCTCTCAAACTTTATTTGAGTGAGTAAGATGGCACTATACGACGGTCAAATTTCAGACATCGGAGTTGCTTTTCTGAACTTTTGACATTAGTAGTTGATTTGATTTCTTAGGAAACATCTCTATTACAGTGTTGCATCGTTACAATATCAATAATATCGTAATAAAATGTATTTCAGACATTATTAATTTTATGAATAGTTAATTCAATGAATCTTGGATGATAGTTAAATCGTTTAGTAAGTCATACCATGTAGACACTCAACAAACACCAAGCGGGTATATACGTTGACTGAATTCAAGTTCGGTCAGCTGACGGAATCGGTCACAAGTTCACAACTGGGAGCTACTTTTGACAGCTGTTCTCACCTAGAGGTCACATTTCTCAAGCAATTCTCATGAAATTTTGTGAGTAGGTTCGACAAGTAGGTACCTATATAGTTTTAGTATCAATTCAGTTTCTGGAAATTGTTCAAAATGGCGGGAATATGTGGGTTTGAAACTAGAAAAATACAGTGTCTACATCTCACAGAGTCACTAGTTCCTAGAGTCCCAGGATACGGTGGTATTAACAACTATATTAGTGGCTATGCAAGCTGCAGATAGCCCACGCGAGTTTGTTTTGAAATTGCTGACATTTGTATTTTTTTACGATTTAACCCTATTTATCGGCCATTTTAAAATACATTGAAAAACTGAATCAACAAGAAATTCTATATAACCTAGTCACAAAGTTTCACGAGGATCGCCTGAGAAATGCGAAATCAATGCGAGAACAGCCGGTAAATATCTGGACATCCAAAGATACATACGAATGAATTTTGGGCCAAGCTGAAACGCGGTGACGCTTCACTCGCTCAGTCAATTACTTCTTAAGTTCTTAGCGCTAAGTGTCTGCCTGTTCCTATAACTCGTAATACTACCTACTGTTACTACTAGTATAACACAAATAATCTACAGAAACATTTTGTTTTGTGAAAACCTCTTTTTGGTCCTCTTTCGGACAAATTATTAGACTTCGGAATGTTGGAATGCTCCGAATATTCGGTCACATTTGGAGGTAATTAAAAAAAAAAAGCTTCTGATGTAGGATATTTTTTTATTTTAGTCATGTCCTCAGAGCAAATAACGTAGTTAAATAGTTTGGAATATTTATCTCAATCTCTTAATTTCAAAAGCACAAGTTTAACAAATGTGTACTCAGCCTAATGTCTGCCATGCCAATGTGAGTGACCGGTGACCGACTAAAATGAACGAGACCGGAGCCCGAACGTGGTCCGACCGAACACCGAACCGAGGCCGAGGTAATCGTTTCGCTTCTTTTCTCATTCATTCATTTCATTATAGTTAGTTAGTCTCTTTATAAAAAGCAGTGGTCGAGGTAAGACGTCTCTCTTGTTACGTTAATTTAATGTATGCTTTCAAATTGTGTTTTACTTTTTCCATTAAACGTTAGTAATCTTTATTTTCTCTTAATGCGTTAAACTCCCGTTGTGTGATACTACCATGCAGTGCGGTTCCTCATTGTTCTATTAAAAATGGCGTCTCTTGCAGGTTGACTTCACGGTTCACCCGCCCTGCTCAGATTGGATTGGAAAATACATCTGTATTTATTCAGCACATCTTGAATACAAAATTATCTTCAATTATGTGAGTATTATGTTTAGACATTATTATAGTCATAAGTTGTACTATTTTCTAATTGTTACAAGATTTGTCATTTTTTGACGTGTGATTAATTTATCGATCGATGATATCAGGTGACCATTTGAATGAAGTTTGCTATTTCAATGACATTTTATATGTTTTACCTACCCTAGCTATAATCGTAAACAGAAAATAGATTTTCCAAAACTACTCTTGGTACTCTGCTTTCTAAATTTTTCGGCTTATGATGAAATATATGTTACTCTGTCCTCCATTTTGTCTAGCGCCATTAAATCGTTAAACTTACGCTTGCGTGGTTCGTTAGTTTTACCTCCTCTGGTACTTAAATTCATTATTGTATTGTATATTGTATCGAATTTCGTTCAGTTCAATAAGGTCTCATCTATAAAATTTGTCATTCGTAAATGCCATTTCGCGCACGTGTCATCATGACTCACGTTTTAGCCATACGTACCGGTTATCATACACGTGTACCTACTAACAAATTAATATGCTGTCTGATTAGTTAACGGATAACTTTACTGATAAGAAGCATACTTTTCGGCATTAATTCCACACCTTTTTGTACGTTGGGTTTTATTTTGTTCAATCAATGAATAAATAAATTCGTTTCTAAAAGTTATACATTTTTTCAGGTCTGGCTCTTGGAACAATAGCCGTGGTGGAAGCGGTGGTTCCAGATATGGCTCTGGCGGCGGAAGTAAATTCGGAGGTGGCGGCGGTGGTGGCGGCGGCGGCGGCAGTCGCTTCGGCGGCGGTGGTGGCGGTGGCAAAAAGGACTTCACAGGAGGTCAGAACATGCGCCGTCCCAACTGGGACACCATGTCACTACAACCATTCAACAAGGACTTCTACAACCCACACCCGTCAGTCCTGAGCCGATCACCCTATGAAGTAGAAGAATACAGGGGACAGCACGAGATCACTGTGAGTGGACTCAATGTCCCTAACCCTATACAACGATTTGATGAGGGAAACTTCCCAGACTATGTCATGAAGGGCATTAGTGGTATGGGTTACAAAGAACCCACACCTATCCAAGCCCAAGGCTGGCCAATTGCTATGTCTGGAAAGAATATGGTTGGAATTGCCCAAACAGGCTCTGGAAAGACTCTGGCTTACATTCTACCTGCCATTGTGCACATTAACAACCAGCAGCCCCTCAGACGTGGTGATGGACCTATTGCTCTAGTTCTGGCCCCTACGAGAGAGTTGGCTCAACAGATACAACAAGTAGCCACTGATTTTGGTAATGCCTCATATGTACGTAATACTTGCGTATTTGGTGGCGCACCCAAGAGGGAGCAAGCTCGTGACTTGGAGCGTGGTGTGGAAATTGTCATTGCCACACCAGGCAGACTTATTGATTTCCTAGAAAAGGGGACCACTAACCTTCAGAGATGCACTTATTTGGTCTTGGATGAAGCTGACCGTATGTTAGACATGGGTTTTGAACCCCAAATCAGAAAGATCATTGAACAAATCCGCCCAGACAGACAAACCCTTATGTGGTCAGCCACATGGCCCAAAGAAGTGAAGAAGCTTGCTGAAGATTATCTGGGAGATTATGTTCAGATCAACGTTGGATCACTCCAGCTCTCTGCTAATCATAACATTCTTCAAATTATTGACGTTTGCCAGGAACATGAAAAGGAAAACAAGTGAGTATTCGTCTTGCCCTTTTTTGCTCTATATTTTTTTATTAGTGATGAATGTTTTTGGTCTGACCACCAACAGTGATTAGAAAAACAAACTATCCTCTAAGAAGATCTGAATACTAATTATCTTTTTCTAGTCCTTAAGTAATATTATGCGTATATGTTATGATAATTTAACATTTCAGATTGAATGTACTCTTACAAGAAATTGGACAAAATCAAGACCCTGGTGCAAAAACAATCATTTTTGTTGAGACTAAGAGGAAAGTCGAGAATATCACTAGAAATATTAGGCGCTATGGCTGGCCTGCTGTTTGCATGCACGGCGATAAGACTCAGCAAGAAAGAGATGATGTTTTATATCAGTTCAAACAAGGCCGTGCCAGTATTTTAGTAGCAACTGATGTTGCTGCCAGAGGACTTGGTAATAATAATTTCTATGTCATTTTCTGCAGATATATTGACACTGAAATCGTGAAATTTAATGCAAAAGCTCATTTTGTTATATACAATGTTAATTCAACCTTTATTTGTTTTATACTTTCAGAGGCACTGGCGGCATGTTATTGTGTTCTATCTGAATACTGCCAAAGATTAAATGGCATGTTACTGCACTGGATTTGTGGCTAAATACACTTCTAGATGCAGTGGTATTTCCATTGAGAATGCAATAACTCGTCACAATTATGGTGCCTCACTAGTGCCTTTCACTGTGATTGGACCCGAGGCCGGAAAGCTTGATGGTATGTCCGTGATTGCGGATGCACTTGAGAGTTGTTGAAAACCTGGTGATGCACTACGTGGTATTTTAATTCAAAGATCGAAAGAAATGGTGCATTGTTGAAAAACTTGACCCCCAGTTGAGATGATCTGCAAGAGGTCAAGGGTTTTCTGTTTCGGCTGGATTGGAGTTTTGGGCTATGTGAACATCTGAGAATCTTAAATTGAATGCCCTATCAAGACTCCTGGGTTCCGAGTGAGAGGCAACTGTTTACTGGATTTTTGTACATAGCTGTTGTGTAACTCATCCATGTAAGTAATACAGCCATGAGTTACTCTACTTAAAATGTACAAGGTTGTTAACAAAGCTTTTGTTATTGAGTTTTTAACAGATTTTCATGAATGGTGTTAGGAATGAAATTAATTGCCGATAGCATCCCTTCATGAAGTCTAATCCTTTTTTATTTCTAGATGTTGATGGGATCAAATATGTAATAAACTTTGATTACCCCAACTCCTCCGAGGACTACATTCACCGGATAGGCAGGACTGGTCGCTCTAAGACGACAGGCACATCATACGCCTTTTTCACACCGTCAAACTCTCGTCAAGCAAAAGACCTTGTGTCTGTACTACAGGAAGCCAATCAGGTAATTATTATTTAGTAATGCAAGAATTTTTCCTAAAAAGTAAAAACTGTATTGATGATTCTCGAACAAGAACATTTCCCATACACATCACTGATTGTTACAGCATATATATTTTCCTCATACCTTTGGCATGGGTACGTCTCTCATTGGCGTGACATGAATGCAAGTATGAGGTACATAAAACGACAGCTACATGCCTTCGGTGTCCACACAATATTAGTCTGGATCCCATCCTCAGATGCTGTGACATTTTCATTTGCAGTTAAATACAGTTGTACGAGTAAAATAATTTCATATCGTGATAACACTGATAACCAATGTTTACTTTGTTAACAGACTGTCAATCCTCAACTTCAAACGATGGCAGACCGTTGCGGCGGTGGTGGAGGCTGGAACAGAAGCCGTTACGGTACCGGTCGCGGAGGCGGCGGTGGCTCCTTCAAGCGTGGTTCAAACTTCGGAAGGAACGGACAAGGAGGCGGTGGCGGCGGAGGCCACAGACGGTTTAACGACTATTAATTTAAATTTAAATCTAAGATAGTTTTTTAAGTAGCAAATCCTCATAGGAATTATATTTGTGTGAAAGTGTAATGTTTAATGCAAGTAGGAATCTGATTGTCTGATGTTCAGTGAAAGTTTTTTATTTATTTTGTCTACATTATGTACCTCGATTATCTGAACCTAACTTTACGTTAACGTATTATTATTATTATTTTTACACTGTGATAATTTAAGCTGTGATTCTGTTGAGGATTAGCTAAAGAATTTTGTTAACTAGAGATTTTTCAGATTGTCAAATTGTCCGTGAAACTTTGGTTTGTCATTAGAGGAGCTGTTATGACTTATTTATTGACTGTTCTGAACAGCTCGTTCATAATTAGAAATTTTCATTCCAATACTGTTCCATGTTTAATGTCAATAAATGTAATAATAAGAAATTAATCTGTATTCTTTGTCTGATCCAAAAGAGCCATTTTTAGGGCTATACGTACCCAAAGGCTAAAAACGGGGACCCCCTATTAGATAAGCTAAATGCAGACTGCTGTCACCAGGCTGTATCTCTGTACGTGCATCGATCCACTCCGCGGTTTTTTAATACCTGCGATTATTATGAAAATACCATACCAGCCAGACTTCCACTGCTGGACCGTTTACTTTGTTAGGGCCTCCTGACGCGGCGTCTACGCGGTCTCCATTCGAAGACCTTTCTGCCGCATTTTTATAAAACAAGCACGGTCATTATGAATTAAGTAATCTCTGTAGAGCTACTGGTCCACGAAGGATTTCATGAAGGGGAACCTTCCACTGTCACTGAAGCGAAAACTCGTCGACATGTGTATTCTGCCTGTCCTAACCTACGGTGCTCAAACATGGTCCCTTACCGAATATCAAAAGTCCAAATTGAAGGTTTGCCAACGGGCCATGGAGCGCAGCATTTTAGGGGTGAAAAGGACCGATCGTTTCCGAAACACCACGCTGCGCTCCAAAACACGCATAGCTGACGTAGGCAATAAAGCAGCCAGGCTCAAGTGGGATTGGGCAGGCCACGTCTGCCGTATGAACCCGGAAAGGAGGGCCAGCATAGCCACCAAGTGGGTGCCCCAAAACGGGCGACGTAGACGTGGCCGGCCCAGACGGAGATGGCGGGATGACATAGACGCATTCCTCAGCAACTGGCCGGAGGCAGCGTCAGACAAGGACCTGTGGAAATCAAAGGGAGAGGCCTTTGCCCAGCAGTGGGACAGTCCTACAGGCTAGATCTGTAAGCCGGTGCGCATACGAGGTACCCCTACACTATCCGGCTGACTTCGAATCGCGCGTTCGTACATTTTTTTATTAAATTAACATTGACGTAATAATTACATGGACACACAATCAGACGGAAAAAATGGCACCCTCCCAACTAATGCAAAATCACAAATCGCATTAGTTGGGCTGGGCGATCAGTCTCGTTTAGACCATGCCACGTGACGGGTCTCAAAAGTGACTTAATTTTCAGTGAAAAATTACAGAAATAACAACTATAAAATAAAAGAACAGGACGGAATATTCTTTTTTACTTAAGTTCTATTGATTAATTAACGAATCCTACGTAAAATCACAGCAATTTTTGTATTAGAATTATTAACTTTGTCCCTACAAAATGCACCTCATCACAGAACAAAAATCGAAGGAGTCGCTATAGTTTTATATTTTATTAATAAATTAAGGAGTGCAATAAATAATTATCCTATTTTTTTTATTCAAGATTCCCATTCTCAACAACGTAAAAATGGAGATCACATTTAGCAAGAGACAAACGCGAAGAATAATTGAAGCCAAATAATTCGTCTCTCGTGTGTTCGGCATAATCATGTTTTTTTTTATGTTATTCAACAGAAGCGTAAAATGATAAAATTCATAAATTACTAAAAATAGCTCTGTTGTTATTGTTTTATTTTGTCACAGTCTAGACACTGTCAGTTTAAACCTTTGAACGCCAAGAACACATAAAGGCGACGGCGACGTGTGCTGCCGTGCATACCACGCCACCGACAATACTATAAAGTCCAACTCTGAGTCAATAGGTAATACCAATAATTCAATGTTCATGTCTCCAACTACTCCGAATGATATCGATAAAATTATAAACTCCTTAAAAAACACTAGCAGCGTAGGTTATGACGGTATTAGCACATTAATCATAAAAAGATCATCTCATATAATTGCACCAGTTCTCAGCCATGTGATGAATATGTGCATTGAGTATGGAAGCTTTCCCGAAAATCTGAAGGTCTCTGTTGTTAAGCCTATTCATAAGAAAGACAAAAAGGACGAAATACAAAATTACAGGCCAATCGCATTACTTTCCGTTTTTTCAAAAATTTTAGAAAAGGTTATTTACAAAAGGCTATACGATTACTTCGAACAAAATAACATATTTGCCAAGGAGCAAAAAGGGTTTCGGAAAAGTAAAACAATTAACATGGCAATTTTTGATCTGATTAAAAAAGTACTTAATAACATGAATAAAAGGCTATCAGTATCAGCACTCTATATGGATATGACAAAGGCGTTTGATTTTGTCAATCATGAAACGCTATTAGATAAGCTATACAGGTATGGGGTAAGGGGTAATATCCACAATTTGATTCGATCATATCTTAGCAATAGGCAACAATTAACGCAAGTAACACATTTAAACCCCAAATCCAAGGAAGAAGTTATTTACTCATCAAACCTGAGAGAAATTAGGTACGGCGTCCCTCAGGGGAGCATCTTGGGACCATTATTATTTATCATATATATTAACGACCTTCCAAAGGCCACTAGACATCCTATGGTATTGTTCGCGGATGATAGTACAATAATATTTACTGATCCAACATATGAAACATTAGAATATGAAATGAATATGACATTACAATCTATCATTGAATGGCTCGACCGGAATAACCTTAAAGTTAACTTGACTAAGACACATATCATGAATTTTAAACAGAGACCAAAAGAGTATCAAAATCCCAAACCGAAATATAATGATTTCACTATTTCAGAAGCTCATAATACTAAGTTCTTAGGTTTAGTTATAGATAGTGCCTTGACATGGAAATATCAAACTGAAAATGTTTGTAAAAAGCTGAGCAAATTTTCATATGCGTTACACATGTTGCGAAAGATAGTTGGCCAATCAGCCGTGTTGACTTCATATCATGCATATGTCACCTCAACCCTCAGATATGGAGTTATTTTCTGGGGTAATGCCACTGATCGAGAACTAGTGTTTCAAGCCCAAAAGAAATGTGTCAGAGCAATATGTGGGCTACGACCATTTGAAACATGTAAACCCCATTTCATTCAATTAAAAATTCTTACTTTTCCATGTATCTATATATTTGAAGTGTGCTTATTTGTAAAATGTAACCCGGACCAATTCAAACACTTTTCCAGTCATAGACTACAAAATAAATTGTGTGCTGCGCCCTCTAAAACAAGTCTTATGTCCAAAAGTGTAATTGGCATGGCCTCAAAAGTGTATAACCGACTACCAAGTACCATTAGAGATAAGGAGGATATCCTAGAATTTAAGTTAGCTTTAAAAAGATTATTGCTGGAGAAGGCCTATTATTCTGTAATCGAATATCTGAACGATAAACAAGGTGCCTATTAGTACGAAAATGTGATTTGTTAATTTAAGTTTTATTTGTAAATATTGCATACCCTAGCAGGGTCCATGTTTGAAACTTTAAACATTTTAAGATCTACTGTATTAACAACATGTGTGCAATAAATAACTTTGACTTTGACAAATAAGATCAAACTTTAAAGGGTTAATAATGTCAATATTTTGCACTTGTTTTTTATTCAAGATTCCCATTCTCAACAACGTAAAAATGGAGATCACATTTAGCAAGAGACAAACGCGAAGAATAATGATTATGCCGAACACACGAGTGTTCGGCATAATCATGTTTTTTTTTTATGTTAATCAACAGAAGCGTAAAATGGTGACATTCATAAATTACTAAAAAATTGCTCTGTTGTTGTTGTTTTATTTTGTCACAGAGTCTAGACACTGTCAGTTTAAACCTTTGAACGCCAAGAACACATAAAGGCGACGGCGACGTGTGCTGTCGTGCATAGGTACCACGCCACCGTATACCACCAAATAAGATCAAACTTTAAAGGGTTAATAATGTCAATATTTTGCACTTGTCTTACTCACATTTCACATACTGGAACAAGGAGAAATAATGTCATTATTACTGATCCCTTCTATCGGAAACTTTTTATGCAGTTGTTAAATAAAATCGTAACTAAATTTGTTATTAACAATTTACAATAAAAACGTAACTAAATTAGTTATTAACAATTTACGAGTTTATTTAGTTTAAACATAAAATATATTTTAATACCTAAATAAAATAATAGTGAAAATATTTTTAGTATGTAAAATTATTAGAATCTGATCCATTCGTGCCATGTTCCAAGTTTGACAAGAGACTTCAGTCAGAATATGCTAAAAAAGTTAATTTACACGTAAAATATTTGTGGTAATAAGTAATTAAGTCAATTTGACACTTAAACGTTTAAGCAAAGAGTTCTTTTCTACGAAGTCAATATGTTGCTGCAAATTATAAATAAGCGTTATTGGCATCTACTTGAACATGACAACGGTGCCACTTTATTTGACACTTTTGTTCGGGTCTGTGGCTCTATAATAAATAATACCTCAATGTAAATTAACTAATTTGCTAAAGTACCTTAGGCTGCGTCAACACTTGTATCATTTCGCCGATCCGATCCCCATCGCGTATCATGAACGGTAGTGTGGACGTCGCGATCATGTATAACGTATTTTTTTTTTATAACGGCTCGTATCCGCTCGCTCGAAATCCATGTTGATACGCGGATCTTCAGTATCCCGCACACTCGCGATCCACCTCTAGCACAACTGTCAAACGCGACTATTTCTCGCGCGAGATAATTACCTGTCTCTTTCTATGTAGTAATGTGCAAGAGTGACGGGTAACGCTATGTCGCGCGACAAGTCGCGAAGCGTAGTTATGCTAGACGGGTTTCCCCGTCTAGCTTTGCATGCGTTGCATGATCGCGACGGCGTGACGTCCACACTACCGTTCATGATACGCGATGGGGATGCGGACTGCGGATACGCCGTGATCCATCTCGAGTCTCTTTTTGCCCAATCATCAAAGGCGATTTAGTTTGGACGTGCACCGATCCTTTCTTCGATCCACGCCGCGGTTATTGGTTTTTAATAATAATAATATTTTTTATTTCGGACGATTACATCCATAGTGTGTTAGTAACAATTGTCTTAGGACTAGATTAGTAACACTTAAAAACTAACAAAATAAAATAAAATACAATTTTTAAATAATATATTGCGCCACACTCTTGATCTGTCCAACCCGGAAAGCTAGAATTGGACAGTCAAATCTACATGCCTTTAGAATGCTGTTGTCGCTTGCTCTCACCCTGCCTAAAAGGACGTAGTTATGCAATAACTCCTCTTTAAGCGAAGCAATCTTTTTGCGCATGATTGCCTGGAATCCGTCTACACGGGCTTCGGCAAACATGCCTGAGGCACTACACCACCTCGGCAGCCCCAACAGCATTCTAAAAGCATTATTGTATTGAACATGCAGGGCGCTATAGGCTCGCTTTGTATACCTAACCCACAAGCTGCTCGAGTAAAAAGATGATGATGTATCAACGGGGATCGGATCTTAGGCTGCGTCCACACTTGTATTATTTCACTGATCCGATCCCCGATGCGTATAGTCCTGTTTGGACGCTCACCACGGGCATTCTGTATCGATTGCGCCGTCGCGCGAAGAAACGCGTCCACACTAAGGCTCCGTCCACACTTGTATCATTTCGCCGATCCGATCCCCGTCGCGTATCTTCACCGCGTATCATGAACGGTAAGTGTGGTCGTCGCGCCGTCGCGATCATGCAACGCTCGCGCGAAATCCATAGGTGCGTCCACACTTGTATCATTTCGCCGATCCGATCCCCGTTGCGTATCTCCACCGCGTATCGTGCTGTTTGGATGCTCACTGCCGGCACTCCGTATCATTTGCGCCGTCGCGCGAAGAAACGCGTCCACACTTGCCGTATCGTATCCTCGTTGCGTATCACCGCACCGATCATTTCGGCGTGCAGTAGTTTGGACGCTATCCGTATCGTAGCACCGTATCACCGCCCCGATCATTTTGGCATTTCGTTTTCGTCGAACATTTCATGATTTCATTTCGTTTGTGATCGTTGTTCTGTGCGGAGTTGCGTCCCATTTAAAAATGTCGCCCGCTGAGATCGCTCACTGAACCTTGGGACAGAAATAATCTTGAGTGGGGGCCGTGTACCAGAAGTCGCAGCGAGGGAGGCCTTCATTTTTGTCATCTGCTCATGGAGATTTAGCACATGACTGTGCTCGTTTTATAATACATAATGCGGCAGAAAGGTTATGGAGTGGAAACCGCGTGCTGGAAGACGCCGCGTGGGAAGGCCTTCGATTAAGGCACCCGCTCACGGAGACATGGATTTCGTATGACTGTGTTTGTTTTATGGCATGCGGCAGAAAGGTTCTCGAGTGGAAACCGCGTGCCGGAAGACGCCGCATGGAAAGGCCTAAAAAAGTAGGCAGTCCATCAGTGGTAGGGTATTTTTTAATTATCGTAAAGATTAAGGATTAAAAACCAATGACCGCAGCGTGGATCGATGACTCAAATAGCGCCTTTGATGATCGGGCGCACTCGAGATGGATCACGGCCGATCCTCACCCCGTATCCTCACCGCGTATCATGAACGGAAGTGTGGACGTGACGCCGTCGCGATCATGCAACACTTTCCTGATCGCGAGTGTGCGGGGTACTGAAGATACGCGTATCAACATGGATTTTGAGCGAGCGTTGCATGATCGCGACGGCGCGACGACCACACTTACTGTTCATGATACGCGGTGAAGATACGCGACGGGGATCGGATCGGCGAAATGATACAAGTGTGGACGGAGCCCATGTTGATACGCGTATCTTCAGTACCCCGCACACTCGCGATTAGGAAAGTGTTGCATGATCGCGACGGCGTGACGTCCACACTTCCGTTCATGATACGCGGTGAGGATACGGGGTGAGGATCGGCCGTGATCCATCTCGAGTGGGTTTTTGCCCGATCATCAAAGGCGCTATTTGAGTCATCGATCCACGCTGCGGTCATTGGTTTTTAATCCTTAATCTTTACGATTATTAAAAAATACCATACCACTAATGGACTGTCTACTTTGTTAGGCCCATCCATGCGGTGTCTTCCGGCACGCGGTTTCCACTCGAGAACCTTTCTGCCGCATGCCATAAAACAAACACAGTCATACGAAATCCATGTCTCCGTGAGCGGGTGCCTTAATCGAAGGCCTCCCACGCGGCGTCTTCCAGCACGCGGTTTCCACTCGAGAACCTTTCTGCCGCATTATGCCTCCTGATACAGGTTGAATAAACCTAATAGAAGGACTCGACCACACTCTGTACTTACCACCTAAGTTTAAATGGAAATAAATAATTTATTATTATTTGTTTCTCGACTCATAGTCTCGTGCTCATACGTCCCGGTCTTTTGAAAGGCTTGCGTGGGGATATGGATCCAACACGTAGAGGCCCCTTGGAGAAATTTGCTGTGGCTGTAGCCCTGCTGGGACCCGTTCCTGATCATATCAATAGGATGATACATCCATGAACAGGTCCCAGCAGGTGATTAAACTATTGCATTGATATGGAAAAGAAAAAACCGGGCTATTAAAATGGAGTATGGGTGGACGCTTTATTTGGGTTATTGCAATAGTAAAATGTCACCCGCCGTAACCATCAGTAAGACTGTTACCTCTGGCGGGTGGTGACTCGCCCCTCACTAGGTGGGCCCTGTAATGCCGTCGTACAGACGGCCGGAAGCAACACGAGCGTGAGGGCTCAGGGGTGTCGAGAGGTGTGCTGCGCTTTCTCCGAAGTTACTCGCGGCGTGATGCCTTTAACACTTCCACCCCTGGAGCATATAGCTCTAACGCTCCTCTCTGGACGGCCAATGAAGGCAAGCCAGAGCTGAGAGTCCTACGGGTCCTCTTGGGTTTCCACTCCGGCCGATGAAGGCACACCGGAGACGAGGACCCTGACCGACTCTCTGGAGATCTCGGGTCCGTGGGGTCGTCACTCCCCAACAACTCGCCACAAGCTGCCCTGCGGGCTTATTATTATTATTATTATTCCTGTATGTCGCACCCGCTCACGGGACAATAGTGTCCCGGACCTTTGGGAGGCGTGCACGGAGCCGAAGCCAACGCGTAGAGGCCCTTTCGACAATTTAATGAAATGCAAGGTGTACATCGAGCGGATGCTGTCCCTATCCGTGTCATGGGACGCACACAGAGACAGCGCCCGCTAGGTGCAAGAACTATTGATGGAGACATGGAATCTAAATACAAATTGGGCTATGGGTTTGAAATGGAGGACTGGCTAATTGGGCTATGGGGTGAGACTATCGGGCGTCTACCAGCAAAAGTGTCTCATAGCAAAAATGGGACTGGTGGACGATGACTCGCCTCCCGCTAGATGGGCCCCCACAAAATAGCGACACATAAAGTGGCCTAAGGGCAACACCGGTGCGGAAGGCTAAGGGCGGAGAGGTGTAATACTGGGCTTTAAACCGAAGCCAACTAACCCCTTACGTTTCCACATCCACCCCCGAGCCGAAACTCTCACGACTCCACTCTGCCCGGCCGGTTAAGGCAAGACAGAGGCGGAGGCCCCGACCCATCACCCCCCGTCAGGATCCCCCAGGAGCGCTCAGGTACGTGGGGTCGCTACCCCCCAACAGCTCGCCATAAGCTGCCCTGCGTGAGTGATTGCGCTCGTAAAACCAGCGGGCGATGGGGTCGTCACATCCCTACGCCATGTTATTATTATTATTATTATTATTATTATTATGTACTATAAAACGAACACAGTCATGTGCTAAATCTCCATGAGCAGATGACAAAAATGAAGGCCTTCCTCGCTGCGACTTCCGGTACACGGCCCCCACTCAAGAATATTTCTGTCCCAGTGAGTGATCTCAGCGGGCGACATTTTTAAATGGGACGCAACTCCGCACAGAACAACGATCACAAACGAAATGAAATGTTCGGCGAAAACGAAATGCCAAAATGATCGGGGCGGTGATACGGTGCTACGATACGGATAGCGTCCAAACTACTGCACGCCGAAATGATCGGTGCGGTGATACGCGACGAGGATACGATACGGCAAGTGTGGACGCGTTTCTTCGCGCGACGGTGCAAGTGATACGGAGTGCCTGCAGTGAGCGTCCAAACAGGACGATACGCGGTGAGGATACGCGACGGGGATCGGATCAGCGAAATGATACAAGTGTGGACGGAGCCTAAGCCGTATCGTATCACTGCACCGATCATTTCGGCGTGCAGTAGTTTGGACGCTATCCGTGTCGTAGTACCGTACCGTATCACAGCCCCGCTCATTTTTGGCAGTTATGTCACCGGATCACCGAGATTTACCTTTCATATGACTGTCCTTGTTTTATTATAATTATTATAGATAATGTGGCAGATAGCTTTTCGAACGGGAATCACGTACCGGAAGACACCGCGTGGTTAGGTCTTCAGTTATGTCACCCGCTCACGGAGATATAACCTACATATGACTGTGCTTGTTTTAAGACAATGCGGCAGGAAGTTCTCGAGTGAAGACCGCGTAGAAAGGATCGGTGGACGTCCAAACTAGTCCGTATCGCTTTTGATGATCGGGCAAAAACAGACTCGAGATGGATCACGGCGTATCCGCACCCCGTAGCATTATCGCGTATCATGAACGGTAGTATGGACCTCACGCCGTCGCGATCATGCAACGCTTTCCTGATCGCGAGTGTGCGAGGTACTGAAGATACGCGTATCAACATGGCTTTCGAGCGAGCGGATACGGGCCGTTGCATGATCGCGACGGCGCGACGGCCACACTACCGTTCATGATACGCGACGGGGATCGGATCGCCGAAATGATACAAGTGTCGACGCAGCCTTACCTACATCACTACAAACATCAACAGACAAGTGTCAAATATTAATAATTAAATAGTGATGTTAATTACGTTTTAAAAGAAATAATTTTTAATTAGTTGATATTTCTATAAGAATGTAGATAAGATTCTTGGAATGTAGTGTCGCACTTCGGACATCTGTCAAGTACTACTTCGAGGAACTTCGCGAGTAGTGTGAGCCGTCATAACTCATACTATTATTATTATTAATCCGTATATGGCGGCTCGAAGCTTGTGCCAGTATCAGTTTGTTTGGTTTATAACCAATGCATGACTTCCGTGTTAAAGACTTATCAAAACAATAAAAATTAAATTATTAAAACATGAGATGAAATGAACATGAACTAAGATGGCGATGAATCCATGAAATGGTTGTCTGTCTCTCCTCTCTCATCTCTGTCATTGTTACTGTCAGTGTCAGTCAACTAATCGAATCGAGAGCCTTGCGTTATGAGTTCTAATTCTAACCTAAAATAATATTATCTCGTTTTTTTTTGATATCATGCGACTGAGTTAATGCTGAAGACAGGAGCGGAAAATTAACTATTATATCTGGGATTTTTACAGTGAGGTGTTGAAAAAGTGAAGGCTTTTGTGATGGCTTCCAATATTATTACAAGACTATTGAGACGGCGAAGCTTAGCAAAATTGTAAGTAAAATCAATTCTGGTTTACAAAATTTGCTTAATAGTATACCTAATGTTTAAAATTATCACTTATTCCAGATTAAGCAGCAATTCAGCTTCAGCCTCGAATGAAACACTTTTCTTAAACACAACCAGAAATAGAACGATTGCATCTATTCGTCCAATATTACAAAGTCGCTTTTTATTTAATGACAGTTATGCAAAAAGATTATACAGTACAAACACAGCTGAACAAAAAGTAATTGAGGATTACAGGAGTGAGCACAATATCACTGTTTATGGGGAAGATGTTCCAAGTCCATTCATTGACATTGAAGCAAGTGAGTTTCCCGATTACATAAAAACCTTTCTTAGTAAGCAGGGATTTACTAAACCAACTATAATTCAGTCACAAGGATGGCCAATCGCTTTGAGTGGTCAAAACTTTGTTGGCATAGCCCAGACGGGCACTGGCAAGACACTTGCCTATCTCTTACCCGCAGTTGTGCACATAAAGGAGAAGAAAGCTAGAAAAGGAAGAGGACCTATTGCTTTAGTATTAGCACCCACTAGAGAGTTGGCTAGGCAAATTGAGGTAGTAGCCAAGGACTTCCAAAAACAACTTAATATAAGATGTGCTTGTATATATGGAGGTGCAAGCAAATCAGTACAAGCTGCACAGCTGGAGGCAGGAGTGGATATAGTGATTGCTACCCCGGGCAGGCTGAATGATTTCCTTATGAGCAGGACCACAAACCTCAGTAGGTGTACTTATGTGGTATTGGACGAGGCTGACAGAATGTTGGATATGGGCTTTGAGCCACAAATCCGACAGGCATTGGAAGGGGTTCCTCTTGAGCGACAGATTTTGATGTTTTCTGCAACATGGCCTAAAGAGGTGCAACATTTAGCCAAGGATTATTTAGGAGAGTTTGTGCAAGTCAATGTTGGATCCACTGAGCTGTCTGCCAATCACAATATAAAGCAGGTGGTGCATGTTTGTGATCAAGAAAATAAAATGGAAAAGTAAGTTAAATGTTACAATACATACAGGAATAACTTTTCTATTTTAATTGGCAGGGTTGGCAGTGCAACTACTTTTATGAGTGGTTGCCAAACATATTCCGTTTTGCAATACTTAAAAAACAAAGTAAGCATTTTTGGTCAGCATTTTCAAGAAATCCAGTGAGAGCATAGAAAATTTCTAACATTTCTTGTGCATTTTCTTTTGTAATTAGTTTCATAACTTCTGCCTTCTGCCACAAGTAAAAGGACTTCATGAGTCATTTTCAAAAAACATGTACAAATATTTATAGTTTTTACAATACTTACTTACTATATTTTTTTAGGTTCAAGGAAATAATGCATGACATAGCAGGTCAAGGAACTGGAAAGGTACTGGTGTTCACAAACACAAAGAAGTCAGTGGATCACCTTACTTTGATGCTGCGAAGAAATGGCTGGCCAGCGGTCGGGATACATGGAGACAAAAGTCAGCTGCAGAGAGATATCATTATCAAGAAGTTTAAAACTGGTAACACTAACATACTTGTTGCCACTGATGTTGCTGCCAGAGGATTAGGTAAGATCATATTTTTAATTGGTTATTACATTCAAAGGTTTCCAAAGTGTGTCAGAGATTAGATTAGATTATGGGTGACAGAAGGTGCTACAGTTTGATCTTTTTCCTAAACTAAACTATGTTAGCTATGCTATTTCAAATAGCTACAAAGTACTGCACTTGTAAGTGCACTATGAGCTGAAAAACATTTGGAAAGTTCTAGTGATCTTTTTGGGGCTGTATAGCGCTCAGTGTTCAGAATTGTGTGTCTGGATTTATTTAAGTGATAAGCTCAGTGGCTTGATGAAGTACAGCACTGAATTTTAGGTGTTCAGATTTTATATTGTTTCCAGAGCCCTCTTTCCCACTGGGCACTCTGAGCACGTGCCAATGGCCCCCAATCTCACGTGATACGCGAAGAGTCCCGAAAAAAAATATCTGTGATGCTGTCCATTTGAGCCCTATTGGAATGCCTAGTCCGACACCTGTAAAACGGGTGCCGTTCAATTTTTATACAAACTTTTAGCATAATTTCATGCTAAAAAATTTCACTACTATTAAAATTCATAATAAACATGATGTATTAAAACAAAATGCATAATGTTGTTGGCCATAATAAGTAAATAACAGAATACTGTATAATCATAAAAACATTCTTTATAACGATCATTAGGATTAATTTTACTTGTTATAACATACATTCCGTATAATTATTAAAATTTAGAACTAATTTTTAACGAAAGATCAAGTGACATAATATTATTATGATATACTCTTATATTTTAGGAACATTATGATCTTGGTTTTTATAAAAAAAGAACGTTATGAGCAATAAATACTATATAAAGTGACCATTATAATGATTGCCCAAGTACATTACTATGCATCTAAACTATTATTACTTTCAAAATTATGCAATTTGCTTATATTAATTTTGTTTTTATACTGTATAATCATTTCTGCAGGTCAAAATTATGCAATTCGTATTATGCAAAATGAAAATTCGATAATAGTTGTTATTAAAAACATTACACACCCCTGTAAAACATTAAATTTTTTTTTTTATAAACAATTTCAGATGTTGATGGTATCACGCATGTTGTCAACTATGACTTCCCGAACACGTCAGAGGACTACATCCACAGGATTGGAAGGACTGGCCGCTATGACAAAAAAGGGGAAGCTCATACTCTGTTTACCGAAGAGGATGGTCGCCAGGCAAAGAGCTTGATAGCAGTGCTGAAAGAAGCAAATCAGGTTAGCATTGCATTGGGTTATATTATTTCTGCAGCAACGCCAATATTAAGACGTTGGATCATCTATTTATAGCTTATAACGTTCTATTTTTTTGTTACTTATGGAATACAAGTACAAGTATGTAGGTAAGGAAAGTCACAAATAACCAATATCGCCACATGCTTATAAAACTGGCATACACTCGATTTTATTATGATGTAATTGGCACATGCATATATGAAACAGAACAGTGCCAGTAATCTGTATAATGTTTATTACTTAAGAAAGATAATCCAAAAACGTAGAACTTCTGCGTAATTCTACGGAATATTTATACTTACAGTATGTTTACATTTCAACAGGAACCTCCCAAAGATCTGGATGACTTGGCTCGCAGTTACAGCATAACTAAAATTAAGGAGCATCAAGAGAAACATAACTTCCGGCAGAACTCCTACAATCCGAATAGAAGATGGAACAAATTCCGCAGCGACAACAGCAACAACTACAGATATAACAACAACAGCAGCAGATATCGTGATAATGAAGATGATGACGACTACAGTGACAATCGTAGATCCAACAACAGATATAACTCTAACAATAGATACAACAACAATAGCAGGTCTAACAGTAGATCCAGATATGATGATGATGAATTTTAACCGCCTAAGTAGCTGTGTTATTATTCGTTATGTAAACGTATACATTAATGTATAGTAGTGGTTATACCCATTTTATTAGTATTAAATGACCTATCATAGCCGAAATGTGGTCATTTTATTACTATCCATAATATCCTACATTGCAGAATTCATTTAATTATATTATTTTATATTATTGCTCAGAAGTTTAACAACTAGACTGTACAATTGTCTACAACTTTCTCATTTGAGACATTATCGCGATGTAGCCCCTTGGAAATCGGAGGGCTTTTGGAGAGATCGCTATAAACATGAAATTGTCGTTGTGTCACTCTATACCACACCACTTGTGGGATCCACCATTCCGCTTGTGGGTCTGTATCGGTCGTATCCAACCAAACCAAAGTGAGACTTGTTCAGTTCAAGAAAACGAAAAACAGTGGGCCGCCCTGGTGATGTACTCGTAGGTGTCAGCCTCTTTGGAGGTTTAATGTTATATCGTTATATAATGACAGTTTCCATAGATACTTACTTACTGACGTTTCCTAGCTTCACCGAGTTGTGTTTATTTACAAATAATTAGTTCAAACTGATAATGTGATAATGCGTTTATCTTATTACGGTATAAGATTCTCTGAAATATAAAGAATGGCCTTATTGCCTGAACTTGATACCAGATCAGTATTAAATGTAGTCGAAGAGAACTTTCAAAAAGTTGGCTTGGTATGTACATATTTTTGTAAACTTCAGTAAATCATTAGCTAATAGATACGTAATTTGAATTTATGGCATAACTGGACTTGTATCGGCATGCCATCATGTTGGGATAGCTGCATTTAACCTAGTTATTGGTCCAAGTTCGAGTCATTGGCGTATTTAGGGGGGTGGCCGGGTGGGCCGTGCCCACCCCAATAGGGTCTAGTGCCGGTAAAAATCTTAAAATAATGTCCCTTGTTCTGAGAAAACTAACACCGTGGGGGGGCTCAGTGGGTCTTACTGAAACCCCTGAAATCAATTTTGGTTGGAGTTGGAGATGAACCAACTTTTATAGGCACGAATTTGCTGTTACGTATTTCGATTACTTTTTGCGTCTCGTTTTATTTTTCCTCACTACTTGCGTTTCGTTTCACTCAAAATAACTCAAAATTAAAAATTAAAAAAAAAAAATACTTTGGTTCATCTCCTGCAACCAAAATTGATTTCAGGGGTTTCAGTAAGACCCACTGAGCCCCCCCACGGCGTTCGTTTCCCCAGAACAAGGGACATTATTATAAGATCCAACCCCTAGTGCCCACCCCAGAATTTTGGATTACCCATAGAAATTCATGACTTCAACTCATAGGCCATGGCCAGGCCCCACCCAGGCCCCACCTGAAAAATAATATCTTAGATACGTCAATGGTTCGAGTCAGCAGCATTAGATTTCGCTTAATCGCCTTCAAACTGCTTTGTTGGGCCAGTACAGTACTTTTCGTAGGCGTTATAAACTTATATAAATAAAATACACTTTCCTTAGAAAACTTACGCCATAAGAATGATATACATCGGCGAACATTCGGCGCCCCGGGAAGCGATGGTGGAAGAGATCGGCAAAACTGTCGAAACGGTCAATGGACAATACTGCGATATTAATGTGACCGGGCTGCTGCTTGTGTATGACAGTTATTTTGTGCACATAGTCGAAGTAAGTATAGTGTAAGCAGTAAATTTTACAATCTCATATACCTATGTAAATTTAATTAGTGAACCTTATCTTATTTATCCTCAGAAAGTGTTCCATTTTTAACCGACGTCATAAAACTGACTTTTTTTATGTACCCAACTACGCTCCCTGATTAGGCGATTACTCAAAAACGTCTGAACAGATTTGGAAAAATCTTTTTTGTTCGAAAAAGTATACTTTCTAGGTTGGTCCCATTTTCATAAAACTCATAAAATATAACTTCGTTAATTTCTCTTGGATGCAAAAAAAACAAGTCGATTGTAAAAATTCGTTGACATGACAAGCTAATACGAATTCATGTTTTAAACACTTAATGTAATGTAGGTACAAGTCTTCCTAACGCGAGCAACTAGAAAAAAAAAAATGTTGCTTGATTAGCTTCTTTGCCTGTTGATAAGCCGCCTGAGTGCCATTGCTTCTGTTTTTACCTACTTGTACCTACAATACTTTAACCTTTCGCTTTAAAATGTAGTTAACGATAAAAGTAGGTAACGTAGTATCTTACCTCAGGGATCAGAAGACACGGTTCACCGTCTGCTAAGGTTCCTCTTCAAAACCGAGGTAGACTGGATAGAGGCCATGGACAGAAAAGACGCAGAAGAGCTGGAGGCTCTCCGGCAGGCGGCTCGAGAGGCGGAAGCGGAGGGCGACCCGTTCGTCTGGCCAGAGGAACCCGAGGAAAAACCCGATCGGCATATGTTTAAGAGACTCAAGTTGCTGATGGTGTATCATTCAATCCAAAAGGTAATTGAGTAATTAGCTGGTCTCGTAACGTAACACTGATTTGGGAGGCGGAATGCGAGCCGTTCTTCTGGCCCAAGGAAACTGAGAAGTAGGTAACCCGATTGAAGCAGAGAGAGAGAGAGAGAATACCAGCTCGGCGAGTCGGCGCTTGTTCACTGCGTCTAATCGTTCTGACTTCTATCCTGATTTCCCATAAAACATGAGGAAACTTCTGGAAATTTCACATTATATGTTACTCACTCATGGCTTGTATAGCCCCGAAAAACGTTTCCTTTCGTAATTATGACGCGGTTTATTTAGATAGACTGAACTGAACAACAGTGGTCCTTACTCCTTAATATTAGCGCTTATAGGTACGCCTCGACCCAACGCGCGCGACAAATATCGCTATGATTTTGGTTTTTACCGCTCGCTGCTCACCAATGCCTCTGCCGCCAGTCGCGCGTAGTCATACGATGGCCTAGCCGTTAGAGCGCGAAGCGTTTTAAAATATGTTCCGGTTAAAAACTACAAATGTACCTATCTTTTATTCTGCATAGGCGCTATTCAAGAGCTGGAGGGGTATCGTGGCCCGTCCACCGTCGCTGGTAGGCCTCCTGGACATCAACGCGCCGCTGGCGCAGCACATGGAACAGCTGAAGATCTGCCTCGACAAGATCACCAAGCTGTGTGATCTTGCCACTGCTGATGAACATGTGAGGTCACTTTTCGTCCTATAACTGCTCCAAGGTGGGAACATCATGTCTTGGCGATATACATATACTTATATTGTAAGTAAGTACAGAGAAGTTAAAAATAAATGAGTAGATTTCGGGGCTAATTTAAGTCGATTTAGAACATTCCTACAACATGTCGTACTCTAATATTTCCATACCATAAGCAGTGATAAAAAATCGGCCAAGAGCTTGTCGGGCCACGCTCAGTGTAGGGTTCCGTAGTTGCTCATCCTTCACAATAGACTTAAGTTACAAGAAAGATTTCAAGCTCTATAAAAAGGTCGTAAACGCCAAAGTAACTGTAATTACTTATTACCTTCTGGAAGTCAACTTAGGTATGTCCTTTTAAGAAAATTATGAAATTTTGCGATAACTCAAAAACGGCTCAACCGATTTTGTTCAATATAGTTTTCAATGAAAGTACCTATAAGGCCTCATGTTCATGAATTTTTCCATAATTTTTTGACCCGTGGTTGAAAAGTTAGAGGGGGGGGACGCTATTTTTTTTATTTTCGGAGCGAATACTTACAAAACTGCTGACTTTATCAAAAAAAATGTTTGAAGACCCCTATTATTTTCTAAAGACCTATTCAACGACATCCCACACACTAGTGTTGAAACGAAAAAAAGATTCACCCCCACTTTAGGTGTTCGAGAGGTACACGAAAAAAAATTTTTTTTTTTTGTTTTATTGTACCGTTTTGTCGGCGTGATACATACCAAATACCAAATTTCAGCTTTCTAGTACTAATAATCACGGAGCTAAGCCGCGGACGGACAGACGGACAGATGGACATGGCGAAACGGGGTATAAGGGTTCCTAGTTTGACTACGGAACCCTAAAAAAGAGATACGTCCCCCCTCCCGTCACAAAAGTAGCGGTAAACGTCAAATCAACGTGTCAGAAGGAACATGCATGGAAATTTGACATGTACCATTACTCAGTTCACTCCTTTACAAAATCAATAATGCCATAAAAATCTGGGAAATAAAGCGTTTGACACTGTTGTTCTATAGCTGTCGTTCGAAGGGCTGAGCGCGGCGGACACGAAGATGAACGCTTTACCCGAAGCCGCGCTGTTGGACCTGCTCATGCAGTCACAGCATCTCATTGACCTACGCCAGGCCATCCACTTACACCGGCGCGTGGACGACCACGTATACTATTTCGGTAAGCGACCCGTATCTTCTTCTTCGTTTCGCTCTTGTCAGAGCGGTCGTGGTCATCATGAGGGAGCCTTGGGGGCTGCTGTCGCCCGCCTAATAATGTCTCGCCATCTCGTCCGGTTCGCAGCACTTCTGGTACATTCATGCAATGGTTTGCCCAGAGCAGATTTTATCTGGTCAGTCCATCGCATTGGTGATCTACCACGTGGTCTCGTGCCCTCCACTCTCCCCTCAACAACTAGGCGCTCAATGGAATCACTATTCCGCCTCGACACGTGTCCGAAGAACTTAGTATGCGTGATTGTACGAGAGCAGATAGACGCTGCTTTGAAGCGACCCGTATACAAGTCCGTAATAACTGTGAGCTAGGTAGAGTTGTGATGTGTCATCTTGAACTTTGAAAAAAAAAAATACATTTTGCATAATAAATAAATGTTCTGAGAAAATGGAAAGGCAAAAACTGCATCCTATTTAGATTTTCTTTAATTTTCCTGTTTAACCTTCGGTTTGCACTTAGGCCATAGAACCAGACGTAACGATTCGGATGGCAATAACTAATTTCTTGAAAAAATCTTATTAGAAACCATTCAAGGACCTATGCCCATTACCGGTTATTGGTTTATCTGCCTCTTTAATTGTCACTTGGCCTTGTTTATTCTCAGTACTTATACTGGAGACCCTGAGGAGTATCTGCCTCTTTAATTGTCACTTGGCCTTGTTTATTCTCAGTACTTATACTGGAGACCCTGAGGAGACACCTTTGTCTAACATTGGACGTCTTTCGGCTGTACGAAGCATATTCCCTTTGCAATATCTTCGTTTCTCCATTACAGAGCAAGTTTGGCCGCTACCGAACCACTTCACACCTAAGCTGCTGTATAAGTTGAAGGTTGACGATTCCTTTGTGGAGCCCCTGCCTGTCATGCCTTGGGAGCTGAAGAAAGCGAAAGATGAAAACGAGGAGGATGAAGACCAGGAACGGCAAAGTGGTGTTAGCTCCGATAGTGATTGAAATTGAGACTTTGCTGATGAGTACTTTATGTACAGATCACTGTACATTCGTGTCGTATAATCGCAAAATAACCTAATACGGTTTTTGTATATGTTTGCCGTATCGCAGTATAAATTAAGTCGCTTTAATGAAATTATACTTTATCCTATACCCAACCAGTACGTTTTTTTGGAAGCCATTATGATAATGCTTGAACTGAAATTTCTCTCGAAAATTAATTTAGATAATCTTTGTAACAACGCGGGGATTATATTACCGTAGATAGGGTAACTTAATTATATTTCGTCTAGGTACTCCTCTTACAATAGCCAAATAGCGTAACTATAGCAATATCGATCGTTGGACTCTCGGCACGAGGTGTGAGAACGTCGCGAAAGTTAACATGGATAAAACTCCTGGTAAAAAATTAATTCGTAAACAATCGAGTAAAGCAGTATTCGGTATAAAACTTCCGCCTATTGAAAAACACGATGAAACGAATCACGAAGTTAAAACTATTCTGGATGTCGACCCAGACTACTTTTCTCTCGTTGAAGGTAGGAAAATTCGACCAAATACTTCCATGAACAAATACAGAGAAAATGTGAAAAATGTGGCGTTAAAAAGGACACTCCGTGGTTATTTAGTCGACGAAATTCTGAGAATTGACAGAGAAATAGAAAACGAGCGAAGTATTTACGATTCCGCGTCTGCACACTTTGATGACTGTCAACAGAGTTTCGACAAGTTCTTGGCTGACGACAATAATAAAACGATTGCTATTATGCAGAAATCTGATGGCTTAGCTAAGGACTTGATGAATCAGACCGAGGAACACAAGCAGGCGAATTACGAGGTGGCAACTCTGAAGTCAAAACTGCAGTACATCGATGAGTCTTTGCTTATATTGCTGTCGTTCGAAAATTTTCTTCATAGAGCTGCGCCAATTTTATGGCAAGAACATAACAAAGTTCAACTCGATAGACAACACACTGAAATCATAGAAATGGACTCAAATATTTTTGTTGCCATAAACAAGGATATAGTTGCTGAACGTTTGAGTAAACTTTCTTCGCCAAAATTGTATTTTGAGACTCCCGAGCAATTGCTTGAAATGTTTGATTTGCTAGAACACCAGAATCTTAATTATTTACTTGCTACCGAAGAATTAAACGCGGAAAAGAATAAATTGTTAAAATCAAGGGATGTATTCAAAGCGGCTTTAAACCAAGAATTGGATTTCATTCAAAAAAAGGTAGGTTTCTATTTAAAACGTAGCACGACTAATTAAAATACTGTATCTTTTACACGGTGTTCAAGCATTGTTTTTATTTCAGATGGATCGCATCGAGAGCCTGATCGCAACCAATAGAAATCGTGAAGTTGAAGTAAAAGAATTATTTTATAGAATTTTGGCTGACAAATTAAGGTATATATTATCCTCTGAGAGCGCTCTTCAAATATGTAACTACGTGGAGTATACCTACGAACAGCTTGTTGCTCCTAATGATACCAACCTCAACCCGGTGGAAATGACCAGGGCTTTGGAGTACGAATATGATAATTTAATGTTAGATTTGTCAGCTTACGATTTGGACCTTGTGAAAGCAGTGGAACAGGAGACGTATCAAAATGAAATCAAAAATATGAAACAAGCTAAAGTAGCGGCTAAATTGTTGAAAGACGTCGATAAACTGAATAGGAGATTAAAATCGTCTTACGAACCAACAAGGAGGAAAATGTATGATTAAATTATTATTATAGCATAAGACATTACTCGTCGTTCTCATTGGATGCATGTTTTAATAAATGTTGTCTAAGATAAAGCTAAGCTAACATCAGTTTGAGTAATTGTTTTAGAAAATGTGTAAGTAATAAATATATACTTATAAAACAGACTTCAAAAAAGGAGGAGGGTTCTCAATTCGACAGTATATATTTTTTGTTATAAAAAAGAGATAGGTGCCATTTTATTGCCGACTATACTTAATTGCACTTCTAAACTTCGTGAGGTAAACCCATTGTGCTAGGCTCATTTGATTTGCGTTGACGCATAGTTAAAGCTGCACTGCGAGCTGCAAGATCGCAGGGCACCATACATTTTCATACACTGAATATTGTCGCAACAGGCGCGCGCGGCTGCGATCGGCCGCGATGCACGGTATTGCAGCTAAACACGTTTACAACAGTTGTAGGTACAGTCGCCATCAGATATATGGTAGCGGTGGAGGTCCTCAAATATTTCGGAGCAGCATTAAATTTCAAAATATTCGTTACGCTAGATAGGGGCTATAATATCGGACCATATAGTTTGTCTTAAATTTAAGAGCAGCGACTTTTCAATAAATTCGTAACATACAATCAGGCAAAGATATCGGAACGGACAGATCAACAAAGGTATCGAAGCAGGCAGGCTGATCATAAAGATCGGAACATCTAAGAAAAATATACCTTAAGTCTGTGTCACATAGTTTAAATTTAAATCCCCTTTTTTAACTTCAAGCTGTCAAACACACATGATTATAATTTGAATTTATAGCAGAAGGGTTTGTTGTGATATTATTTGAAAAGAGTACAAATATATTTCTGTCTCTTTCGCAAATTGGACAGATATTCTTAACTAAACTATAAAAACGTTGTTTCCACTCAATGTCAAAATTGGCGAACTTAGAATAAGTAGCTTAATTTCTTGTGATGACGTCGGATACTCAGCAGCGTCATTGACAGTTGCTTCACTATTGAAGTGCAAGGTTTAAACTTCAAACCTGATGCATTTACATAAGATGTTTTTTTAACCGACTCATCATCATTTCAGCTACAGGATGTCCACTGCTGGACATAGTCCTCGCTCATAGATTTCCAATCAGTCCAGTTGGAAGCCACCTGCATCCACCACCAACCAGCAGCCTTAATAAAATCGTCCGTTCATCTATTTGGTGGCTGGAGTCCCTTTCCGCCTCAACGGCCATCTGTTCTACTTGCTATATGGCCTGCACATTGCCACTTCAAGAAGCTTATCCATACCACCATATTTCTTCTACGTATCTCCCATTATCATAGTTCTTCTACGTATCACCTCATTTGTGATGCGGCCCCGTGGAGAAATCACGAGCATAGCCCTCTCCAAGCCCGTTGAGCGACTCTGAGCTTATTCATAAGGCCTAAAGTGGAGCACCACGTCTCGGATCCATATGCCATCAGTCATCACTGGCAACACACACTGGCTATTTTGGACGAAAAGACGTTGCGGAGTTGGATCGGACGGAGGTCAATCGTCGGACCTCCGTCTCGAAATTGGACCTACCTAGTTGGACTGCCTGTCATAGGTATACATATGCGTCAACAACTTCAAGCCCTTATAACCCAGAAACTACTTAAGTTATTCGAAGATGTGGAATACCTATCGTTAGTTTCGTCTCGGTTTTCCGCGGATTATAGGCAAGTTAATAGAAATCAAAATCCAACCCAGGTTCCGTGATCCTGGAATAAGTCAAGGATCAAAAAATTAATTGCATCGAATTGCATTTAGTTATATACTAAATTAAAGAGCTTTAAACGGAAATTTCTATAATATATCACAAATATAGTCGAAAACTATTCTATGAAACAATATTTTCATTTGAATATCAACAAAAACGCGTTCACAGGATCGCTTTTCGCCCGATCTGTTTACAGAATGGCTAGCATGCTGTCGACGAAAATGTAGGTTGCATAAAGAAATGATCGCTCGTCACTTTCATAATTCACTTCATAGAAAAAGAAAAAAAATATGTTTGACATGTTGACGCGTCCTGATTACCTTAGTAGGCAGTCATGCTCGTAGTACTTCAGAAATGTGTCACTATTGAGTAATTTCGGGAGCATTCGTATTTCCGATTGTTGCCGAATAAATGTCATCTATACATAATATAAACGGACAAGTCCTGACTGACTGACTGACTCACTCATCAACGCGTTGCAACGTAGAGCCGAAACTACTGAATCTAGGAACTTCAAATTTCTAGAATAAATCAAGTATACGAGGAAAGCAAGCACTAAGGGATTTTTCAAAACTCATCCTTTAAAGGTGTCAAATCGGGGTTGAAAGTTTGTATGGAACTTACGTAATTTTTGGGTTAGAGTAATGAAATTTTGTGTATAGATTCTCGATCTAAAAACAAGAAAACTAATTTCAGGATTTTTGAAAACTCATTATTTAAAGGGGTTAAATAGGGGGTGAAAGTTTTTATGAGGAACTTGGAATTCATTGAGTAAGAGTAGTAATATTTCGTGTACAGCTCTTTCTATACAAAGTAGGAAAACAAGTTTCAGCATTTTTGGAAATTCACCCCCGAAAGGGGTTAAATGCACAGTGAAACTTTGTAAGAAAAACGTGGTCTGTTTGAGTAAGGGGTGCATTCTTTTGCGTGTAGACTGATCATCAAAAACTGAAAACATGTATTTCAGCGTTTTTGAAAGTTCAACCCCTAATGGGGTAAAGTGGGAGGTGAGGTGAAAATTTGTATGAAGAGCTTGGGATTCTTTGAGTAGGAGTGGTGATATTTCGTGTATAGGTTCTTCTATTCAGCATTTTTGGAAATTCATCCCCGAAAGGGGTTAAGTGGACAGTGAAACTTTATTTGAAAATCGAGCCTTTTTGACGAAGAGGTGCAACATCTTGTGTGTACACTGATCATCAAAAACTAAGAACATGTATTTCAGTGTTTTTGAAAATTCAACCCCTCATGGGGTAAAGAGGGAGGTTAGTTTCAATGAAGACCTTGAGGTTCTTTGAGTTACATTTCGTGTATAGATTATTCTATACAAAGTAAGAAAACAAGTTTCATCATTTTTGGAAGGGGTTAAATGGAAATGGAACTTTGTATGAGAATCGGGCCTTTTTTGAGTAAGCTATTTTTCGGGTAGACTTTTCTTCAAAAAAAAGAGAATATTGATTTCAGCGTTTTTGAAAATTCAACCCCTAATGGAGGTGACAGTTTGTATAAAGAGCTTGGAATGTTTTGAGTAAGAGTGATAATATTTAGGGCATTACAAACAATTTTTCACCATAAATGAAGTAAAAAAGCAAGATTCATTTTTTTAATATTCATCCCCTAAGCATGTGAAATTTAAGGTGACAACATTTTAATGTTATGAATAAGAGGGGTTGCGTATACGGGTACGCGTATAGTATGCGGGTTTTTTTGTAGAATATTCACTAAAAATTGAGTAAATAACCTTAAGTTTTTTTGGAAATTCATCTCCAAAATGGGAGGCGAAAGTTTGGATGAGAAAAGATGAGATTGTTTTCGTAAGTCTGGTCATATTCCGTGTGTCAAAATACTATTTTCAGATTTTTTTTTAAATGTACGAGTATTGTCTGAGTATAGGGGGAAGAAGAAAATTCATGTGAGGAATACATTCGTGTATAAACTGCATTCATTTTTGGAAAGTTATCTCCTGAAGAGGTTTAAAACTTTATGCAAAACATAGGATTTAGTCACAAAACTTCGTATAAAAAAATTGTTAGGGTTCCGTACCTCAACCCTCAAAGGATCACTTAGTTGTCTGTCCGTCTATTGAATAAAATGGAAATTAAAACCATGTAAATACTCAGGACTATAATCCTTTGAAGTTGTTAAAAAACCAAACTTCTAAGTTATACGTAAAAAAGATCCGGCTGTTTACCTATGCCACTACAAACGTCGATACTCTCAAGGGAATCAAATTGTATAAGGTACTTAGGTATTTTCAGTTGGCATGTATTTAAATTGATATCTGTATATTCCCCTTTTTCGATCAAAATATTTAAAAGTTTCACCAAAAATACTGACTTGCACACTAATTATGCACCCTAAATAATGCGAATTCAATATACTATTTAAAGGTATTTGCAAAACTGTTTTACTGGATATAAAAAAAAACTAACCTAACCTAACCCGGCCGAGTCGGATCTTAGTGTGCAGTGCGGGGATAATTAGTGTGCAAGTCAGTATTTTTGGTGAAACTTTCAAATATATCCGATTTACGAACCATATTTATTGTGTGAATTCGGTTAAAAAGGTCATCTCGTTTTGTATGTTGTTTAAGTTTTTTTTGTAGGATATGTTCAGTTAATCAATTGTTTTTTTTACACAGCATTAGTTTTTCTGGTATGCATTCAGTTAATTAGTGGAGTTACCCAGTGTACTGAAAAATTATACAGATGTGCATTTAAATATATCCCTTTTCAGTTGAACTAAAACTATGAATGTAATATATACTATAAATATAATTCTATACTTATATATATTCTATATATATATAGTATAATTCTATACTTTGTATAGAAGAATCTATACACGTAATGTAACTCAAAGAACCTCAAGGTCTTCATTGAAACTAACCTCCCTCTTTACCCCTTTCGGGGATGAATTTCCAAAAATGCTGAAACTCATCTTCTTACTTTGCATAGAAGAACCTATACACGAAATATTACCACTCCTACTCAAAGAATCCCAAGCTCTTCATACAAATTTTCACCTCACCTCCCACTTTACCCCATTAGGGGTTGAACTTTCAAAAACGCTGAAATACATGTTTTCAGTTTTTGATGATCAGTCTACACGCAAAAGAATGCACCCCTTACTCAAACAGACCACGTTTTTCTTACAAAGTTTCACTGTGCATTTAACCCCTTTCGGGGAGAATTTCCAAAAATGCTGAAACTTGTTTTCCTACTTTGTATAGAAAGAGCTGTACACGAAATATTACTACTCTTACTCAATGAATTCCAAGTTCCTCATAAAAACTTTCACCCCCTATTTAACCCCTTTAAATAATGAGTTTTCAAAAATCCTGAAATTAGTTGTTTTTAGATCGAGAATCTATACACAAAATTTTATTACTCTAACCCAAAAATTACGTAAGTTCCATACAAACTTTCAACCCCGATTTGACACCCTTAAAGGATGAGTTTTGAAAAATCCCTTCTTAGTGCTTGCTTTCCTCGTATACTTGATCTATTCTAGAAATTTGAAGTTGCTAGGTTCAGTAGTTTCGGCTCTACGTTGATGAGTGAGTTAGTCAGTCAGTCAGGACTTGTCCGTTTATATGTATAGATAGATAAAGTTGAAGAGGGTCGAAAGTCTGTACATGGAAGATATTCGAAAAAAGTTGGTGGGGGATACCTACTTAGAATAGATAACAGAACACGTTCCAACCGTTTTTATGATTTTTGTACGTCAGACAGATAAACAGACAAACAGATAACTAATTTATAAAATCATTTTTATAGTTTCATTATTCCAATAAATAATTATATATACTATAGTAACACTTGTCCACACAAAATTTGTGTAATTTGTATCTAAATTGAGGCATGTCAGAGTTTTTTACTTCTACGGGTAAATTATTAAATATTTTTATCGTCATACCAGTCATACATAAAATATTTCTTGCAAAGAAAGGTATCCTTGATTGCGAGATTCTGATGAAAACTTCATTAATCTGTCGTAAAAATCCATATTATCCATAGGCTATAAACAATTTACCAATAAAAGGGGGTTCGCCAGCCACTACACTCGAGTCAGTTAAGTTTGCACCTGAATCTTATGGCGCTACTTAGGAATGAGGTGCAAACTTTTTTTAAACATGTGCTACACGGAAAGTCCTGTCTCCAGGGTATCAAGAAACTGTGATAAAGCAAAACTGACAGACCGATTACACACGTGCGGAGCCGCGGGAACAGCTAGTTTATAAAATGTGACAATAGTTTATTTTGAAATGAACACATAAAATATATATTACAATAGGAAAAACAATAGATGAATTTAAAAAAGAAAAGACAATTATATATGTACAATGGCTTAAAGCTAATTTTAAAAAATATAAAAAATGTATCAAAAAAAGAACCGACTTCATTAAAACTAAAAAGCCAAAAATAACCCGTTCAAGTAGGTACAGATTACATTTGACTCACCCTTTGACGTCGGTCCCAAACCACTCAATTATTATATTTATGTATTAGTTAACGTGAGGTTTGACACCGACTTCAAAGGATGAGTCAAATGTAATCTGTACCTACTTGAACGGGTTATTTTTGGCTTTTTAGTTTTAATGAAGTCGGTTATTTTTTTTTTTCTTTTTAGTGATTCATATAAAATAAGTAGGTAGGTACTTATGGCGTCTTGAAGGCATGCATCTCGTTTGAATTATCTCCTAACTCCTCACCGTTAAGGAGTTGTACCTTCCATCATCAGCTCAGCATTGGAAGATGATGACTACTATATGCAAATACTTAAATAGTTTTAGAAAATATATGAAAAACGTTATGAGTGCCAATAACATTTTAGGAATTCCTTCGATTCCTCATGGATCTCTTATTCAGATCTTCACCAAAATTTTATGGGACCAACCTTGAGATGTATATTCATGAACCTAAAAATAATTTTCCAAATCGACTCATAAATTACGGAGTTCTGAGGTAACAAACATTAATAAAAAATATATATAACCGAATTGAAACCCCCCTCCTTTTTTTGAAGTCGTTTAAAAATAAAATATTTACTATAAAAAGAATACCCAGTCCAGAAGGTCTGCCTGTTCATAAAATTAGTCATATGAATACCTATCAAAGTCTGGCAGGTTGAATTTATGCAGTTTTCGAGTATTATGCTGCTTGAAAACTTCTCGTGTAGGTATCTAAAAACTCACTTTATTACTTACTATATCATCCACAATAAAGTTGTCAAAATATTTTTTGACAACTTAAATTTGAACCTGAAATTTAAACTATATGTCACAGACTTAAGGTATATTTTCCATAAATGTTCCGATATTTATGATCATCCTGTCTGCTTCGATACCTTTGTCGATCTGTCCGTTCCGATATCTTTGCCTGATTGCATGTTACGAATTTATTGAAAAGTCGCTGCTCTTTAATTTAAGACAAACTATATGGTCCGATATTATAGCCCCCATCTAGCGTAACGAATATTTTGAAATTTAATGCTGCTCCGAAATATTTGAGGACCTCCACCGCTACCATATATCTGATGGCGACTGTACATGTGAACCTTATATATCTGTGTATCTAGTGACACCACTTATGCGACACGGACGGTAAACGTGTTAACATTGTGCAAGAAAGCACAGTAGGTACATAAAATACATAGATATAGTATAGTAGTTATAGATTTGCCACAGAGCGACCAGGCGTAAGAGAAAGACATATAATGACGTCAAAATGTGGGGTTGCCATGGTCGCAAAAAAAAAACCCATAAAAAGTGGTTAGAGAGAAACGTTCCAATTCCAAGTACCTACTCGAATTCACATTTTTTTTTTACTCATTTTCTGATAACATCAAATAAAAATTAAAGGACAAAAAAATTATGTATTTTCTTTTTTATATTTTTGAAAATATTCCAATTACCGATTAAAAATCTATTTGTTCCTCATTTTAAAAGACCATAGGTGAAAGGTAATTGGTCACAGCGCAGTAAATCATACAGTCGGATTATTACTAAGGCAGAATTAGTATGGAAATTGTAACGCTGTTCTTTTATAGGTGTCAATTTTCCACAAAGTGTCGTCATTTGAGTGCTGATTGATTTGAGTCTTAGACGACGCTTTTCTACCTTTATCTTTAGTATTTTCAAAACTAGTCCGTACAATCAAATAAAAATAATATACTTGGGTTCTCTGATAATAAAAATAATGAAATTCGTTTAAACTTTAAATAATATGTATTTACAACAATTGTTTCTAAGTAAAATTTTTGATTTGCTCTTGAATACTGTAGAATTTTTCTGGCCAGTACTAAAAAATACGGTGAAACTTCCTTTTTCTTATTTTTCTTCTATTCTACTCAGGATACTTTTAATCCATCGTGACAGTCCACGTTCATGGACGCACCTTATTGGGACATTCTGTAACAAAGCAAAATTAAATAGTAAAATTGTAAACGACATAAGTAGATAGGATATCACCAATACTAGTTGCGAAAATCTAATTTTACACGGTTCTTTCACTGTCGGAATCGGAGAACTGAATTCAATTTGCTATACATTCCCCAAATATAGGGGTAATTTTTATTTTATATCTAGGCATCCCCAAATTGGATTATAAACCGACTGATTTATTTAGACGTCTATGTTAGCTGGCTTCTATCGTAGATTTATGCTACGCAATTTGAACGATTTGCAATATTTACATGTCAAAATGCTCCGAGTTATTTTGAAAATAATTTACAGATTTTTCCTATTTTATCAGGTTTTTTCATGATATAACTAATGATTTAACTTTGTAACTCGATTCTTGTGAGATTTGAGAAAGAAATAGGTGATCAAAACACAAAAAAACTTGTACTTACGCATGAAATGTAAAATCCGCTTATTTTCGTTAACATGTTGCTTTTCTAACCAAACACTGAACACCCCACCTTGAGGCTACACACAAACACTCCACATCCGTTAATATGTCAATGATCTGGTAATATTAATTATTTAATACACAAAATCTTCTATTTCTATACCACTTTTGATAGTAACTGATTGTTTTGCTTATAATTTGAAGTGTGCCAATAACCCGACCATGAAAAAATGCTCGGTCGCTGATAAAGACAAAACGTGGCACTCTTTTCTATTTCTTCTTTTAAGAATCGCAATAAGGCTATCTTTATCTATCAAAGCGTGTCAGACCCTTGATAAAATATGTATATTTTTGATAAAAACCTATTTTAATCAGCAAGCCTCGGTAATGGCCAAAAAGGTTGATATTTTGAAGATAACCAAACCAAGTGTCATTGATATGTCAAAAGAAGAATTCATCTCATTTATTTACTCTTACTTTTCAATTTAACTGACTTTTTAAAACATATTAAGTTGTTCAATATATTGCTATTTTACTTTTTAACTTTAGGGTATTTAATTATTTATGTTTATTTTATTGTAATTTTAATTATATTCTTAAACAATGTCTAAAAATTGCCTTAAAAAAGAACGCAAGCCCTTAGTGCCTATAAAAACACTTGATGTGGTATTCCGGCGCCGTTATCTTAAAAACACACAATATTACTTTACAAATAGGAAACATGCACTACTGGAAGATAAAGGTAAAGCCAGTCGACCCTTTCGCGTGCCTAGAACTGAAAAATTACTCGGTTACATCAAGTACAGCGACAGAGTCGAGAAAAATATATTCAGGAAAAGATTATCACAACCGTTGCATATGAAAGACAATCTAAAAATAGCGGCGACAAGAGATATATCTCGACGACTCTTTATAGAAGAACCGCCCGATGATGTGAGAGCAGTTGTGGAAATTCATCCAGAGTTTTACACTGTTATCGAAGGACGTCCGCTACGAAGTTTTGACGACATCAAAGTATATGTCAACAACATACAAAGTTATGCGATGAATCGCCAGCAGATAGGTTACCGTAGAGATCTGATAATGAAAATAGATCAAACATTGGTGGATGAAACCAGAGAACATGATAAAATTGTAGAAAATTTGAAACATCACATTAAGAACTTCCAAAAATTTCTTACCGAAGATTATAAGAAGGCTTGTGCGAAAATATCTGCAGCTGAGGTTGCAAGTGCTAATTTGGCTGCAAATATTAACCAATTTCTTGTATTAGTGTCCTCTATTACCAGACTGAATAATATTCTATTTAAACTAGAGGCAATAAGATCTATTTTAAAAATATATCGCAGCTTTTTAATTTTCGTGGCTCCTATTGGATGGAGAAAAGAATATGATGAAAATCTAAGATTCATGAAAGCTAAATCGACGTTATTTATATCAGACAAATTTGAAACAGACGATGAGATAGCGGAAACTTCAGATATTGACAAGATGGTGGAGCAGGCTAAAATTGAATTAAGTGATCCTCCCGCTCCATATTTGTATTTCAAGAAACCTGAAGAAATAATGGACTTGTTTCATACGATGGAAATACAAAGTAGAGAATATTTACTCCATTTGGCTAAAACCGGTGCCCCTTACAATCTTCTAAAGCGCTCCATACGAACACTCAAGCATTCCACCAAAGTAGAGATTGAATATTTTCAATATTATATTGATAGTATTAATAGTCAAGTAGAGAGGGAAAAGTTAAATGAAATACATCTTCAAGAAAAGTTTTTTCGCATTCTAAATGAACCTTTCTTCAACTCTGTCGCTAGTCCTGATACACTGAAGTTAAAAATTTGTATAGAGTTCGTATACCAAGAGGTACTCGGTCATTGCGATGAGGGTCATGCAAATCTACACGATCCTATGAAAATTATGGAAGTAATGTACGAAGATTACAATATGAAACTAGACTCCTTAGATTTTAAAATAGTAAATCAAGCTCGAAACGACTTCTTTGCGCAAGACTTGCTCATGATGACAAATGCGTACCAAGCCGAGAGAGAATTGAGGGCCTTTAAAGAGATGACAGACGCTATGCATAAGGCGTTTTTGCCCCCTAAAATATATCAAAAACCGGAACTGAAGAAGTTTGTTGATAAAAAAACAAAAAAAACACAGGCCCTAGCGGAAAAAAGAAAAGCTGCCGCACTCTTAGGCGCACGGAGATCAGCACAAACATTCAAAAGGATAACAGATGAAGAACGAGAGGGTTTATTGTTATTTACTGATTGGTGTGAAGGAACGAATCCTGTACCCCATTTGAAGACTTATTATCAATATTCGAAACCAGCTTTAGAATGGGTGCCTTGCAATAAAATAAATGAATAAATTTGTACAAGTCTGTATCTTTGTTGTAAATTATTTCGAATAAAAAAGTTTTTACTTAAATGTTAAAATTTAATATAACGATGACATGCTTACCCTCAAACACCACATTATACTCATATACTTATATCATTTTTTTATGTTCATGTTCCTTCATATCTGGTAGGTATAAGGTAGGAATACTAGGGTAATGACAGGGTCTGTAACTTTCAACAGACATAATCGGTAAATCTAGTTGGCCAAAATTAATCTATGTTTACCTTGGTTTTCTAATTATTTAATTTAATAAAATGGAGGACGATACGCGCTCGTTTATTATTGACATTCCGAAACCTAAGGTTTTTGCTAAACCATCGATGACCATACCTCAACGTAAATCGAAGCTCCACGTAAGTCCCAGGAAACCTTCAAATCTGTCCCTACAAAAGTATTATTTACCCGGTAGCAAACCGTTGCGAATTCAAAAGTTAAAAAACGATGCGTTGCTTTTACCATACAGATTGTTTTCCAAAAAACAAGAATCGGAAAGACACAAATCAAGACTAGGAATTAACATTTACGATAAATATAAAATAGCTAGCACAGACATGAGAAGACGCTTGCACGTGGACGGGCCCCCCGATGACGTCCGAGGCGTGAAAGATATCGACTCCAAATTCTTTCAGTGTGTTAATGGCCGACCTTTGGAGAAGGGAATCCCAATTTACAAATCATTGAAGCCTTTAATAAATAATTTATTCATGATGCGATTGGAAATTAGCTTTAAAAATGATTGTATTTTGAGACTAGAAACCAATATGAGGAAAGAATTGCAAACTTACGAAGTCAGCCGAAACAGATGTAAGGAACAGGCGGAACATTTTGACGCATTTATTTCAGAGGACTACCTTAGCTCAATGTGCTTTTTGAAAAAATGGGAAGAATTAAAATTAAAATTGAACTCAAAAGTAGCAGAATTGCAAAATCTAGCAAGCGATAAGTTTTTTATTATGTCACAGCTTATTGGCTTAGACTACAGGTATAGTGTGCAACAGATGTATGGAAGGTTGCTCTATTATCTATCTCCGCCTACTTGGCGGGCGAACCATAGGGACTTTGCTAGGTCTATTGAGATAGCAAGAAAAGGGTTTGATTGGGGTTACTCAAGTGAGGAAGATATAATTGAGAAGTTAACACGGGAGTGTGATGAAGACCGAGTCTCTCCAGTTCTTTACTTCCAGCGACCTGACGATTTGATGGAATTGTTTGAGTCAAATGAAAAGCAGCAACTAAATTATCTGACGTACATTACTTTTAGCTCACCATATGCAAGAAAGTTAAATAATGAATTGATAACATTGAAATCATTAATGCATCAAAGTAGTTATTCCGTTGTAAGCGCTATTAAGGAATTTGAGGAAATTTTGGAGAGCGAGAATTCGAGATGCAACTTCTTGCAAGCAAAATTTTACAAAATTCTTAACGGAATGTTTTATGAGAGCGTGGGGTCTTTGGACGTACTGAAATTGGGGCTGCATTTAGACTACTGCTACGAGAAGGTACTAGGGGAAAAACCTATGAATATTGGGCTGAGATCTGTTGCTAAAGGATTAGAATGTTATTATATGGATTGTTGGAAAAGTCTAGATGCAATACATAGCGACGATATTAAGAAAGCTGTTAAAATTCAGGTGGAGCAAGAACTGAGAAAAATGAGAAAGGCTGAGTTTGCTGCTAGAGAATTACGTCTGTCTAAGCGGTTGGAAAGACAATTATTGCGTAGCAGCTTGCCACACGACAGTCTGACCGAGCAACATCTGGTACAAACGAGAGTGAGATCAAAAGTTAGATTCAGTCAGGTGCAGCGGTCTCGCAAAATTACTGAAGCATCTCGAAACTCTCTAACAGAGGCCGAACTGGAATACCTATCCTTATTCACTGATTGGACAGCCAACGAAGATCCAGCTGATTATTTACAAGCGCTTAGCGTTCCTAGACATAGTAGCACCAAAGAATGAACATCACTTACTATATTTAGTATGACAAAAGTAATAAAACACAGTTTATTAAAACAGATTTTATTTACGGGGAATCAATATGAAAAAAATCTATGTAACCTATTAATTCCTCCATCAAACAAAATACATTAATGGATATAATGTAGATAGATATAATAAAACAAATCAATTTAAATAACAAAATGTACATTCCCTACTCACAAAAATGTTTGGTTTCTTGGTATTGACGAATAACTACTTGGAATTTACATATATACAAGATGGATGACTAAACAAACTTGGTAAAAGCTTCACATCAATACAATCCATACGACCTAACTATATATTTTTTAATGTTAACCTTTGTATGAATAATATCATAAATTAACTAAGAAATAAACGATCATTAGAAGTGTTTACGAGTTAATAAACTACACAATTGTATACAACCCACAGTTTCAGGATGTAAACCCGTTTCTGAATTGTTACTACATTTTTTTTTTATAAGTTACGAGTATGTACTAAATTTACTTCAGTTTTAACATTTCGAGGACTAAACAGGTTTACATTCTAAGCCGTCGACGTATAAATTGTGATGTCAAAACATTAAAGCTTTCACTCGAGTGATAAAAACATGACATATATTTTGCATTGCAGTGTCAGGCTCACTTATTTTATTAGATATCAATCAGAGCTAAGATTTTCATTAAAAAACCTTTAGAGACACTGAGGGAGACAACATTTGGACCCGCACCTTTGACGTCTGACGTTATCGAAAAGATCTCTGGAGTTACCAAGAAATTGGGCTTGTAATATAGGGCTACCACCGATAGCTTTATAATGGTTTAACAGTAGACATTTTACGTTACATCATAAATTTAAACAAAGAAAAAAAAAAATTGAAGGCTGTAGGTATTCTAAGATTTGATTTGTGTATTGAACCATACGGCCCAGTCACGTCTTCGCGCTACTAGCGGGGCGGCGAGCAGGGGCCATAGGTGAGAGGCGAAGCTCCGAGAGCGTCGTCTCAGTCACGCCAATGGCCGGCGCTCACCGCTCCGCTGGTCGTGCGAAGTAGTGTCTGGGTCATTAGATAGTATTCCGATCTTGGCGACAGCGACTTTCAGCTATGACCAGCGATCCTGACTCCCTGCTTTCTATAGATTACTATGAAACGTTGACGGTTACAATTTACAAGCGACCGCGTAGCGCGACCCGGGGTCACTCGGCTTGGATCGCTGCTCGCGGTTGCCAATCCGAATGCCTTCTTTACATTGAAAGCGTTATAAATAACCCGGCTGTTAATAGGTTACATTAATTAACTCTGCTTCATGCTATTGTAAGAACCAGCTAACGCCTTAACAAAGTACAGTCAGAGAGCTATGCACTCTGCCACACAGGTCAGGTGGGTTACCTTTTCTGCAACTCATTGTACAGTCAGTATTTAATAGTTAGTAGCGACCAAAGTAGCCAAATATATCGAAACAGATCTTTATTTTCCTAGCAGTAAGGATGTGTTACGATATATTCGGCCATTTTGATTCCTTTTAACTAAGTATATGATGCTGACTGATGGACATAATGTATGTATATTGACGAAGTAAACGTGTGCTACGTTAGCACAGTTAACCGTATTTCTTGTTGTTCTATCGTGGTGCGATTAAGGATCCGGTCCATCGACCGCATATGGTATAACTTAGTCGCCTCCGGATCGTGTGCACCCGAAAATAGCACTCCACTCAAATAGTATAAATAAATAGAATATATAAATAAATACCAAGGGACAATCATTCACAAATCGATCTAGTCCCAAACTAAGAAAAGATTGTACTATGGGTACTAGACTACGATATAAGATATAAATAATATATAAATAAATACATATAAAGATAACATCCATGACCCAGGAACAAATATTCGAATTCATCACACAAATATTTGACCCGGCCGGGATTCGAACCCAGGACCACCGGCTGAGCAGGCAGAGATGTCTACAAACTGCGCCAACCGCGTCGTCGAATTATTCATCTGTATTGTGTATTATTAATTATATATAACACCAATTTTGATAGACACCTCCCATTTTTTGAAAGAGGCTACGATAAGGTAAGGTGCCAAATTCAGCCTGATCCGGTCAGATTCAGTTCTGGTGGACTGGATTGCAATCCACTGTCTCACCGCAATCAACCAACAAGGAATACGGTAAAAGACTGCGAAAAACTAGGTCTATCACTCGATGTAGCAGAAAATTTTAGAACATGTCAAATATAACAATTTAATATCAATATTCTGCAGGCGTAGGTACCTTAAACTAAATGCGCAAACGTTAAAATGCTTATTTTACAACGCAATACTTATCTACTCATGTAAATTTCGTTATATTATCTCCCGAATTCGTTTATTTACATTATATGTACATAGAGAAGACTCTCGACACTGAAACATTAAAAGCCTCATTTAAAAAGTTATACACGAACATCACATTTCAATGTTAATTATATCTACGCAAGAAAATGTATAGCAACCACGAAAATATGGAGTTCTTCAAAGTTTTTCTGGTATTGACATAAAGTATACTTTGACTGACGCCTTATTTTCATGTTTATACCATACTCGTATCTAGGTACAGTATGTGGGAGAGCAGTACTACAGGTCGGTAGTTATTACGGGGGAGTAAGGATTTTGAACAGTTTTCTTGCCTGTCGAGAAGCTGTGAAAGTTACAATTACTACGATTTCTATAGATTACGTGTTGCTACTATTTTAATAATATTGCACTGTAGATATAATCCAAGATTAATACTCGTATGAGTCCTTTAAGCATATTGATTTGTTCATTTGCATCCAAGTGTTTGAAATTGGGTTTGGGCCGAGTACCTACACATCGATTGAATTAGTTATTTAGTACAACAAATTTTCGAGACATGAGGTGTGTGTCATTGAAAACTACCCTTGTGTATTTTACTGTCCCAATTCTATTAATCCATAAACTGATACTAATGATGGAAGTCTAAATAGGACATGTTTCATACCACATCACGGGAGTGTTCGTGAAAGGTAAACAGGTGTCAAGAATCTGCATTCGGGAATTAAACCAAGGCCGTTGTCTAGACCGACTCAATAAAATTATTTTCGTTCCTATCTCCGCCTAGCTATTTTCAAAAGAAAATGACTAGTAGTTAAATTAGTTTTATCAAAATATTCGTTTCCTTCAAAATGATCAATATACTTGAGCAACATTGTGATGGAATATTTTCATAAGACGTTCTTTCATATCTACAGTAAAAAACAATATTTGGTGTTTCACATCGGACATTTTTAGAAAACATCTACGCGATGAGCATTATAATACTTTACATTGTACATCACAACGTTGATAATTGTAGCCACAGGTCCGTGTGGCTAGTTTATCTGACGCGCTTCTTCTGTAGCTTGGCCAGTTTTCTCCTCTTGAGTATCATCTCGTAGAGGGCGTCTAGACCTTCGTGGAGGCCCTCGCCGGTGATGGCGCAGGCGGGCTGGACGTGCCACGCGTGCGCGTCGCGCGAGCCGTGCGGCGACGACACCAGCTCCTGCAGGCCCAGCAGCTTCTCCAGCTCCCGAGGCTCCTTGGCCCCGGGCAGGTCCTGCTTGTTCGCCAACACGAGGATCGGCACGCCCGTGTTGTCCGGCGATTTCGCGGTCCGTATCAACTCCATTTTGGCTTCCTCCATACGCTCTACGTCGACCGAATCGAGCACGAATATGATACCATCCGTGCATCGCGTATATGACTTCCACAGCGGCCGGAGTTTCTCCTGACCTCCGACATCCCAGACGAGGAAATTGACACCTTTGGATTTTCCTATGGTGCCTTTGACTTTTTCGCAGTTGAAGCCGATGGTTGGCACCGTGTTGAGGTACTGGTCGAACTTTAGCCGGTAGAGCGCAGTGGTCTTGCCGGCGGAGTCGAGGCCTAGCATGACGACGTGCAGCGTGCCTTGCGCGGAAGGCAGCGCGTCGAGCAGGCTGGAGTTCTTGCCCATGTTCGCACCCATGCTGCGCCGGCGCCTTGAGGCGGCTATCTAACGCTCTCGTCGGATCGCAGCATCACGAGCAGAACAGGAACTCACCTGGAATGAAAGAAATAACCTATTAAGTAAGTACGTAAAATCATCAATCAATGTAGTTTTTACTCGTATGTAATCTAATCAGTAATGTGTTTAATTAAACAGCGAAAATACCTAGCACGCTACATCGCATTTTTGCCGTTTTTCGCTTTTAAGTTAGAGACGAAACAAAATAATTAAAATTGGGCAAGTGCGAGTCCGACTCGCGCATGAATGGTTCCGTACCTATATATATATATAATCTATAACAAGTTTGTTGTATGGGAGCCCCCCTTAAATATTTATTTTATTTTATTTTTAGTATTTGTTGATAAAGCGGCAATAGAAATACATCATCTGTGAAAATTTCAACTGTCTATAGCTATCACCGTTCTTGAGATACAGCCTGGTGACAGACGGACGGACGGACGGACAGCGAAGTCTCAGTAATAGGGTCCCGTTTGTACCCTTTGGGTACGGAACCCTAAAAAACAGAGAAGATACACTTAACGTTCGTCTTTAGATATGTCATTCATTATATTATAATTATCATTACTTTGAGATAAATGGTGGAGACTTGGAGAGTGGTCTTGCGAATTCCAGTTTCCATTTAGTTCTTCAAAGTACTTTAGGTAGTAGTACTATTAGGTAGTTAAAAATAAGTGGGGTTTGCGTAAATGGAAACCAGAATCTAGGTCGGATTATGGTAACTATGATTTGATTGATTTCGTTCTCCTTTCTCTCATTCGTTAAGATTCTTTGATGATCTAGCAAAACCATTTAGCAGTGTATTTGTGCGTGTCGCGTGCTATTCTGGTTTGTTTGCAGCTCTGTTGCGCCACCGGCCTGTAGCTTCTATTTATACTTACCACACTCGGGAGTAGTTACTTAAAATTGGGACTAACAGCCATCATAAACCATTTAAACTTAAATTGAAGCCCTTTCAGGAAATAAGTGGTTTTGATTAAAACTTCTTACCAATTTCAACCTCGGGCCCTTTCATACGATACGTAATTGGGACAATGGGCGCCTTAAATTGGCTTCAACGAAATAAATCATTGGAGAGATTTTGATAAAGTACTATTTATATTGCATTTAGAAAGATATTTATTTATGTAACTACAATGTAGGTACCTAGATTAATTTTCGGAATAGGGCTAAACTTGATAAATTAGGAACGGAAAACTTAAGAAACAGCTTTCTATTTGGCATTATTTAGAAGCCAAGTTCTGCGTAATCTTTTGTTTAGTAAGTATTTAGATAAAAATACAGTTTATTTATTTTACAGTTTTCGTTCGTCCGTCCATTTATTATCTGTACGTGTACATCCTCAATCGTTCTCCATTAGCTGGTTCCCCACCTGGTCACTCGAACAAGTAAGGGTCCCTAGAAAGTAAAACATGATTCTTTAGCCGAAATTCCGTCGAAAATAATTACACAGAGCCGCCGTGCAAAAATAATTGCGGGAGAAGGCAGGTGGAGTGGCGAGATGAGACGAGACGTCGCCATCGGCATCGCACCCTTTAGTAATTATCATTCGCGTCAGACAGGAGGCGGGTCGACGACTTTTTGCCCGCTGCGAGGCACGGGCCAGACTCTTTACAATCATTCGCCAACTAGCGTCGTCTTTCACAGCCGCAACTCGCGCGAAAGGGACAGCTGAACCTGATCTCACGATAACTTTGTTGACAAATGTTTCTGCGACCAGCGCCACCGCAATTTCAATTCCAGCCGCTGCATTTTGGGTATTCGATCTCCCGAATCGGGCCATTGGCCTCGGCGCATCGGCAGTTCTTCACGATTCGCAACGTCCGAGCTGTTACTTGAAAACGAAACCAAACGGCCCGCTTGGTATTACTGAGCCTTTAAAGGACTAAACGATCCACTTAGTACGAAAAATACTTAACTTTGTTTAATGTGTATGCACGTACTTATACGTATATTATATAGGCTCTAAACGACTCTAAAGGAGCGCTACCAAGTAAGAAAATGTATGCAAGTCTTAATTTCTTGTTAATTTACCGCTTGCAGATTCCGAAACATTGCCGGTTTTGAAGTTAAAGGAAGCTAGACTCGATCTTGGGCATTAGAAAAGTGGGACTCAGTATATTATATTGGTCAAGTATGTAACGTCCATTAAGGTTACTAGTAAATTATATTGCACAAGTCTCCAATGTTCGATTGTACGCGCCACAGGTATTTGTTGCGCAACCCGAGGAGCGAATTGAACTATGGCCCTATGCCCCTATCCCACGGATCCATCTCTGGGTACCCATTTCATTTTAATTTCGTTTACATCACCAGTTCACCACAGAGTATACAATATTGTCATCATGTTTTTATAGCTGTTAAGCAGCTGTTCTTATATACACATTAAACTAAACTTTCCCTCTTTATTGTGTGTGTAATTTCATTTTAGTTTGCTGTGTGTTATAATGTTGTAAGACATTGCTTTTGAAAAAGTTAGGTTAACAGGTGCAAAGTGCATGGACCAAAAAATCAAGTTGTTGTAGGGCATCGAAAGTTTCGTTTTTATTAAAATTCGGGGTCGAATAATTTGCGAGCTGGACCCGCGGCGGTCACCCGAACAGGCCGCGGCTTCGACCTGTCTATCTCGAAAAACTAGTATAGCAACTTTTGTTTTTATTCGACCGACTTCGAGCATTAACAAAGGTTGTCTACGGTCAGTCGGTCATAGATATATAATGCAGTACGTGCATTAACAATAACATGTATGGTTAGCATTCGCCACGGTTTTCGAGAGCGCTCGTATTCGGGATGCGCACACGGTTCATTTCTGTTACGCTTTTACATTTAACGCTAATTAACAACATGTGTGAGCGTCCTTAATGAATGTATCGCGGAGTAGTCTGAAATTAAGATGTTTTAAGACTAGCGGAAAAGCATCTGATCAAATACCGGTATATACTCGGTATACTCGGTACTCCATGAACGAGAAAAAACCTGTGGCTGCGATTTTCTTAGACCTAAGTAAAGCTTTTGATTCCGTGGACCATTCAATATTGTTAAATAAATTAGAAAGGTACGGAATCAGAGGAAATGCTTATGATTGGATTCGTAGTTATTTGTCTGGCCGACAACAATGTACTGAAATAAATAACATTATAAATGGTGAATTGAAAATGGCTAGATCAGCATACAAATATAACCACCGTGGAGTGCCACAGGGTAGTATACTTGGTCCGTTGCTATTTTTATTATATGTGAATGATCTCCCGAGCAACTTAAACCACAACTGTATAATGTTTGCCGATGATACTACGTTAGTAATTAAATCCAATGATATTGATGAGTATAATGATGAAATTAATGATGCACTCTCAAAAGTTATAGACTGGTTAAATAATAATAAGTTAAACGTTAATGTTAATAAAACCCAACTGGTGCAATTCAGAACCAACAAAGGTCGTACATGTAAATTAAATATACACCATGAAAACGAGAAAGTAAAAGAAGTAGCAACGACCAAATTTTTAGGAATTTATATAGATCAATGTTGTAGTTGGAAGACCCACATTTCTGAAATTTGTTCTAAACTACACAAATTTGTGTTTGCTCTAAGAAGATTAAGTTGTACCAGCTCTAGAGAGGTAGCACTTACAGCATATCATGGGAATGTTTCTTCTATGCTGAATTATGGATTAATGATATGGGGTAATTCAGTAGATGTGAAAAATTTATTTTTAGCACAAAAGAAGTGTATAAGGGCTGTGTGTAACACCCACTACCTGGCACATTGTAAACCTTTATTCCAAGCTACGGGGGTCTTACCTTTACCATGCATGTATATTAAACAGATTGCATTATTTGTAAAACGACATCCTGAATATTTTATAAAACATGATCAAATTTACACTAGATCAACTAGACATAAGGATAAACTATACTTGCCTCGATCCAAAACGCATGTTTTTGACAACAATTCTTATTGTATGGCAATTAAAATTTTCAATAATTTACCGACGTATGTACAGGAATGCCCCCTTAATCAGTTTAACAAAGTCATAACAAGTTGGCTTCTTGAAAAATGTTATTATTCCGTCCAAGACTTTCTGAATGAACAATATAATAATAATGATAATAACATTTAAAACAAATATATTCCCCAATTTTGACATATTGTAATCTATTGTAATCTTATTAATAATAAGTCGACATTTAATATAGAATTGTGCCTACTGTCTAAGTTATGTTCTTCATAATATTGTAAACAGCGAACAAAAATTAATTATATTGCATGCCTATTTTAGGTCGAACATGAACTTCCTGTGTGTTATCAACATCCATTGTAGCTACACTGTTCTTGCAATAAATATCTTTATCTTTATCTTTATCTTTATCCGCACAACACAGCTTTACAGGAGTGCCGTCATGATAATGTTTATCACCCTTTATAGTTTATAAAAAACGTTTCCTTAAAACATGTCAGTGAAGTTGTAAGTCTATCTTGTAATTCATGTTTAAGATATATCATGTATAAAAATATCTTGAGAAAACTCTAGTGGTCTCTAGTTGTAACCAGTTCATTATTTTTGGAAGAAACGCGTATAATGAATTTTTCGAGTTTTCCGACCACAATTGGTAGATAATAAGTAATATCATGACACGCTGATTCACAGCTGTGCCGTAGGGTCAAAAGAGTCGAGAGAAAGCACAGATGCAATGATGGTGGCCCTTTACTTTCTCTACCTGCGTTTGCCACGCCTCAACATGCCTCAGATGGTGCTCGGCAAATCCACTAAAACCAACCGGAACAGAAAGTTAGCGTGTATCAACTACCAACTAATGGTGATTGCTCAATCAAGAAATATTGTGGGAAATTCGATCGCTAACAATGAAAGGAATTGTATTGGACTCGGATATGATAGGAGGAAACAGATACAATACACACGTATCTTTATTCAATGGTACGGTATGCAATTACACCGATGATCTAATATTAACCGTTTGATTACCAATTCGTCTCTCTCGCGCATAGTATGTTAGGAGGAATTTTGAGAATAGTTTATAGTACGAATTACGAGACGACAAGTACGTATTATAATTTTGGCTCGGGTGGTAGAAAAATAGAGTTCTGTACCGATATTATTATCGTGACCTACTTTCAATGTTACTTGTAATCCACTTAAGTTAGTTTAGTCATCGTGCTTCGGAGCTCGATAATGAGAAACACGTAGGCAATTAAGATACCTAATGTCCTTAAGTAATCATCGTATCGGCGACAAAATGCTCCTGTTATCGGATAAGTCCGTTTAGTAACCAATAAAAATATACTTAACCTCGCACACCCGAATATTAAGAGAAAGTTTTTGTTAATGTAACAGTGTCTGTTATCCAAATATTCCGTTATCAATGCAATGCAAGAAAGGATTTACTAAAGTTACTTTATTTCTTTCCTTTTACTTTTCGCTTTATTTGTTGATTCCGCCAAAAACGTAATCTTATCTGTATACTTTCACCATATAGTTAAATGCAATTTTATAAATGTTCCACGTAGGAAAAATGGTGGCAATACGATTAAGAACATTTTTTCAAATGCATGGTACTGTTAGGTTCCGCTAGTCAAGTCGGAATGCAGCGCGATCCGTATGCAGGGTACGTACACGATGACACGGCGAAACACCAGGCGAGTAAGGAACGACCCACTTAATCCAGCCACGTGCACTAGACTAGCTAGACAAAGTTTGTAAAAGTATCAAAAAGTTAGTTCTACTTAAGTATGCGAAAAGTTCGCCTCGATATTTAAAATTTTAAATTACTGCGCTCGCTTAAGATAGAACTAAGAGACTGGTATAAAACTGTGACTTTAAATAAACATGTATTTACGTTGTGTGCGTGTTTAGTCAAAATTGGGAACATTCAGTTTTACAAAGCTATTCATATTATATTTTTCCCGATAGTATGTATCGTGCACGGTTATATTTTAAAATGGAAAATACTGCGCTCCGGGACACATTCGAGGGCGCGGGGGGTGACGGTGACGGTGACGCTCGCCCCGGAGAGGGGGGAAGAGTAGATAAAAACTAACTTTGCTCTATTTATAACCTACATTATCCTGATAGATAAAAATTGTCCTTTAATTTTGCCAAAGTTTCCATACATTTGAATCTAATTTTCTTTAACTAGTAGGTGCATTGCAATATTCTTATACAACATTTTTGTCAATTGCACTATCAACAGATTAGGTTGAATTTTCTCTCAGTTTCTGGATTTATATGAAGTTTAGCTAGTAGGTATAGTTTCTTTGAGAAATTGATAAAATAAGACGTAAAGAATGAACCCTCAGTTAGTTAAAGCAGTTGAACAAAAACACGGTGTGTGTAGGTATTGGCATAGTCTAGTCCGATAACGAGGTGTTGACAGGGCACAAACTCTCAGCAAGCATCAATAGAGATTGCAGTAACAATGCGAAACTTCTTAGTTTTGAACTCTGAACAATTCCGCTTTTTTCCGTAATTGTAACTTTGAACTATCTCTTTTTGTCTCCCTGTTTTGTTACTTGGGCATTGGCTATCTTTAGCTTGCACAAATAACAACTTAGCTCGGAGACTAAACAACTGGGGCTAGCTAATGTGACGTTTATCTAAAAAATGTTGTGGAGCGTAACATTATATATGTATTTACTTAGACTGTAAATGTAAGTATCATAGGTGAAGATTTTTTTATACCTATTGTTTTATTAGTCCCATCTTCTTTTGGAAAAAGTGAACGTTTAAATGCAGTGAATAACAGTTTAAACTGAATTTATAGATTCGATACGAACGGGCGGCTTTTCGTAACGGATTTCCCGTTACCACATCGGTTCTACGGCGTGTGTATAACGGGTCGACAAATAGCACGATAAATTGCCAGTGTTTTTAATTCAAACCAAATAGTGATTCGGCGATGAAAGATAAAGATATCTTGTAAATGAGTGTGTGAAAAAAAGTAACAGTGTAGTATGCTTTAATTTAATGCGATTTAATAATGATTTAGGCATAATAGGTATTATCTTGAATACATGTTTTATGAAGGTGTATTTATGATTATTGTTAAGATTGTCGCATTGGACAATCGAAGACTAATTATTGAAATTAAATATGCAGACGTTTTGTTTTATAATGTATCAAAAAGGTTATTGCTGTTTATACCTGTGATATGTGATTTAGAATACGAGAATTAAAAGCGATTAAAGGACCACAAATTATAAGAATAGGTACTTCCACCTACTTTTATAGACTTAAATTATCTACAAAATAAAACCTCTAAAATGCAGTTAACTAATAAAATATAATAGCTTTGACATTGCACACTAAGTTAATTAAAGATTTTAGCACCAAATATAGCAATATTCAATAAATTTGTTGGATTAATTGAGCATGAATCAGAAATTAACGCGTTCTCAATGCCGTAATAACCGCCTAACGGTGGGGTTATTACTAACACGCAACTATTTATTACACATTCGATATAATATTAAAACGGGACGTGGATACGAAGCTACCCAATTAGAATTCTGTTAAATGTTGAACTTGGCGTATTTAAAGCTATACGTAGGTTAGGTATATATAGGTCTCAGTGTATAATTGTGAGCAACGTTAGTTTATAATATCGCTGGCCTAATATTACAGGGTTCTACGTTACATTTTCAGGGTAGTTAAAATAAGACTTAATGTCATTATGACAATTTTCTGACGTCAAAAGTCAAACACAGAATCCTGTAATATCGAGCGATATGTCTGTCCAATGGCATAACGGGTTAGCCCATTTGCTAGCAGCCCCTATAAAAAGCTTTTTAGAAAAGAAACAGGCGAGAAGAACGAAAAAAAGTTAAACAACAGGCTACTTACAAAGTGTTAAATTCGCGTAGAAAGTAAGGCCGGGTGAACGTATTCAGTCTTCAATATATGTACCTGAAACAAGAGAAGAGTTATTAAGGGCTGTGTTGAAAAATATAATATAAAAATAAACACGTTGTTTTACACCTAGAATGCGTATTGCTTTATCGCGTGGGTAACAAATGTTTGCCTCTTTACCCCTCGGAAACCGCGCTTGTTCCGAGGATAAAAAGGAAGGCGATGCTATTCCGACTCATTTTATATCTATGCAAAACATCGTGTCGATTCATTGTTAAAAAGTAATGAAATCAACAACAAATTTCTATTTCCAGAAGTATGCACTGTGCATGTGCCCATGTGCTTGTGCTTCTAGTAACATAGTTACGATGAGTGAATATAATTGTATTGTCTCCTAAAACCTCGGCGTCCTAGCTCATTAGTCATTACACCCTTGAATCTCGAACAGGAGCCGACAGAGAGGATAGCAAAGCATAATATGCGCTCAGACAGAGCTGATCGCTTAAAATATGGCAGCGTAGATAATAGCATTATATAAAATCTGGAGTCCCTAGAGGATTTGGCTTTGACTCTCTTTTCATTACGAGTTTCAGGGGATCTGCGCATTTTTTATGAATGATGTTAATAAGAACTGAGAAATTGAAACAGAGTTGAAGATTAACTTTAACAAAGTTGCCTGGTTTAACTCGGTAAGTAGATTTTTAAGGCGACAGGTAATGCAAAACTAGAATAAACTTTTCTTAAAAAAGACAATTTATTATTTAAATTATATTGCATAAAATAAATAAATATAAATATCGGACAACCTCACACAAATCGATCTAGTCCCAAATTAAGCTCAAGAAGGCTTGTTTTATGGGTACTAGACGACGATATACATACTTATATAGATAAATATATACTTAAATACATAGAACAACCATGACCCAAGCACAAATATTCGAGTTTATCACACAAATATTTGTCCCGGCCGGGATTCGAACCCGGGACCGCCGGCTCAGTAGGCAGGTGTCTACAAACCGAGCCAAAAAAACAAAAATCAGTACCAATAGCGGACTTTACGTCAAATAGCATTTTCTACCAGTTAACCATAGCCCATCATAGGGCCTACAAGATATACTTATGGCGATGCAAAATTGCCGTATAAGTATAGTTGCCGGCAAACTTTTTGAACAACAATGGCGGATCGGCGCATGTACATTTGTACGTAAATCGGCTACTGCGCAGTCAAGACCATGCTCAAGAAGTTTGCCGGCAGCTCTGTAGTCAATGCGGTTCTAAATATACTTATTGAGCTTTGGATACTGTTTCGGTACTTTGAGTATAGCGGGTTTTTAGGAACATTCCAATCCAGTGTCGCCATCTTCCAGTTTTTATTCCTAATGACCCGATTAAGCTAAGTTTGCACCGCATTTATATGCGACGTCATAGAATCAGCTGCAAACTCGTAGCCGAGTGTCTATAGCCCTGTAGTAGTAGGAATGTCGGCGGAAGGCAATATCCGTGTGGTGTCGTCTAATGAGAGACGGGATCCGCTTCCCCGCTGACTGATTGAGGCGATGTGTCACGTTGATACGCAGCCTTCATTACGCTTGCTATACTCGTGAGTTTTGTCTTTATACTCTTTATGCACGAGTACCTACACATCAAGGCAAAATAATGCGTGAGTTCATGGAAAAATGGCTGACAATATTTTTGGGTGTATGCAGCTACCTTTAAACCAAAATTTAAAATTGGTCTAGCCGTTTGATGTGTGTTTGTTAACAAGTGAAGAAGTACCAACTTCTTCACTTGTTAACAAACACATAATCACACAAACACACTTACAAACTGTCACCTTTATAATAGTTAGTAGTGTGATGTGATGATATTGGGCGTTATCCGTTATTATTTACAAGGCCCTCTGCAAACAACAAAATGTTCATTTAGTTGCTTGCCTTTTAAAGATTATGGGACAGATATGCGTCAGGATAAAATATCATAAACAATATGAAAATAATAATCTCTATAAACCGCTAAGTAACAGCTATGTGACCAATTTTTAAAACGTTCAGGTTTTAAATATCGATATAGGCGTGTGAAAGTCTTAGCATTGTGCGAAACCAATTGTGCTAGTTAGAGTGTTCGTGTTACAACTGACATTAAGTCCCGTTTACAACGAGCTGCCCAATAAAGTCGCATCTTAACTGCGTGCGAACTTAGCATTTAGTGCAGTGGTCGGCAACCTTTAGCAAGCAAGAGCCATATATGATGAAACAATGTTTACAATTACATGCGTCGTTGCGCCTTCCAAAACTGATGCGAGTAAGATTTTAATTCATAGAAATGACGCTTTATGTGCAATTACTAAGACATTCATTTTATTAAAACAATTGATGCACATATTAGATTTGGTACCTATAATAAGCGCATCGACGGTGTCAAATAGAGTTAATGCAAGTCGCAATTGTTACGTAAAGGTATTCATTAAACATTTGTAATAATTTCAATCATACAAAGGTAACAAGGAAGAGTAGTATTGATTTATTGCGGACTGCCGGTTGCTCACCGTTGATTTAAGTAGTGTATTATTTTATTTGCTGCTGTTATTGCAATGTTGATTGTTGATCTATCATTTTCTACTTTTATAAATAAAATAAATAAATATTGGACAAATTCACACAAATCGTGTGCTATGGGTACTAGACGACGATTTATTTATTGGTAAACCAGAAAGTGGGAAAACTTTTTTGGCGATGGCGATAAAATTTTTGTGCTAATGAAAAAACTATACAGCCAAAACTGTGGTTCTGGTTAGTAGGATGTAAGGCAACAGGTCAATTGGCAGCGGCCTTCACCAATGATTCCAACCTAACCTTCTCGTGTTGTGCTATAAATATTAAACAAATGCTTTAAAATAAATCGCCGATGGATTGTAAATGGATCGCCGACATGAACGCGTCCGAATCAAAATTCTATTAAATCTAAATTAGTTAGCAGTTAGCTATTAATTACTACTCGCAACACTTTATGATCGACTGGCCCACAGTTTTAGCCTCAACACCCTAATTCAACCAATTTGCTTGCGCGTCAAACATCTTGTAATTAAGTAAAGCGCGTCGCTGATCCTAAAATTCATTAAACTAATTAGACGTTATGTTCGGCTTAAATGGCGTAAGAAGTTAAACGTGTAATTATGTTCCATTCGAAATGTAAAGGTAACCAGGGATAAATCTCTGTCAAGTCGACAGTAATAAGTACAGTTAAATAGGTAGGTAGTGTATAGGTACACGATTTCGATTACATACCGTCTTCTGCCTATAACGTGCATTCAGATGGCCTTTTGAACAATTAAGGCAGATATTCGTTAGGATAAAATAATAAATCCCTATTTTAATGTTATGCGAAAATAACCATGTCTATCTCTCTGTTTTCCGTCTGTACCTATGTTTGCTACCTCTTCATGTTTACACCACTTAGATTAGTTAGGATAAAGTACATGGGATGGTCTTTCACGGATATCATTCCATAATAAGATAATAAAAAGAGGAACGGAGTTTACTATACTATCTGAAACCTGTGGGTTTCATTATATGGCATTTAACGAGTGTTTATACTGGGACAAAGTCGCGGGCAAAAGCTAGTATGAAATATTAGTAATAAAGGTAAGTCGGGAGAAATGTCTGTCGAGTCAACAATGAGTACAGTTAAACATACGATTACATCGCGATATCGCGGAGTCACCGTTAGTGTCCTAGTGCGGTACGCAAATATTAACGCGAGTTTCTAAGATGATGACTAAATAAGAAAAAATCACGAGCTCATGAGAAGAGTACAGTTGAGTTTGTGTAGCCTTTGGCGCCCCAGTCTCCTGAATTGATGGCCACTTTGAGAAAATGAGATGGTTTTTCAGAAGCTGTACTTAATAAATAACGAAAATCGATGAACCAATGTAGTAAAAAAATGAAGTAAAACACGAAAAGGAAAGCAAACATCCCAACGAACTAAAAGCCTCGTTCTTTTTTGAAGTCGGTTAGAAACTAAGAAATAGGCTATAAAAAAGCAAATATTGAAGTATTACCCAGTTGGCACATGAGAGTTAATAAGCAGATAGATGGCCGCGCGGGCAGTTAACGGATTCCATTTCATTTTCAGAGCGCGCGGGGCAGCCTCAGAATGCGCGCAAAAAGCGGTCGAACGGCAATTAGTCGCACGTGCGATTCTACGCACGTGCGATTCTACGCTCATCTGCCCGAGGACTTATTTCAGTTTTATCTAGAAATATTCTCGAAGAGCTGGAGTGCCTGGATTCATTGCATTTATTTGTTTATGATCATTTTAAATCCCAATTATTGTAAGAAGTCGTTATGAGAATATGAGCTGGAGAGTGATATTTTATTAGTGAAAAATGCATGGCTTTGGAAGGATAATAAAAAAACAAAATGCGCTTTGCTATCGCGGTTAAAGTCGCAGGAAAAAACTTTTTGAAAAATAAAAATAAAAGACAGTGACCTATTCGATTTGTTAAGATTAGATTTCTTTATGGGTAATTTTCAAAATACATGTACATAGTTAAAGGCTTAATAAAAACAAAATTACGATCGCTTCTTATGTGTGACGAAACTCATACAAAATATATGGGTAACTATCGTAATACAATGGAATCAATTAAGTTTTGTTTTAATTAAAGCCCTTAACTACGTACATGTATTTTGAAAATGACTCTTATAATCATAATAGGTATAAAATGACAGTATAAATTACGTTAAGTCAATTTACATAAATTTATACTATGATCATCAACATCATCATCATTACAGCCATAGGACGTCCACTGCTGAACACAGGACTCCTCAATAGACTTCCACATGAGCCGCGTAGCAGCGACCCGCATCCAGCGAGTCCCCTCAACTTTAACCAGGTCGTCCGACCACCTTGCGGGTGGCCATTGCGCTTGCCGGCTACTATCCTATGATCGTCAAAAAAATGTAAATACGTATTCAAAATATTTTGAGAAGTTGGAATATTCCTAGCTTATTCGTCCCACAGTATAATCATATCATATCATAGTAATATCCCCTTTATTACAAGCCTTAAGATAAGAGTATTCATAGGATGTTGTTTGTTTAGGTCAAATCGTGTGTGGCGGCTCTGAGTCCCTTCCTAACGGTTTTCATTTACATAGTTTGAACGTGCGTATACCGGTGTACTTAACTTAGTTACTTACTTATCATCGAATGTACATATCTACATATATGAACACACTCGAATTAACGCCATGCACCCCTAGCACAACTGTGACACGCGACTCTTTCTCTCGCGAGATATACTACCTTTCTCTTTCTGTACAGTACTGTGAGAGATTAACGGGTTACGCTATGACATGAGTCGAGAACCATATTTTTTAGTCGTGCTAGCCGTCTAGCAGCTGTGGTCCCAAAATGAGGGTAGATTTTATTGCACTATCTGTAGTTAAAGGAATAAAATGTAAGATGTCATTGTCACCCTAGCGAAATAGTTTTAAAACCGTAGTAAAGTTGCCAGCAATATTTGCCACGTTTTAAACCCGTTTTGCGCCGTAATTTAAACCCAGACGTAAAGGGTTGATTGAAGCACGCTCACGCCTGGCTAGAGCGAGGTTACGAGGGTGTCTGCAAATACACATTTTTCTAGCTATAGCATTGAGAAAATAATTGAATAGGCAGCGCAGTATAACAATTTTTTCGTCCGTTATAATCCGAAAATGTACAAGTACATGACTGAAGATTTGTAGGTACGCTAATTATTAAATAGTTGTGAGAAATCTCGTCGTGCTGACGAATTTAAGGAGAAACCAAAGTTAGGTAGAATTTCCATCGAAAATTATGACATCGTTGAAACAAAGTCTTGAGATGAAAACGGCTTACAAACCCGTAACATTGGAGGGCAGAGATAGAGCAGCAAATTGCTTATTTGTAACATTTTAAAGGCATTGCTAAAACTTCTACAAAAGATAAGCTAAAGACCAGTGAATTAATTTAACTAATTGCTCATATATGTAGTTTATGAGCCGCGGCGATGCAGGAAGTAAGTATTTTGTCTCGTTTAAATAAGGTTAGTATAAGTGCCGATTGTATGTTAATACAGTAATAATGCGTGGGAATAAATAGTTGCGTGGAGTAACCCAACCTGACCTTATTTGCAAATGCGCATTAACCACTTTTCAGCACCTAATCGGTAAATGTCTTAGCTACTGTAATCTGATTTATAGCTTGATATGGATCTTCTCATAGGTATTTGATGATTTACTAGAGCAGTCAGGCCAGTAAGCTATTTGGGCAAGGGAACTTTGATTGACGTTGATATATCGCCTAAAAGTTCTGTCACTGCTCTTCAAAACCTCGTATCAAGTAAGTACATTGACACTGAGATACGAGCTTTGTTTTAGGTAGGTAGGTTTTTCGGTTGTCAACAGACGATATGCATAACCGAGTAATGTATTGGACAACCATATAAGGTAAACATCCCTGTACTCGCCACGCTAATGCCTAATAGTCGACAACATGCTGTCACCTCTTTTGCTAATGACATAACATTCAAGATGCCAACTATTGGGACAGTGTTGAGCATAGGGACGTTTACCTTATATGCGTATATCGATTATTGTGCTATTCGAGCTACATTAATTGTCCACAGACAAAAATGCACATAGGAACTGTAATGCGTTGATAGAAATTGCCGTGTCCATTTATTATATCGGCCAACCACTCCACTTACGACCGACACACAACCGCTTCTAGTTTAATTGACTACTTTCGTCTATAAATTATGCATCGACTGCCTTGAAAGCTAAATGTTATGATTTAGCTCGGCGACAGACAGCTAATAAACATGGGTCTAGATTTATTTCTACGATGCTCTCTCTTGTGTCTTAGTTTTACCTTAGCTTATACAACTTTGAATTACGACGACCGGTTAAAAAATTGCTGCCGAACTTCTTACCATTATGAGTATTTAGAACGGGTTTGTCAGTTACAATATTATATTTTTCCGTTTTAGTGAATACCTATATTGGTAGACGACGCAAACACACCCATTTTATGTAGAAATGGATATCATTCGTTTATTGTTGGTGCTCCAATTTTTTTTCTAACTTGCGATAAACAGTTGTGATATGGAGTAGTCTAAATGAAACTTTCAGTGTGTGTTGTCTATATATTGTGTATTCCTTTATAACATTGATGTGGTGGTTATCGATGACAGATTTGTCGATATTATTGTTATGTAAGCACTAACAACAATACCTACGAGTAGGTATAGTGTTAATTATAACTCTACTACTTGTACCAATATTAATTAGGCAGTAATTGCAGTAGGTATAGGTACACATTTACTAATTGTATATCAGAATACCATAAGGTCCCTTGTACACAATTCCAATTTATCCCATAGTACAACATAGTAAAAACAAGCATTGCACTAACAACACAGCTAACACGACGAATAGGTACAATCACTACATCACTACATACATAGTATAAAACAAAGTCGTTTCCTGCTGTCTGTATGTCTGTCTGTCCCTATGTATGCTTAGATCGTTAAAATTACGCAACGGATTTTGATGCGGTTTTTTGATAGATAGAGTGATTCAAGAGGAAGGTTTATATGTATAACATATGCATAATTTATCAGTATTGCACCCATGCGAAGCCGGGGCGGGTCGCTAGTTATGAATAACAAAGCTCAGTGAATACTCGATACTCAACGAGGGCATCAAAGCGCTGCGCGTGAGCCTGTCCACACGACTAGAGTTCAACGAACACAATGTGAACACAATCACAAAGTCTTTAAACCAGATAATGACTAATGACACACGAGGACAATCACGCCATAGATTTTGGGAACCACGAACCGTGGCTGCCTGACTTCCTTGTGGTCTTTACAAAACATTTTTCTGTGAGCTTTTTAATGAGTTGGTATAGGTATTTGAATATTAGGTACCTATACGATGGTCTTCGTTAAGGTCCTCATGACTTCATGAGCTTCTATTAAACAGATTTCCAACCTGTTGTGTTGAGAATTGTGTCCATATATTTGAAGCCGTAAGTGATAGATTTTATTAACTTATACCAATAACCTCATTAATCCGTGTACATATTAATGGAAAGGGTGATTGTTGATTTGTTATACTTTTGCAATTGGTGCGAATCATTGAAAACCAACCATGTTTACATGCCTAGAGATTAGAATTAGAACAGACGATAAGTGTCTTAAAATATTATTTCTTACAGGATATATTATAATAAATAATAATAGGTACAAATATCTATTTAGATATTTTTCCGTTATATCATTTCACACAGCTTACAAAAAATACGCAGTTATTGGAATCGAAGTTCAAATGGCAACGAATCGCAGTCCTTTCTACTTGCCATCCTCCTCACAAAACGGTATATCTCAATGGGCCATCTTTGACACTTAGGTCATTCTATACGAGTATACCTACATACGACATTGTAACACTGTTGAGTTGAGATCCTTTACAAAACACTCTTTACCCAATCTTTGATCTATTCTATGAATAATACGTTGAACCCGGGTCTTTGCCTGAAAATCCCTAAAGACGCCTTGAAAACCCACCGACGGCATATAGTAATTTTCCGGTTAGCGGTGAACAAGCAATCTAAATCTTTCAACACTACAAAACTGACTAGAAGCTAATGGCTAACAAGATTTACTTTTGATAGATTAATCCTGTACAAAACCTTATATTTAAGATAGTCATGTAGGTATATAGGTACTATACACACTAATATATCATGGTCAGATAGTTATCTTTTATGTTACCATTTATTTAACACGCCTTTTACGTCTAACTTTTTTTGCCGGTCGCATGACTCGCGAATCACGGCAATAATTAAACAGACACGTTTGACAATACCTACAAAAAAAGCAAAGCAAAATTCGATGTTTTATGCCGCTAAAACATATGTATTTGAAGGGTACAAGTACTTCACAGCGTTTCTAATAATTCTAATCAAAGTCAGAATTTTATTGCATTGCGTTCCAAGTTCGAACCTCTTTTCAGAATCCAAGATTTGGTTCCGCAGAATCAAAAGAACCTTAAGTTACATCGGCATTATTACTTAACTGTCGATGTTTAGTATATAGTATATCCACATTTTGTATAAGTGCGTTTCGTGGTTTAATACTCAAGTAGCAAGCAGGCTGTATAGGAGGCAAGGAGCCTACTATACAGCCATTAAAACTCTCATTTAAATGGTATACAGTAGGTAAGCTGGCCTAGCAGCCTGGTGTGCTATTTCGGTATACCTGGCATCACAGAGGTAGGCAATCAGGCGACTATGACGATACAAATAATCGTAGTGCAAACTTGTCTTAACCGGGATATACGTTTATCGGGTTGCGAGTCGGTCGGTCAGTGGCAATAGCAGTGTCACCGTTAGCGCCCGTGTCAACATTATTGAGGCCGAACGGAATGGACGATTCCAATTTGCTTTCCATTATGAGCTCCGCATGTTTGGACAGGTAAAAAAATTCCACCGCAATTTTTTTTTACCTGTCCAAATATCGGCTTTTTACCAGTGGTTTATGATTCTCATTGTATGTAGCTGATATAATTCTATAGATTGTATTATGACTGTGCCGTCGACATAACTGCCTGAAAAAAAAAACAAACAGATTATTGAAACTAAGTCAGATATTATATTTGTGTTCGATTGGCCGCCGCCGCGACTGATCGTCTCTCCTGATGATGAATCGCGTACCGATTCGAAACATGTCGAGCGTTATTCGACTTCTACGACGTGAGTAAACCCGTTTGAGTATTTTAATATATTTATGCTATTGAAATACATCATTGGAATGCTAATAAGAAAAGAAATTGAATGTTTTTTCCAATACTGAAACACAGGTCTTATTAAATAGGTACCTACTTGAATTATTGAAGTAAATATTTAATTCCTAAACGAGGAAGATAACATAGAATACTGTAGGAGAATTCCAAATTCGAAAGACAAACACTTACCTACAATGTATTAAGAGGTATATAAACAACCCTCACGAATGACATCGAAAGTTATCTCGTTAACAAACATTTGTAGTGTTTTCAATTAGACTGTAGCAATGTATGTAAGAGATACGTAATTAACTATGTATGTATCGCTGTACATGTCATCACTTAACATGTAGAACACCTATTTATTACTCCTAAAAGGATACAGAAAAAACATAACTTAACGTACAAGTGCAAATTATGTTGCATACACGTTTAAGGAAAACAATTTAATAGATATAGATGTGCACAGCACAGCTCACGGCTGAGTTAGCGGCCTTCATAGTTCACGAGTCAAGCAAAACAGATAAGTCTAGGAGATGATATTTGATCCATTCTGTCCGCTCAAGTGTGATGAATACCCGCCCACTGCCTTGCTCTCTAACATGGACAGTACTGGTCTCTTTAGAAGTGTATTTCTATTCTATTCATACACTATGTTTCATGTATTGCATTGTAAGCTTTCGAGTTTTCTAATACATACGATTATATAAAATACTACTTGGATGTCTATCATTACCAAGAGCTTGAGCATTGCAACCCTTATATAACTGAGTAGGTACATACATAGCACCAATGTGTACCTACTGTGTACGCTTGGTTTACATTTTCAATTTCCTGTTGATCTACGTTAGAAGACCGAGGCAAGGGTTGGCTGGAAAAAATTGCTCTGCAGCCGCGATAATGCCACCTGTTATCCAAATTCTCATACGTATTTGTGATTTTTGTGTACATTCCGTTTATAAAGCATTTTAAATGCAACATAGAATCAATACAGTTAGCCGTAAAATACTACATAGGTAATACAACTAAAGTAAGGTTAATTCGGGTTACAACCATTTTGACCTTTATCGGGGGGCACGGCAGTGCCCCCGCCAAGTCGAGCGCGAAGCAAACACTGCCGTACCATCCTTTACTGGAACCATTTCGCCGCATTTTTAGGCCCCTATTTGATCACCTCTGGATAAGACCAGAATGCAGAAATTTTCGTCATCCATTAAGCTATAATCACATACTTAAAATCCAAAATTTCAAGTCTGTAGGTCATTTAGTTCCGAAGTTAAGCGAAAGCAAAGTTTCGCATTTATGACACTCACTCACTCACTCATGATCATCAGTAAAGAACTAGTACTTCCCATAAATTCATAGAGCTGACATTTGGTACAGAGTTAGGGTTTAATGGCCACATAAAGCGAAAACTATAAAAATTGGCCAAGTGCGAGTCCGACTCGCGCATGACGGGTTCCGTACCATAAAACAAGTTTTTGTTGTATGGGAGCCCTTAAATATTTATTTTATTTTATTTTTAGTATTTGTTGTTATAGCGGCAATAGAAATAGATCATCTGTGAAAATTTCAACTGTCTAGCTATCACCGTTCTTGATATACAGCCTGGTGACAGACGGACGGACGGACAGCGAAGTCTCAGTAATATGGTCTCGTTTTTACCCTTTGGGTACGGAACCCTAAAAACTAGGATAATCGAAGATCTGGAGTACTCTGATTAGAAAACACAAGAGCCCAACCAAACTAATAGAGATCGACATACCGCCTTTACAAAAAGTATTCAACTTGTTGTTGTGTTCGGTTGGCCGCCGTCGCGACTGATCGTCTCTCCTAATGATGGATCGCGTACCGATTCGAAACATGTCGAGCGTTATTCGACTTCTACGACGTGAGTAAACCCGTTTAAGTATTTTAATATTCAACTTGGTGGGCCGTGGGCCGCTTCATTTGATGTCAAAAATCCAAGGTCTGAAGTATTTTGACGGCGCGTTTGGCTCGGTTTGTAGACACCTGCCTACTGAGCCGGCGGTCCCGGGTTCGAGTCCCGGCCAGGGTAAATATTTGTGTGATGAACTGGAATATTTGTGCTTGGGTCATGGTTGTTCTATGTATTTAAGTATATATTTATCTATATAAGTATGTATATCGTCGTCTAGTACCCATAACACAAGCCTTCTAGAGCTTACTTTGGGACTAGATCGATTTGTGTGAGGTTGTCCGATACTAATTATAAAAAAAACCGGCCAAGAGCATGTCAGGCCACGCTCAGTGTAGGGTTCCGTAGTTGCTCATCCTTCACAATAGACTTAAGTTACGACAAAGATTTCAAGCTCTATAAAAAGGTCGTAAACGCCAAAGTAACTATAGTCACTTTTTACCTTCTGGAAGTCAATTTATGTTATTTTAAGAAAATTATGAAATTTTGCGATAACTCAAAAACGACTTAACTGATTTTGTTCAATATAGTTTTCATTGAAAGTTCTTATAAGGCCTCATGTTCATTAATTTTTTCATAATTTTTTGACCCGTGGTTGAAAAGTTAGAGGGGGGGACACAATTTTTTCATAATTTTTTGACCCGTGGTTGAAAAGTTAGAGGGGGGGACACTATTTTTTTAAAATTAAAGGAAAACTCTGGATAAGACTATACTGGCTTTTATACTTTTACTTACAAGTTTACAAGAAGAAATAGTCGAACGATTTACTTTATCTACTCGAACATTACACAAATTAAATAAACAAATTACACCAAAATATGAATTTCGCTCAAAATTTGGTCAAAATATAATGCATTGGACTAAGAGTGGCGGTGATACCTGCACACGTCGCTAGATGGCGCTGACTGTATTTTAAAACTCGCCTACGTTTGTTTTTCCGATAATCTTATATGGCGAAGTGGCAACCGGCCGCGTTACAGTCGTTTACGACACTCTTCTACTGCGCTTGGAAACGTTTGCTAGGGATTATTTGCATTTCGTTGATTTCGCTTATTATTTTGTGAGGTTTGCTAAAGTGAATTAGCAGGTTGTTATAAAACAATATGCCCACGTTTCTACAAAAAGAAGTGAAATCCCACCAAAAACATTCTGTAAAAAACTAGCCAAGTCTCGATGGAGCTGCTTGTTTATCTCTAAAAAGTAATGAAATCTAGACAAAGTCGTACCAAGTCTAAGGTTCCTTACTGCGATTTCTTTATTATTATAGTTAATGTTGTGTGACTTGGCCGTTGAAGGGTACACAAGGGTACAAAACCAGGTGCTCCATGACACCATTGCACCAATCTGTCGCCAGAACCGCTACCCATTGTCGATGGAAAATTGCCACTTGGAAAACGTTGATTCAATAACCAGTCAATTGTAGGCTTGATAAAGCTGCGTATTTCAATAATACTTATGTATAGGCGAGCCTGAAAAAAACAGTATAAAAAATATTTCTAGTACAGACGGACCTCTAATCATTGATAGAAGTCCGTCTGTACGTCTATTTTATGTTAGATCGGTGGTCGATTTGACGCTCCAAAAAGAAGAGACCAGAAGTCAGCATTGTCAATGCTGAATGCATGTGTTACACAATCAACAACAGCCTAAAATGAGACACTAGCGTCAAATTACCAATACCAGTATGGGCTATTATCTCGCTTAACAAACATAGGTAGTTACAACAGATATAACATTACGTGTAAACAAAATTGACTTGTAGCGGTTCTGGGGACAGATTGGTGCAATGGTGTCATGGAGCACCTGGTTTTGTACCCTTGTGTACCCTTCAACGGCCAAGTCACACAACATTAACTATAATAATAAAGAAATCGCAGTAAGGAACCTTAGACTTGGTACGACTTTGTCTAGATTTCATTACTTTTTAGAGATAAACAAGCAGCTCCATCGAGACTTGGCTAGTTTTTTACAGAATGTTTTTGGTGGGATTCACTTTATCGGTACCGTACCTATTACTTAAGGGGCTACCCGCTCTCAATGACCTTCGATCTGTTGCGATAGATTTTCCCATATTATAAATAGCTAATCATAATAACATAGTTTTTCCACAACAAAATACCGTATCAAGTACCTTTCACATGTCACTGACTTTGAGTTACAGGCCGTCAAAGTTTACGATTTTTTCGGGGAAAAAGTTGTGGAAGCGGTTTTTTGCGTTTTTCTCGAAAAGTATTGAGAAAAATAGAAAAAGCTTCAGAACAAATTTTGTGGAATATGGTTTAGAACAATAAAATGTAAGATATTTTCTACATATACACCGGGGATAAAAGTAGAAACGAGATTAGTGTATTTTTGGTCCTTCACCGAGTATTTTTTTATAAAATACACAGTCGTTAAATCAAAATTCGGGTCTATACAAAGTGTTAAGCATAGACCATACTACAATATATATTAAATAGGACATTATAACTCTATAATCCACAAACTATAGATACGATGTAAAAATCATCAAAGTGGCTGATTTCTGCAGGGAGCCCCTTAACATAAAGATAGGATCATAAAGCCATAAAACGAAGCATTTAAACATAATCTTCTTAAAATAAAACAGCCCACGTGGATTACTCGTACGTACCTCCGATCTTTCTCGGTAGCCCGATTACAGTTAAATATGTATCACGTCCCTTCCATCCATCGTAAACCTCTTATCTAATCTGATTACTAATAAAATATGTAGGTCAAAAACGCATGACAGCTGACAAATAGAGGGGCGTAACGGAGTTGGTAGCTTCTGTTTTTTTTGTCATCTACAATCCTCATTTTTTTAAGCATTCGTCTCTTTGGGATGACTTGTGATTGGTTGTCTCGACAAAGATTGATTTCACCCGGGTGGTCGTATTTCCATGTTGCTCAGGTTATTATCGGCAATATAGTCGAAATAAAGACCAGGTTTCACCAACCTCAATATAATATAAACTTATAGATGAACGCTGTAATAACACTGAATGGAAATGCCCAAGGGCAGAAAATGATGGTTTAAGTTGGAGACTCAGCTCTGTTCCATTATCCTTGCTATGTAATTTCCCGAGCCGATGACCGCAAATCGCCAACCTGCTCGAAGCCCTCGGATCATTTGCAAACAAGATTACAAGTGGACGTTGCTCCCAATAATTGTAAAAGCGTCCATTCGCAACTTTCTGAATAAACTCAAGAAAATTGTAACATAGTTGTACTGTTATCGAGATGTTGTTATAAATAGAAAGTAGGATTAAAACTTTTAAATTAACTCCTCAAATTGAGAGCTCCTTTGATGAAGAATATTTCAGTCAGTTGAATGAATAGAATTACACGATATAAAGAGACAAGGCCTGAGATACTGAAATATAAATAGCTACTATTTTAAATTACTTTTAGGAGCAGAAACACAGCTTGACTACTGCGGTTTTGATAGGATGTCGCCATTGCCGGCTCAATTCAACGTTTCTTATGACATATTATGTATATCAAAGATGTCTAGTTTACGAATTTCCTCAATCCGATGACACCTTATGCAACTCGAACATCAAAAATATCAAATTACCTATACATATATTATCATCATAAAGAGTGATCAATCCAAATGGGCCAGTAAAAGGAGAAGTCAGAAACCATGAGAGATAGGGAAATCTGCTCTTAGGAAGCATGGCGTCGATTTTAAAATGGTTTAAAATGGCATTCAATATTTTTTTTACTCTCATACATACGCGGGGATCGAACCTGGTCAAGATTCTGTAAGTAATCAAATGTCATATTTAAGAGTTTTTCCCGGATTTGACACCCGGTTATAAAATAGAAAAAAAAAACAGTTTCATTAAAACTAAAATCGACGCGAAGATTTCCCTATCTCTTCTAGTTTCTGATTTCTCGCTACAGACCCATTTGAATTGATCATCCTGTATATATCCTCCATATCGCGGCCAAGCGACTTTATGTCAATGTCAGTGAAATTAGCACCGAATACGAATATCATGTTATTTGCGAACAACCACAATGATGACAGGTTATAACTTATAACAGTTACTAAGTATGTATATGTATGTATAAATGTATATTATGTAGTATGTTTAGCCAATTAGATTCGTTTTAAACTTGAAGCACAAATTCAAAGACTTCTCCTTTTAATTTTCCACGGATGCATTCGAACAAAAAGCAAATAAGGCCCGAGTCAAGGCCTCTCTGATTGAATCGGCTCGCAATTTACCGGCGAAATTAGGTAGGGCAGGTGCCTTGACGGCGGATGTCATGAAGGCAGTGTTAAATTGAATAGAACCGTGACGTCTCATGGTCTTATCATTCGAGAGGACTGCCAATGCTTTTGCGAAGTCGCATATTATGAACCTGCTGAACGTAGAGAAGTCTCTGTCCGATATGTTTTGTATTGTGCTAAGACCTAGAGCCTAGAGCCACAAGCGTAATTTCCTAAACAGTGCTATAAATGGGTATATCACACTATAATTATAAAGGCGAAAGTTTGTGAGTGTGTTTATGCGTATGTTTGTTACTTCTTCACGCTCAAACGGCTGGAGCAATTTTGATAAATTATGGTATGAAGGTAGCTGACACCCTGGATTAACACATATGCTACTTTTTATCCCGAAAAATTTAGTGTTCCCGTGGGATGAGGGGGTAACACAGCGCGGCGCAGCTAGTTAAAGATGTATGCTTTAGAAGGCTTCTATTCAATTTTACACTGCTAGGCTAGTGGTGTGTCTATTTTTACCATCTGTATTTATTTAGATGTTTGCGAGTGAAGATCAGAAGCAGAAGATTACAAATATACTGTGTCAATAAATATATCAACGTTGAGAAACTTCAGAACGGTAAGTGAACGGTCAGAACTAAAGGTAAGCAGAATTTTTAATAAGACGCGCATTTGCTATACCTACTCTTTAATTCACTAAATATTAACAGTAGAGTAAATAAGTAAAAAGAAACAGTTTGTTAATTCTTATTTTGTATCAGCTCACTATTGTCATAGGTACTTGCCTTCCCTTTTATTTCGTTGCCGGACGTCAATCGCAATTTAAATTCCACGAAAATTGGCACCGCACACTCACTTGCCACTTATAACATATCTTGAATATATATATTATTCATTTCAATTAGACTAAATAAGCGCAGTTTACATGTATCCAGTATTGGTTATCAAATGACACTAACCCATCTTACATTGGCACATGATCCGTGTTATCACTGACACTGTAGTATTTAATGCGCAAAAGTGAACTTGTCAAGCGTTTAAGTAGGTTATCTAGAAACGCAAAAAGACAGTAACTTTGTATTTGTAATGAGTATTGTTCATTATGAGTTGCATAGTTATTATGAAACGTGTGTACGATTTAATTAGTTAATTACGGTACAGCTTCGAGTTCAATTAGTTGATTATGGGGCTTAAGCCTAAAACTTGAACTTGAATAAATGATAAAAATTGCAACATGAATGATGCCGAATAGATTATACAGTAATTCATAGAAATGATGGTACGTACTTTGCATGTTTTTCATTCCATTCCAACGTTCCCTACTTGCCGTCAAACGAGTTAAAAGCATATTTTTATTTAAGTTTAGCCGATGTTGTTAGCAAATAGTTGAGACGTTCTCATTTCTTACTAAAAATACATGATATGTCTGGAACCAAATAATCTATGCCGAGTGGTTGTGATCGGATGAAAACGAATTTATGATTTTGGCTAGACTTGTAAGTCGTAATTTTTAACGAACAGAACGCACGAGGCCTACAAACGCGTTTTAATTTAGGTTTTCAAGAGAACAATACATAATGGAACAGTAAACTTTGAAGGAAGAAATTGAGGTTTCAGTTTTCGGAGAAACCCTTTTACTTCATTAATCGCTGAGTGATTTGTTATTCTATTATTGGATGGGTTTAACAATGGGGTAATTAATTTGATTGTTTAGTCATTATTCTTTATTATTAAAATATTTTAGCTCAAGGTTGTTTGTAGGAAACCAGATTTAATTCATAAGTTGGAACTCTGCATATTAGTATTCACGTGATTGACTGGTGGAGAATGCCTTATGGCATTAAGTCCGCCATTTGTGCAATAAAGTGCACTTTTTTGTGCAATAAAGTATATATGTATAAATAAATATAGTCACCATTCAAACAAAACGCGCAGTGTTTTTGGTTTAATTTTTCATTTTACCGATCACTGCTACTTTGCTATCTGCTGCTCTTTTGATCGTAGTTTTTTGATTGTCTGTGGTTGTATCAAGGAATATAATACTCACAAGGTTGTACGCATAACTGTGACTGGCTGAGAATGCTCACTGATTTTGTTCTGAACACAATCAACAGATGGCGCTGGTGTGCTGGTATATAAGTAGGATAATAGTGAGCTCATCTAGCTCAACTATGGTTCGCGACTCTTGTCGTGCGACATGCCCTCACTCGTCAGAGGTGCTATTCACGTGCAGTACCCTTACCACGAGCGTACAGTGATAGTACTCACAGTGACAGGACTCGCTAGCGACTGCGTAAAGGATTTGTATGGAAAATTGTAGTTCTACAAAGCAACCGCTACGGGCGCTGTACTATTATTCATACAAATCATTTACGCTGTCGCCAGTGAGTACGGTCACGTCAACTCTTGGTAAGGGTACCGTATCAATCTGCCGAAGCCCACACATCGGTGTTATGGTTCCCATTCAAAGCAGCCTAGTTGCAACAATCCATAACAATAGATCATACGTAAAGTGCTCAATTAATTGAGGAAATGAATTCCCATGGAACGTATGTGTAATGCAGTAATAAACGTATCATTACAGAGATAGCATTTATTGATAACCTGAAGAGGAAAAGGGTACTGGTACGGGAATGGGTCAACGATCGCTATACGGAGCTGGATGTGTTATTTATTGATCAAATTATGTATAAATCTAAAGTAGATAATAACGTGTTTCGTTTTATTGTGCTTTTATATATAAACAATGATCGGTATTTGAATAATTTATAAAACTTATCACAAATAACAAATCCTCTAATGGGTCGGGCTGTCAGACGGAGTTAAATATAGAAAATAAAACTGAAAAGTAAAACGCACTAGTGCGGAAAAGCAGTACTTTACGCACATTTTGACTGCTTAGAAAACGCTCTTTTCGAACACATGTACTCGTATTGTAAATTAATTTGTAAAGCTTGGCTTCCCCTTGACTTTGTTCGAATTTGCTCAAATTATATTTTAGTTTTTCCAAATTATTTTCTTAGTGCACATCTAAGTTCAGAAAAGTAACGAGATACCTACTAATGTATCTACTATGCAAAATTACCTATTATTAATATATGCAGTCTTTATTGTTTAGGTACGCCGACGGTGAAAATTGAGAAAGTCGTATTCTGATGAAAATTGAGTCACTGAGTATCGATCGGTAAACCCAAACTCTCGGCTCGGTATCCTATTTTTCTCACGTACGTAGTCCACGTATTAATAGTTAGTTCATTGGTTAACGGATGACAGTTGGCGCTCAAGCAACCTACTTAACTTTCATAGTGATTTACTAACAATTTCAGTAAAAGATCCAGAATGTAAAGCGAAACATTTAGTTTGTTGTTTATGCGACAAAACATGAGAAAGGCTGAGAATGAAAGGCAGTGTTGCCAGGTCTCCTGATTTTTCAGGAGTTATTCTGATTTTTGACTATGTCTACTGATCTACTGAATTTGCAAACGAATCTACTGAATTTTATGAGTCTAATTTGAACCTAATAATTATTACTCTGATTAATGATTCTGAGGTAGTCAGCTAAACAGATAACATGTGACGATAGTTTTAAAACAAGTGTGACATTGTTTTAAGTTAGGTCGGAAAGTGTAAAACAGCCTTAAATATAAATTGCCTTTTTCCCGTTCGGTTTCGGTTCTGAAGGGCTACTCCGGTGTTCGATATTGGACCGTCGAATAGTGCATATTTCTTTTCTTTCCAGATTAACTAATAATTTTATACATTATATATCAGCATATTAAAAACCAAATAATCAGAGAACATGAGAAGATTTGCATTTAGGTAAGTTTTGTGACTTTTCTAGCATAAAATTTGATCTACTGTTTTTTTTTTCAATCTCCTGATTTTTAAGGATCCATTCTTCTGACATTTCCAGATTGGACCTGGCAACACTGATGAAAGGCAATATAGCTATCGATCTTCAACCCCAAACTCTCAACAATATATCCTATTTTTCCCGAACAACGTTTATAAGTCGGAATATACGTATCTATAATAAATTGGCTGACGGATGACGACCTACCCGTAACCCGCCACAGCATCCCACTTCATTTTCTTGTGAATGATGTGGTAATTAGGGAAAACTCCACTGTAAAATGTCAGGTGTAGTCTGTTGTTTTTACGATAAAGTCGAGAAAGCCGTCTCTGATTATAATGAAAATCGAGTCAATATATGGCTATGACCTGCAACGAAACTTTCGACACAGTATAATATTTTTCTCACGATTGTAATATCGTTTTTAAGCCGAAATAGCCAATAGTATCAGTATCAATACTGACTGACGTTCAACTGACATGACCGTACGCCTCACTACAGCAACCGACTGAACTTTCTTAAAGCTGTGGTACATATTTACATAAGGAACTCCATTATTTTAACCCTAAATGTGTTTGTTGTTTATGCAACGAAACTTGAGAAAGCTGTCTGTGATTATAACGAAAATATAGTCAATATAGCTATCGACCGGCAACCCCAAACTCTCGACACAGTATCCTATTTTTCTCACGTACGCGTTTTTATGCTAGAATACACGTATCAATAATTCATCGGCTGACGGATGACCGTCCAACACACCCGGTTGCAGGAACCCACCTAGTGTTAAGTTGTCACACAAGAAATTTCGTGCTTCAAACCCCAACCCAAACGTAGTTGTTCATGCGACGAAACTTGTTAAAACTGTATCATCTAATTATGATGAAAATCGAGATTATAGCTCACTTAGTGTTAAATAGTCACAAAAGGAACTTCAGGCTTCAAACCCCAACCAAACGTAGTTGTTCATGCGACGAAACTTGTTAAAATCTTTTCATCTAATTATGATGAAAATAACCCCAACCCAAACGTAGTCTGTTGTTGATGCGACGAAACTTAACAAAACTGTATTATCCAATTATAACAAGAATCGAGACATTATAGCTCACTAGATACAATATCCTATTTTCCTCACGTACACGTTTTTATGTCGGAATATACGTATCAATAATTCATCGGCTGACGGATGACGGTCCAACACCCCACTGCAGCTGCGACCCACTTGGCCGCGCTCATTCCTCTCCCCTAATATCCGACCTACGTACTCGACTTGCAATGGGCGAGATATTACTCCGATCAATGGCGTTACACCCTCGCAATAATTACTTTCATACAGGCCATTTCGTTTATTGCGTTCGTGTGAGCTAAACAGTTCCGTGAAAACAACTCTTTTGAACAGCAACGGGCAAGGGGATGATTCAGTCAGAATTCTTAATAAGTCACTTCGGATGCTGTAGTGCCGGTTAACTGTCTATGCGTTTGTCTACTAATAAAATTGTCTAAGTACATTATGGTTGTGTCTAAGTAAATCGTCACAACTTTGAAAGCATGCATTTTTATTTGGATTGTTTTTTTGCACTGGTAAAATTGTTGATTTGCACTGTCAAAGTTACTCTTCAAACTACAGAAAATGAATGCAATATGTTGTAGCAGTAGATGTTTGTTGCATAAATATTAAGGACTTTATCGATTGAGGGATCTGGCCTAAACGGAAAATTGGTAGTAGTATTCCTTGGTACAGGAATTTCCGTAGAAAAGGAAACGCTCACCAATTTGTTTACCATATATTCTGATGAACCAGGAAGCTGTACTGACATTCGCATGCTGTGACGACAATCTGTTATTACGTGGACGAAAATATTTTGGGAATCTTGGGCACAAGCCAAATACATCTTGTCTTATGGATTTTAGTAACGTAGCAAATGAGATTCATTCAAAAAATGTACCTACTCATTAACGGTGACTTTTTCCTTAATTGTTACAAGAATAGTTGTTATTGATATAATGTAAGAATGACGAAATGGTTCTACAATAAATAACAGTAATAACTCGTAAATTATGACATAAGCTGTCCGTCTGAAGACTCATTTTCTTAACAGTTGCGTTCAATTAAATTGGCAATTCTAAATTAACCATTATGCTCAATTTACTAAATTACATAACACGATAATTTTATAGCATACTCATTATACGTAGTGAGTTAATTTTGACAGGTTAATGGGCTGCGTAAACATCTTTTCATTAGCTTAGTTTTTACAAACTTTAGAATAAAGAAGTGTATTAAATGAAGTGAACCTTCACGCTAAATTATATCATGTCGGTCGGGGTAATGTTTTATGCCAAATAACTGCAAGTCCCCATTTTGCAGTTAAGTTGTCTAGATCGCTTACCTGCTACAATTTATCGCTGCGACATACTGAGGATGAGCTACAAAGATTGATATTTTCATAAGATGTAATTGGTTTCCAAAATAAATTGAGTTTTTTTCTTCTCAACGGTGGTCTCCTCTTGGGAAATGGGTAGACTCAGACATGTAAAAGTGCCCTTGTGGCCTACTTGCAGAATAAAGTTCATTATTTCATTACTCGTATTACTTTAATGTCTAGCATATCTCCGGAGTCTTAGTTTTGTATCCGTCTGTAATGCAGTTTTAACGGTTACCTTAACTTATCCAGAGTTTGAATTATGTTAAGTCCCTGAAAAGCATGAATATGGTGATATCTTCAAAAACTTTAAATGTTACGAACTCAAGTAGTGTGGAACGTTATGTATGAAAATGTTAAGCACTTTGTTTACTACTTTTGGTTATTTTATAAAATATGAAATACAATTAAATGTTTTTAATATTTTATTTATAAGTGGTATTAATTATGTCTAAAAGAATTTGATAAATAACTTTTTCATGTAATTAAGTACATCAATGAGCAAATCGGAATAAACAAACCACTTCCAAATCCACACTGATTGACGTATCATCGTAAAAAATAGATAGATGAATCATTTCAATTCTAAAGTATTAGTACAGTAACAGTTAAAAATACCCAGTAAATGAATTTGCTCCCTTGTATGCTGTGTGTAGCCACTGTGGCTACTTAGGTACTTAGGTTTTCGAAGAATGATGTCATGGACGGAACGTAAAATTAACTAGGGTCATAGCCGCTGTACTTTTAGTGCGTAAAAGCTTTGCACAATGCAAGATATATTTTCTCTTTCAACACTGCGCTCGCTATCCATTATGAGCGAAATATTTTTACAATTGTTTCAACCTTGTGTCGTTTTGAAGTATGGTTTGAAGATTAACGCCTTTGCGTTCCAGATTCTGTTGCCAAATCGGGCTTAGCGCCAATGAAGCGAATGTCTTCAAGTCCATTCCATATACTTTTATTGGTTAATGTTGACAGTAATTGTAGTATGTATATGCTTACTAAGAACTGTTTTAACCGTTAATAGGGCTCGATTGCAGGTATGTACCGATACAGCAGCTAAACTATAATTTAATGCAGTAAATATTGATACTGAGAAACAATCTCGTATGTATACGTGGTATACAACAAGTATCAAAACGTAGGAACTCCAGGATGCCCACTAATTAATTGTTTCTAACCTTGTTTTTATATTAATCTGTATGCTATGTTGATTAACTGTTTATATTTTTTCGGATACCCTTGAAATGTCGACAAACGTTTCACCGAATGCTTCATTTCGTCGTCATTTTTTTTCTCGTAAGTCCTAAATTTTTCAGATATTTTGTAAATTATAACCTTTACATTAGGTAAGGTTAGGTTAGGTTTGTGTTATAATATTCAAAAATATTTTATGGTTTCAGAAAAAAATGCTTTCGATGAAATGAAAATTCGATGAAACGTTTGTCGACATTTCAAGGGTAAACAATATTTTTTATTATTATTATAGTCTTTTATTTTTATTTACCTATAAAGAATTACGTATATGCCACACCAAAGGTTATATTATTATAGGTTATGGGTATGGGTTAGTTTTATCCATAAGGAGTACCTACCCATGCAGGAATATTAACAGGAACCAAGTATTATAAAGAAAATATATCTGATAAGTAATTTTGGCTTCAGTACTAAAGAAATACTTCCTAAGCTAGCATTGCAGGAGCGTAAACTCTCCTCACGTTTCCAATAAAAGGAAATAGGATACAAAAGCGAGAAGAATATTTCGCAGATGTGAACGAATATTGTGGTCCGTGTCGTGTTTTATACCAACAATGTTACGTTCGTAACATGTTATTACTCGGACTTCAGTTAATTACTGGGCATCGTAAAAACGTTGAATGTATGTATGTATGTGGTTGTATGGCTAATGTTTTGTTGGAATTAATGGTTACCTTCGTACACGCAACGGTATAGTGAAGCGATTATCACTTATTATTATGAAAGTTAACTATAGATGGATTATCGTTAATTACGGAAGAATCTAATCATGTTTGGAATGTGTTTTTTTAGGTTAGTGTCTCATTAAGTGCGTTCGTTGAAAATAATGATCCTACCACGGCTTGCAGTGACTTTAAGCTTTAAGTAAAATTCTTCTTTGGGCATTAAGATAATAATACGAAAGACTATAAAACAGCATTTACATAAGTACTCTACGCAAATATTCACCATGCAACTGTTTATAGAGTACATTCAAGGCACTCGTAAAATGCTAAACCGCTGTTCATAATTCATGATTTCATAATAAAAGGGATAACATGTTCTGAGGTAATAAAACGCTCAGCACCGCCGTGGGAATCCCTACGCCGTAACAAGACTTACCTCAAGTTTTTGTTTACTAATATAATCAACACAACACCTCCCCTATCGTGTACTTTTCTTAATATGTTTTGCTCCATTAATAGACACAGTATGTGAGTACAATATACAAGTGAATTGGTTGATCACAAGTATGACTGACGTCAGTAGCTAATAGTTAGTAAATTCGAAAGCAATACCGAATAAGGAAAGAGAAGTAGTAACATTTTATCGCATAGATATTGAGTAAGAAACCTTATCTTTACTAGTAAAAATAAAATAGAAATTCTATTTTCTTTGTAGTATTTTTCAATAAATCGGAAGCAGGTCCATGCTGACGCTGACAGATGTGACAGCAACTATTCTTATCAGATAACATTGTACGGAACCACATACCGTGTTCTATATCTCGTTATATCTTAGACAGAACTGATATTGTGTACACACAACAGATGTTTTTTGGCTTAAAGTTAGGTACACATTGTCAGCTTTTATCTACCGACATGTGCATAGTATTTTTTCTTTTCCGGCGGCAGATGCCAGCAGGTGAATTGATCTTGCCTATTCTCATTACGCAAAAAAAACTACACCATATGACACATGTATGTGTCAGAGGGGAGGGGAGGGGAGGGGAGTGTAGAGGGGAGGAGCAGCATCTTCATATATCCAAAAGTGTCCGCTGAAAGATGTTATATTGGTGGCGCTAGTGTTGCAAAGAGAGCTAGACTAGTTTCTTGTCCCTGACAGATCAAATCAGCTACTTTTTATGAAAGTCAAAACGCTGGAATAGCTAGTTCGATTTTCCCCATTTTTCTACTACTAAAAAATCAGACAATAATCATTTACGAGTCTCCATTGTTTTGACGTTTTGACAACGCAAAGCAAAAAGTTGGAATTCCTCTATAAGTTGAGGTTCTATATTCTATAGTTTACGGACGGTAGACTTACTGCAGCTATTCCAGCGCCGTTTGTCCACCCTTCGGAACTATTATTTTCTGCTTACCTACCGCTGGACTCTTTTTCAAATATTTTCCAAAGAAAGATGCTACTTCTACCTACCTTTCTACCCTCCATAGACACATATGTGTTCATACTGTTCGTATCGCCTTTGTTAAGACAAGTGAACTTTTATTTTAAACAGCGTTCGATTAAGACTAACCTTTTATGTCTCAGAGTTGTAGTTAGTGTAACTCCGTCAGTCGACTTATTGCGATTTAGGTATTAGGTGCCGATATATGTTGAATATGTTGTAAGTCAGAAGAAATTACACAATTAAACACATGCTCATGGCTCGTGCGGGCAGTTGCGTGGTCATTATTATAATTAGAAACTGATTAATTAACATGGCTTTCTGTAATTCACCTGTAAAGTTGTTTGATTATTTTTAGATTGAAACAAGACTAAACCGCATATAAGTATGTATTTAGTTCTATGTTTTCGTTAGAGAGTTTCAATGTTTTAAACATTGGTATTGGTACAAGTGAATGTACCTATTTACATAGGTACTGAGGAGCATCTTTGTTTTGTATGCTAATATAAATAACTTGCAAAGCCATTAATCTCGTTTAGATCCTCTTTTGTTTCTAGCAGCAACAGAATTGTAATAAGGCTTACAAAAACCTTACAAAATGTATCAAAGTTGGCTTTAAATTAGGCACATTTTATTTCCTCTCTCGTCTTTTTGCGAAAAGAAAAGCAAGTCGAAATTACGCAAGCCTTTGAAGCCTTTCCGTCAACAAACAGTATTTTTTCCTTTTTTATTTAATCCAATTCCAAATCCAGCAGGATTGTAGCATTTTTAACTAGGGAGTTAATTAAAAAGTTTCCCCTAAGTTCATATGCACAGCTGCACTCGGCACATGTGTCACGAATCTGTGCGTCTCAACGTAACCATTATAGAATGGTCCCCCGTGATATGAGTACATGCTCTGAGTTATAAGGAAGGGACGGCACTTTGAAGTGCGGCAGGTCTTGGTTACGTAAGTATTTTTGACTGTAAAGTGTCGTAACTCCAACGTTTCAATATCACTGAAACACCCTTATTTCAATGTATTTTTAGTCTTTAATGAAAGAAGCATACTTCTTGTTTTGATGCTAAGTTTAGAAGGGACGTGTGTGAAAGTTCCACCCCCGTATTCCCACGCACTGCGTTAACGAGTCATGATATTAAAATTAAGTAAACAACCCCAAAGTTACTGAAGCTGCTTTTCATTATAATCGGACGCTGCGGCCTTCCAGGGACACTGTTGTAATACGATAAACGGTGTTATGGATACGGGCCACATGTTTTTAATAAATACCTGTACAGTTGTCAAAGTATAAGAGAAAGATGGTCTGTTTGTCACAAAGCTTAAACTTTGAAAGGGAGAGACATTTTCAATATTCAAATGCTTTGTTACCCTCCAGTTAGTGTCATGTTCGATCTGGATCTACATAGTGGACAGTGACGGTGATAATCTTGCAAAAACAAAGTGTTATTGTTTGGTAAGGCGATTTACGCGAAGTTTATAATACCTATACATAGCGAATGTGACATTCAAAACAATAACATAGTGGGACGTAACTGTCATGCCCCTCTAAACATGCTCGCACTTGGCTGAGTTTTACTGCTTTAACGTTCACTCAACCCATACAGTAAGCGTGTTGACGTTGACATCAGCGCGCATGTTGTTAAGAATGCAATAATACGGAATATAATATTGCTAATTGTGCAAGCTTCACGAGATCCTACGCTCCGTGGAACGTGACGCGGGTTAATTCTACTTGATTATATGACATCGTCCTTGCTCCCTACTCGTGCCGACTCAGAGCTACATAGTGGGGAATTCGATAGTTTAATATCCAAGTCGTAGCTCAGGTCAAAATAAGTACTTACCAATATCGGTTAAGCTCTCCATGACCACATGGTGACATTTAAGACGTAGGTACAGTCTACTTTGGTAAATTCGACGTTTCTAAATGACAAGTGATAAAGTTTAGCCCCTGTCTCTATTTCATTCATAATTTCATGGCTGAATTGTGGCTGAAATAGAGCGACCCAAATCACTTTTTAGTAAGAATTTAGATACATAAATAAAATTAAATAACTGATACAGGTCGTAGATAAAGGTCTAAAGGCAAATTTTACGAGCTTAAAAATAAAACTATGTACTAGATCTTGTAGCGTGAATAAAAAGGCTTTTTCTCTGAAGATCTAAAATGTAAATGCTCGTTAAATATTGAAGGTAACTTACCGTTACAGTCTGTGACGGTTTTCCAACCTGAAACGAAAAAAGGCATTTTAATAATCATAAAACTCCAAAGTCTAATAGAAACATGTTCCTCAAATTAAACAAAGAGAATAGACAGCCGTAGATGTAATAAAAGTCTGCCTCTAAAGCAACATTAAAAGTAAAAATGCGCATTCCATTCCAACGAAACAATACGAGTCTTACAAAATAATGCATGTTAGCAACGAGAAAGTACATCTTTAATTACCATATCACTGAAAAATAAACGCACATTTCCGCGTTTAAACAGCATACTTTGAACTGATCATTAAAGAACGTAATCTTGTAAACGTTGCTGAGGAGAGACAAGCGTCTTGCGCTGTTTACGACTGTGAAGCGGCTAAATGCTGATAAAAACATCGACTTCAATGAACATTTACAGAAATGCCGCCGACATTACGCAATTAAAAGTTATTTTGGAAAATGCTTGGTCTTATCATCTTAAAGCGAAAATTGAAGACGAGTCTGAAACGATTCTGTTAAACTTGATGACCCAATGTGACTTTGATTATCAATTAGTTTTTTACAAATTCTACCTTTATAGTACTTATGTACTTTTATTTAAATGTAATCGGATAAAAACCGGAATATGACTCAGTTGAATAACCAATTTTATATTTGTCCTGGTCCGGATGCGGCATAAAACTTCGTCCACTAGATAGTAAAGTAACTTTCTGATTTGGTTACTCGATTTAGGTCGAAGTGCTAACTCACTTTTGTGATTTTTCGCAAAGTTTGAAACTGGATGCCATATTTTATCCGCAATTTTCGTTATTTCTTTTCCCGCAGGACTGTAATATAATACGCTGTATTTGAATATTCATTTTCTTTAGATTCAGGATGTTCATTGGATCCGTAAAACAACAACAGTTTGCTTGAATCTTTAAAATCCAATAAAGGTAATTTTGCAAATTGGTCGGCGAATTGTAGACTCGAGTTAATACAGTTTATGAAACAAACAAACACGTAGCAGCCGCAATCTGTGTTTCACCTGTAAATAACGAAAATGTTATTACTGTTGTGGTTGCTGGGACCTAAATTAGCCACGTCAGATTGGTGCGGGCACGTTCAATTTCTAAATGTAATTACACCATATTATATCAAAGGCACGGTATTTAATTTGATATCAGTCTGAGTTTGTAAATAAATATCATAAATCTGGATCAAAGGGAGCGGCAAGGCATCGAGCGATAAATTTAGTGGAGCCCGTAACCCTTTGAGGGATTGGAACTGCGGGAGATCAATCAGTTCTCTGAACGGCTGCCGAACTTTAGAAATGCAGGCGACATTTACGGTGTTCGACAGTAGAGGCTTTGCGGTTGTTTGTGTAACACTTGAGCATCAAAAGGAGGTGAATGTTGGCATTATGCTCACTAACACTAACGGAGAACTCAGGTCTGAGTAGCACGCCGCTGATCTGTACGGTTTCATTCTTACATATACTACACCTATTTATCGTTGGCCTAAATTGAAACCATGCGTTGAAACGGTGTTGGAATTAGTACTATAAGTAAAGTATAAATATTTAAACCAGGTTTATCTCTCTAATTTCTTTTGATTCTGTTTGGTTATCGCTGGCTTGTTTCATGGCGCCGCAATCCGATCCATACATTTCACTAAAATCTTATTAGATATGTCGGTACATACCTACATAATGTAATCATGTGCTTTTCATCATAAGTATTCAAGCTCGTTCATTTAAATCAAATCAGAGAATTCATCATAGGACGTTATCATTTACAGTTATTTAACATTACATTAGTTACAGAACATTGCATTAAATTGTACTCCGTAACTGTGTAACTCTGCCCTCAATTTTTATCACTAATCATAAAACTTAATTGGTGTATACATATTATCATATGACATTAGATGGAACAGACGAGTTTTATTACTCTTAATGGACCGCATGGAGACGAAATAGGGAGTGAGTTCAATTATTATGAGATGGGCTCTACAACAGGAGATCGAAAAGTAAAATGTCGGCAGATTGATATTCAACTTCTGACTGATGACATTTAGATAATAACTGTAGGTGGAGATTTTGTGAGGTACGGTATATCGGCCCGTACTCTAAAGTTTTAAATTCGAAGTTAGCGTCTCTCTCTCTCTCTGCTATTGGGCCACTACTCTCGCTCGGAAGTCGGAACTACTTGGTCACCTTATCTGTCCGCGCACCACGCTTACCGTATTCAAGGACTCAGTTCAGTTATACAGTTCACCATAGAGGGGAAAAAGAGTGAAGATCGCAAAGAATGCTGTTTGAAGGCTCGTGAATGCTGTCCTGTAGACAAGAACTGGTTACTTGCAAAGCAACAGTCCTGATTGTGTCCAAAGGTGTGTGGAGTAGACCCCTAAGGCCTTCGTACCAATTGGACCGAGTGCATTTAATCAAGAAGCCCGGCGATGCGTTGTCAGCCCGATGCACTTATGCATGCGAGATCGACTGAGCTCGAGGTTGTAAACATTTGTGCAGCCGGATATACCGTGATATTCTCTGACGAAATGATTGAATGAAAGCAATATCGAATAGAAAATTAGTTAATGTTTGGTAGGCGATTGATGATGATAAAGTGACTTTTGTTTTGCGAAAATTGATAAATATCTACCAGGTGATATATGGCGCTGATTTTTCGCTATCCGATGTATATTATAAGTTTATTATCAAATTTGTGACCAACACGCACTTATTTAGACTGTTATGAGTAAAGTCTTAAGACGGCCTATTTCTGTTTTATCAACTCATTAATTGGATTCAGTCATCAATGCAATGAGTTATGTTTCTTATGTCTCATCTGCGGTCGGTAAACATATTTATTTACGTCACATCTGCGGAAACGCACCACTGCTCATGCGCCGATAAAATAGTATATTTTATGTGAAACATTACGTTTCTAGCGATAACATATATTATACATAAAATATAAGTTAAATAGGGAATGCCGTAAATATAGACCGGCATACATACGAGATAATATTATTACCATATCAATTTCGATTAATGGTTTTGCTATCTTTTTTACTCTGCTATATGTTTTTATTATGCCTAAGTATTATATGTAGGTATATTTGATTATTGTTATTTATGTATGTTTATTGTTTTTATTTTATTTTTGTAGTTAATTTTTGTGGCTTAAAGTTGTTGTGCATCACCTGCTCAATTCTAACTCCTGTTGATCTACTCCGCTACCTAAAGGTTGTCTGGAAGAGATCGCTATTTAGCGATAAGACCGCCTGTTGTTTACCTCTGTCAATTTTTTTTACTGTATATCTCTCATGTTTTATATCCCTGTGTATTTGAGGTGTGCAATAAAGTGGATTTGTTGTTGTTGTTAATATGGACTAAAATTATTATGCTGGAAAACACTTATTTTAACAGATGTTCATGTGAAGATGACATTGTCGTATATTTAGAAGTAAAAGTGTCCACCTGTGTTCATCGAAAGTAAATTACATCTTGTAAAATTTCACTTTCCACCACAAGTGTTAACAGAAAATCTCTCTTGACATGACTAGCCCATTTTACTGCCAACTCACAAGTCACGTAATTCATCAAATGTAATTATAATTTATTATACAATTATCGCGTTGAATACGTAATTTCCATTATGAGTAAAGCACTGTTCAGTCAGTCAATGGGGTTTAACAATGGGGCATTCATGGCAGGGCAGGCGGCGGAACGGTACGATACGACTAGACTGAGACACAATTGCTGGTAACCCTACCTGATCATGTATAGGTTTAAATGTACTAGGTATAATTTAGGAAAAAAAAATCGGTTGTTTTAGGCTTTACTCTCTTCAGTAATCTCTTTTTGTTTATATAAAATAAATAAAAATAAAAAAGCCATTTTCTCCTTAATATCAATCAATTAAATTATTCCACATGCATAACATTAAAATAATTACAAGTTCATTTGCATATTAAAAAAGTGATAATAATAATTATAAACCATTTAAAAACGAGATAATTACAATTGTGCATTTGGCATTATATTATTATGATCGGTAAACATTTGATTTTATTATTATTTATAAATTTTATAATACACATAAATATTAAATATTAAGGACCTCTCCTCTAGTACTGGCCTCCTCCAACTCCTTCCATTTTTTCCCTGTTAACGGCTGTGTTCATCCAGTCTTGTCCCGCTATTTTGGAGATTTCATCTGACCATCTCTCTAGCGGTCTCCCTCTTCTTCAGTAACCTCTTTTTGTTAATATCTAACCAAAATTTGTTGTGACAATGGGCAGTTAAGTTAAACGGCTACTCCATTTAAGTAGGGTTTTCACTGACGGTGTATGTAGAACAAAACTTGCAACCCCGAGGAGGAAGAGAGAATAAAAAATATTTTCACCTCACCAGCTCAAACATGGCGATTTTGCTGCCAGATAACAGTGAACAAAATGCGATTTTGTTTCGAGCGTGAGTAGAAAGTAGCTTTTTAATTTTTTCAATATCTGACCACGTATTGTCATTCTTCAGCCAAAGGTTAATTATAAAATTCTAATCATTTGAATCTCGATGCACTCTGTTTCTTTCATATGTATATAAAAGAGAGGGATAGAAACTTATCAATTTGAAATTTGATTTTCGAATCCGACCTCGATTGAGAACAGTTCGGATACGCGTTATACCAAAAAAATCATTAAAAACACCCGAAAAAGTTTTAATTGCAACGTAGGTATTTTTTTTTTCTTTATTATATTTTTATTTAACGACCGAATATTAAAATGATTGTGCCTTTTATATAAAACAATTGATCATTGCTCAAATATAATAAGATTTTTCACCTTAATACTTATTGTAAATTATATTTACCTACTTATTGTAAAATATAATTTATAATTTCGCCATTTATCATAGATGCATATTCGAAACGTACCTTAAAAAACCGGCCAAGTGCGAGTCGGACTCGCGCACCGAGGGTTCCGTACAAACACTTTCCATCCCTAAGTGGTTAAGTTAAGTTTGCACCTGGTATGTATAGCGCCCCATATAAATTAGGTGCAAAGTTAGGTATTAAAAAAAAAAAATGGTTTTCGTAATTATTCCTTTATCTATGCTATAAGACGTTGCTTCGTACCAAATTTCAAGATTCTGAGTTCACGGGAAGCACCCTGTAGGTTTTGATTCCCTTGCAAGTGTCGAAAATTTGCGGCATAAACGGCTGTATCTTTTGATTGCGTTGGCTTAGAAGTTTGATTTTTTCACAGCTTCAAGGGACAGTAGACCTGAGTAATTGATATAAATTTCAGCTTCATACCTCCACGCGTTCCTGAGAAAAAGGGTCTTGACAGACGGACGGACGGACAGACGGACAACAAAGTGATCCTATAAGGGTTCCGTTTTTTCCTTTTGAGGTACGGAACCCTAAAAATATCGAGTTCATATTGTAATTGTTATTTTCTTTTGCATATATTTTGTTTGGTGTTTTAGGAGTAAAAATATTAATCAATGTATAAACAAAATCTCGTAATATAATAATGGATTTATAAATAAACACGTCATGTATCTGCTGAATCTTCCAATTTGATCAAATAATGACAATAACCGTGTTGGTTGGTTGATTATAATTTCAATTAAATTATATTGTTATTCCTTTTTAAGCAGCACATCTGTTTTCTGATTAATAATATTATTGAAATCAGCAACAAAGACGTTGGAAGAAAAAACACAAAATGTCGAATAGGTATGTTCTCGCTGATGAGGTGTAAAGTTGTGTGTGCTACACGAGAGCAAAGTTTTTTGCATCTCGTGCTGTTGAGTCCCTCGCTACACTCAGGATTCTAACATAGAATCACTCGCTACGCTCGTGATTCAAACGTAGAATCCTTCGCTTGCTCGGGACTCAAAATCAGCACTCATAACAAAAAACAACTTTGCTCTCTTGTTGCACAAATAACTATTCCATAAACACACACACACTTTCGGTACTTTTTTGTAGCTATTTAGGTCTTCTTTTTCTTCGAGCCCCCAGTTTGCAATTTAACTATCCATATTCTTGATCTGCTTAAGTACTTCGTTTTCTACTTGTAATTGTTATATAATCTAGATTTTTGTTGTTTATGAGACCTAAAAATTCTTGAATAAAATTACATTCTTTAATGTTTACATACATATTTACTACTTTATCAGGCTTGGTTATCAGCGGTTGTGTCTCGGTCTAAATGCTGTCTGTACTGTACCGCAAGGGGACTCGTACAGCACTAAAATAATATTATAGAATCACGCAGAGACGACACGGCAAGTTTTTATTGCTCGTTCGGCTTCGGCGGGATTACGGAAGTGAAATATGGAACAGGATATGAAAGCTTTTTAAGATGGAATGTTTTTAGAGGAGGACTTTGTCTTCTTCAATATTTGAAATTGAGTAGGAAAATGTTATTATAATTGCGCAATCTGGACTAATAAATTGTATATATATATATGTGTAGTATTTTAGTAAATATCAGAGAAATTGATACAAAACGTACCTACTTTAGGGTGCTTTAGGTTAAAACGCAAATCCTTTAAAAATGAATAAGTATGATTCTTCCTGCAACCTTTACCAGGTCGTCTGTCCACTTTGTGGGTGGACGTCCTACGCTGCGCTTGCCGGTGCGTGGCCTCCATTCGTGAACCTTACTGCCCCATCGGCCGTCAGTTCTACGTGCTATGTGCCCCGCCCACTGCCACTTCAGCTTGCTAATCCGTTGGGCTATATCAGTGAGTTTTGTTCGTTCACGGATCTCCTCATTTCTGATTTGTCGCTGGATGCAGGTCGCTTCCAACCAGCCGATCTGGAAGTCACTGGGGAGGCCTATGTTCAGCAGTGGACGTCCTGTGGCTGAAATGATGATGATGATGATGAAGTATGATTCATATTATTTTCTTTATCATATAAACAAAATCTGATTTGATTTGATTATATCGTAAAGTTTTTCTTAAGTCGACTTTACTATAAAATCACTTTCCGCGGAAAACTTTATTGAGAACAAGCCTTCCTATAAAAGGTAAACAGCATCCGCCGCGCCATCCTGCCTACTACACTCATTTCCAGTTGTGGGGCATAAAGGCGGGCATCCTTTGAGCGAGTAAAAAATGACAAGCGTTTTATGGAGAAGCTATAAAGGTTCATAGCTCGGTGGACGAGCGCACGCGCCGTCTCTTCCGGTGGAACGGTTATTGTGCTGCGCGGAAGTGGCGATAGCATCTAATGTGGTCCGCGCACACTGCCGCAGAGCACACCAGGTACCTACGAGAACAAGTCATGACGTGTTTTGAAGCATGAATTGTTTTAGCACGAGTGGTGCATAAGTGTATAAGTGGGGGTAGATCTTTATCAATCATACTGTAGGCCCATTAATAAAGTACATTCATGCAGGCGGAGGGTTGAGAGCTAGAGGAACGAGTAAGGATGGAATGACTTCCGAAACGTAATTCTGCGTTTAGGACATTGGTCTGGTCGACCTAGTCTTGAACCTCAGTAGTAAGTTACCAATGTAACCAAACTTTCTCGTATAAAATATTGGAGAGCGCTGTGCTTTATTATTTTTACCATCTTTCCCGGCTCTGGCACCCTGAAATTATAATGAAGCACTGCACTCTCTATTGATATCCGTCTCGAAGGACCAATGGAGAGCGCAGTGCTAAGTAATAGAAAGACATGATGAACACAAGGACGGCGTGTATTCAACATACGCGTCCGAGACGTTTTTTGATATGAATGCTGACTAACACTAGAAACTCTGTGCTCGTTATCAGTGTGCAACTACCGCCGGTGCAGGATTTAATGTAATTTATCCTCCAATGCACGTAGCATATGCTCCTCGCTACGACGGCTAACAGGCTTGCTCAACGAAGTTATCGTAGCTAAATAATTAAATAGATAGCTAAACCTAATGTTTCAGATATCTCCAGAGACGCTAAAGTTTTAAATAAAATAGCACAGCACAGACATCGAAGTAGCCTATAAATATAATTTTAACTAGAAGGTAGGAAGGATGAAACTTTTTCCGCATGTTTTTTTCTTTACCATAGGCGGCTATAATACCCTATAACCATCTTTGGATGTCTAGCTAACCATGTACCAAAATTAGTTAAAATCCCGTTTAGCCGTTTTGGCATGATAAGAGGACAAAGAGAAAAATATAACAGATGGCGCCACGCTGCTGCATCGAACTGTTACGATTTTTTCTGAAATAATGACTCCTCTCCATAAAAAAAAACGTTTCCACCGCACATGCTGCACGTCGCAACGCTTGTTAAATCAAGATTTTATGCGGTGTTGTGTAGTACGTCGTACCGGATGTCAATTACTATATTTAGATAAAATAGACAATGACTTGTGAGGTATAAGGTACTCGAGTGATAAGTGACGGTTGTTAAAGGAGATGAATTAGTTTACACAGACGGTCCATGTATTAGTTTATATATACATATATATATATAATTAATATAAGTATCGACTCTGCATTTAGACGTTAATACGGCGCCTGGGTACTGTATTGCGCTGCAGAAGCCTTTGTTTATAGTCAACTCAGCTGCATAACAATTGGAAATCTCGTGAATCCATAGCTTTGTCTCCCTCACACATACGGTAAATGAGCAGGACGGTCAGCTTACGAGTCCATTGTTCGGGTTGTGAATGAAGTCGAACCCGTTCTAATTCGATTCCCCTGGTGGTTCATTGTTCGTATTCACGCTGGTATTGACCGGATCCTCGAACTAGGAGCGCAATCAGGGTTTATCAAGTTATGAGTCTCCTGTGGAAACGTGTTCGTAATGCTAAGTAAACTGGATTTGAGACCAATATCGGTAACTGTAGATAGCCGCAATGCTCAAGATCAACTCTGAAGTACAAGAAAATTATGAGCACTAAAATAGATGCAAACACTTGGAGAAGTAATTTAAGATGTACCTATGAATGTCGGGATGGGGCAGGGGAACGCACGGGGTCTTCGTACTCCTTTATATTTACACATGTACAGCATGAATTTAAGTACACCGTTCCTTTTACACTAATTCTATCATCTGACGCTCTCGATCATCTGCCAATACAATGCATTATTTATTTCTGCGAGTGCCTTTCACTCAGCCAGTTTAAATCCCACATGGATAGATGAAAAATGCAAGCGGGAGTAATTAACGTAGTACCAGGCGGGGCGCACTCCGCGATTAACGTTTTCCGCTACAAGTACATGCCGGTGGCCGCATGCATGCGGACTATTCAGTGGCTGACACGCTCTGTCTCGGAACGCACGTAGGCACCTACACGATTTTCGCGCGCGTCTCGCTCACTAATTACGTCGCAAGTGAACGTTCCGCATTCATCTGTTGATACCAGTGTTATATTATAATATAAAGTGTTGAAATGAGTAAAAAGACAGCGAAAAGTTATTGTATCGCAGCGGGTTGTAGGAACAATGATCGAAATTGGAATCACGCGTTTTTAGTTCTCCCAACACGTCCGAAGGACGCTGAAAGGTAAGAAAATGAACAAAATATATAATAAAGTAGTTATCATATTTAACACTGGTTACTCAGAACAATTTTAATTGACAATTGTAGATTATTTGCTGATACCTATTTGTCAATTTAAATTCTAACCTCTATGATTGTTGATTTAGTAGTATGTCTACTACTAAATCAACAATCATAGAGGTTTTTATAATAATATTTAATATCAAGTTTGTAAAATTACTAGTAATGAATAAACGATTGAGTAATAGTTTGATAGGTAAGTATATAAAATATATAAATAATGAGTTAAAAGAAATGTATTGGAAGAGATCCCTAATAGGGATAAGTTCGCCTTCGTACATGTTTTATTTGTTACTAGCGACCCGCCCCGGCTTCGCACGGTGCGTCCGTGCGTATTTTTAAAGATCTAAGCATACATAGGGGCAGACAGACAGACATCAGGAAACGACTTTGTTTTATACTAGGATGTGTAGTGATGAATATATATAAATAAATAAATAAATATCGGACAACTAAGCAAAAACAAAATGAAGCTCAAGAATTAAATTGCATGTTAAGGTAACGCATTCGTTGCATTATTTTATTATATTATACGTATTAAAATGTTTAAAAAATTAAGCTAAACTGTTTTGCGGCCTGGTGGTTTTTTCGTCCAAATTCTGAGATTGATTATTTTATAGTTAAATAATGAAATAATAAATATAATGTATGAAGAGTATAAATATATTGCTCTCTATATTGAATGCAATAAATAAATGGGAAATACATTTTTATTTTTAGTCGTTGACAGCCCTCGCTCTCGGCGACGCGGCAAGCGAGCCAATTCATTTTCACCGTTAGCACGCAGCTTTAACGTTCCGTTTGGCTTGCGCTGGGGACGACGACTTGAGAAGGGCCATAAATCAATTTTTTCTGCTAAAAAAAGCGGTTTTTGTAAAGATCAAAGTAGTGTGCCTTCTGTACTTGTACTATTATCTATTCTGTGGTAGTACATAGTTTTCTCAGACCTCAGAGCTAAAGAGTCAGTAGCAAAGTTCACAAATGAAGATATCTTGGAAGTCCCTCTTACTCGTATCTTACTGTATAGAATACTGCTAGCGATGGCACCATGCAAAACTTCATAGAAAAGAAAGTTTTATATAAGGAAAAACTCGTAAACTTAACGCATTTTCAGTTCCGTTAAACGTTGCCATCAAATATGTACAACATATTTACGTTCTTAGGTATATTTAATTTACCCGTCTTGTTAGCCAGTTCCATGAAATAAAAAGTGATGCTTGCTATATTTCGCGTCGTAATTAACTTTCCTAAATGCTACGTAATGGTGTTGTTATTCTGAAATCCAGGGCGATGCCAACGACCACCTATTCGCAGTGTTTTTACTCAACGACTTAAGTAAAAATGTTTTAATTTAGTACATTATTTCATTAATTAAATGAATAATCTTGTTAATTCTTTACTTCTTTTTGCAGACTTTTATTTAAATGTTTACTTTCTATTTGTGGTTCTACGGCTTTATTAATCATTCTTGTCTATCCGTGGATTAAATCGCTTTAGACGTCAGGTACCTAATTATGAAATTAATAAAATTACATCAATGATTTTTATACACATTATATATAATTTTCGTTTTTAACAGTCAATCTCCGACCATATGCCATTTTGTCCAGAAAAATCTTCAGTTCAAGCCTTGAATTTAAAGAAAGCAACGATGATACATGATGACGATTATATATGATGGTTGCGTTTATCACATGATAAATAAATGATAAAGTCTCACACTCGCATACTTGTCAAAACGTGACGAATGCATTGTCATTTATCTATCGCGCGATAAATTTTGTTTGTTTGGAAATACCATATATGGTATAGGTACCCATTTCATTGCTCGTGAGTGTAAATTTACGTTCAGTTTGAATTGATATCAAGATTTAATAGGTGCGTCGGAAGTAACGTATTTGCTGACAATTGATCCAGCAGTCATGGCAGTGTACAACATTATGAACGGTTTAAATCGTTTATATCCTGCATAAATAAACCGCTGATTTTATTTTTGTTGCGATTTCAGAACGGATGTAATTCCGACCTGTGAACGAGCGTCACGCCTGCTGGGACTTCATTTGCTTTGATTCGGAATAGGATATGACGTCATTACGTTATTGTCTATTGTGTAAATAGTCTGCAGTTCCTTATTGACCAATGGTTTTAATTAGCGCCGCTTTGTGTTGTCTTGTTTCTATCTGTCTGTATACGGCAACAAAGCTTCCTTAGCTAGGAGCTATTTTCGACCGAAAACAACAGAGTTTATAGTGTTATTTGCTTGTTTGTTTTGACGTAAATATCAGAAACCTAAATTTATCCAATACTGTAGCTACGCGATTGATATTTATTTTGTCTAGCGTTCTATTTTCGTACATTTTAATATTGTTCCTTTTTTATAAAATAATAAGAAGATACAATATCGCCTCTAAACCTTGGTACCAAGGTAAATTGATAATGCTTCTAATTTTAAAACTTTATAATCTTCGCCTCATACTCGTACGTAAACTCTGCATCTCAAATATGATTCAAGACTGTAATCATAATGATAATCGAATGAATATCCTTATGTCTATAATTGTAACACCTGTAATACCATGGTTGCTATCAATAAATCTATGAAATTGATTTCAATAATCAAGATTAAGTCACATCTGATAGTCTATGAACCGAAGATCGATTGCATTACGCATTTGACTTGAGTTTGTAATGATACTAGAGAACTAACTATGATTACTGATGATAAAATCTACCATGAATAAACGCAATCTAGTCGTCTTTCAAATACATAATTTTTATTTACAACCAATTTCTTCTTACTGCGCGAATTATGTTTGTGTAACATCACATTTGTACACAAGATAATGGGTAATTACTCGTATACTATCTATTATAGTTAGAGCGAATTTTCCCAGTTATCTTCAGTAGGGGATGGCCTGTCATCTAACCCATAAAAACCGAATCATCTACTTACTCCACTCCCCTACATTCATTTTTCGGTTCGTGAACACGCGTTCGATTATGGCACTCACAACTTTACTTGTACCAATTTCAGCATGAGATGTGTTGTGACGTAATTTTACTTGGTCATTTTTATCCATTAGGAGCAACATATATTTGAGATATAAAAAGAACTTCTCGCACCTCGAAACTCTTAAGAAGGGTAGGTTCAAGGGTCGAAAATATCATTTCGTCGAGTATACGCGCCCTAAGGACCTCTCTTCTGTTTATTGGAGTTGGAAAAGTAGCGAGCAATAAGGGGATATAGCCGCAGCCGAGATAGGTCCGAGGATAAGGGACAAATTACGCAACCTACTGAACTGTTTTTACTTGAAAATATTTGAGGGTTGATCTTTCTTAGCTCGTATCTAAATTCATTTTGACAATTCTGCTGATTCAGGACCAGAGTAAAATGCCCGTAATGTACACATATATGGATCTAACAATGAACAAAGAAGTATTCTAAAGCCAGTTTTATTAAAACGATCAATATTTACTTCTATTATTTATTTATAGGTTATCTAGTCCTCAATTTATTATTGATTCCTTTATTTTGCCTTACTACGTAACGTCAGAGCGTTTCACCGCTTGTGAGGATTGCTTACGTTAAGGGTATTGAGCGGTGTGATTTGGCCCGGATATTTTACGACTAGCGAAACGCCTGATACTTAAAATCAGCGGGACTCCCGTCATGGGAGCGATCCCTGTCTGTCGCCGATCAGTCGCCCAATGAGTTCACACGTTTGTTGGCTTGGCACAGCGATAGTATCTACGATAACACGATAGCATTATTGTAATAGATTATCACGGAAAGAATGGCCATTGTTCGTCGCGATGACGTCTAAAAATAACAGATACGATTATGGCATTTAACGTCGATTTCTAAAGTATTTGTAACAATAGAACAGTGACTTTCGTCATTTCATTACCCGCCGCAAGAAATGCGCTCTACGGAACTTTTGTGTACGGTTACAAGTCTTTCAGGAAGAAGATGAAAAAACAAAGAAAGCAAAGTGAAACGCTGCGTCTGCCGTGACAGTTTAGCGCGTGCCAACTGTCCAGATGCAACTGTTGTGGGTAAGGTTCCGGCCACACACGGCCCCCTATCACGCAACTGTTTATTGAAATGGTATTATAAAAAATCTGTATACATAAAACGGGGCCATATGTTAGTCATTCCTGGCCGCCGCAACTTCAAGCCATTGCATCTCTACTTTGAAATAAGACTCTTTGTCGTGCGACAAATGTGACAAACCGAGCGAGCAAACCGAGTGCTGATGATTCATGCGACAAGCGAAGTCGCGGCTAGTTGCGTTTGCTCGACTCGATAATTAAGTCGGTAAGTTGGTGTTTCCACAATCCAACTATAAAAACATAACTACCTATCTAAGTTTATACTCGTATATATTTAAACTCTTTAGCCTTCGCAAAACAAAGATTATCTAAGGAAATCGAGCAGTACTTACTTTATTTATTTATAGTAAGGTAAATATAAATGTATAATGGTTTATACATATTTAAACTCCTTAGGAAAAACTTCTTCTCTTCTCTCTTCTTCTCAAAACACTGAGGAACATCAAGCAATACTTTTTTTATTTAATGAAAGTATACTCGTAAGTAAACAAATGGCAGACTTAATTACTTAATATGGCTCCTTTTACTAGTAAGACTAATTAAAACCTTGACTTGTGGCGTCAACACAGTATTTTCCGCTGGTTCTATTCCTTATCGAAGATCAGCTCGAAAATCAAACTCATGAAAAATGTTTCCTACTGGAGAAACTTTTAATGATGCCACCTAATATGGGGCAAGAAAGCTCTATGATTGAAAGCTTTGGTGGATGGTTTCTGATAATTATCTACTAAATAATATGCACTACCAATACAAAATGTGTTGTACAGATAGGAAGGCAATATTTTGCGGTATCTGTGTGGGCGTACGATATTTGATAATATCTGGCAGAAAATTGAAATATTCTGTGTGATACCTTAAAAATTCACCGAACGATTGACAGTCGAACTGCCGTGTATTTTTATGGCATCTGCCAAACTCCAGTAGGTAATATGTGAAAATATATTTCTGTAAGTCAAGAAAATATATTTCTGTAAGTCATTTTATGATAGTGCTGCTAAATTTGATGCCAAAACTTTCACGATAAACATATACTTAAATATTTTCATATTTCCAGCACTGAAACATTGATTCAAATATGAATATCCTCTGCAATCGGTTAGGCTACTGGGGCTTGCTGAACTTTAAATGGGAGGTTCCCAAATACATATTTTATTCCTGTTACGAGTAGGTTGCTATGGCAAGGCAACCCATAAAACATTATCAACGCATATAGATCTAATGTCAGTAATCGACGATGTTGGCAAACGTTTAATGTCAGTGTATTATGAACGTGATGGTCGCATTTATTGTCAAAGGGCACTTTCTAAAGCCGGGTGCTTTATCGATACTCGTGACATCACGGGCTGTCTTTGAAATCCATCTGAACCTGACGCTCGCAGTGTGTCCATAGCCTAAGCAATCGTAGGCCGAGATGGATGATCTGGCATGTCTCCACGAGCGATGCAATCTCACGCCATTAAGTCGACAGTAAAACATAACTGTGGCGTAATGTTTCCTTACGGCTCAACGCTGTGAAATTGAAGTTGATGGCAGTCTGACAGCCTGAGCGGACACGTGACGTGAGGTATGGAAAGTTAACGATACTAAACGCATTCTTCTGAGATAGAGGTATGTATGATTCTGGTATATTGCTAGAGCTGTATCTACTACTTCCTGGGATTCGAAGCCTAAACCAGACAGTTAATATCGACTCGTATTATTCCGAGCCATCAGAAATGTAGCATCTAGAAATGTAGTGTACCTGCTACACTTCTAAAGTCGTGAACACAATATATACAAATTGCAAAGTATAATGTATATCTTGCCAACTATTACTAGACCCCCATGGAACATGGATCAGAGAATTAAAAGGCCTTTACATTCTTGACACAGCGACAAATTCTGGAATTCCCATTTACCATGGCGCTCATAAAAGTCCGAAATAGAAAATTCTTGTTCCGTGAGAAGGTGGGTACGACGCAGCGCAGTGTTGTGGGTGTGAAAGTATAAATATCGACCCTCGTACTCGTTTTAGACCAGCTCAATGTCACTGGCATCATTCTTCATGATATTTTTACTTGTCCCGTTATTACCACAAGCCGCTAACATGTCGTACCGTCTAAATGAGATAAGTAGGTATAGCCGCGAACATATGCGCAGCGTTCCGGAAGGAAACATGATTTTTTATTTCCTTCACCGTCTGTTTTCTCGTGATTAAATTCGTCGTTGGTCTCGGGAGATTCTTACGTTTTCCCTATCTGAATTTTATGTAATGTTTCGAAATTATCAGCACTCCTTATTTTAACATAGGCAAAACGTTAGGCTAAAAGAAGATTGTTTTTTGCGAGCAAAAAACTTCAATGGCAGTTACGGTTGGTTGGCTACTTGGTTCATAAAAAAAATGGATCCAATACGGTGTCAATAATACTACCAACCTAAAAAGTCTAAGCAATTGTTCTTGTGATTGTTAGTGAGTGTGAGTCTACGGTGTAAATATAGTGTAGCAAATTATGATCTCGATTGTGCAAGAAAGCAATATCGATTCTAAAATAAATCGAGTGGCGCTATTACCGTCTGGCCGGGCACTTGGGCACGCTCTGCCTGTTTCATCCATAACGTGTCCGTTTAAGACAATGCCCAGAAAAGAACCTTTTATGTTTCCAGATCAATAACCCCTTGTTAGGACGCGAGCCGTTGACACATGAATAGAGAATGAAGCGTCAGCTTCCCTCATATATTCTATTGTCGGCATTCTGTAACTCGTAATTACTTACTGCATAGGACAGACATCGCATTGCGGTTAGGACTAGACAGAAAAGTAGTAGCCACAGACCGCTTTAGGTAGTTTCAGACTTTATTTGAGTAGGGACGGCGCAGGTAAAGTTATGCTAATCTCGGTACGCTTAGTTAGTTGGGTTTCCGAATATTTAAATTTGCGAGACGTATTTTTAAATCAAAATGCCAGAAGTAGAAATTTCTTCCGACATGTTCCGAGACATATCTACTTTACATAAATAATTCCAAAAAGGCCTTAACATACAGACAACCATGGCGAAAATCTCAGGAAGTTCGTGGTTTCTATACCTAGAATAAGCCAACCCACTCGAGAAAGTTACGTCGGCGACGCAGGAATGTTAATGGACACAGCAATTATTCTGTAAGAAATATAGATGCTATGACCCCGGGTATGGACCTAATGATACATTTTTACGGTCCCACGCTTTTTAAAGGATAATCCCAAAAAATATTGAAGCGCTCCCTTCATCTCCTGTTTGGAATCCAAAAGGCGCTTCGCTTGCTGATGTAAAAGGGTTGGTGGCTCGCAAACCACACAGTCAAATACTCGGATCGAGTTATGAAACTAGTATGAATTCGTTCCGCGAAATCATGTATCTGGTGCTTGTGTGTCGAGAGGATTTTGGTTATTAAGGGTCATTAGAGGAAACAACTAAGCATGATGTGAAGATTAAATCACGCACGCCATGGTTGCGTGTGGGAACTTATCATTATTGTTACTAAGGCATGACCGAATAACAAACATATTGCAACGGATTATGTGGATAAAATATATGACTACACTCACACCATAAGTCATTAATGATGGTTTCACCACCAACAAGAACTTGATTTAGGTCGTATATTTATTTATCCTCGAGAAAATTGAGCTGATAAAAATGAAGCTCATACGTATCTTTAGCTTCAATGCCAATACGATGTTTTGGAATAAAGGCAGTTGAGCAGAGACAGATTGTTCAAAGGTTCATGAGTTTTCCACTCTATAGATGATATTTTTTTGTCTAGTACGCCTTCGCTATCGTATCGATCTATCTTTCCGATTACTTAAATGAGAATGATACAATATCTAACTATTATAAAATTCTACATTTGTTTTGAGATCCAGTTTTCTATGGAGGGGTCATGCGCTGCAGGATCGCCTTTTGTCTTGTATAGCCGCGCGGCGCCATGACGCCCATGACTGTCATGGCACCATCCGTTGGTCATAATTTCTTTGTCCTCTCATTACGCCGAAACGGCCGATTTTGGTACCTACAGGGACAGCTGAATATCCAAAGATGGGTATTAATAGGATACTTTTTTACCAGTACGGTAAAGAAAAAATAACGCGGACGATGTTACGGGCACCTCCTAGTACGTACATATTAGTTGTATGTAAAACGTGAATATTGACGCGAACTGATTTTATAAGGCTATTTTGAATGTATTAATTGTACTGGTCTCTTGTGAATGGACGATAGTAACAAATTCAAGGCGCGTGTCTAGACGTGACCGCCGGTGCACAGCGGGGAATAATAAATAAACTTCCACCCATAACTTATTCATTACTCTTACTTTATTAACTTGAGGCTAACTAACGTCTTTTCCGATCAACTTACTCCGCGTTATGTGATTAGGTCACAACAAAGATCGTAAGATGACGGAGAGTATTTCTATGAACATATTAGCAGCTTGAATTTTTCAGCTATTTGCCCCCTACAAATAGAAATAAAAGTTGCGTTTCAACACTAATGTCATCATCCTCCTAGCCCTTGTCCCATTTTTTGAGAATGAATTCTCAATCGGGGTCGGCTACCTAAATCCCAAGATGTGGCGTAGGCACTAGTTTTTACGAAAGCGACTGCCATCTGACCTTCCAACCCAGAGGGGAAACTAGGCCTTATTGGGCTTAGGTGGTTTCCTCACGATGTTTTCCTTCACCGAAAAGCGAGTGGTAAATATCAAATGAAATTCCGTACATAAGTTCCGAAAAACTCATTGGTACGGGCCGGGTTCGAACCCGCGACCTCCGGATTGAAAGTCGCATGCCCTAACCACTAGGCTACCACCGCTTCAACACTAATGTAAACTGTGGAAATTACAGCGGTTAAAGCGCTTGTAAAAATGACCCGATATATTATATTTCGCATATATTATACACATTTCGAGCAATGGTCTAGAAAAAAATTTATAAACAAATTCAAGCCCGTTTCTAAAAATAAATCACTCCCAAAGTACAATTGTATTAGACAAATGATGCCCCCGGGCCATCGTCAGAAGAGCTAATAATCAACGTAAATATTTCCATGAAACATGTCCGATTCTTCAACAACAATTTAAAAATGACGTATAAACCAGGTTCACTAATGTTTTAACTGTACGATTCTTGGAAAACAAGAATTTTAAAAGGTCTTATAAACCAGATGCACGAATGTGATATGTGACATTTTGTAATTATGCGGCATTATAGGGTTACCTCTCTAAGTGAACGCATTATTTACGTGAGGCTACACCTACGCGGGTCATAGTCCTGACCTATTTTAGTTACGAGCCATTGATCCAGGCTAACCTAGCCTAGGGGATAGCTACTCGTAATTAGATTTACATAAGGAATTAAAACGGCCTTTTGTCCATTCAGCGTCTAATAAACGTTTAGGATGGCCGTTACTTTGTTTTATTACTTTAAGAAGGTGTTAAACTTTAGGTAAAAGCTAATTTACGTTCTCTTGGGATTAGAAAAACACCAAGGAAGAGTATCTTCCATCGGTTTTAAAAAACAAAGTCGTTCTAAATTTAACTTTATTTATGTGTTTTTTTTCTTGTGTAAAGCTATTAAAATAACTTTATAATGTCCGAAAAAACTTATCTTGAGCGTAGGACCAAATTGTTAATAGTTGTAGAAAAAAAAATGCATATCTAACTTACAGTAAAATATTTGAAAATTCAGTTGGATATTATTTATTATTTAGGTTGCTTAAGGAGATATCACAATTGATGTTACGACTCACATTACAAATAAAATAATACTTACTCATAATTTAATCATCCACGAGTATATGCAACATCAAAAAAAGCCCCATTGAAATTATCGAAGAACAAAAAGGTTTCTAATAAAGCTCAAGTGCGCCTACGCACTGCAAGTAAACGGCTGTCCCACGCTTCCGTCTCCTAGCAACCGCTTACTGCCACAGCCTCGTATCTCACCTGCTTAAAAAATTACCAGAGGACCTTAATATGGAAACTTAGTGCTCATATTCGAAATTAAATGTTAGAAGTACAAGAGATACAGTGCGATGACTATAACGTGAGTGACAACGCAACGAATTAGGAAAGCAGTGTGAACTAATAAGGACAGTAATTTGTATACATAATTAGTATCCTCCAGGTATTTCCGCTTGGGTGTAAACAAATCAGCATAATTGAGAATTTATTAGGCGTCAGAAAACGGTAGGAACAAAAATGGTGAGTGATTAATTATTCACGCTGCCGCTCAGGTTCAATAGCTTGCTAAAATAAGATTACCTATCATAGGAAAAACAACGGTAAGAGCGAGTCAGGCTCACACTCGAAGAGTTCCGTATACCATAGCCGTGTTATATTAGTATTTACATTCTTAATTTCAAAACCCTTGGCATTCAATACTAATCATACCGTCTACAGTAACTAACAGATGGATACATATTAATAGGGATATCGTAATTTGCAACAATGTCTAGACTTTCGCCTTTCATGCTATTGGGGCAATTGGTGTATCATTGGATAAAGATGCGGGCAATAAACGTCGATTGTATAGTTACGTTAGTGGAAGATTACCTGCAGGGATACATCACAAAGGATTAAAATAATATATACCTCGTGTGCAGAAATAGCGTTGGAAGGCTTTATTCACCGAGCTCCTGTGTGTGCAGTACACAATACCCATTGATAGGGACGGTTGAGTCGGTGAGAGGTTTTTGTATCACCCCACTGATTCTCCCTGTCCGACAAATATAGGCAATTGGTAATACATTTTACATTGAATTCACAGTTGGAAATATTGATATTGATATTTTTTTACTATTATTTGGTGCATTCTCGGAATAAGTGATTCTATTTCCTCGTCTTTACATCTTATTTGTGCATAAAATATGTTTTCGGACTGCGCAAATACGATCACGTGTCCGCGTTTAGAGCGCAGCTGGGTTGGCTGCCAATACGTCAGAGACCTGCATGTCCTGTCATTGCTTTTTAATGTTCTCTACAACCCTGCTTCACCTCCTTACCTCAGTGAAAGGTTTAAATATATGGCCGATGGCAGTGGTCACCGCTTGCGGTCGTCTGCCAATCTCACTCTGGCTGTACCGTCTAACAAGACGCGTACGTACGCCAAATCTTTCACAGTAAGCGCTGTGAAGTTGTGGAACGAATTGCCACTGTCCCTTAGGAAGTCTCCATCTGTAGCATCGCTTAAGACGAATCTTAAGAAGTTATGGCTTTCCAATGACTTGTGAATTGGATCTACAATGTATTTATATTTATGTGTATATTTATATTACATTATATATATGTATATATGTATGTATACACCGTGGCCGTTAATAACCCGAAAGATTTAAAACAAGTATTTTTGACGACAATACGAGTAAATAATGTTATATCAACATGGGTCTAATTATGTGTCTTAATTAAATTACTATTTCAGTACAAATTAAATCATATTAATTGCCCGCTTCTTTGTCAATAAGTCTTTAGTTAAAGAAGAGTGAGCGAGCATGACACTTCACGAATCGCTCCGAAATCATACGAGGAGTGTGTTGTGTTCTATGACAAGAAGTGTCAAGTTATCGCTGTTTCACTTTTGACGAGTTCAAATTTGAACATTGGCATAATGACATGAATTAGGGTGTGTTAGACGGGAGATTTTTTAACTTTTGATTTGTTTTAAATAATTTATATCTCCTTAATTATGAGTTTTTGGACGATATGTTACATAAGTTTATATACTCTAATTAGGCTCTAGTATCGTTAGCTTAAATCTTTCGGGTTATTAACGGTCACGGTGTATATGTATGTATGTATTAATAGTTTAGATGTGTAATTATTAGTAGTCTTACTATTTTTAATACCTTTTTGTACACGGTGTTAGTTTGTCTATCTTCTTCTCGTACTCACTCAATTGCTGAAAGGTTAACTGGAAGAGATCCCTTATAGGGATAAGTTCGCCTTTGTACCTATATGTTAATTGTAATAGATGTATTTTTTAACTGTTTTTGTGTACAATAAAGCGTTTACTTACTTACTTACTTATTTGTAATACACTCTACATCACTCTAGGTGGCTATGTGGGGAGAAAATCTCACTTCCTGGCCAAGGCAAAACGTAAGACTTTAGACAAAGCAGGGGCGGTAATTCATAAAGCCCCAGATCGCATATCTATCGGCTTCGGTTCGCCCCAGCCACAAACACCTGTGATCTGGGATATTCAAGAATTCACCGCCTAGGTATGTGTATAATGTACATTTCTCAGTATGTTGTTAAGTATTATAGTATTTGCTGTTATCATGTCACGATCTGCACTTCTCTCTATTTGAGGTATGGTATGTGATAAACATGAGTGTATAACATATATCATATTACTCTAATCTATTGTATTTGCTACGAAGTCATGATTTATTATCATCTAATATTTTTACAGTTACAAAAACGCCAGATTTGTTTTCCTTAATAGTCTTCCACCCACGGTTATCTCTCATTATAAATATTCAATAAAACATCGACTAATCCGTATCGTCTTGCCTTATTGGACAGTAATTAGTAATTAACAGATCATAGACCTTGGTTGTGTTTTTGATAGAAACCTCATTATACTAAAGAAATGGGTAGGTTCATTATACAGATTCAAAGTCAGTGAAGGTTTATGTTCGGGTGTCGTATGCAGTCTCTGGGAAGCATTGAGCATAAAATATAATGTGTCACATTATTAACGTTACACAAGAAGACACACAATTTAATAGCGTTAACCTTAAAGGCCACGGAACAGGCGTAGATTAAGCGATAGACGCTGACGGGGCAGAAAGTGGAGAAAAACTAATCAAAGGTGCATGAAAAGTTGCTCTGTTACTTACTTCATTCAGTACTTCATCAATATTTATTCGACAAAAATACATAAAAGTTTACTTTAGTTTACTCTGCATATAACCATTTTTATTCACAGTCAATAATAGCGAAACAGAGACGTTTAAATACAATGCCTAATTGCTCATCCATGTAAGAATAGTGTGTTTACTCATTCCATAAGTGCGGTAATCAGTTTAAACTGCCAGTTAATTTACCCATTGTTTAATATATAGGTAAGTAAAATTGAAAAAACCCGTGTTTTTTGGTTACTTCTTCAATCGATTACCAAAAACACGTGACTGCAAGTGGCATAAGGTAAGTAATAAAGGTTGGTTTATTTTATTTTGGAATTATTGCCCGAAGGATAAGCGAAATACGTCCACGTAACTCAAGCTGAGGGTAAGCCGTAGGAATTCAATTCTTTGTTTATTAATTATATAATGTAACTTATAGAACTACAACGGTTATCAGGTTACCGAAACGGCATACGGCATTGTCAGCTCTAGTGGAGCGCGTGACCTCACTCGGTCAATATCAATGTCGCGAAACCTGCCTTCTAATGGCCACTCGCTGAATCAGACTTGCATCTATTACGCGTTTGTCAATGGACATGTAAATACACCTATAGCAATAACATGTATACGCGTAAAAGACGCAGCTTTCTATTATGGTAACTGCTACATATTCTTGCGGCGCCATCGATAGTCAAGTTCTGGTAAATTGTGTTTAAGTAACTTGAATAATACCTAACGTTTCTTGTGTCAAGATTTTTACATCTGCTTGGTCTGCTACGAAATATGCCTTCAAAAGCTAGAGTAAAATGAATCTAGGAGAGTTACTCTCTGCCAGAGAGTTACTCTCCCAATGTCTACCGTCTGAAGAGAGAAACATCTGCCATGCTACGTTAAAAGGACGTATCTTACTATGACATCCGTATAAAAGAAGTCATTTTACTGTAACACGGCGGACATGCCCTCATTATATGGCACTCAGACTTAACTACAGAGCCGACTTACTAGGAAACCTACTTACTGCGAACACAATATTAAATTCCAATTGGAATTTACTATACGTAAAACACGCAGAGTATCTGCGTATCTCAAAATTGGTAACTCTAACTACAGACAGTGTGCTTATTTACTAGTGTAATATTATAAAGTGGAATTTAGATACACAAAATAGGGTTGATACTACGTAACCTAGCCTTATGTAAATGAGTCTCAATATAAATAAAAGCTAGCTCTTACCTTATCAAAAAATTGTATCACAGAATTCAAATCCCCGACATATTCAGGACAGAATAGAACCGTTTACTAACAGCCGTCTAGACAGATTGAAGGTTGTTAGGTAAACGCCCGGATTGACCTGAGTCAATTTGCTGATGCCAAAGATCCTTCTTGTGATGCCAAAAGATCCTTCGTAATAGCTTTTAGGGATATTTGTCTAGCTAATGAAATCGTATGAGTTAGGTAAACGGACGCAGGTTGGGTTTATTTGGTTACAAACTACAAATAAGGGCTCGTTAAAGGTCTAATCTAATTTTATCGATTCTCTCTTGAAATTTGGTACCTATATGCTATGAACAGTTTGAACTATGTGATATAAATGGTATATTTAATTTAGTCTAACTAATATAATGTTTTCTTCTGTTTACTACTGTAGAAAACACTATAGAAGGTTCTCTTTCTTGATTTTCGCAAAAGCCGCCAGAGCACTGCATTTTATTGGTTGTTTGTATAAATTTGATGCAATTGGTCCTGTGGCGTGTGGCACGTGCACGTGTGAGCCGCTATGACAGGATTTTATTTATTTATTTATTTATTTATTTATTTATTTATTTATTTATTCAAACACAAACACAGTATTACAGTTTACACTAAGGCACTGTGAGTATCAAAAAATAACAGACAAAGAAAAATAAAAAATGTTAACATAAAATAACAAACACATAACATAACAAACAAAATTAACATTGGTAAAAAGGTAAACAATTTATTTAAAAACAGAAGATTCTCGAACATCCATCACCTCACAGAACTTCAAACACTCCGCACAAACAACCGCCCAGCTACAAGCAAAAACATCGCAGTCAGGTGCTGATGCGAGGAGAGCATTGAGGCTCGGCAAAGCTCGAACAAGCGGAGAGTTCCGGTACGACACGGTGCGCGCCGCCGGCACAGCCAGCAGGAGGGACTGGCGCGGGCGAAGGTTAGCCTTCTTCTGCATTGAAGGGACATGGAGGCGTACCAGTTGCGCCACCAGGTCCATACAATCCAAGTCTCCTCTTAGAGTCTTGCACGCCCCCATCAAAAGCCCAACGTTACGCCTTACCTCTAGAGAATTGAATCCAAGGACACCTAGTAAAAACTGAGATGGGTATAGAAATGGATAGTACCCATAAAGTTTCTTGTAAAAGAACCTCAAAAAGGCTTTCTGAATTTTCTCTAGGAGTAACGCGTAAGTGGTCTCGTGCGGGTTCCACACAATAGAGGCTGCCTCAAGTTTACTCCTAACTAAGGCCGTGTAAACCAACTTAATGGCTCTTGGATTGTCAAACTCACGAGCATTACGGATAACAAATCCCAACCTTCGGTAGCAGTCCAGTGCAAGTTTTTTCATATGCTCATGGAAGTTGAGATGAGTATCAAAAGTGACACCTAAATCCTTAATGGAGTCTACCCGAACTATGGGCTCACCACCTAGCAAATACTTTGCGCACTGGGGATTTCGAGCACGGCTAAAGGTCATTACGGAACATTTTTCAGCATTAAAAAGAAGCCTGTTCTCAACACTCCACTGATAAATCCTATCAATGTCACTCTGAAGAGAATCACAGTCTGAGGATTGCTGCACACCATAAACCAGCTTCAAATCATCGGCGTATAGCAAACACTTGGCATATTGAGGAACTGATGCCAAGTCATTTACCATGATGCCAAACAGAAATGGGCCTAAGATAGAACCCTGGCTAACTCCGGACCGCGTGTGGTAAGCTTCCGACACATAGCATCCGTGCTGCACATACTGCTGCCTATCGCGTAGATAACTCGCAAAGAAGCGAAGCAATTTGGGTGTAAAGCCAATATAAAGACAACAGGATACGAACAGGCAATGATTTTGCCCAAACAAAGGAACTCGAGTTCTCGTCACGTGCGTGCTGGTGCGTGCACTCGTATGTCTACTTTTTTTTGTTCTTGTTTATATGATATTTTATTTATTATTATTTATTTATTTATTTATTAATTTTACAACAAAAATTACATATAATCTAAAGCCCTGCGAAACTGTTATGACAGTTTGTCTACAGGAAGACTTTTCAATACCTAACTAACTAAAAGTACAATTTATAAAAATCGGTATCAATTTTTTTAGAGATTACGGCAGTGTATCTAGTAAATGCTTTTTCAATTTTCTTTTAAATATCCGTTTAGTTTGTTCGAGACGGATGTCCTCGGGTAAGCTGTTAAAAATGTATGGCCGGCGTTTTTTTAGTGTCCTGTCTCCGTAATAGTTTTTAACTCTAGGCACATCAAACTTACCCGCGGACACCGACCTCGTGCCATGTTCGTGGGTAGTTCTGTACAGGTTATGCTCACGACTGTCATAGTTGTTAATAGCCAGGAGGTATTTGTGCTTTAAGGTGACGGTAAGTAATATATTGACCTTCCTTGCTTTTGTTCTTTTCCTCGAGCCCCCGGTTAATAATATTTAATATACGAGTAAAGCTATATTCTGAACTACAAGTATCCAAAAAATAAAGTAAGATTAGCTCAAGTAAAAAAAAAACTTTTAATCTTCTTCAGCCAAAAAGTAATAAGCCGAGAAGTGGCCACTGACAGGTTCAACTGAGAATTATAATTTTAGTAGCACAGAGGAAAATGCATCAAGGAAGGTCCTTTTGCACGAGAAGCTTTATGCAATAATGTCTTTCTGATTCGCCACCGCGACGACGCCTGTCCCGTTGGATTAGATAATTCACCAAAGAATGCTGTGGCTAAATTCAATGTTTCTAATGACATACGCCCAAGATTGGTCACTTTATGCCTATTTCAGAGATGTGCTCTATTTGAAGTAAGTGGTAAGTAATTTTCTTTCAGAATAAATGAAATAAATAATAAAACTAAGCAAAATTGTCTATGGGTATTGGGTACTAGACGACGACGATATATACATAACCCAGGAACCAATATTCGAGTTTATCACTCAAATATTTGTCCTTGCCGGCATTCGAACCCAGAACCGTCGGCTCAGTAGGCAGGTGCACTTGCGACAACCGCGTCGCCGAATAAATGAATACAGATAAAAAATAAATGTTGCTGAGCAAAAACCTATTCATAGCCCTGATATTTAGATATTTCTAAATTGTGGATATCGTAATGTCTCGTTGAATTAGGGCTGATGTTGCATCCCAGGAAAAGAAAGCCGGAGATGATCATTACGTTACATAGCCTGTGGGTTTTTATAACCACAACCTAGGTGGCGCGACAGACTATGTATTACATAAAATGTTACGCGAACTGTACCACCTTATTGAATGGTAATCGCTTAAGAACTGGTCTTACAATAATGCAATCTGATAATCATGGCAACTGTATGAGAATGTCAGGTTTTATAGGCACAAGACATTTGCATAATACACGTTAGATTAAAGATAGCTAAGAGCTTGGTTTTACAAGCTTATATTATTATGTTATTGACAGAAATATTTATCTTGCCTATGATTAAGTTTTTACTATAAGTTGCATATAAGATTTGCCACGGTATAAGTTAACCTTAGTAATGGCGGCTTATCAATGGAGTATAAGATCATTTATTCACTGTTCAAGATTTTTGTTACGAAGTGGATCATTTCATTTCATAATGTAACCATCTCTTTCGTTTAACATAAAAAACAAAACAGATGCATCTAGATGTTTAAGAAATATTCAACCTAGTCTAGACGTTGAATAATTGGTTCATACTACGGAGTATAATACATAGGCTGCACAAATTGCTTCCCATGAGACAGACATGGTTGTATGTCAACATCGCAGTATAAAACCGGACATCAACACTATTGTTGTACTAGACACAAACAGACTACTTCTTGTCATTTCTACTTACTTTATGAGTCATTTCGTTTTTAAGTGAGGGAATATCCAATGATTTGTCAGTCGATATGCTCATGTAACCGTCGTTAATTACAATCTTTTACATATAAACTCGACGCAAAATCAATTTCACTCTTAGTTCAAAACAACCGGGAATCAATTTGAGAGAGGTTTTAAAGGCTGGTAGGTACCGGGAAATTGTTGCCAAATAGATTAAATAAATTATTAGACATTTACGTTTCGAAAATTTCTAAACGTTTCTCGACCATTATGAAGGCGCCCATTGAGTAAATTTGACCTAGTTCGCGAAGAGATTCAATCAAATTATGTAAGTTTTGAACTCATCATTTCACAGGCTTCCAATCTATTAACCATTATCATCGATGTATAAAATAAAACCAATGATGTTATTTGAGAATGGATAACTATTCGTTGTTTCTACTAATGTGCATACATTAAATAAGTATTTGACAGTTACAAGTTGTATGTATGTGTAAATAAATATTGAGGCAAAAGTGTGCAAACTAGTAATAGTATTGTGAAATTATATTAGTGACAATCTCTTAGCCCAAATTACACACTTGCTTAATACAATTTAGTACACCATTGTTCGACCATTTGGATCAACATACAATTTCTCTAGCGCCATAGAAAACTTACAGTTGGTAAATTCGCGTTAAATAAAAGTAAGCACTAATGAGCCGAAACGAGCGCGCAGCGTTTGAAAGACCTAACCGCAAGGTGGAAAGTAGAACGAATTATGTTCCCTTTGTGCTATTTTCAGTTTCACATCGAGGGTAGGTTACCAGTTACCACACGGCCGAGTAAATAACACAAAATTTTATGACTTGGGCTCTGATATTATTTTTCATATAATGTGATTTATAAAGGTCACACACATGACATGAATATATCAATCTAAGTTAATAATTCCAGGGATCTTTTCATATTTTACTTTTTAAATATCTCAATGGTGTTACTAATAAAATGCTTCATTAATACCATTCGCATTCTGTAAGACATTTGGATTTAATAATGTGTGATCATTCATTATCATTGAGTAACTCTCTACTAATATCACTTGGCACGGTTCTAACGAATGCAGGCAGGAGCGTGGGTAGGTCGTATTGTTGCGTGGGAAAACAGCCCAATTGTGGCCACTTGCTTCCCATCCGGCCGTAGGCATGTTTAAGTAAACCACTCAGTACCCATTTGTATGTACCTAAGGTCAGCCAGGCAGGACAAGTCCGCAATACGGGATCAGCTCATCTATACTATTATAAAATTTTAGGTTTGTATTGAAAATAATTTTTCTATGGGGTCATGATTTCAGGAAAAATCTTAATAGCGTGATGCAGGATCCTCATTTGTTTTATATGGGGGCGCGGCGTCGTGACAATCGCCATCTGTTTTCATAATTTCCTTGTCCTCGCATCACGCCGAAACGGCTGGACAAATTTTAGCCAATTTTTATACAGGGATAGCTGGACATCCAAAAATGGTTATAGGATACTTTTATCCGTCTACGGTAAAGAAAAAAATACGCGTCGAAGTTGCGGGCACCTCCTAGTCTACCAGAAAAATATCGCAGAGTACAGTACGACCAAAAAGAGTAGAAATTAAAGTGGCAATACTGTATTGTCCTCCCTTTCTAATCAATATAAGAAAACGGGGACGACACTACAGTATTGCCACTTTTTAATTTCTACTCTTTTTGGTCGGACTGCACAGATGTCATGGCTACTAATATAGCCTAACAAGTGTCGGTCCGGCCCAGGGATACTGGCACTACAAACAGCTTTCATATGGCAATAATAAGCATACGTCATATAGTTGCATTATTAAACGTCAGTAGCGATTTGTCAAGGATTTGTCATTAATCAAAATTAAAACATTGTTTATTGGAACGCTGTTCAATCCTTCGTTCTTCTTGCGAAATAAATACTGAATCCTATTGAAAAAAACTTGACTTCATCACCGTGGATAGTTTTAGCTTTATTATGCAAGATTTACTTGAAATTTGCGGAATATTTATTCCTATTTCCTTTTTGTTAATATCAGTGACATTCACCAACTTTCAACGTCAGTTACCAAAAATGTACCGCTACTAGTACCTAAAATAAATTAGTACCACCAAAAATCCGCAATATGGCGTGGGCTGAATAAAACCCTATTGAGCTATACATGTTATAAATAAATAATAATAATAAATATCGGACAACCACAAATCGATCTAGTCCCAAATTAAGCTCAAGAAGGCTTGTGTTATGGGTACTAGACGACGATATACGTGCATATATAGATAAATATACACTTAAATACATAGAAAAACCATGACCCAAGCGGCCAAGCACAAAATATTCGAGTTCATCACACAAATATTTGCCCTGGCCGGGATTCGAACCCGAGACCGCCGGCTCAGTAGGCAGGTGTCTACAAACCGAACCAAACGCGTCGCCGTTGGCGTTAGCATGGTTGTAGTAGTTTTTGGTATTTTTATGTTAGGTGCACTTACCCCGTGAGGTGCTTGTCTCAACTTACCTTATGGTTATTTGGAGTGTCACGTGCATTTTCGAATTCAACCAAAACAGGGTTATTGATAGCGACCTCAATTAATGATCGAAGCATAAATTTTAATTACGTTTTTTGTACCGTTTGTTTGACCGTTATTTTAAACGTTAATTTAATGGGTGATTTGTCTTCCGCTCTGAATGTTGCTTTTGGGTTTTTGATAGTATTTGTAGTTAGAGATTCCTGGAAGCAGTCAAATCCTTTGTTTGGTATGAACTGCTGTGTTACGTGAAGATTTACGCTTTATCCCTCTAAGGTGTTAATCGTTAACGTCTATAGAGTAAATATTTGTTCAATCTGTTAGCAACTACGTAATAGGTATAAAGCCGAGGTGTTGAGCTTAGCTGAATCTTTGATAAAACTATTAGCGTCTGTTTCGTTATTCATGGTTTCCAAATCAGCTCACAACAACAAACGATATAAACTACACTCTACAGAGTTCGCAACACACAAGCTTGCGGTTGAAAGCGCTCATCAACAAAATGTAAAAGCTTTTTCTGTGATTTAATATCACGGTCTTCATTTTATGAAAAAAAAACAAGTTTTTATAAAGCAAAGCTTTCAGGCGAATTACAGCTTTTGCAAGCAGATAAATATTCTGTATGAATATTAAATAACGTACTTGAAGTATCTACAATCTCTTAGTGTTATGTATAATTTATTAAAAGAACCTATTACCTACTTCTGCAGATGTAATTCCACTTGGAGTAAGTTGTTTTCAAAATAATACTTCCCGTTCAGTAATATTTTGATAACGCGACAATAATGAGACTGAGGCGGACAAATGTTGTTGTACACAAATCAATCAAGTGTGAATGACTGAATTTATAGGAAATTTAAAAAGTATTGTACAAACGAAGATACAGTTTACTATACACCCATAGACCTTAACCCGTTGTACTATGGTTTATATTAATTTACAAATGTACAGTTGTCAGCTTCATCGTTTATACAAATGCTTAAACGCTGGCCTTATCCTTTAAACCTAACTTGTTTATTTCTTAAGTCTACTATAGTCTCTAGTCAACTACAAATGCATATATCGAGGAATAGACAAAAATACATGGTTCTTACAAATACGCGTCTTGTACCTACATCAACGCCAGTAAATAAAACCAGAACCGTGTTGTTTTAAATCTTTACCCATATAGCTCCGTTTATTGCCAATGTACAGCTGTAATAAATTAGCTGAAACAAAAACTCTTTCGTGGACATGGAAGTGGGTTATTTTAGATTTAGATTAAGGTTAGCGATAACGTAAACCTTGCGGTATTCGACCGAATTAATGAGCATGAAGCCACGAATGCCTTGGGACTTGTTATGATTATATATAACCTATAATTGCGGGATCAGTTTTAAAACATCTGTAGGTATCGTGCGATTCATGGGAAACTCTAAAGATGTATTTAAAAACCATACATTTTCGATCTATGAAATAACATTTATAGGCGGCATCGCATCTGTAGTTGAATAAGTGATGAAGGTTGAGTAAAAATTTGAAAGGTTGTATGGATGATGAACTGCATGACAAATTTCTCCTTCTATTTATAACTAACCTCATAAATTAAAATCCATTAGTTACGCTCAAAACGTAACATATCTCATTTGTCAAGACCTCGATGAATCATGAGGAATTTAAAATTTCTGGCCACAAGGCAAAGGGATGAATCAGGAGTCAGGTATGTGACGATGGACGTTAAAATAAATAAAAACAAACAAGTTTTTGTAGACGATAGTAAACTAGGAATCTACTGTGACTTGACTGTAAGGAATTCATACGTTTTATTTTAATAAAATATTAAAATCCATACGTTAAATAGCGCTGACACAAAAATAATGTAGTTTTTTACGCTGACTTAATATTTTTTATTCTATTCTAACTTGGTTAACTTAATTTATAGTTTCTGCGGATCAGAGATAAACTTAAAATGCAATTTACACAACACAGCGTAGCTATAACTTACTCTGTAATCTGCTCACGTCTAGTTTCATAACCAAATCAGCCGAAGGGTTTAAGAAGGTAATGTCAACGACTTCTTTACAATCGTTGAGCAACACCGGATAATGCATTTTATTAGGCAATCGCAACCATAAGGTCCGGCCAGAGCAAGATCATTGTGAGCTTAGTCGTCAATGAATAAAGGGAATTGTATGAACAGACATCCAGATATATAGTGATGGACGGATGACCATATCAGAGGCAGGATAAATTGATCACTATATTTAAACTGCGCTGTCCGAAGCTTCAGCCAAACCCAATTACCGCTGAGTCAGACCAGATGGCGGGATAGCTCGATATAGAATAAAGAAAAGGTGTCATTCCCGAATACAGATGGATGATATAACCGATATCGAGTGTTATTTCAGAGAAGTTCTTGTGAGATGAGATTCTTGAAAGTTCAATTAGCATGAACATGAAAGACGAACATACAATTTATAATCAATCAATATTATTTGCGCATAGTACTTAAATCAGTCTTTTCTAGATCGGTTATATTTCTGAGAAGTTCTTGTGAGATGAGATCCTTGAAAATTCAATTGGCATTGGTGGCAAGAACATAAAAGACGAACATATAATTTACAATAAATCTATATTATTTGCGCATGGTACTTAAATCATAGTGTTTTCTAGATCGTTTCCTTTTCTTTTCAATATCTCGCTGCAATGAACTAACTCGTTTATAGAAAGTGTATGCGATGATCAGATCATATAAAAAGAAACAATGAAGCGTCAGAACGCTGCCTATCGCCGATGATTCTCAGATAAAGCGAAGAAAGTATTCGACTGACAAAGTAAGAGCGATAATTTATTGCGAGTCAACATCATCGAATGGCAGCGATTGATACCGCTTTCTTTTCACATTCATATTTCTATGAGTTCCCTCTATTATCTGATTACATGTTGAATTTCTGTACTTTGATTTTTATTTCATTATGATGTTTGCTAAAAGTTTGTAACTGAATACGCCTTAGTAGTGGTGAGGGTGTATCAGATTCTTTTGGAATTGGTTTGAATAATGTAAAGGTGTATCGCCAAACAGGCATATGGTGACCAGGTTTAAAACTGGTTGTTTAGCTTTCCTGTACGTTGTAGCATGCAGCTGCGCGACCAGATTTTAAGAAAAGGGCTGGTTTAAATATGTACTTCTCAGCCCGTTGTGTGGCATACACAAATTCATTTCGTGCAAATCCCAAACCTGAGCATCGGCCTCTTAAATTATAATCATTTGATTTAAAATACTTCGAATTCTCTTCTAGGCTTTTAAAACAAACGGCTTGTAAGTGTCAGAGTATCTTAACTTCGTGAATCTTGATCTCCTTTGTAACGTTACAGTGGCTGCACAAAAGATCTGAATCAACACACATAAAACACATGAGACGGATAATGGCTTGCAATTCGAGTGTACCTGGTTCCCCGGCTCCACTGCCATTGTTGGCATTACAAAAGCGGCCAGGAAGCCGAGGTCGTCCGCGCAGGTAATCCCGTGATTACTACTGACCGTAAATTAAACGGTTCTAAAAACAAACGAATGATTGTACCTATTCATTTCTGCGGGTATAACTAGGTAGGCAGGTAGCAGTCCGGTGAATACAGGTCAACCAGCCGTCAAGCTAATCCGTGACGGCACTGTGGAAGGATTAGTGTGGCCATTGATTGCTTATTGGCTTACAACGTGTTATGTATTTGTTTCGTGCCGATTTGTTTTGCATTCCTCGAATCGATCGGGTTTCAAGTGGCAGTGACACAAAACACTGCTCTTGAAACCTTATACAAATTTAGGCGCCTGTGCCGCAAATTCCAAGAAGTTCTCTTGTACTGTTCATGTCATCATCTGTAATAAATGTGTTATTTATGACTTCAACAAATTGCGAGTCAAACTGGCAATTAGCCTAAAACACGTTTAGTTTTTTTGGCATTGACGTTGTATTCGTTTTTATTCTACAACAACAACCTTTGAGTATTAAACCATGGTTCAATACTCAAAGACAACAACAGATACACTGATTCGCGATGTTTCCTATTGCTGGAATTTTCTGTAACTGGAAGGATAAGGGAATTCGTGGATAGGGTTTCTGATGAGGAGATCCTTTTGTTTACATAAATATAACCCCGCAAGAGGGTGTTTCTCCTTTGTTCTCTCGCCTTGCGCTTCGTATCAAATGTCACGCCGTACCTGTTACATGTAATAGATTAGAACAGATAAGAAATTGTGCAACGTTACTTCATGCATCGGGTTCTTCGTCTTGTGTTTGCTGATAGGGTTCCTATATCGAGAAATGTTATATGAAAATGGGGATTTCTTATGGGATTAAACTTACGTAGGCAATTGGTCGACAATATCCAATGATCCAGCAATCAATATGCAGCCGAGTAATAAACCGCACAGTAAGAGCTCTCGGCTCGCAGCTTGGTATCCACTCGATTATCGATTTGCATCCTTTCCTTCACCACAAAGATCACTTGCACGTCTAAAAGTCCAATAACAACTCTGCAACCGATTCCTCATATGAATGGGACGATTATGAATTTCACTTGTCAATAAGCCACCAGCAAGTAACTGTAGATAAAACGCTTTATTGTCACTGATTTGTTCGAGCACTTGTGTTATCTGGCGGTATATTTAACGTAGGCCGTGTTATCTCACTCTTAAATCGTATTGATTGATTTCGAATGGAATAAAACAATGATGTGCATAGTAAAAACAATACAATGTCGAGTGGCGCGACGACCGCGCACGTCGTACGTGCCGCCCCGCCCGCGGACACCTCGGGACTGAAGTGTGACGAGTCGGCACACGGGCACGGGCCGGAGCGAGCGAGTAAAGATCGCCTTTCGGCTGCATTCGCACGATATTCGCTGCGTTCGACTTGGCAACACGAGGCAACGATGGGAATTCATTCGAAACCGCTGATACACCATGCTGTCCTTCAGGTGTATCATTCTACGCTTGTGCCAGTTTCGCTGACGCGCGAACGCGAGCTGCTAGCGATAGCGAAGAGTAAACGAAAAGTGGCACTGGCAACTCCCTGACAGCTAGGAATTAAAAAGCCATTTATTTATAGTTTATACATTACATTACAATTAATTCCACATTTGCATTTTATACACAAATATTTAACTGTAAAATTTGAAGACTTGGATTTTTAAACAACATATTATTTTATTAATTAAGATTAATTTAATGAAATGGCCTCTCCTTCAGTGAAGAAGGAGGGACGGTATTAAGACTCCTTGGGTTACCTGCCCTGCTAGGAGAATAAATAAATTATAATTACAATTTTCTCAATAGGTACCTATATAAAATTTAAAATTTAAAAACCCCCGACATGACAACCTACAAAAAAGAAAGAAATAAAATCTAGGAAATGTGCCTTTACCAATGAACAGTAGAAAATGAATCCAAGCTTCGTTGCGTTCGGGGGACCGCTAAGTACGTAAATGAAATGAAATATTTTTTCAACGCAAAATTGCAAGTATGTATTTGGGCTTCCCACTTTACGATTTTCAGTACAATGCATTTCATTTACTTGGCGATCCCCCGACGCAACGAAGCTTGGATTCATTTTCTACTGTTCATTGGTAAAGGCACATTTCCTAGATTTTATTTCTTTCTTTTTTGTAGGTTGTCATGTCGGGGGTTTTTAAATTTTAAATTTTATTTTTATTTCATATTTAAAAAAAAACAGAAGTTTCGTCCCCGATTTTTTTTCTTTTATCACAATTTTTGGTTTACACCGTTTAAGGTCCTGAGTTTCCAGTCTTGTCGAGCTTGATCCTTGACTATATATGTGGGGACAAATCTGTCTTCTATAAGATTCAAATTAGGATATTATATTTTGATTTCAATAGCCTTAAGCAACATTCTGGGAAAAGTCGTTAAAGTCAAACTAGTTATTGCTTATAATGACAAAATGACAAAGTTATTAGTCAAGACAATCAAATTATATACTTTAAATGCACTGGATGTGTCGAAAGAACCTGCTACGTATGGCCTAAAACAGAACCAGTGCCCCCCATCTGTACCGTGGGAACCCAGAACGATACCTACACATCGCCTGTCGTGGCCGACACGCTTAGCCAGTCGGTTGCCACACGCGCTCACGGCCGGACGCTGCCGGTCGCGGTATAAAATCACCAAAAAAATGGCTTCGTCGCGAATGAGACCAACGCGCTGCAGTGTTGCGGGGTGTAAAAACATAAAAGCAACAGACATTTATCCTTTTTTTCTTTGCCGACAGACGATGAAATGTTACTAAAAATTCTTAGAACTTAATAAGTAGAAACGCATTGCATACACTGTTATAATAGATAGATGTAATGTTGAATAAATAAACCTACCTACTTAATATACTTAAATTCATAGAAAACGTCCACTACCTATATCAACAAGTGACGATAATTTACTCACTAAGATTTACCAAATCAGTTTAGTGTGGCGGGAGAGTGCATTGCACGGCCTAAAAAGGGCGTAAACGTCGGCGTTGTTCTTGACACTTAAGACCTTTTGCAAGGAATGCATTCGCAACGATGAAACGCGTGATCAGATTATTATAAAACAACTTGTACCTAGTGACTGTTTCGAAGCTTGTAATGCTAGTATTATACAATATGTAACACATTATATATAGGCACCTACCAAACTTTACTTAGTAAGTACCTACTGTCATCGGGATATATTTAGGTTACTTAGGTACCTACACAGAGAGTTGTTTTTGTTTCAGGTTTCTGGTATGTTCAGATAGAATAGGTAGGTAAGATTCCGATATACCTACTCGGAAATTAAAACGATTTTGATGGTGTGCCGCAGCGCATGTGAATACCTATTTCTAGTAGGTACCTAATGATAATTAAATTTGACTAATAAATTTAAATATATCGATCGTATTTTCATTTATTTTGACTTTTTATAAAATCGTTTCTAAGCGGTGTCAACCCTAGCCTCGTTTTGCCGGCACGTGCGGCCAACGACCCGCGCGTTCAAGGTCGCTCCATTGTGAAATTGAGTAGGCATGAAAAGCAGTAGGTATTTGCCTTTTTATTCAGACATGGGTATCTGTTCGAAGAACTATTATATTAATCTGTGACAGAACCAAGTTTCTATTCTACAGGATCCAAATACACGGGTGGTTTACTTAGCTCCATAAAAATTGCTGTTAGTGCTAGGTAACTTGACTTAGTTTTGAAAGACCTTATCATCGATACCCCACACCATGGGATAAACCGATAAAAAAATTACATCCCCACTTTAAAAAAATACATCCCCACTTAAATTTATTCTACCACTACGTCTCTGAGCTAAGCTGTGGACAGACGGACAGACAGACAGACGGACGGACGGACATGGTGAAACTATAAGGGTTTCTTGTTGACTACAGAATCCTAAAAAGCTGTTTTCTCCTAGGCAAGAGTACTTTTGCTAAAGCTTACGAGTCCTTCAGTCGCGTTAAAATCTTGCAGGGTGTTGCTATTTGTGACTTCAATCAGAGGAACCTGTTCAATAGTCCTAATGACAAATTCAGCTTTAGCAGAATTGCGAAACTTAGAAACAGTGACCCAGTACTGTGACAGAAATTATAAAGTTTTTCAGAGGTTTTATTATGGACTGTTCTTTCTTACACAAACGTTAATAGCTCATCAAGAAGAATCAGACGAGCCCAAACATTATGGGTTTATCTTGTGCTGTTTAGGAGTTCCTACGGCCATCTTCAGCTCCAAGATACCTAATTATTGTACTGTCAAGATTTTATTAAATTGTTGATTACGCTAATTAAACTTTAACATTTAACCAACATTTGAAATGCTTGGCTTCGATCCTTTTACAACTAGATGGTCATCATGAGACCTTCATTTGCTAATAAAACTTAACATTTAACCAAAACTTTGGAATCCGTGGCTTCAATATTGGCTGAAATCCATTAACAACTAGCTGGTCATCATGAGACCTTCATTTAGTAAGTGATATAGAAAATGCTAATAATACTTAACATTTAACCAAAATTTGGAATCCTTATCTTCAGTATTGGCTGAAATCCATTAAAAACTACCTGGTCATCATGAGCCCTTCGTTTAGAAAGTGATATAGAAAATGACATTTAACCAAAATTTGGAATCGTTGGCTTCAATATTGGCTGAGATCCATTAACAACTATCTGATCATCATGAGACCCTCAATTAGTGAGTCATATAAAAAATGCCAATAACACTTAACATTTAGCCAATATTTAGAATTATTGACTTCAATATTGGCTGAGATCTTGTCACTTGTTCCAATCAAAGCTGAATATCTTGGAAACTACTGGTCCTTTTTCCACCAAGCATAGCTAAGAACCACCTCGACGGAAAAGTCTTTCGATTAAAAAAAACCGCACTTAAATCGGTCCATCCGCTTGGGCGCTACGATGCCACAGACAGACACAGAGATACACAGATACACAGATACACATGTTAAACTTATAACACCCCTCTTTTTTTGTCGGGGGTTAATAAAACATATTTATACATAACACTATCTAATAATTTTCTTTAAAAAATATTATTATTTATTAATATAGCACTTACATTCACTATTTTATATTCACAATTTTTTTTCTTTTTATTTTTAATATTTTTTTTTTTACTATTTATATTATTAATGTTATTTCGCATGCGATTTTTAGATTACAAATTAGTTTTTTTTTTTCTATGTTGGTGTGTTGTAGCGCCTTCCACGCGTAGGTAAATAACTGCTGGGGGTAGATGATGCTTTGTCCTTTTTTGGAGGCTGTGTCGATGGTTGCTGTGATGCTAACGATGTATTTGTGTTAGATATACTCGGTATGATGGTCACCTCATTTTTTCCAGGCGTTGAAAAATCTAATGGTCCCTTCTTACTGTTTAAGTTTTGCTCGGGTAGGCTCTCTTCTAGTTGGTGCTGAATTTTATTTTTTAGAATTACTATTTTGTCATATTTTATTACTGCTTTGTTGCCTTTTTCGAGTTCTTCTTTAAGTTGAGGTTGAAGAGATTTACGAATTTCGAGCACTTTCTGGGGATAATCTTCTGTAATATATGAGCCTGAACCCTCTAATTTGCCTTTATTTCGTAATATTTGTATCTTCTTTCCTAAGGTCGTTAGCCCTATTGCAATAGGTCGGGGATTAGAGCTCTTCTTACCGAGACGTTTTACAAATTCGACTTCTGATTTGTTGCAGCTTACACTAAGCTTTGTAGTGATTATTGTTAGCACTATATTTTCCAACTCAAAATAAGTACTTTCTTCCTCGGCTATTCCGAATAAAATTATATTGCGTTGTTTGAGTTGTTTTTCAATCATATCTATACGATGTTCCTGTTGAGCACTCCTTTTCTTTACATTGTCCAATTCAGTTTGTAGGTTTTGGAATTTTTGGTCTATGTTTTCATTTATTCCTCGAGTAATATTTTCCTCCATATTTTTCAGAATATTGAAATAAGAGCAACCAATTCGGGTTGTGCAAAGATAGGCTTTAAGGGTAATGTATTTGACTGTTTTGAAATAGTGTTCATTTTATTTTTTTCTTTTTTCTCACTCTCACACAAATCGATCTACTTAGTCCCAAATGAAACTCAAGAAAGCTTGTGTTATGGATACTAGACGACGATATACATACTTATATAGATAAATAATACTTATTTAAAAATATAGAACAACCATGCACAAATATTCGAGTTCATCACACAAATATTAGCCCTGGCCTGGATTCGAACCCGGGACCGCCGGCTAACAAACTGCGCCAAACGCGTCGTCAACATTCATTTCATTACATATTACCAACAAGTGTATGCAGTCTGTAGTTCCCCTTTTGTAATCGAACGCTACAAGCAAACACCTCTTCATCGATTCTTTAATCCTCGAACCTAGCACAGAATAAACACTAAGGAAGGTTCTCTCTTTTGATCTTCTCAAAAGTCGTCTGAGAACTGTATTTGATTGGTTTTATGTACAAAGTATAAGTTATACATAACAATTGGTCATATAGGTACGTACGGGACTAATCAAAACGCGCCTCTATGAGTGGCGTAGGTTTTTGCTAGCGCGTAGTGAGCCATGTTGACCTAGCTACCATAGGTAATGAAAAAAATGCGTAGAAATTTTCGGAGTAGCCATGTATATAGATTTTGAACACCCCTACAAAGGTTTCCCAATTTTCTGCTGTAATATTTCCAGCGGTGTTATAAAAACGTAATTACGATACTCCGGTGTGGCATTATGGCTGTTCAAAGTGGTAAACGTCAAATTTTCATTGATTCGGTAATTTGACATTTACCATTGCTTTTGTGAGGTTACAGTCCGATAACTAGTGTCGTCTAGCTAAGAAAACGGGACAACGGAAGCGGCACTTTTTAATTTATACTGTTTTATGTCGTACTGTATACATTCCTATAAACAGCCATAATCAGCCGACCACTACAAACCTCGACCTCTTCATCGATTCTGTAATCCTTGACCCTGGTCCTCACTTGACGAACCTACTTTCGGCTAAAGTAAGTACAAGGGGCCATACAGTGTTAGTATTAAGGACAGACCGGGCAAAAGTTATCTGGGAGTTTATAGTTATAGCTACGCGAGATTCTTTAAGTTTAGGGCCCATTACAACATCCAAATTATGTACGTTTGTTTGTGTGAAACGGACAATAAACTTTATGTTTTAAGTTAACTAGTTTATCGGTTTATGGTTTTTTTACTCGTGTAAAAAAAAATATAAAATTTTAAAAGTTATGTAAATGAAATAATAACGATGCAAATAAATATGTAGAACTTAAAAATACGTCCGAAATAGCATTTTTCAGTTTTTTTGTAGGTATTTCTTAGATGTAGCAATCGTACAGTTGTAAAATAATATAGATAAATAGATTATTGTAAGCAAAACGTTTAATAATAAATGCCGCAGATAATAAATTAGGCGACGTTCTCAGATAGAAGTGGAGTTTATTATTATTCTCTACCTTGAAAAATCCTAGAATTATAATATTTCAGAATGGATCAACAATAATTGAATATGAGTTGGGTAATTGTGTTCTCGGTTATTTTTGGGAGGTAAATAGACCAGAGGGCTCTTATTCTATTTCGTATTATCGTAAGTACCGGGCTGAGCTACATAACGTTAAAACACATCTATAAACCAACCCACACATCATATACGTATACATATGTGTAGGTATGTACTTGTCTAAATAACCCCGTTGTCAACACATATTTTTAAATTGACGGATACAAAATCCATATTTCAACGCTTTCTCAATTTGCGACGGAAATAGACTTATTTTCCATTCCATTGGCTTTGTGAAATGGCATACATTTCCCCCCGCACGGAATGTTTACCTGACGCTTGAATCAGTGGAAAAAATGCGTTCTGAGATAAGGCAACAATTAGCTAATGGGTTTAGGTAATTATGTGACTTTGAGAGATATTTTTAGCAAGTTGTAAAAAATGTTTAAAAGAGTCAGTTTAAATTTGTTAGTCTTATTTCTTATCCCCCGTTGAGCAACGTTTTTTTTTTGTAACAAAAGCACTTTTGTTGATAACTGTCACCCAAAGGAAGTGGTGTAAAACTACAGGGGATGCAGTCAGATGGAGCTGATGGAAAGAGCAGAGGTACTTCGTTAATATCTTTATTGCCCGGAGGCCAGATTAATAATGAATCTACATTTATTACATTTGACGGACGTCACGCTTCTTATTCTAAACTTAAAAATCATATTTATTTTTATATAGTGGCCAACACCACTAAGAGTGAAGTTCAAACCTTCATATTTCCCGCCGTCTCGGGGTGGACGAGGGACATCTGTCCTACTATAGAGACACTAGACAAATCTACTCCTGCTTAACACATAAGAAGTCCCTACCTATGCAGGGATACCCATACATTTATACCCAGATGGTCTCTTGCTAAGAGATAACCAGGGTCAGGACATGACCGGTCACTAGCCTATGGCATATTACGTATTCCGACATGTTGTCTGACACTGGCTTCACCTTGACAAAAACCCCACTAAAAAGGCAAGGCACCAACTTGACTACCCCAAGTGTCATTCGACTTAATAGACTAAAGCATAGACCATTCGATACAATATCAAAAATGACAAGCTTCAACAATTTAATCGCCTGGTGTGAAACCGGCTTAAACATAACACCCGACTTAATTGTCACGAATGTTCCAACCTTAACTGCCTGGAGTATGACACATGACACACGTCGCATGCTCCAAACAATTGTACCACGGTGTCTCACTGCCCTTATATTAGATGCTTGAAAACATTGTCTATGACACTCGCTTCAAACATCCATACAGGACTATCAAATAGTGACACCCATCTATAATTAGCTTTATATTAGAATCCTGACGCATATGAACTATGCTTCAAAATTCTGTACCAGTCCTAAATAAAAACCATTACCTCATAATTGATTTTACGACCATAGACACACACACGTACACGTCATATTGAAATGTCAAATGCTATGTCATTGTCAACTCGTAAAATTAATTATTAATAAAACACGAAAGTTCTTTTTATTGAAATCCTACCTAACACCTAGCTAAAGTGAAAGAAATTTTATTTATTAATTAAAACCCTAGCTAAAAGTGAAATCTTCGCTTTGGCCTGATGCAGTGAATTCCTTGGCTCGACATGCCAAGACCCCTGCCTCCGCCTGGTCGAGGGATGCGGGACCAGGCTCCAGGCGACCAGCTGCTGAAACCCCAGGGTGCTGGGACAGCCAAGGCATCCGCGGCAGAATACATGCAAAAGAAAAAATATTATCATACATGTATAAATTAAAATGCTGGAAACAAAGTGTTATAATTAATTATTGGAATTCTGTGAAAGTAATAAGTTAATATTATTACAAGAAAAGGTATTGAAAGTGCAATAAATTTATAGTGCAAGTAATTAAAAACTGAGCTTCCTATAGAAATATCTTAGAAATGCAGCTAATATATAGTGGAAGGAAATAAATAAATTAAATTATATTTACATAGATGATATTTGTAAAAACAACAAATATAATTGCACCCATGTACAGTCAGCCTGAATTAAAAATTTCTGAAAAATAATAGTTTTATCATTTACACCCTAGAAATATATAACTGTTTATATTAATTAGAATTAACGATTAAAGAATTTCTTTAATCTGTTAACATAAATTACCACATTCTTGGCACGACCATTAGGAGTGGGTTTTTGTACCACATAATTCAATGGAGATAACCGGTAGATTATCTTATAAGGTAATAATTCATGCAGAAAGATTTTTATTTGTAGGGCCTTACTAACATCTAGAACTATCATACAACTAGCACAATTATTATGAGACAATTATTTACATCCTAATAAACACATATTCTACAAATAATGGTTCATTATTGCCTAATATAAGCGTAGCATTTCGAACGGCGTCCACAGTGTCCAGCGGCGCCTGGGCGATCCTCTTCATTCCAGCATGCTGTTCCCGATGTTGCACCTTCTCGACGAGCATTCAGACCGGCACAGCACATAATGAGCAAAGAAACTTTTACAAGCAACATATTGAGGAACTAATGAAATTGGCTGAAATTGATAGCTTCCACTCTTTAAGAACATTTGTTAAATCACTTGATATCACAGAAACTGAATGTTTTTCACTGGCAAAACTCCATACCTTTCACCTTAGATGAAGTACCTATGGATTTGGCATTCGCGTATACCCGAAAGGGACAGGAGCAAATAACACTGGGTTACCAGGTTCTAAATAATTCTCCCGTTTTTCCAGTGCTAATTGTTGACGGTGAGGCATTCGTTTTAAATGCATGTTATATTGTATGGGACCAATAATAAAATAACTTCAGTAAAACTTTAATGGGACAAATAATAAAATAACTAAAATAAAACTACACGAAAAAAACTGACAAAATGACAATAATTATAACAAAGTATATTTACTTATTTGCGGTACCAGGTCATTTCATTTATTCATTCATAAAATAAAACAAAATCGCTACACAATAATGCCATTTAAAAAAAAGAATTTAGTATTCATTTTACTTCATTCTTGGCCCTGCCCACTCGTCCTGTTGCACGTATCCATAATTGACGTACTGCAGAATCTTGTTTCGGAACTCTAAAACAAAAAATCTATTATTACCAAAACTCCCTGAGTTAAGGGTAATTTATCCATTATTGTGCTGGTATCCCTTACAATCGTATAAAGCAGCCAAATTAAAAAGTAGTAAAGACTACTGACACTGACAAGAAGTAAAGCGACTACTGAATTTGGAGGGGTTGGCGGCAGCGGAGCTCTGTCAATTTGACAATCATCCGCTAAACAAAAAAAAGCGGAACTCTGATAAGGACAAAACATCTTGTCTATGTCTCTGTCGCTCTTAACGGTTTCTGTAAATAGTTGTCCCGTTCCCTCCTGGTATTATTATTCGCTTGTCATGTCCAGAGGTTACTTGGTCCATGCCTTTCACTGACAATTGCTTGTCTGATGTCAACAACGTGTACTTCAAGCGTATAGGAATAAATTATTAGGGATTCTTGCGATTTTCGGCGGTTATGATAAAATCCTTGTACATGATTTTGGCTCGACGGGAATTCGTTGTTTAACTCTGATAGAACATCCTCAAACGATGTCTGAAATTGATCTGTAATGCGGGTCCCGAAAATTATACCGCAATCGCCATTTGTGATTATTTTAATTCGTATTTTTCACTGACAATTATTTACATCGTTGAACTTTCACTGACAATTGCTTGTCTGATGTCAACAACGTGTACTTCAAGCGTATAGGAATAAATTATTAGGGATTCTTGCGATTTTCGGCGGTTATGATAAAATCCTTGTACATGATTTTGGCTCGACGGGAATTCGTTGTTTAACTCTGATAACATCCTCAAACGATGTCTGAAATTGATCTGTAATGCGGGTCCCGAAAATTATACCGCAATCGCCATTTGTGATTATTTTAATTCGTATTTTTCACTTGGGCAAATATTTAATAATCTTCAACGTCGAAAAAGCCATTAAAAGTGTTTGTTTCCATTTTCGTATCAAATTCAAACAAATTAAATGCACAAACAAATTATAATCGCACAAAATGAAAAATGATAATGGGTGATTCAATAATTTTAACTTCACCCGTTTGTCGACCTGCTCCGCAGTCTCGTCGTAATACTATACTATACCGATATCTTCTTGCAATTCGTAATTGCAAAATGTGCACTTATTCTTCGCTGTGCTTCGTGCGCTGTGGACAATGATTATTTGGGAGCGAGAGAACTTTTCAAAGATCGCGTGACTCTAGATATAGGTTTTAGCACTTCCACCACTTGTAAAACTACAGGGGATGCAGTCAGATGGAGCTGATGGAAAGAGCAGAGGTACTTCGTTAATATCTTTATTGCCCGGAGGCCAGATTAATAATGAATCTACATTTATTACATTTGACGGACGTCACGCTTCTTATTCTAAACTTAAAAATCACATTTATTTTTATATAGTGGCCAACACCACTAAGAGTGAAGTTCAAACCTTCACAGTACGCTCATGGCGACATCATTGAAAAATAACTAATACGAGTTCTAAAATTGAAATAGAGGGATGTCAAGATTTAGCTGAGCTACTGAGAACACTTTTTAGGGTTCCGTAGCCAAATGGCAAAAAACGGAACCCTTATAGATTCGTCATGTCTGTTTGTCCGTCTGTCCGTCTGTCTGTCCGTCTGTCCGTCCGTATGTCACAGCCATTTTTCCGAAACTATAAGAGCTATACTGTTGAAACTTGGTAGGTAGATGTATTCTGTGAACCGCATTAAGATTTTGATGCAAAAATAAAAAAAATAATAAATATTGGGGGCTCCCCATACTTAGAACTGAAACTCAAAAATTTTTTTTTTCATCAAACACATACGTGTGGGGTATCTATGGATAGGTCTTCAAAAATGATATCGAGGTTTCCAAAATATTTTTTTTTCTAAACCGAATAGTATGCGTGACAGACGCTTCCAAAGTGGAAAAAAGTTGGTCCCCCCTCTCTAACTTCTAAAATAAGAAAATGAAAAATCTAAAAAAAAACATATGATGTACGAAAAGTAACGAAAATTGTTTTGAACGAGATATAGTAAGTAGCTTTTTTTAATACCTAACTTTGCACCTAATTTATATGGGGCGCTATACATACCAGGTGCAAACTTAACTTAACCACTTAGGGATGGAAAGTGTTTGTACGGAACCCTCGGTGCGCGAGTCCGACTCGCACTTGGCTGGTTTTTTTATATGCCAGGCCCGAAACAAAATAAAAAATAGCTCAAGTACTGAAACTAATGAGATATTATAAGTATACGCAATATATATTCTACGTAATATTTAAGGCAAGAGTAATCGGCTGTAAAATAATCATCAGACTGCAACATTGAGGTAATACGTCATCAGTTTACCGACCCGAGTAATCATACATTACATTGTATTAATTTGATAATTTATTGTACAAAAGAAAAAAATCCGTACAAAAGGCGGACTTTATACCAAAAGGCATTTTCAGCAGCAGAAGTAGCAGTAGGTGGTGCAACATAGGTAATAGAAACTGGGTCACAAAGGGTCATAAATACATTCGAGACAACTGGTCCAGTCTTAGCACCAAATTACTGAAATAGCCTCGGGTACTAGGATAATGTTTACTGACCTTTCATTAATTGGATGTGCGAGTATTAGGTCAACACCAATTTGTCTTGTCCGATGCCCTAAGCACAAAAATAGATAAACCTATTTTCGTGCTTGTGTTAAACTATTTGTTTGGTTTATCTGTAGCACGGAACGACTTAGGCTCAGACGTTGATGTATTGCTCTCTTTATGGGGTTCGATAAAAGGACATTCTAGAAATTACAAGCGTTTATCGTGTTCTTTTGTGACCAAGTGTGGATTAATACTGAGTATTTTGGGATATAGCAGGGAAATTATATTCGTTTCGCAAACTTATATATTTGAAAATAGGTACTCGTACTTATGTTACAATATTTTCTAATTAAGGTAAAATGTTTCGCTCATCGAATCAAATAAGGAACTGATCGGCGAACCATTACCAGCAACTAGTATTTCAAAATAATCTGTAAAAAATAATGAGATATCGGGTAATCATACCTTCTATATCCGTGATAAAAATTGTCAGAAAGCGCTAAAATACTGAGCCCGTTTCCATAGCACTAGAGTCGATAATATTTTTTGATCGATTACTAATAATCTTACACGAATCATTTATTCGAAAAATGCCATGAAAAATATAAATAAGTGAGAAAATTAGTAGTACACATTTACAACATTTGAATTTTTAAAGTGACAACTCTCAAAATTTACCGATTCGTTCTTAGTTAATACCTTGAAGGATTCTGAATAAACCTGCGTTAATTTGATCCCTTCAGGTAGTTACATTACACACGTCGAGAGCTCAGTACTACGAGTAGTTGGCTATTAATTGACTTGGGACAGCGTGACCCTTTAATCATTATATTGGTTGTTTGTGACCCTTACAAATGCCCGGCACAATGCCGGTCATTTATACTTACGTGTCCTTCGATAATTATCAGGTTGATTTAAGTTAATTAATATCAATCACGACGAGTGTTCGTGTACTTCTTTAGTTTAGAGTTTCCTTTACTTAAAATTCACACTAAATATGTAGTCACTTAATATTAAACGAGCCGAAGGCGAGTTTATTATTATACAAAACAACACTCCTGTTTTAAGTTCTCTCATTATGTAACGGATGCATAAACTACTATTATAAGGCAAAGTTCCCATATCTAAATCCTTAAAGGATTTGCAACTGGCAAACTCTCCAAAATGACCTCTATTCGTTCTTAGTCAACAAACAATACTTGAAGGATTTTGAATAAAGTTGCGATAATTGTATACCTTCAGATTTCAGATGGCCCTTGGGGAAGCAAAGTCTTGGAGTAGCAACCACGTATAGGGAAGCGCAGCGTGTGACGACCGACAAGAGGGCTATCAGACCTCAAGAGACAAGATAGTGTAACAGATTTAATATCTGTAACACTATCTATATGTTGTACGTATAGACTACTAAATAAAAGAGCGTATTTAGAACATTGGAATCTCTTTGCCCTTTCCTTTTAAGATTGTGAGGGTAGCATAATATAGCCTAAGTGGTAAAATAACAATTACGAAACAAGCATACAGCTACTTTATTGTAATTAAAGTGAGCTAAGAGTTAATGAGGTGCTAAGCTAGCCTGTAGGGCGGGTTTTCCACGCCTGCCTGCCTGTCGTACAACGCTCCATTAAAACTTTGTTTCATTCAGATATTGCAAAAGTTCGAGGGTTGAAAGGTTCATTTTAGTGAAGCTTTTGATTTTAACACTTCTAACTTGTATCTATTTACTATACAAGATTAATTGGTTTATTATCAACTATAAAGAAAACAAAACATAGAAACCGTAAATAAAAACTTACATTATGTATGTACTATGGGCCGCAGAAATGCATGGTCAATTTATGAATTAAATTCATTCATAAATGGACCATGAAATTCTGCACATGCAAGCTATAACATAAACTAAAACAAAATTAGAAAACTACTCAAACTAAACTTTTAGTTATTACGTTATTTGTGTGTTCATTTAATTTATTTCATAGAACTTGTATGACGTAGTGTTTAACTGTTTATACAGAAAAAAAAGTTCTAGAGTATATTTTTACTTAAAAACAAGACCAACTCGAAGAAAATTTATAGAAAATACAAATGTATACATTTTTCTACATTAACACTAAGTTAGTTGATAATACAGCTCAATTTCAAATAATGTCTTTCTATTTCTAAAAATATAGGTTTCCCACATAACCTGCAGGATAATCATGTGAAAGTAATTTTGCAGTACGTACTTTCTTTAAAAAGTAATTAACAAAATCCTAAAAGTGAAAAAAATAATTCATACCGAATTCACAATCCTTTAAAAGTCCTTCAAAGAGTTCCTGCTTAATTAAATCAGCCCGCATCCCGCTAAAAGGGCATTTTTTGTGAAAACACGCCTGTAATTGGATAGGCGAGCGCGGAAGTAATTTTATAGACGTCGGCTACCGGTTAACTACCCCTATTAGTAATAGAGGTACAATGTTAAATTCAATATCCTTTTATTATCCAATTACGTCGACAACAAGTGTTGTTTTATTTGGGTCTCCGCTCTCCGTATCACTTCTTCAATTCATATGTTATTTTAAGAAATAGTGTATTTGTGTATGAGAGTGATGTAAGGACTAGTACATTACATACCTAGGGCGGAAAATTCGTGAATGTCCCAGATCGCAGGTGTCTGTGCCATAAATATGCGATCTGCGTTTACGTCTTACTTTTACCAGGAAGTGTCATTTTTTCCCAGCAATGGACAAAAATCCCATGACGGTGGTGACGTGAATAAATTAGCCATAATTCAACAATAAGTCTTTCCATGAGTTGAACCTGGGCTCATATTTGATCATACGCCCAACAATTTTATCTTCTGAGTTGTGTGTTGTTCTTCTTTTTTACTAACAATAAATTTATTTTAAATGTTAATAAACCGTTTTGTAATGTGATAAGTGATTTAGGGATACAAAGATCACCTAAATCTCCTAAATTTATGACCTAAACTAAATAAAATTACAACTAAGCCTGTAAAGTGAAAAGTGTTTATTTAAGTTTACAGAACGCGCGTTCGGTTTAAGATTGGTTACTTAATACTAAATAATACTTTGACGGACATTTTAAAAGTAATGGATTCCTTAGACATTAGTGGCCTAATGACCGTGTCGGGATCGGGAGGCCACCTGGGTGGTCCAGTCGTAATACCATAGTAATTAAGGCCTTTGGGCTCAAGAGTCTTAACTCGGCCTTTACATCCTCAAATAAATCTATGTTATACCTCAAGGGAGCAAAATGGACCGTTTTTTGTGGATTTGCCGCGTACTTTTGTGAAATGTGATTATGATTTTATAATATATGATTATAAATGTTGACGCATGATTTTACGACTATACGAGTAGGGTTTGTTGTTATTTAGATTGGAAACAGTTAATTAACAAGACGTGTTAAATCTAAAAAAATCCGGCCAAGTGCGATTGGGGCGAGTGGGGCGCACGAAGGGTTCCGTACCATTATCTGTAAGTTTGTTGTATGGGAGCCCCCCTTAAATATTTTATTTTATTTTATTTTTAGTATTTGTTGTTATAGCGGCTATAGATATAGATCATATGTGAAAATTTCAACTGTCTAGCTATCACCGTTCTTGAGATACAGCCTGGTGACAGACGGACGGACGAACGCGACGGAAGCGAAGTCTCAGTAATAGGGTCCCGTTTTTACCCTTTGGGCACGGAACCCTAAAAACGAACGAATACGTTTCATCCTAAAGTTTGCAATTTCATTTATAACAGAATGATTTAATTTCTTTTAGATAACACAGAAAAATCGTATGAAACCATAAAGAAATAAAAGACATTCCCGTACTTAGGGTAGACAATTGAAACTGCAACAAAACTTGGCTTGACTATTAAAATGTAACTGCCAGCGTTTTTCTTTTTTTTAGATGAACAGTACGCAGTGCAATCCGTGGCATGTCGCTCTTCTACGCAATTCAGAGCGAGCATTTAAAAAAGTAAGTTCATTTTATGCTCCTAACCGTTTGTCAGCACTTGTACGGTAGGCTTCGAAATTGTTCCTCGGTTGCTTAAATTAGACTAGTTTGTTCACGCAGAAACGTGCTTTGTTTATTTTAGAGAACCGTGTAAGTATCTTTGTAAAATATCTTCTTACCCATCATCATATCACGCTGTGAAGTTGTGGAACGAATTGCCACTGTCCCTTAGGAAGTCTCCATCTGTAGCATCGCTCAAGACGAATCTTAAGAAGTTATGGCTTTCCAATGACTTGTGAATTGGATCTACAATGTATTTATATTTATGTGTATATTTATATTACATTATATATCCTAATCCTAATATAATATTATAAACGTGAAAGTTTGGATGGATGGATGTATGTACGTTCCACTTAATCTCAAAAACTACTGAACGAATTATGATAAAACTTTCCAGTTATGTACCTTATATATCAGAATAGGACATAGGCTATCATTTATATCGAGTTTTATCCCTTTTAGGGACGAAAAACGGGATTAAACTTTGTATGGAGAGCAAATCATTGTAGTTGCAACAACTCCCTACATGTCATCGTTTTGACGTAAACTAATCTACCTACGATAGACCTTCACCAAACGCATACCAAACTATTCTTTGTAAAAAAAATTTTTAACAAAAAAAAGAACCGACTTCAGTAAAACTAAAAAACCAAAAATAACCCGTTCAAGTACAGATTACATTTGACTCACCCTTCGAAGTCGATCCCAAACCACTCAGTTCTTATATTTATAGTTATATTATAGTTTACGCGAGGTTTGGCACCGACTTCGAAGGGTGAGTCAAATGTAATCTGTACTTGAACGGGTTATTTTTGGTTTTTTAGTTTTACTGAAGTCGGTTCTTTTTTTTGTTAAAACATTTTTTTTTTGCTGTTTAGTGATTCATATCAAAGTTCTAGTGGCCATCTGTGGTGATCATCATCAGTTTCCTAACACCAAATCCTATTTACTGAATGTAAATTCTTGACTTTATCAATAAATTACCGAAAGCGCCGTACATGTCCCTATAACATTTGAAGAGTTCCCTCGATTTCTCCAAGATTCCATTATCAGATCCCGACTTAGTGCCAACGGGACCAACTCGGAGTTATACCCTTTCCATCATCATCATCACCTCCTAGCGTTGGTCCCGTCTTGCGACAGGGTCCGCTTTCCTACTTTTTCTCTTCCACTTCGCTCTATCCTGGACATCGTGTTCTTCCAAACCGCAGTCGTTCAGGTCTTTACGAACGACATTGAGCCACCGTAACTTGGGTCTACCTCTTCGCCGAGAACCCGGCAAGGCAAGACTGAGTGCTCTATTGGTTATACCCTTTCCAATTAAAAAAATAAATAAAAAATCGGTTCACGGTTCTCGGAGATATCGAGTAACATACATACAAAAAAAAAATAGTTCGAATTATTATGTGAGCGGCGACATGTACCTTTGGCAGGTGATTTTGCAGTCGGAGCTGCTGTCCGCATTTTCCATTTTCCCTTTTCAGTTAGACAGGTAGACGCATACAATAACAAAATGACCACTGAAAACGCTAAAGCTCACCGCGTCTACACATTTAACGCTGTAGATGAATCTCGCGAGACGGCAACGTATGGTAGGAAGCCACCAGACAACGTTATCCCTAAGGACGTCAATAACTGTGGTGGCTTCTTACCAACCATAAAATTAGGCGTCGAATCACGAGTGATGCTGAGGCGAAACATTTCCGTTTCCGATAGGATATTATATCTTTAGTGTAGGTACATAATATTTGACGTAAGTATAAAACATTATTGTTAAATATTGAAACATTATATAAATATAACATAGGTGACATAGGTATTATTATTTTAATTTTAAGGAGATGCCATCTATAATTAACCCTGAAGCATAAATAATGATTGTATATAAATAAAAGATAATTAGGTACGTGTTAAATTGTAATACTTTCGTCTAAGCACCAGAACTGTTATGTAGATATTGTACTGTTATTGTGTAAAAGATATCGATTAAGAAGTCGATTAATAATAAATATCGATTAAGAAGTCGATTAATAAAAAAATAAGTCTTCTGTACTCAGAATGCTTGTCAGGACAATTCCAGTAACACCAAACACGACTCGGTTACGTTGTTTGGTTACCGTGTTCTGTAGGGTCCTTTCCGGTTCCAGCATCAGACCAGTTTTATGGTACCGTATTCAATAGCACCATGTACATTTGTTTCCTCCTAGTAATTTAACTATCCGAATCGGCACATCTAATCGCTACCTTCGAAACACTGGCCGTTTAGAAGTAAAGTTCTAGTGGCCATCTGTGGTGTTCATCATCAGCTTCCTTACACCACATCCTATTTACTGAATGTAAATTCTTGACTTTATCAATAAATTACCGAAAGCGCCGTACATGTCTGTTTGTCATGTTTTCTCCAAGATTCCATCATCAGATCCCGACTTAGTGCCAATGGGACCAAGTCGGAGTTATACCCTTTCGCGTAAAAAAAAAAATTGAAAATCGGTTCACGGTTCTCGGAGATATCGAGTAACATACATACAAAAAAAAATAAAAAAATTAGTTCGAATTGAGAACCTCCTCCTTTTTTTGAAGTCGGTTAAAAAAACAATAAATTCTGATATGGGAACATGTATCCGCAAAATTCGATTAATCGCGTAATTTCAAGCATCAAATTCATAAAATTTTACAAATTTGAATCAATCACATTTAATTTGACAAACGTCACACACCCTTCTGGCAAGACATGTCAAACCAGTGATTGCAGAAGGGCTACTCCGATGTTCAAAATTTGACTGTGGAATAGTGCCATCCCTCTCGATCTCCTGTCAAGGTATATTTGAGTGAATGGAATAGCACTATACGAAAGTAAAATTTCGAACATCGGAGTAGCCCTTCAGGTAGGTATCACGTTCCGATACGCACATCATCTGAAAATAGTGCCTACGAGCTTTGATTATGTACCTCCGCTTGGTAACTGAGTATAAATAAAGTAGTAAATAACTCAGTATGCAAAGATACGATACTTAACATATATAAATAATCCTAATAATATTATAAACGTGAAAGTATTTACGTTCATTCCCATTTCATTCCTCTTAATTTTAAACAATGATTGATGGAAGGTCGCCAGTGTTCGGAAATCGTCGTAAATAAACAGCCAATTGCTGAATTGCCTCTTTCTAACCCATAATTTGGCGTGTATGGCAGGGTGAACAAATTCTTTGACCATCTTTTTCCATGTATTATTTTCGAACCAGAATATTTTGCTCTATTTTACCATAACGAGGCTTGAACCAGCGACCTTCGTCATCTTTTGTCAAATTAAGGGCTAAAGACCGATGTGCAATATTTATCGCCGAGTACAGTATTAGTGCATAAAGTTTTTGTATTTTTCGGATCTTAGACTCGGATACTCGACAAGACCCGAATTGTCAATCAATTATTATGCTACATAATCGACGTGCTTAAGTCAAGGGCCTGACACGCTTTGATGGAGAAGGATAGCCTTATTACGATACTTATAAGGGGAAATAGAAAAAGTGCAATGTTTTGGCTCTATCACCGACCGAGCATTTTTTCATGGTCGGTTTATAGGCACACTTATATTCATGACGAAAACTGGCTATGTGAAAGAACCATATTGGCATCAAAAATGATATTGTTTTCAAAATCAACAAAAAAAGTACCAGTTTTGTTAATGCGCAACTTTAGACGCACCCAAATTTGGCAACGGCGCTAGATTGAGAATCACCTAAATAAATACATTGTGAAGGGCACGATTTTAACATCTCGTCGGTCCACTTTGTTGAGGGCTTGCCTAGTTTTATAGAAGCCTTCTTATGAGGCTCATCGTGAACATGTTGTATGATATCACAGGCTATCACATTGGAAACCTTTGTTTTAAGACACTGCGCTATTTGGGACGGGAGGATATTACGCAGTTTCCCGGACGCTGCCCAACTGCTCATCCCAGTAACCACTCCTTAGAGAATAGTATGGGTACCGATTAAAAAAACGATTAAGGCCACATGAGGTAATTGCGTCTGTGGTAGCAAATGCGTATTTTATGATATCATAGAAACGTAATAATACTTAATAACTACCACCGCTCTCTTTTTTATACTAATACTGCCAAACTTTAGGTAGTAAGGGTGGTCTTAAAATGTTCCGCTTCTATCACAGTATATCATAAAAGGACGAACTTGCCTCTCTATAGACGCAATTATCAAAGGTGACATAAAGGCTATTTCTACAAAGTCAAGTAGTAGACGTGTCGCAGGGGGAAGCCATTGACTAGTCGATTTTACGAAGTTACGAAGTTTTATTAGTACTCGAACTAACACCGGAACTACATTAGCCCTCACAGTTATTCCAAAGGGGGCCTGTCAGTCGATATCCTATTTCCGGTTTCAATCGGCAATTACGCCGTGACTGGAACTTTCTACTGTAACTACCTACGCAGTGAAAGACAATCCTGTTAATAATATTACTTGTTTATTGGTTTACTTTACAGGCTTAACCCTCTATGTAGTACTTACCTACCTCTTCTTGCTCCTCTCTCAAGTCATCTCACTTTTGTGGTCTCGATGATGATGTATTCGTACACAGATGATTTTTGCCCGCGGTACTCTCGTCTTGGGTGCCTTTGCGATTTGTCCACACTTTGTTTTTTGTTTATTTACGATAATTTGGCCTCGATTGCACAGCTGTTAAGTGACAATAAGGCCTCAAAAGGAGCATGCTCGCCTAGAAAAGATTTAATTTCAGAGAAAATTTGCGCAGGGAGTGAGTTCCACTCTATTGCTGTCCTGATAAGGAAAGTAGACGCAAAGCGTTTCGTACGAATCAGTAAATCGACAACATACGGATGGAATCTAAGTCCACGTTGATACGAGTCATTAAGTGATGTCGAAATGGAGACGGTGTAATCAGTTCATGTGTAGTACACTCACCGAATTGTACCTTTACTTATTTACTTACTCTATACTCTATTAGTAGCGTTTCGAGAACACCTGAGATGCTGTAGTCTGTAAATCGATTCCAGCCGGCTCAAATAAAACTGCTATTGTCGTTGCCTGAGATATAGATGGTGTTTTCTTCGGTATCAAAATGGTCACTTCCTTTCCAACGGGTACACGTAGTACAAATACAAATAGAAAATACTCTTTATTGCACACCTCCAACATCAAGGAATATACAACACAACATGAGATACATTCAAATAACAGGCAGAGGTAAACAACAGGCGGTCTTATCGCTAAATAGCGATCTCTTCCAGACAACCTTTAGGTAGCGGAGTAGTTGAAAATTAATGTTTGAAATTAGTAGGTGGTGCATAATAGTAATAGGACTAAATGAACGACTACCATAAAAGACAAAAATAATAAACATACATAAATAAAAATATATAGATATACATACATACTTAGACATAATAAATAAATATATTGTACAGAAATAAATGAAACAAAAACAGTATGAGCCACAAAGTTAGATTATTATTGCAGTGTACTAAGGGAGAGACAAATAGTATTTTTTGACGAGGGTTTTAAATGTTGCAAGAGATTGGGCACGCCTTATATCCAGAGGAAGCGAATTCCACAGTAAAGTAGCCCGGAATGTGCAAGAACCATTATAAAATTTAGAAGATGAAGGGGGAACAGTAAGAACTAAGCTTTGTGCAGAGCGAACAGAACGCAAATAACTGAAGCGCTCCTTGAGGTAGCGGGGAGTTGTGGGGTTAAAAAGTACATTATAAAGAAGACACAGAATATGGGAGTGACGACGAGAAGGGATTGAGAGCCACTTGAGCTGAGACCGCAAGTCGGATACATGGTCATACTTGCGTAACCCAAATATGAACCGAATGCAGATGTTTTGGATACGCTCAAGCTTATTAAGCTGCTCCTCCGTGAGGTCAAGGTAAGCTATGTCAGCATAGTCCAATATAGGAAGAAGTAGAATAATAATAATAATAATAATAAGACATTTAAGTAGAAGTAGTAAGTAAGTACCTATATACTGGTAATTAGAACTGCTAGAGTGGGGAACATTCTATTCATAATAGTATTTTTTTCTAAAAACGCTATAATGTTGTATTGTCAGCCCATTTGATGGTTTATACAGGTCCTTCTTTTAAAACAGCAACAAGTTATAAAAAACAAGTAAGAAAAATAATGATTTTCGTGTTCAATATTACGTTCAGTTTTGACGCAGCCTAATTGAGGCATAATATTTGCCTAAATTAATTCATGGCAGTACAAAATTCGCGAGAATTTCGCAACCGGCTAGGGTAGTAAAACACCCATTTCACTCATTTAGTACACTCATGCTACCATCTTTTACCACCCTTTGTTGACGAGCCCGTAACCATGGATACGCTATACCAATTCTTTTCGAATTTAATGGACCTAGGGTGGTATAATGCGGTGTAAATATTTTAACATTTTCGCCCTAGTTCGATAGCAATCTATTGTTTCTTAGCACTAATTGCTAATACCAAGGGGGATTTACTCCGCGCCGCGTACTATGAAATATACCTGCAATTTTCCCCACCCATCTATCGCACCGCCTTTATTCGGCTAGGGTCGGCACGTTCACGTAGCGGAGCCAACGCATCTATTATTTTTTCACGACACTGCTCGAAAATGTGGTTATAGATTACCTGAATCCAGTACGCAAAACAGCTCTTATATGTTCATTTGTAAACTGTATATCTATGTTAGCTCCCAACACGACAACAATGTAGCACCTTACCGTCACAGTTCGTATCTACACATGAATTTCATAGTAAGATACGACTTTTTAGAAAATATTTCAGAGTTATTTTCTCGGCCGGCTCAAACGACAATTTAACCAATCAAAGCTTAATCATCTGCTGCATGTCAAATTAAATTGACCAATGAGAATGCGTCATTTATGAGGTGTATTTTGCTCTTAAACTTATAAATACTCGCAAAGGAGTTTATTTTCTTAAGTAAGATAATACTCCTCATGTTTACTTTTTAATACGTTTTCGTTAAAAAGGTTTTACCCTGAAAATCATGAACATTTATATTTTAAAATTAGTAATGGGGCGTAAAATAATTTCCTAATTTCTACAATTACTTATTTTTCAACAAGTTAACAGTTTTCAACAAATAAACACATTAAATTATATATACACGATGATTTTTAATCGGTGATCAGGAGTAGAAAAATATTAATATTTAGCTAAAATTTAACTTAATACGCGAGGTCCCGTGCAATTACCTCACTGTTAAATTAATTAAAAGTTAAAACATAATTAAAACTAATAACCACTAGATACATGGTCATCCTACATAAATTATTGAAGTACGATACCTACGTCAAGTGTCATCGCTTTGGCGGGAAATTTTACGAAATTTTCTACGACTTTGTTTATGTAATGACAACGACAATGACAAGTTATTACTCATAAATTGTCATTCCCATTAAATTATTAAAGAGGTTGTAAGCTCACCGGTATAGATTAGTTCGGTGACAAGGAATTTAGGTTTCAAAATAAAAATTATCATAGAAAAATAAAAGTTTGTTTTCATGTAATTACGACTTCAACGTGACCGCCATAAATTACTGAGTTAGAAAAGTTGGTACCTGATCACCGATTAAAAATCATCGTGTATATTGAGTTCATAATATATTTTTAATTCGGCTTAAAAGCCATGACTCCATTGCGATGCGCGCATGCGCTCGCTACAAGGCAGCCGCCATATTTTAAAAAGCAAATGTATTGTTTAGTAAATATTAAATATGGTTTTGTGATGTGCTTAATTTAATAATGTTTTCATTGACTCACGAAATAAATAATATTAGGAACGTATATTAATATTGACGTAACGTTACAATGATCTTTCAGTGTAGAATGTATCGTTGAGTTGTTTACCTGAGTAACCTAGACTAAATGTTTAAATTTAGTTGAAAGTGCGGTAAGTTTTAATATTTTTGTTATTTCTTAATAAATGGGTTTAAAAACGTCGTTGCGTCGTTTGAATCTGGGGGCACAATCAGCTTTACGTATAATATAGCCCTAATTTTCACAAAAATTAGGCTGCAACAAGGCGCCTAGTTTACTTACATATATAAAATACTCGTATTTTAATGTATTTCCTCGCAGTAGTCGTGAAAAGCACTCTGTTCAGTCTCGGCTGAAAGTACAATAGATGAACTCGTATTATCGAAGGCCTCCCCTGCGGGTCGGCCTTCGAAATTTACTCGTTCATCTATTGCTTACTTTACAGCCTCTACAACAATGTACTATTTATTATTTACATAAACTCAAAACAAAAGACTGCGGCTTCTGTAATGTAACTATAATGATGATAGAGTAAATATTATGAAAGTACCGTAAAATGCGAGCAAAATCCAAAATTACGTATGAACCAGTGACGGCACTTCAATGAATTTTGCTCGCATTTTACGAACCCTGGTAAGTATAAGTGTATCTATAGGTGTGTAGTTCACGGTGCCTATATGCTATATGGTGCGGTAACTGTAATGCTGTGTATGTGTAACTTATTTAAATAGTAAAAAAATATATAAAAAAGGGGGCTTTTACATCAAATAAGGGGGGTTTGTTGTAGTTGCGTTTGTCGACAGAAAGATAGTAAAATATTAGTTTCAAATACCTACTATACAAACAAAACACATGGCGAGTCACTTAAATGAGGAAACTCATAAAGTTTTATTAATATCCGTAGAATTATGGATGATTAAGTAATAAATAAGTAATAAATAATACATTCCTCCTTGGCACTGGTATTTTCACCAGCGGAATACTGTGCGCCGGTATGGTTAGGTAGTGCTCATACTGGTAAAGTCGACACTGCACTGAATAAAACTATGCGCCTAATTTCGGGCACACTGCAGTCCACACCATGCCATTGGCTATCTGTCCTATGTCGAATCCCTCCGCCTGATCTAAGAAGGAAAGAAGCGCTTATGAGAGAAGCTCTCAAGATCTGGGACAATCCTCGCCTCCCCATGCACGATGAGTTTACAGATCCCGTAACAAGCCGCTTGAAGTCCAGAAATCCATCCTATCATATAGCCTCAACACTCTCCAAAGAGGATTTCAACATCAACCGTGAGTGGACGAGATAATGGAGGGTGTTAATGGATGGAAAACCTGGCTTGGAGATTGTCCCTGGTGAAAAAATCATGGGGTCAGAGCTGCCAAGACCGACTTGGTGCACCCTCAATAGACTGCGCACGGGACACGGTCGTTGTGCCTTATATAGATATCGTTGTGGCTGGACGGACTCCCCCGCATGTTGCTGTGGCGCCGAAGAGCAAAGTATCCAACATATCTTTCAGGAGTGCCCGGCTTACTCGATACACTGGAGGCCCCCCGGAAGACCTGATCACATTGAACGACGAAGCTACTAAGTGGATTAATTCTTTAAAGTTAAATTTGTAATTTTCTGTATCTGTCCTTTGTAGCCATACGATAATAATAATAATAGTTTCAAATACCTACTATACAAACAAAACACATGGCGAGTCACTTAAATGAGGAAACTCATAAAGTTTTATTAATATCCGTAGAATTATGGATGATTAAGTAATAAATAAGTAATAAATAATACATTCCTGAATCTTTCAACTGTGTTTTTTTAGTAGCTGTTTGTATTGTGTTTAGAACTCAAGTAATATTTCGAGAAATGGTACCATCGTCAAAAAAGTTTGAGTAGCACAATGCCTTACAATTATTTGTTCTTAGGTGCCTACATACACTGTTTTGACTTTAACGAGTTCGGAAATTAAGCGAGTGCGTGTTATTGTTATTATTATTCTTGGATCTTCATCAACGCAAACAACCCAAACTTGGAAACAATTTGCGGGAATAATTCCTTGTGTTAAAGAGCAATTAAAAGTCTGATTTCAGCTGATCGTTATAAGTTATGTAGGGCCCAATTCGACGGAGTTTCGCGATATCATCGATTGAGCAATATCACGGGAAAATAATGGAAATGTTCCAGCTTTTGCTATTCGAGCTGTAATAAGTGACAAGTTTATATTTTAGACCAGACTGATATGTTAATGATTACGTATTTACAGATCTAATGCATTAAATTTTGCCCTTTGCCGACGTATTATGTCGGAAAAGCTCGATTTTAAACTTCTATCTCCACTTTTTCACCGAAGTCAATTGAGAAAGCATGCTAAAACGAACTTTTCCGACAAAATACCTACCACAAAACTTCTTCTTCTTCTTCTTGTAATTACCGTTCGAATAGAGCACATTGCTAAAGCAGAAATATAATGGGGAGATCTCGGATTGATATCATTGTCAATATCGAATGGAACCCCTGCTGTAGGCACCACAGACCTCATTCAGTCGGAGCTGGGCTGTTAGCCTGGGAAATGAGATTTCATTAAAATAATTTACGTAAGCGATAATTCTAGCGGCTTTGCGGATTTAATACTCAAAAGTTTATTCGGATTAATGTGGGTTATCTCCGCTAGCAAAGCTACAGTTATATTTGCGTTTGTGTACGGGATAGTAGGAAGGTAGCTGTGTAACTTATGTTATAAAGGTAATAGCGAATACCAAGTATGAACTTGTACATTTTCGGGCAAAAATGTTGAACTAAGTCGTAACCTTCCAAAGTCAGAACTTATTTAGCCAATTTTTAATCAATTGTACTGTACCTTCTTTTAGTTAGATATGGGCTTAGGTATGCGGATACTTAAGCGGCTAACTTAAACACGTCAAAGTACCAAACTGTAACTAAACAATAGGTTAACATTTATTTACGCTTACGTAACAGCCGTTATCATTCTGGTGTCATACCTGTTGAAAGGAGTTTCTCAAACGTTCAACAACGCTATTAATCCATAAAAAAAATTGTTGTAATATTCTGAGCTGAAATTACAACATTAAAATGTTAATGGGCCATTTTTTCCAAAGTTTTTCAACCCCTTTTTTTTAATTTTGGGTATTTTCTACTCAGAATCACGAGCTCTTTCGATCTAAATAGGAGAAAAAAACTGTTAAAAAATTCAAAAAAAAAAAGTGGGGTGTACAACTTTAGAAAAAATGGCCCTAATAAATATGTGTGCAGCGGTAAATAGAGCGATTTTGTCGAGGGGAAGAAAGATTGGTAATTTCGTTCTTATGCAAGAAAGATGATGATGATTATGGTGATGAATAATGCAATACCATAAGGACGCAGGTGAGATTAATTTCAACCGTAGGGAGGCCGGAATGTGATAGTGATACGAAGCCGGCAAGCCCTTTTCACGGCTAAGGCGTGTATAGTGATTTTCTCATACATAAGTATGCAAAGAAATAAAAAAATACATTACTCAAAAAATATAATAATTCGGCTGTTCATGAACACAGATGCCATGTTAAAAAAGTTTACTTCCCGGCTTAGGCCTTCAATTTTGTATGAAATTCCGTTACAGTTCTCTTCGAAGCCTGTTATAACGCACGTAATGACGACATTTCTTTGCATGTTTGAGAAATTAAATAAACAGTAACCAGTGATTTGGTAGTCTGGTTTTATTAGATTAACAGACGAAATGTATCGCTAGACCGTCGGGGTCTTTAGGGAGTACCTACAATTTTCCGACCCTATGATTCAGTTTAGGGGGAGGGTCCGTCGACAGACAGACGTCATACTTATACGTGAAGCTAATACAATAATGATATCTAGGTAAATCGCTAGGGACAGTCACACGTGTTAAGATTGGTTTCATACATTTTTTTGCCGACGTTTGTGAGCCGGTAATACTCATAGTATTTTTTACTTTGATTTTAAGTGACTCTAAACGTTCCTCAGAGAAGTTAAACGCATTGAGCTAATTTTAGTTACACGTACCTACCTAAACTAGACACTAGTAGAGTGAGCATCAAGTGATTAAGTCTGCTATTCGTACTTTTTTGTTTTGTGCAATAAAGTTTAAATAAATAAAACGTGGTTCCGGACCCGCTTACGTTACAAAAAAAAAAGGATTACAAAATATAAGTTTCTGTCAAAAATTTCATTTTTGTTACAAACTTTTATAGCCGACTGTACTTTTCTTTGAACATCCATCAATTGCTAACAGAGACGATTCTAAAGAGCCCAAACTCCATTATGGCCACCTTCCAGCTCCATCATCAGATCAGCTCCACGTCATCATAATATTGCATTGTCACGCGATTTGCATACTCGTGCAAAATTTCAGCTCAATCGGAAACCGGAAAGTGGGTCAAATTTAAATTGCAAAATTCCATTACAACGGGACAGGTGAATAAAAGCTTGTAATAGTCGTAAAAATAAAATTATATTTCTAAATATTCATTGTGGCATTGACTTTAAACTTAATCTGAGTAATTCATCGTTTTCAAATAGCCTTCGCGTATGTAAAGTCGTTAATACTTATTTATAACTAGTAAAAAGTTTGAAATTTCAATGTGCGATGGTGAGAGTATTAGAGTCTAATCATTAGGGTGCGCCTCCACTCAAGCGGAGAGAATCACAAAAGCGAAGCGGAGAAATACAGATTTCAACTCAAGTGATTGGTCTATTCCGCACGTGTCCGCTCCTCCCGCTTCAGTGGAGATGCACCCTTAGAGTACCGAAATGTGGGTGGTATATCGATCATAATTGATATTGTCGGTACATGATGACAATATGATGACTGGACAAAATGCATCCTGTACCGTCGCGTGCATAGAGTAATCAATTTTGATTTGAAACCAAAATTTAAAATAGGGTAACCAAGATTTTTATAAGAAAATATTTGGAGTACGGAATCAGGTCGAGGGCTGACATGAATGTCGCTTTTATTGAAATTGATAGTTTTATGGGCTCTGTCGTAGACTTGCTTACTTAAATATTTATGTTATGGCGAGACGTGCCAACTAGACGCCACGAACCGTGTAGCCTAGTAGTTGCCTTACTCACCAGCGCACACTTGGGTGCTCGGGCAAAGTTGGCGCGCGTTACACGTGTCGCTCAGTCGTGTCACAGCGTTCCAGAACCAATGGCTAAGGATTTTACACAAACAACCAATAAAATACAGTTTCCTATCTGAGATCAAGAGAGAACATGCCTACAAATATACAATAAGTGGAACTAGTTACAATGAAACAATAAAAAAACCACTTATATATGCTCGATCGGATGAGTGCGTGTTTGTGTGTGTGTATGAGTATACGGAAAAGGGATTTTCATTTAGTTGCCACTTAAACTAAGCATTAAAGACCAAATACGCGGTTCATCAAAGTTTATTTGGTTCAGTCAAACTAGTCAATACTGCTAGACTATTTTATGCTGTGGTTTAGTATTAACCTACATTTATTTTGGTAACTAAAATAGCTACGATAAAATAACTTTTTTATTTTATTGGCAGATGTCGTGCACGATGATAAAGAACGCTAACACCAGTAACCTAAAAAGTTCAAACATTGTATTTATTGCGACTAGACACGACTGACGTAACATGACAATGAAACTCGTAAGCAACAAATATACGGTACTTTCTAGCTTGTTTGTAATTACCAAAACGCATGACGTTTTTAACGGAGACGCTAATGAGAATTGTGAGACGAATTATGAATGCGTGGTCACACTAGTGAAGTACGTGGGTGGTCGCATGTGAACCAAACGCCTAATGTTCATCGGGATAATAGAATGTTTTTATTTTTGATATTATAGGAATAAGCCTTTGTTTAATGTATGGCAGGCGGATGTTAAGGAGTGACAAGAAAATTATGCTTCTCGAATCGGACATTGTGATCCCGATCCCGTTCTGGTTTTGTTTTGTTTGTATTTGGAACTTTAAGCGCATAAGTGGTGATGAGTAAGAATTTTGAATAGGGGGTTTTCAAGGGGTTCTAAATTGACCTTTAATACTTACTGACATGGTATGGTATTTCATTGTTTCAAGGCAGCTTTACTTACGCGTCGCGAGCCACGCCATTATCCTACACACTAGCGCATACCAGTGCATACCAGCTCCGCCTTTTACTTTTGTTCAGACAAAATCGGCGTGCGTTTAAAGTCAGGCTAAATCGGCTCGATGTAGGTAGGTTGCCTGGCTATGCTTCACGACCAATTGCGTCGCATTTTATACAAGTAACCCCTGAAAATTCTTAAGGAACTTTTACAACGATCATGAGGATTTCCTTCTGTATCTATATAGTGTTTTATTCTGTACTAGAGACCCGCCCCGGATTCGCGCGGATGCAATGCTGATAAATTATAAATGTATTATACATATAAACCTTCCTCTTGAATCAATCTATTTAAAAAAAAAAAGCATCAAAATCCGTTGCGTACTTTTAAAGATCTAATCATACATGGAGACAGACAATAAGAAGCGACTTTGTTTTATACTATGCAATGACTATTGCAATAATTACAAACTATCAACTCACTAAAAGCAAACCGTAAGGAAACATAAAAATATCTTTTCATTTTCCAGATCTCCGTGTCCAGAAAGCCATTGCGTGGATTACAGACCCTTTAACCTGATTCCATGCGCCTAATTCGACGTTTCTAAACACATGAGTCGGAGATGTCGTCACATTTTCAATCTCTTTGAGATTTAGATAGAAGGTGAAATATGCCGATTTAGATAGACCGGCTACAGACGGCGACTTTTGCAGTGATACAAAAATACCAAAAATGTGTGAGTGAGTTTAGTAAAACGTCCCACTTTGTCGAGTCTAGTTACGGAGTTACGGGCAGTTTAGTGAAATATGGCAAAACCTACCGAAAATCGGCTTTCAATAAAAACTGATGGAACATACTGTAATGAAGCTATGATTTTGATGTCGACGCATAAATGTCCGATATTTGCACCTTTTGAGGGCCTCAAAGTTTAGTTCCTAGCGTCCCACTTTGTCGAATACCTAAAAAAATCGTCGCTATCATATTTGCGACTGTTTTAGGGAAAACTTCCTACTTTGTCGATACGGAGTTGAGTTCCATATCGACAAAGTGGGAACTTTTCCCTAAAACAGTCGCATGTGTTCGTGACACGCGCGACTCCATCGCGTCAACTATCGCGATACATTCAAGGTTTAGCAATAAAATTAAAAATACCTTCCTTTTTTAATTATTATATAGCGACTCGCACCTGCGCAGACAAACTGTATACAGTCTTGCAGGGAACTGTATATAAGTAAGTTGTATACTTTAATTAGGTAATAAATAAAAAAACTCGCAATCTTTTATCAATGTAAACGCGCTGATGAATTGATTCTTACTCACGTTTGTACCGATGGGATTGCGTGTATCGTGACAGATTGACGGAATATAATAGCAGAATCAGCTTTCAGCAGACTCTGCGGCTGAAAGCTGATTCTGCTCCTCCTTTATACCCTCCATAGTATGGGATATTAAAGATTGAATGAACAACGACACTTTATTTTTTTACTTTACGAGGGTTGTTTGATAAATACACGTTTTAAAAAGTTATTCTTGTTACTGGCTGAAATTATGTATACGAACTTTTTAGGCATCCTTTATGGACTAGAAAATTAAAAAAAACATACAGCGTGTTTTTGTTTTTTTTCTTTTAACGGCTTTTTACGACGGAGTTCGCGTTGTTATTGCAATAATGGAGAAAGAGCAGTATCGTTCTGTAATTCGTTTTCTGTTTTTGGAAGGAAATTCTTGTGATGAAATAAAAGTACGCATGCAAGCTGTTTACAATGATCATGACTCCTTCTATGACAACCATTAGATTTTGGTACAATGAATTTAAACGAGGCAGAACGTCCATCTTTGATGAAGATCGCCCAGGACGTCCTGTTGAGGTGACCACAGGTGATATGGTAAAAAAAAATTGAGAATATTGTATTAAGCGATCGCCGAATAAAACTTAGAGAAATTGTCGACATCATAAATGTTTCGATTGAACGCGTGCAGCACATTTTAGAACACAAATTAGGCATGAAGAAGGTTTCGGCGAGGTGGGTGCCGCGTTTTCTCACCGAGGAACAAAAGCTCACCCGGAAGCAAATTTCAAGGCACTGTTTAGATAAGTACGAAAGTAGTCCGGGTGAGTTCCTTCGGCGTTTTGTGACTGTTGATGAAACGTGGATACACCACTATACCCCAGAAAGTAAAGAACAGTCAAAACAGTGGATTTTGCCGGGGGAATCAGCTCCAAAGAAGGCGAAGACCGTTCCATCGGCCGGAAAGGTCATGGCGACTGTTTTTTGGGACTCGCAGGGAATCATCCATACTGATTATTTACAAAAAGGAAGAACGATAACCGGGCAATATTACGCTAATTTATTGCAAGAATTTGATACCATTTTGAGAAAAAAGAGACCACATCTAAATAATAATAAAGTTCTCTTTCATCATGATAATGCACCAGCTCACTCCTCAAGAATCGCAGACTCCAAATTAAAGCAATTACATTATTAATTGCTGCCTCATCCGCCCTATTCCCCAGACCTGGCTCCCTGTGACTTCTTCCTATACCCAAATTTTAAAAAATGGCTCGGTGTAAAGAAATTTTCGTCCAATGAAGAGGTCATTGCCGTGCCGCCACGGAGGCCTATTTTCACGAATTTTCGAAATCTTATTTTTTAGACGGCTTATTAAAGCTAGAATACCGTTGGAACAAGTGTATAGAGTTGGAAGGTGACTATGTAGAAAAATAAATATACACGTATACAAACCTTTCTTGTCTTTTTCTAAACACGGGTATTTATCAAACAACCCTCGTATTGCACAATACGTACGTCCTGGATCTTGTGCTCAATTCTAAAGCGTATGGGTCACGTCGTTTTGACTGCATGTTTTTTTGCTAAATATATAAATTAAGAATAGAGAAAATCAACATATATACGTCCGTTATAATGTCATATAGTAAGTATATCGCTTCAATGCGTCGTCGAATCAGGCCTTTGTGCTTAATTCGAAGGCAAATGGGTCACGTCTTAACTGCAATAAACCCGTAACGGACCGTTAAGAGGAAAATCCTGCTCGCGAGAAACGAACTATCAAGCGGGGCGATTAAAATACCTTGTACCGGGTCCTGATCACGATTACTGCAGTGTTATGATAGCTGTGCAAATGTTGAAGCGTGTATTTATAAGTATTGAAATTTTGTTAAATTACAATAACAAGTTCATACTACATAATAGGCAAATACATACATTACTAAGCAGCGACGGCGGTGGGGCATAAATGAGCAAAATTAATCAATGAACAAGTATGTTAATGTTATGGCGACCCCAAGCCTCATTCATTCCTCCGCTCCGTTGGAGTTACTGAGTGATTCATATCTACATAAAAGATCACAGAAGTAAAAGATACTATGGTATTTACAATGAAGAGAAAATTTAAAAAAAATAATGGTTCAGGCGGGGTTTGAACCGAAGTCCCGGTTTGTTTAAGTTGAAGGTAAGATGATTTACATTGAAAAACATAGGAGGCATAGATTTATGTCTGTTTTTATTTAAAACAGAAATTTAAGTACCTACTTCACTGAGGATATCATTTCCTGCATATATCAATGTCGATCGAATAAAGGACCAGCAGGGGTAGCATATCTTGCCGCGACTTCGCTTGTCGCGCATCACCCGTCTTGCTCGCACGGTATTGGAAGGAAAGTGACGGGTAGTACGAGTATTTGTCGCGCGTCAAAGAGTCGCGGTTCATAGTTATGCTAGACGTACTGTAGTGTGTACTGTGTGTACGTCGACCTGACCCGCTGGTTACCTCTATATTATAATAAAGAATGCAATTTGGTATATGCTTATGAAACTCACAGTGAGAAAGAGACTGTGCTCTTAATTTCATTATTGCACTCAAAATTATCTAGTCAGTAGATCTCTTAAACAATCATATTTTTAGAAAATCTCGTACCTACGTGAGAATTTAGAAGATCATGCGGCCTTACTGACTTTCTTTAGTACGTCAAATGTCCCTGGCCACCGACCTCCTCACATTAAAGTACAACATAAAAAAACCGGCCAAGCGCGCGTCGAACTCGCGCACCGAGGGTTCCGTACAAACACTTCCCATCTTAAATGGCCTGATTAAGTTAAGATTGCACTTGGTATGTATAGCGCCGCATACAAATGAGGTGCAAAGTTAACGCAACCGATCACGTTTGTTGTATGGGAGCCCCACTTAAATATTTATTTTATTCTGTTTTAGTGTTTGTTGTTATAGCGGCAACAGAAATGTGTGCGTGTGGATTGAGTGAGCACCCTTCAAAAATAAAAATAAATGTGCTGATCATTTAGTAAAAGTTCTAAAACAATTGTAAAACTAATTGATGAATTTGTAAAACTAATTGATGAATTTGTAAAACGATAAATAAAAAGAATACATTCATTAACGTATGCTCACTCAGTTCTCACAAACAACCAACGAAATCTGTGAATGTGTTTATTTAACATATAATATTTATATCCTAATTTTTTGTAAAAATTATGCTTAAAAGGTAATAATTTGTAGATCACCTGGTTGCGTATTTAAAGTTTTACAAATTATTTCGTATGCTCACTCAATCCGCACACTTTCGAAAACCCGATTTCTGATGAAAATACTGCAGATTGAAACTTCTAAATATGTATATAGTTTAGTAAAACTCATATGGGAATTTGTAAAATACAAAACAAACCGCTAACGTGGCAGATTTTTGGATAAAACATGTTTGTAAGTGCTCACTCAGTCCATACATTATTCGTAAGTTAAAAATGTAAATATCTTAAGATTTTTAGTATCAGGAAACTACAAAGTAGTTCAACTTTTACTAAAAAAATAATAATAAATACCTATCCACCATCTAAAATGTCATATTCGTTGTCTGCTTTTAAAGATATCCAAATTTCATTTTAAAATACAATTTAAGATACAGTCCACATTTTAGATTGTATTTTAAGAAGTGGAGTGTGATCTAAAATGTGGAATGATGGCAGTCGCTTGCGTAAAAACTAGTGCCTACGCCACATCTTGGGATTTAGGTAGCCGACCCCGATTGAGAATTCACTCTCTACAAAGATATGGGACAAAGGCTAGGAGGATGATGATCTTTATAACCGTTTGAGCTAGCTTCATGAAATTTGGGCTTCTAGATATCTTTATAGATACAATTAAACACACGTAGTTTTATGTGTTTCCGTTAAAGAGGTTTTGAGTTATAGAAGGGTCAAAGGTGGCACCAAGGGGTTGGTGTAATATTAAACACGGCGCTGGCTAGCCAGTTCCTTTGCTTGAACTTGGCTTCACACGCTGCCGCGTGTCTAGATCAGATCCCAGGAAAAGCGAAGCCCCTAAGCCCTGACTTTATTAACCCTACACCTTGGTTTCAAAAGTATGGCTTGACCGTTTCATAGTACCGTAAATGAGTCCAACGGCCCGTCTGGCCCATTACGGTTTATATTTACGGTAACCTATGAAACAGCCAAGCCATACTTTTAAACCAAGGTGTAGGGTTAGTAAAGTCAGGGCTTAGGGGCTTGGCTTTTCCTGGGATCTGATAACTTTTTACAGCGAAAGCGTCATGAGCATGTGAGTCTTGGCCGCCAATTTTACATGACATGTTTGGGTGGGATACATATAGATGAGAAACAATACACATCCTAATACGCTACGTTGAGGGATTGAACTATCAAAATGTAGATAATGGGTGGTTGATTAAAATACTGTAGTTTTCTCAGATGTTTTAGTTCCACGTATTTGCAGATGTATGACAAATATGATCTCATCCAGTTTCAAACTTTTCCGCGTATGCCAATTTCATTTAGTTTTTGTAAATGCTATGCTATTCGAAACTCTGTTATTTCTTCACTCGAAGTCACAAAAAATTAAGAATAAGGCGTATCAGCGTGAACAGCGATCCACACGCACACAACAGAAATACATCATCTGTGAAAATTTCAACTGTCTAGCTATCCAGGTTCATGAGATACAGCCTGGTGACGGACGGACGGACAGACAGACAGACAGACAGACTGACAGACAGACGGAATCTTAGTAATAGGGACCCCATTTTTACTCTTTGGGTACGGAACCCTATTATATATATACCTATATAGTATGTTCATCTATTTGCGAAAGGGTTGCCTTGCTAAATGTAGAACCTTTATAGTGTAGGTAATGCGTGCTTGAATATTTTAAAAATTTAGGTAAACATGGATTTGATACATTTTTATCAAGACAACCAAGTCATTCCGGAAATAAAAAAAATAAAAAAAATACTGATTGACTAATTATATAACAAATCAGAAAATTTTATGTTTATTTAATGAACATATTATGTAACATTAACCTTAGAATAAAATAAAATATGGAGTACCTAATTATTTCTTGTATTGTATCTTAGACTATTATATTATGTTTACTGTCGCAATAAAGACTGAAATTGCCATTGTTACGGTTTCGGTGGAATGACGTCGTAGAAGTGGTTTAATATGCTACTAAAACGTTAGGTGGTAGATGAGATTAAGGTATATCCCTAATATCATCGTCAGTGTTAAGCGAAGGGGTATTTGAAATCATAGAGTAACCTAGTTGGCCCATAAATTCTGTCACACACTTTGTAAGAAATAAAATACTTTATTTTTTAAATAAGCATATTATATATTATTTTAAAGCTTAAAATACAGCGAATTTTAATATAGAATGGAATATTCATAATTTAATTCGCAACTATTGTACCGTAACAACAACATTGAAAATAAATCAAATCAAAAAGAATTTAAATGACCACAATTCTGGTGGATCGGTTGTGCCTGGAACCTACTAAAATGAAACTCCGTAGCTCATCCGATTAATTCAGTATATTTTGAACACCTTGTACAACCATACAATTAAAATATCTGAATACTCTTATGATTAACGTCCTTACGTCGAAGTCACTCACAGAATGCCCCCCGTCCTTTCCGTTTCGCCTTTTTATCAACTACCCTCCCACTAGTGGTCGGTATCAACAGGAAGCCCGATGCCAGAAGTGCCATAATAATATTAAAATAATTTTGTAATCAATAGAAATCATGACAGTACCTGATGTACAACCGTTTTTTTTAATCATACTTTATCGTGCAACGTAAAATAGTACAAATGGCCTTCCAAATAACAGACCTTCTCTATAGGACCAAATAGAAACTAACGATTGGAACAGGATCACGTCTATGCCTCTAAAACTGCTTTTAACTTTCTTAGAGTTTCCCTCGCAGCGGAAAATTAAGTATGCGATTAGTTAAAGTGACTTCAAGAATCGGCCGAAACTTTTCCAATTAGGTAGGTGTATTTACATTTATAGTACATCTGCGGAAGACCTCTGAAGAAGTACTTATCGCAGTGACTTAGTCATTATAATTTACAAGGATAGACTTATACAAAGTTTGTCATGATACATACTTAATGAGGTTTCATCATTGCTTCCACTGTAGATTAGAAAGTATAATCTGTGTAAAATTTCTAAGGTCTTCCTTTTTGAAAAATATTTAGGTACATGCAGCCTGATCCTGGCAGGATCGCCATGTAGGGACTGGCGCGGAGGATGTAATGAAACGTGTTCATTGATCGAATATTAATTTAATTCTGTCCAACTAGCCTAAGTACATGGTTTATATATAAGCACTTACATACTACTCCACAGCAGTGCTCTATAACTGTAGTTATTTCATAGGTAACGCCAAATAAATAGCATTTTCAGTTTCTCACGGTCGGTCGTCGTAATTATAGCCGCGGACCGATTTCAATCCGATTTTATCGAACGAATGTAGTCATTAAGTATATGTAGACATCATTCTGTTAAAATATAAATCTGGGGCCTATTTTGATTGACTGTTCAATGATTTTTATACCACTGATGGCCATTCGTCTGCTGACAACCACTCACTAAGTAACAAATACCTACTTAAAATAAAGCTCGTATCTCAGTATCAATCTACAAACAAGATACGAGGTTTTGAAGAGTAGTGACAGAAATTTTAGTGAGTTTTGGTTGTCACCAGGCGATATGAGCGCAGGACATTAGTATTATCGTGTCATTTGTGTCAAGCATTGAGTTGATATTGACAGTTGTCAATATATTTAGACTTTAAAAGTTAAATATCAAGCTCCATTCCTCGGACTTTTTGTTTCCGTTCTTGTGTACCCCAACCATAGATATAGTATAGTACCCCAACCAATCAAATGTTCGGGGCATTTGGATAAGGTTTGACGACATTGACAACCGAGCACTTGTAACTTCAAAGTGGGCAAAATTGACCAAATGGACAGTAGCCATTAAATTAAACCTTTAAGTTAAATTCAAAAGAGACATCGGACCTTAATATGATGTTAGAAACAGACTTCAGACCTTTTATAAATGAATGAAAAAGGTAGAGAAGACTGTCTTGGATGCTACTTGTTGCTGCGTTAGAAATAATCCTAAAGCCATAGAAAGGTTTTCGGTATTGACAAAGGACTAAAGGTGAAAGTTTAAGGGCAGACGGGCTTCATCATGGATCGATAAGTCAACCAATGACGTGGAAAAGTATTTCAGAGCTTAAACAAGCGTAGTTAAAATAACACTATCCAATTTAATTACTAAATAAGTATTATTTTAGAATGATTGCTTTGGGTAGTGTGTTTCCAGGGCCGGGAGATCTATCTCTTCACTATATATTTCTGATGTTTTAGTGATATCCCCTATTCAGCCAATACCTTAATGATATTTTCTTTTTCGATTCAATTAAAACAAAAATAGAAAACCAAGAAGACTTTTTATATTCGTGTAATAAATAAACCCAGTAGGTAACATCTTTCTGCATAGAGTCTATTTAAAATATCTCATGTCACTTACTTTACGTAACAAAACCCGATACAAAAAAAAATGTGAAAAGAAAAATAAAAGAGAATCAACCCCTTCTGAATAAATGACAGTGTACACGTTAACAAGGGTACGTGCACACGCACCTGTCATTGTCAGAGGGTAGAAAACACGTGAGCTACGTTTAAAATTGTATCAATTTTCACTGTTTACTTTTTCACCCTCGCACTGTATATTTTTTGAGGTCAGAAGTGGGATATGTTTCGTGATAGGTAGAGTTGAATTTTGAAGTATCGTGAAGGTGATGTATGAGGTTTAGAAAGATAATCTTTGGTTTGCCGATACTAGTTCACGTTGGCCCACACGTGGTATTATAGGATTAACTGATGAAAATGCTCATTACGTGATTCTAATTATTTTCTCAAGTCGTGTGTTTAGTGCGGAGTAAAAGTAGCAAGATAAAGGTGTTTATGAGAGGTTTAGAGACGGTTAGAATAATATTGCAAGATAAGACAGCATTGTGCGTTATTGTGAGTTTTCGGTAATGACTGATGCAATTTTGAGTTTTTAATCAAATAAAACCGAGAGCATTTTGGGCCATTCTCTGTGTAGGGTTGGGGTACACTACAAAACTCTACAAAACTCCGAAGTTTCATTTGTCCGAATGCATCATCATTCCGAATTTTCATAATTCCGAAAACCATGTTCTGATAATATATATTTTTTGGGATAACACATAACCCTAACCTAACGTAATTATAGTATGTAACATATGATCCATGGAAAAAATGATTGTTCCGCGTTATTTTACTTTCGGAATTTTTAAATTCGGAATATTGATCCCGCAAATTTGCCAAGACAACTATGTATTTACCTTTTAGAGGAGGGGTGGTCTCCCTCGACTCTAACATATCTGCACTTTTAAGTTTTTATAATTCGTAAATAGATCCTGAATCTTCACAACCTTCTTTTGAATGTCCTATCTTACGATAATTTACTCTGCAAAAAAGATGAGAAAAAAACATCCCCTCTTCATGTTTAGATTGTGTAGCTGTCATGCTAAGACAATTAAAGAACGTGATTCTGCTATAAGGCTTAAAAGTCACCCCGAAGCAGTACTTTAAACATACGAGGTGTTAAATACCTCGGGTCTCATTACTGACGAGGGTAGAGCGAGTGTTGTGTTTGAAGGGGCTATCGAGGAAGTACGCGGTCAGCCTCGAAATTTTTGTAATAGTAGAAAGTGAAAAGCAGGGTTTCTGTACTTTTAAGACAGATGAACACAAAATACCTTTTATTTTATGGAACCCCACTTCAAATGATTACAATTCAAATATTTATCAGCCACAGGCGTCCACTGCTCAACATAGACTTCCCCCATGACTCAGACCGCATCCATTGATTCTCTGTTATCCTCACGAGGTCATCCGTCCATCTAGTCGGGGGCCGAGGTCGCCACTCCAGGACTTTGCTGCCCCAACAACGGCCGTCCATTCTCCGGGCTACATGAGAACGCCTTACAGAAATAATTTCGAAACGGAACCATGGTGCCTTTTTACGGAACCCCTAATTTCGATAGAATCCACTTTCATTTTGAGATTTACCATAGTTATGTACGAGTACCTGGGACTAAATAAGACGTTTGACATTGAAATCTAACCACTTAAGCGATATGCTATGTTCGGAGTAATCGTAATGAGGTTTTGTTTGTTATTTAAATATTGATATAGGTATTAAATATAGGCATGCAAATTAAAAATGTGTTGTATTTATCTGCCTACACGGACAGTAACAGTACCCTCGGCCTATCGGCTAGGCAGGGAGCAATCAATCTATAGAGTGAGCACGCACATCTTTCTAGTAAGCTATACTTAGTACTTTTATCTCACGAGCGCGGGTGAGCCATGTTTGTGTGAGTAGATGTACATGCACATTGGCTCTGTGTGGGTGAGCTCGGGAGCGAACAGTTCCGGCTCACCCACACAGAGCCAATGTGCATGTACATTACTCACACAAACATGGCTCACCCACGCTCGTGAGATAAAAGTACTGTAGTAATAATAAGTAACAATTGCATAGATATTTAAACAAAATAAATAAAAAAATATTAAGGGACAATCATACACAAATCGACCTAGTCCCAAACTAAGCAAAGCTTGTACTATGGGTACTAGACGACGATATACATAATATATATATATAAATAACATCCATGACCCGAGAACAAATATTTTGCACAAATATTTGCCCCGGCCGGGATTCGAACCCGAGACCGCCGACTCAGTAGGCAGGTGTCTACCAACCGAGCCAAATGCGTCTTATATTTTTCTTATTCCCGGAGTTTTCTACATTTGTGTTTATCTATACTATTATAAAATTTTATAACTTTATAATTATTCAAATAAGCAGCTTCCTTTTGAGAAGTCATTTTGTCAGGAAATATCTTAACGGCTTGATACAAGATTTGTGTGGGCGCCAGTCGTACAGCGCCATCTTTTGGTAATAAATCTTTGTCGCTCATTACGACGACACGGCTAGATGGATTTTAACCAATTTTAATAGAGAGACGGCTGGAATTCTTTTTGCCCGACTACGATGAAGAAAAAAGTTTACGCAAACTCATGTAAATAAGTACTAAAATAGAACGAGGCAAGTTATTGAGACAGATACAGGGATGATTTTCCCGAAAAATATAATAAAATACAAGTAAAAAACTTACTGATGCCCTTATATTGGTTGGTGTAGGTTGTGTAGATACAGTGTTTATGTTTATATTTTCCTTCTGAACAGGACTAAATTTAAAAGCAAGGTTGGTATGAATCGATTTGTCTTGTTTCTTAAAATAGATATACTCGTAAGACAACAGTTAGGAACTTAAAGCAGTGGTTGAGTTTACTAGACGTCTAGACTAAGGTGACTAAAAATACCTACTGAAAGGGCACGCACTTACGAGTCTGTCTCTGGTTAATGTTTGGTGGAAGGACGTTTGACTCTATTTAACCTTTAGAACGCTTTTCCCCCCATGTCAAAATGTGGCTTATACGCTAATAGTTAAAAAAATAAAGAGCGAACATATACCTTATCTGGCGGCAGGAAAATTGCTTTGACAGCGTCCGCCATTACCGCTTTAGTGGTAGTTGGCGTGGTAGGCACGACAGCACACGACCACTTAAGTGGCTCTTGGCGTTCGAAGGGTTAAATAATAGCACATTAAACCCAAAGCTTCACATACGTGTCACAAAATCTAAAAAAAGTTAGTTTTTAAAAATATAGGTAATAAAAAAAAAAACGGAATAAAAGCGAAAATTATGACTAAAATTTATGCCAAACAGCATAAACCACTATAAGAAGCAATAAAACCGAGCATAAAATTACGTTCCTGGCTGTAAAAATTCATTCCCTTAGCAAAAACTACTCCGCACTGCACTGACCCATTTTAATACGACTAGTGCACTATTTTACAATGTAGGTAGGTACATCAGTAGATAGTACGTTCGCCTGTAGCTGTAGGTACACCTGTAGTTTCTAGCCCACTTGGCTATCGGCCGGACGCACCCTATTCAGAAGTTCGTCCATTCATTCTGGCATGCTCTGGTCTATAAACTTTATATTAACACTTCGAAACCGATGAGCGTTAGCTCCTAGGTTCTATGGTTGAAAATGTCGAAGCTTGGAATGATCGGTACTGCAAACTCTTCAGCTTAGATTAGGGTCGCGCTGCACGTAAAATTTCCTCACAAGATCCAGGAACACTTTCTAAGGTTGCACTCTACACGGTAGTCATGTGTAATCCGAAAGAAACAGACTGGAACTGGGTTGAAACAAATCTAGGTTGACTTCAGGCAACTGTGTTGATGCAAAAAAAAAAACATTTAAGGTACAACACCACGCTACACTGATTTCGTATCAGATAAACAAAGAGGTAGACAAGTATAAAAAATACACCATCTAAAGGTGCTGAGCATTCAATTATAACAAAACAGCGAATACAATATTCGCTGCTCGATAAGAACATTTAGGCTCGCTGTTTTGTCACAAATTAATGCTCAGATTTACCAGCACTTTTACATGCCAGCCTGCAAGGAGTTACATGCCAGATTGGCAACAATACCTAACCTTCTATTTTCAGATCGTATTCAATATTTGGGGTAAAAATACTTTTTCGTGGTTCTTCCAGGTTACATAGTGATGCTACGAGGCAGCTACGAGCATACTAGCTTATCAAGTACTTATTTCCACTATAAGTTTGTCCCAACCTAAAACCTTGTGAGACGAGTTTCCCTACAGCGGGTCACCGTACTATGTGATGAGGTACATTTATACTTTAGTATGCCGGACACGTTTTCAGACACTACGGGTCAAGGAAAACCAGGAATATGAGATGGAAGGGCTCTTAGGGCAAAGTACGTTGACGTGGAGTTAAATTTAGAATGGTACTTCGGATTGAGAATTTCAGAAGGCAAATGAAATTCAGGCTTTCATTGAGTTAGTACAATGGAAGGGGCGGGATTGGAAATTATTGGTTTTGTTTTGTAGGTACCTTTAGCTTTACATTTTGTTTAAATGCTTTTAAGCTGTAAACCTTTTTGATTTTCTTTAGGGCTTGGTGGTAACTACGCTGTGATTATTATCTTTTGTTTCGTACGAGCATAAATTGCAACATCACCTGGTATCAAAACTTCTTTGCGGCTTCATCAGGCCAAAATGGCAGGACGGATTTAATTTAATTTTGGTACAGGGATAGCAGAACATCCAAAGATGTTATAAATAGGCTTACGCAAACGAAACTGTAAGCATCGTTTAGTAGCACTAAAGTTGCAGTTTTAGGTGCGTAATTGCACTCTTTTGCGCCTTTGTCCCGGTGGAAATAAGTATGTTAGTACCTACTCCATATGTATATGCGACAATGTAGACGGGCGAATCAAAATTTTGATCGACACAAATCTGTCTACATTCATAGTACTTCGTTGTAAAATGTAACTTTTAAATATAGGTAATATCTTTTCTATGTTTATAAGGGGTAAGTTACAATTACAACTTTCAACATCTCAACTGTTAAACTTAATAATCATAAAATAAGTAACCCGCGATTTCTTGGTAACTCCAAATACATTTTGAGTAACACCGCAGACAGTCAAAACTGTCGGTCAAAAAGGTGACATGCCCTGACATCATGTGCACACCTACTTATACCCCAACTACAAAGGTAATACGGGTCATACGTCACGGTCACGTACGGTACCGTTAGCAACAACACGCAATGATCAACCAAATAGTCGCTAAGGTTGACACAACCTATTTCCTCGCAATTAAACCACAGTAATTAATTTAAGCGGAGTTGAATTCGGTTATTAACCTCCTTCTTAAAATTGGGTTTACCTAGCTGGACATTTTTACCAGGTATACATACTTGTCAACTACTTCCAGGGCAGAGTTCTTAATGTATCGAGTAAGTTGCAACATAGTCAATCGTCATGATTTTAGTCTTCTCCTATTCAACTACACTGGGCAGCGTTCGGGAAGCTGCGTGCACATCTTCTGGTGGAAAACTCCCCAGTGCCTGAAGACGAATGTCATCGAACAGTGCGTACTGACAGTGATGACTTACGGAACAGAGACATGGTCATACAGAATGGGATTTAAAACGTGGCTTAGAGTCGCACAACTGTCTGTACTTGATGTTATATTGGCCATAGTAATATTCTCGTATATGTATTACAATTTAATAGTTACAGCAAAGACTGAATTTTGTATGGGGATCGTCTTTAATTTATAACGCTTTTTTGTTCTCAGTATTTGTCGTTATACCGGCCGTCGTTAAGAAAATCTCAAGTCTTTGCCTATTACGGTTGGAAAGAAAGTTCCGTGACAGACGGACGGACGGACGAACGTACGTAACAGGTGTTATGTAGCTGCTAGTTTAATTTTAGGGTTAATCTAGACACGCGGCAGCGTGTCCAGCCAAGTTCACCGCAGGAACTGGCGAGCAGCAGCCGTGTGTTATATTACACGAACCGTTTGGAGCCACTTTTGACCCCCCAATAACTCCAAATCTATTTAACATAAGAAAATGAAATTTGGCTTATGTATTAAGATCCTTTAGAACAAGTAGAACCCCAAATTTCAATAATATAGGTTAAATAGTTATTGAGATAAAGTCCAAAAAACGGTATTTTTATCACTGACTGACTGACTGTGTGACTGACTGACTGGTAATCAAAAACCTAACCCACTTCCAGGTGACCTAGAAAGGTGAAATTTGGCATCCAGCTTAGTAATTGTGTGTGTATACATATAAAAATCGAAAACAGTGTTTTTTTATGTTTTATTATTATTATTATTATTATTATTGATGGTTGTTGCCTCAGAACTCTGTCATTTATAAACCGATTTGGAAAATTCTTTTTTTGTTTGAAAGATATACTAGAATAGCATATACACTCACACGCACACACTAACACATACATGCACATAAAAATCCAATACGTATTAACCGTTTTGGGAAATTCTTTGTTAGTTCAAAACTTTCAAAAAATGTACTAGAATAGCACACAGAACTAATTAACAAATAATAATTAAGTAATCTACACATCATAATAATTTCTGTACAAAAAGTAATGATATCCCATCAAAAACATAAATGTAAAATGAGAGCCAAGTTCAATATCGCGTGCACTTCGCCGACAAAAGAATTGAGATCTGCAAGGGCGCCAAGTTCTTTGCCCTAAAATTTTTAGATACAAGGACATGCGACATACTCAATGCATTTATTTTACTTGGGGTGTAATTCAATATCAAGACTTGACTTGGCTAGTTTTAAAATATAAATTTATATTTTAAATAAAAATCAATCAAATCATTAACCTATTTTCGTAAAGGTAAGTACGCAAGTTAGTTTACGTCTTGTTACTTATATAAAATTTAGTTAGTTTGTGAAAACTAGCCAAGTCAAATCTTGATATTGAATTACTCCCCAAGTAAAATAGATGCATTGAGTATGTCGCATGTCCTTGTATCTAAAAATTTTAGGGCAAAGAACTTGGCGCCCTTGCAGATGTCAATTCTTTTGTCGGCGAAGTGCACGCGATATTAAACTTGGCTCTCATTTTACATTTATGTTTTTGATGGGATCATACTTTCATGTAGGCAACTAAAAACTAAACCATGCCGATAAACTAAGCCGAATGCAAGAGCTTTGCACCTAAAAATATTTAAAGATACTCTTTCATTGTGCAACGCAAAGGTCCATTGTAGTATTGTAGTTAAAGCTGAGAATGTGTCCAATTCTCAAATGCCCTCGTATGTTTGTTTTCTTGTGGGAATGGGCACACCTCGTAACTAATACTTATTATAGCAAAGGTTTACGAGTAGACATGTTACCGAACGGGTCAAGGTTGTGTAATTTAATATAGTAACCTTAGATTTTAGGACTTAAAGAGCGAGAGAGACTAACTGCCACTTTCAAATAAATACTGTTAGAAAGTGACAGTTAATCTGTTTCTTCTGAGTATTCTCATTCGCTCGCGACTTGCTCATCTGGCTGAGTACTGCTGTCATCACATTTTGGCACGTCCGGTTGAGTGACGACCTGAGCGACCTTTGAGTTTTTTTTTAGCCGACTACGTTTAGCCAAAGCTCGTAGTCTTAACATGTCAAACCTTTTTTTTCGCATTTCTGAGAACTAGATTAAAGAAGTTGAGCATTTCGTTGTCCATGAAATTGGGATCCAAAGATGGTATGTATGATGACAAAAATTATTTTCTGAAGTTTACAGAATTTTTCATGGGTATTTTTGAAAACTCCCCTTTGCTTCCCCCCGACCATGAACACTGGCATAAAAAATCGTGTAGTGAACATGACATCTATCAGCTTGTATGCACATGTTCGGCCTTTGCCTGGCATAGGAGAGAACTGGAACGAAAACTTTTTTGCTAATTTGTTCCTACTCTGCCTGCCAGACAACGAATTCTCGAGCACGTCAAATTGTTGTTGGTTTCCAATTTGCTGGAAACTCTTCTTGCGAAGCGTCTTTAAGCAATGTAACATTCTGTGACGGCTGACGTTCATGCAATTCACTCAAATGCTGCACTTTTTCGTTAGTTTCGTCCAGCTGTACAGATAGCGAAGATAATTTTTGTGCTATTCGTTTTTGATTTTCTATTATTATCTGGGTTTTGTTCAATATAAGGGTTTGGTTACAGAGCATGGTATCTGAATTTTCTGAAGTAATGATTTGTACAGATGTTTGACTGTATAACTGCACTATTTCTTGAGCTGCATCAGTAATATCAGTATTAATTGTTTCTGGACCAGGCTGCGAAAATGTCTGTAATAGAAATGCTAACCATTAGCAAGTCTTGCCTTAAGTTGGCAATATGTTCCCACAAGATAAGGTTATTATGAACTGAATATTTCTAAAAAAAAATCGGTACAAACGTGCAGGCAGCAGCAAAAGTAGATGGATAGTCGAAAAGCTCTAAATGGTCTATCTACACGCGCTCTTATTCTCTGGACAATAATATAACCATGTGTAGATCATATTGAGCTATTCGACTGTCCATTTACTTCTGCTGCTGACTGCGCCACTAAATTATGGGTCGCAGCAGACGTTCGAAATGAGTGGTTTGGCACCGACTTCAAAAGGCGATTCAAATGTAATCTGTACATGAACGGGTTATTTTTGACTACTCAGTTTGTTTAGAAGTCGGTCCTTTTAAAAAAAAAAAAAGCTCTGGCGTTTTAGTGATTTTAGTAAAATACACATAGCGGGGTGATCGGGGAGGTCTTGTTTGCATGCATCTTGTTAGAATTATCTCCTAATTCCTATAACCGTTAAGGAGCCATACCTTCCATCATCAACTCAGCATAGAGAGATGATGACTATCAGACGCAAATACATAAACAACTTTATTATCGCGGACAATAATAATAATATATACATACGGGTCAAACTGAGAACCTCCTTTTTAAAGTCGGTCAAAATACCAAAACCTTCTCAAAATACTTTTCTGAAAACCGCATCATAATCGGTTCAGCCAAAACGCGAGATATACGCAACTTACACACATACCTACGTACAGGTCAAACTGAGAACCTCAATTTTTTGAAGTCGCTTAAAAAGCGCAGAAATCGGTCCGACACAGAACATTTCGTTCCCATTCAGTTGTCAAAATTTCATAACGATTTATTAAGTTTTGAAGGAGGAAACAGTCGAAACCTCGATATGTATGGAAAACTGAGCAGTGATATATCCTCTTAACCGCGAAAATGAATCATACGCGAACGCACGAAGGTCACTGTTTCACCTATGACGCTGTCGGCTATAGGCGACTGTGGCATCTAGGGAACTATTTTCTACTATCGTCTATAGCCGATTGGGCGGTCAAAGGGTTAAATAGGTAGTTCAGTTAATTTATGAAACATGTAATGTCTCATTTTTTTAATGTGGGTAGGTACACCACAATTTTTTTTAAGCCCCCCAAGCTTTTTTACCCCAGGTAGCTCCTTCTTCAATTTTTCTTTAAGCTTTGATCTTTGTATTAAAGGCTTAGGTAGTTTAGTAGTTGAGAAAAGCACTATACAAGCCTCGGCCGGAACGTAGGGTTGCAAGCCTCGCATTTTACCCGGCCTCTCTTGCTTGCCTGCGCTTGGCCTGGTAGGTAGGTATTTAATGCTCGACGGGCAACCCCCCACTTCCCAGCCTCTGCAGTCTGCAGTATTGTACTATTATTATTTACTTCGGAAACGTTTTACAGCGTACAAAAGAGTATTTCCAACCTTACTTAACCTTAATTAAAAAGAAACTTACCAAACTATGTGCCATGGCATCGAAATCAATAACGCTTGATTGCACTGCAGGTCTGCAGGCATTAAGAAATTCGTTTTCATTATTGTCCGTATCCGTGTACACTTCCATTCGTTTCAGTTCCATGTTTGCCTCTTCATAACTTTTTATGTTGTTACGTTTTAAATTGCAATGTGGGTGATGTAGTAGCTATTACCGTTATTAATGCTAATATAACGCTATTATATTATACGTAATATGTGCCCAAATTAGAGTTATATAACATAATATGCGCATATAATGCTGTAAAACAGTAGTTTTTAGCAGCTAGTATTTATGGGTCCAAGGTGTTCTGTAAAAATTCTATTATTCAGAACCTGTGTGCTACTTGGGTAGAATAGGAACGCGACCGGAATTCGATGAGACTGGAATATGAGTTTTTCATGGGTTATATTGAGATTTCTGTCACTTTAGTCTGCTAATACTTCACGATGATTTATTGACCGAGCGAGCGAAGCGTCTCCGTTTCAGCTTGGCCCGAAATTCTTTATGTTATGGCTCCTTATCCGTTCAAAAATGCTGATTGTTTTAGATATTTTCCTCTATGAAAAAACATGTTTCTTAACATATTATCAATGTTACTACTTAGAACAGGGCTATTGAGATTTATTGGTATATATTTGAAATCTACAGTTTGAAATTTTCATTATTTAACTGTTGTTTCAAAAACTACTCGGAATTGACAAAATTCACACAGAAAACCGTATTTTTCGTCTCATTTTCGACTGATGAAAACATGAAATAGTTTTTACTTTCTAGAACTCAGGGAAAAGTACTATTTACTTTAAAAAGTTGGTTGAAATTATCAATATATTTGACATAATATGAAAAAAATAGAATTTAATAGGAATAAGGCCTCTTAAGATGTTTGTATGTTTGGTTTCCAAACGCTTTCCGGCCGTTCTTGCCTAGAAGTTCTTGCAGTTCTTGCAGTTCTTGCATTTCTTGCAGTTCTTGCAGTTCTTGCAGTTCTTGCATTTCATGCAGTTCTTGCATTTCTCAACCGATTCTTACGAAATATTGTGAGTAGGTTCGTTAAGTGTATTACTTACTTAATTTTTTGTCATTTCGGTTTTGCAAATTTTTCAAGATGGCGGAGATATGGCGTTGAAACAAACTCGCGAGGTGTACAGCTCACAGAGCTATAGTTTCATATTTATTTATTTATTTATTAAAAAAACAGGTTACATGACATTACAGTATACAACAATGCGTCATGAACCGAACAATGTTTATTTCGACGGCGAAACGGCGTGGCCCCGTTCTTCCGACATCTCAGGTGTTGGATTTGGTAGATTGCCCCGGAACCGACGAAACACGACACCTTTCGGCCAGAAATCAGCACACGCGATAGTCTCCTGGAGCGGCCGCGGCACGCGCACCACAAACGAGCTGAAGTGCACGTAGTGGCGCGAATGCAACTGGAACACCCTTAGCGAGTAGCCGGTTTTCTGGCGAACATACTGCGTCACTTCTTCAGCGGTGGCAGTGTGATGCAGGCGCGACACGTACAGCGCCTTGCTCGGTGTGGAGACCCGCAGACCACAACCAACCGGTTCTGCAGTACCACACTGACTCTTGCGTGTCTTACGCTTTCTTGACACCGTTGTGAAACCCTCCTTGTCCACATTGGTGCGATGGGTTTCCTTTTTTGGAGGATCCCGAACTTCACGCGCTTTTGAGGGCGCGGCTTTCCGACGGGCTGGAACAGGCTCACCAGCAGAAACGACGTCAGCGAAACGACGACGTGGTTTCGATGAAGTGTTGACGGGAGGCCCATATAGTACGGAACCTTAGAATTTAGGGCTTGAAGAGGGTAAAAACGCGACTGGAATTCGATCACGTATTTTCGGAGGTTTTCCTGGTTTAGATTGGGGTTTCTGTCACTTTAAAGTTGTGATACTTCATGCTGATATGTATCAAGGTAGCTTTAGCCTGCTTGGTTACAATGGCTAGAATATCCCACAGGAAATTGGCTTTTATCCGGGATAATAAAGTACCCTATTTTATTCCGCGTCCCTTCAACTACCTACGTACAGGGGGAAAGTTTGTTTAAATTTGATTCGTTTCGATTTGTTTTGATGTTCAAAGGGAAAATTTAATACTTAATAGCATCAAGGAAGCCAAGACGTAAAACTTTAGAAAATTGTACTATGGGTTCTAGACGACGATATACATAATGTAAATAGGTAAATCCCGGAATAAGTCGCATCTTTAGAGTGATAGGACCTAATTCATAATCTCAATATTCGAGTTCATCTCACAAGATAGGTATTCGAAACCACGACCACCGCCACTGCACCAATCGCTTCGTCAAGGTAGTAATTTATATTTGGAACACTATTCGAAACCACAAATCTTTTGCGCTGCACAAATTGTAACATGAAGCGGCATCTATAGAAGCACTTAGAAATTTTTACACAGTTTCACGTCCTCTTACTAGTTTTGCGAATGAGAATGAGTGCCATCTAGTGGCATGTATCTGTATTTTTGAGACGCCACAGTTACCTTCCATTAGCTTGTATTCGCTCCTCTCACGAAGGACTGACTAATAGTCAACGATATGACTAGATGGCGCTATCAAGACTGACGTTTTTAAAATTATACTAAATCCATTTAATTTAGTGTTTTGATATGAGAGTGAATTCAGATATTATAATGTATGAGTATATAACAAAATTGTATTATGACAAGTACGGGAAAATGTATGGCATCTACATTTTATGTTAAACTCCATGAATGGAGAGACGTGTTACATCGTAGTACCTACAGAAACAGGTAGATGGCACAAGTTCGTAAAATACGAATTCAACCATATTATTTGACATTTTACAGTCGAGTTTTTAATTAGGCGAACTAACTTGACAGCTGAAAGTGTTGTCAGAAATAGAAAAAAAAAATAGTGATTGTTTTATGTCGATACAAATATATCGATATAACCTCAACTATACACCCATAGACCTTAATAATGTTGTAATAAGGTTTATATTCGTTTACAAATGTACAGTTATCAGTGTATTCGATAGTACTATGGAACTGTCAAGAAAACAAAAAGGCGGACAGCGTTCTTAGCGATGTCCTAAAATAAAGTTCGTTCGATGTAAGTTTTAATACCAACCGATTTTTTATTATTGATTCGTGTAATAAAGTGATTAGTTAGATTTCAAATACAATAATGCAAGATTTATGAAACCCGTAATGTCTACTTCTTTTTAATGCTGTTTAACTAAACCTCTGGTATGAACTGTTTTTTTTTTTAAATATCGATATTAAAAACACTAGCGAAACTGTGGCAACATTCGTGTGCAATGAACTGTCAAAGTTAGCTCGCCTAATTAAAAACTCGACTTTAGTCGGCGTTTATTTATTATTTAGGGCAGAATCTGTGTGGAAAAAGAAGTGGTAGGGTTTGAAGGCGTGCCAGTGCCATTGTATGGTATTTGCTATGCTGACATCACTGTCACTCTTTGTCACTTATTTTAAGATTATGATTATGAATGACTAGAATATTTATGTAAATTGATTAATATAATATTTTGAAAGAATATACTTACTCAGGGATTTTGTGTCGGAGACTAATTAACTAGGGGGGCTATTAAATACCTACGTAATTATTTAATATGAAATACAACATAGATTCCGTTATGGCGGACACGCTCTGTGGCTTTGTAAGTCGATAGTGGGGCTTTTAGGGCTTTTTCCCGCTGACAAAGTCGAATAATATTAAATACTAGCTTTTACCCGCGGCTTCGCACGCGTAAACACAATACCATACGTTCACTAAACTTATTGCGAGGCCAAAGGCCGAGCTCCGCGTAGCACCGTAGGTGCGGTGCGACCTAAGGAAGCCGCCAACCCACTTAATATAAGTCGAAGTAACTTAATGCGAGGCCGAAGGCCGAGCTCCGCGTAGCACCTTAGGTGCGGAGCGTCCCAAGAAAGCCGCCCACCCACTTAATATAAGTCGAAGCAACTTAATGCGAAGCCGCAGGCCGAGCTCCGCGTAGCACCTTAGGTGCGGAGCGTCCCAAGAAAGCCGCCCACCCACTTAATATAAGTTGAAGTAACTTAATGCGCGGCCGCAGGCCGAGCTCCGCGTAGCACCGAAGGTGCGGAGCGTCTCAAAGAAGCCGCCCACCCACTTAATATTAGTTGAAGTAACTTAATGCGAGGCCGAAGGCCGAGCTCCGCGTAGCACCGTAGGTGCGAAGCGTCCCCAGGAAGCCGCCTACCCACTTAATATAAGTGGAAATAACTTAATGCGAGGCCAAAGGCCGAGCTCCGCGTAGCACCGTAGAAGCGGATCGTCCCAAGAAAGCCACTAACCCACTTAATATAAGTTGAAGTTACTTAATGCGAGGCCGCAGGCCGAGCTCCGCGTTGCACCGAAGGTGCGGAGCGTCGCAAAGAAGCCGCCCACCCACTTAATATAAGTTGAAGTAACTTAATGCGAGGCCGTAAGCCGAACTCCGTGTAGCACCGAAGGTGCGGAGCGTCCCAAAGAAGCCGCCCACCCACTAAATATAAGTCGAAGTAACTTAATGCGAGGCCGAAGGCCGAGCTCCGCGTAGCACCGTAGGTGAGGAGCGTCCCAAGGAAGACAACCACCCACTTAATATAAGTTGAAGTAACTTAATGCGAGGCCACAGGCCGAGGTCCGCGTAGCACCGAAGGTGCAGAGCGTCCCAAGGAAACCGCCCACCCACTTAATATAAGTTGAAGTAACTTAATGTGAGGCCGAAGGCCGAGCTCCGCGTAGCACCGTAGGTGCGGAGCGTCCCAATGAATCCGCCCACCCATTTAATATAAGTTGAAGTAACCTAGTGCGAGGCCGAAGGCCGAGCTCCGCGTAGCACCGAAGGTGCGGAGCGTCCCAAGGAAGCCGCACCCACTTAATATAAGATGAAGTAACTTAATGCGAGGCCGCAGGCCGAGCTCCGCGTAGCACCGAAGGTGTGGAGCGTCCCAAGGAAGCCGCCTATTAAGTTACTTAAACATATGTTAAGTGGGTTGGCGGCTTCCCTGGGACGCTCGTGGAACTCGGCCTGCGGCCTCGCATTAAATTACTAAGGGTTTATAAAGTAACAGCACCGAAGGTGCGGAGCGTCCCAGGGAAGACGCCCACCCACTTAAAATATGTTCAAATAAATTAATGCGAGGCCGCCCACCCACTTAATATAAGTTTAAATGTGTGAGCGGCTTTCCTGGGACGCTCTGCACCTTCGGTGCTATGTGAAGCTCGGCCTATGGCAGGCATCGCATTAAGTTACTACTTATATTAGTCAGTGGGCGCCTTCTCTAGGACGCTCCGCACCTTCGGTGCTACGCTTGTGAACATGATCTTGGTTTAATTAAGATTGAGTCAAGACTTAGGTATGTTTAAAAGATCGTTTTTAATATTTATTGTCTATTGTAGATTTAAAAAACTTAATGCGAGGCCGCCCACACACTTATATAAGCTTAAATGTGTGAGCGGCATCCCTGGGACGCTCTGCACCTTCGGTGCTACGTAGAGCTCGGCCTACGGCATCGCATTAAGTTACTACTTAAATTAGTGGATGGGCGACTTCCCTAGAACGCTCCGCACCTTCGGTGCTACCATTGTGAACATCATCTTGGTTTAGTTTAAATTGAGGCTAGACTTATGTTTATATATCTTTTTGAATATTTATTGATTATTGTAGATTTATTTAAAGCACCTTGAAAAATAATTAGCTCATAGTCCTACCTGAACATATTATATTAATGACATCTATTAAGATGACAATAAATTATTTTCGTCTACAAATGGTACTAATACTAATATAATAATATGACCTGTCATAATAATTTCCTAAGTAACGCCATAAGATTCAGGTGCCAACTTAACTCAATCGAGCGTACGTCAATAATGGCGACAGCACCACTGAACGGATACGTGATGGCCTCACTGTTTTGTTATCCGTGGTATAATGAATAAGGAAGCAAAGGAAAATGCATGAGATGACACGGTTATTATTTCAGTAGGTTCTGGGTTCAAATCCCGGCTGGGTGAAATCCTTTCTACATTTGTAAATTTAATAATTTTGTCTTGTCACGAATCATGGTTGTTTTTCATACAAAATGTATACATTGTCGAGCAGCAACTCTCAATAATTGATACACTGCTGCTTATATTAGGTATGCGATCAATATTCAACAACTTCGGTAGTAATTCTCGAAGTCCAGGTTAACCCATCACACTACACCCTAGCTTGTGCCGAATCGTGGTCACAGGCACGCAACGACGTGCGTGAATCCTTTACATGTATGGAGCTGGTGTTATTAACTCGGGAAAAATCTTAACAGCGCGATGCAGCCGCTAGTATGGAGATTGTGTCAATGTAACAACGCCATCTAGCGGAAAATTGGGTCATTGAGAACAAAATCTCAACACGCCGTTAAAAATAAAGAATGATTGATATTTATTACTTTGAATAAATTTTATATATAAAAAAACTACATAGATGCAAAATTGTCGCTAAATATATCGTATATTTATCGTTTATTATACATTTCGCTACCTTATTAGTAAGTTAGGCCAAACACAAACAATACCAAAATTTGCGCCTAATGTTCTAAATGTTGGTTGGTAAAACATATTTAGGACTGTATTTAATTTACTTAAATTGATTCGAAATACTTTTATTTCAATTACACTCGATAAAATAGCAGTAAAAAATCTGTTTTATTCATTAATATTTTTAATTGCGTCTCCGGGATTTGGTCGATACTTACAAACTACAGAAGAATATAATTGTATATTCAATAAAAGAGCATTAGTTCCTATTGTAGCAAATTGTGTTTTTAAAGAAATGTATGTTTTTTTTTTGGGCATGAGGCAATTTACAACGAACATTGCACTCATATTTTCGTCTGTGTTGGTTGATAATTGGCGCCATCTTTTCTATCTAACTAACACGGTTTCCGTAACTCAACGCCTCAAACAACCTTAACCTTATTGTTAATGCCGGTGGCCCGCGCGGAGGAATTATGTAGAATTCATACTTTTTAGTTTTTGTACACGTAAGAGCCACGCGGGGGTCGCGTCGTTCTAAATTCAAAATCACAAACGCTGTCATTATAAGGTTTACTTACACATTGTAAGGAAAATATTTCATGGAATTTATGTTTTCAGAGATAAATATTAATCATAATAAAAAGTATCCTATAACCATCTTTGGATGTTCAGCTATTCCTGTACCAAAATTGGTAACTTTTTATCCAGCCGTTTCGGCGTGATGCGAGGACAAAGGTTTTTTTGAAAACAGATGGCGCCAGATTGGCACGGCGAACCGTGTCCATACAAAACAACTATCCGGCTGCATCACGCTATCGAGATTTTTCCTGAAATCATGACCTCCCTCCATAGAAAATTTATTTTCAATACAAATTTAGGATTTTATAATAGTATAGATAATTTCCCTTGTGGAACTACGAGTATGTGTGGTTTTACCCTGTTTCGACATTATTTTATACATAAACCTTGCGGTTTTTGTATATGAAAATACACAATGAAATGAAAATTAGAGATAAATGACAGAAGGTTATTATTGAGACTTATTACTGAGACTTACCTGTCCATCCGTCCGTCCGTCCGTCCGTCTGTCACCAGGCTGTATCTCAAGAACGTTGATAGCTAGACAGTTGAAATTTTCACAGATGATTAATTTTTATTGCCGCTATAACAACAAATACTAAAAATAAAATAAAATACATATTAAGGGGGGCTCCCATACAACAAACTTACAGATAATGGCACGGAACCCTTCGTGCGCGAGTCCCACTCGCACTTGGCCGATATTTTTTATAAGACAGATGTCTAAGGTTCGATTGGCATGACATGAAATCGTTTCTGCCACGACTCTTTTCTTTCCGCATAGACTATCGTATAGTATACAAGGATGCGCCCGCAACTTCGTTCGCGTTTTTCTTTTTCTTTAACGTAGACGGGTAAAACGTATCCTATCACGATCTTTGGATGTCCAGCTATCCCTGTACCAAAATTGGTTAAAATTTGTCCAGTCGTTTCGGCGTGATGAGAGGACAATGGAAATTATGTCCAACAGATGGCGCCAGACTGGCGTGGCACCGCGCGCCCATACAAAACAAATGACGATCCTGCATCACGCTATAAAGATTTTCCCTTAAATCATGACCCCATAGAAAACCGATTTTCAATACAAATCTAGAATTTTATAATAGTATAGGTATAGAAGACGTAATAAACTTGTAATTTGAATCTGAATATCAGTACGTATATGCTATAAATAACTTAGATACTCAAGTTTAAGAAGCACTTTAAGGCTCCAATTAAATCCCGGCAGCCTTTTCAGTGAGAGCCTAATTAAGATGTAAACTTTGTTTAACCCAATACGGAGAGTTCACACGCTGGAAACAGGAATAAGTACTTATAAAAGTACCAAGTTTACAGATACATGTATCAAGTAGGCAAAGGAAAATCTGCAATTTCTCCATGCATGACTGGAGATAAAAGCTTTCTTGTGTCATAACTCTGGCAGACACTGCATCGAGAATATTATTGAGTTCGAAATAAGTTCGTCTCGGAGTAAGGGGATTTTATCCGGTCTAAATAGCCGGATTATCTTTTATAGGTTTTGCATAAGCCCGTATCATATTCATGATGGAATCCCTTTTGATCTGTCTTTATTCCGTAGGTTTACTGAGGATAGGATGTATTTTTATAGCTATGTGACATCTACCTATTAGAACAATTTAGTTTATAATTTAGTGAATTGGTATATATATTTTTGCATTAAAAAACAAAACTTGAGCGTTTCGATCTCCTTTCTTTTTATACATTAATTCAAATCAACGGTTATTATTTCTAACATAACTAAAAAAGACGGGAAGGACTATATATATCGGCGTACTTGTTAAAATATTTGTTTAACGTGTTTCTTTTCTTATATTACCTATACTAGTTATTTCGCAAGGAAAACTCAAGGTGAATACATAATTTTATTGGTTAGAATTGTAAATATGTCAGCTATTTTTATCATTGAACGCTGGGAAACTATCCATTTTCTTGGATATACCTAAGGCGTAGCTCTGTAATCGCAATTCATCCGTATACCACAGCTAGGTATCCATATAAAACCCACCCGTACAAGGAGAAGAAAATTTTCTACTTTTTTATTGTGTGGAGGTTATTCCTACCGATAAAAAAGCCTTTTTTTTAAATTTCATCCATTCCCATTACAACCAGCATTGAAAAATGCCAATAGATAAATAACACTCACCGCATATTTAAGCCGAGCTCATTTAAATGAGGCTGGCATATTCGGAACGGAACCTGGGCCAGTCAGCTGAACGCGACGGCCACCGAAATTGGGCCATTATCTATTAGATTGGGAAACGATCCGAGTGCGGCCGTAGATTTGATCGGAGATTCGTTTGCGATAACAAGGGTCGGAGCCAGATTTAGCTTGCTTACTTTATTTTGGACGGACACTAACAAAACGGTCTGTCGTCGTAAATGTATTATGTCTTATATGATTTTTACTTGTGCAGAATATAGTGTCTTACTTATAGGCGGCGGGAGCGCGCCTTGAGGACCTGAGATGGACCAAGTGGATCACAACATGGCAAGGCCCCCAAGGCAAAAGAAAAAAGGAATACCTTTTGCTAGACGGGAAGACGAGATCAGAAAGATAGAGCTGGTCACAACTGGTGTCAAACAGCTCAATTAAGAGAGGATTGGCTATCTTTGTAGGAGGCCTTCACCTACAGAGGGGTTATTACAGATATTTAAATAGTTTAGAATAATATATTATTTTCTTAAAAATATATACATATATATATATATATATATATATATATATATATATATAAATATATACGTACAAAGCAAACTTTAAGTACCTAATCAATGTATTTTCTCAATACGAAAGCATTTTTGACCGAGCTGAAACGAAGACGCTTCGCTCGCTCGGTTAATTACTTATATAATAGGCGGCATAGAATCGGCCATGGTAGAGTTTGGACGGCTTATGTCCAGCAGTGGACATTTCCCAGCTAATGATGATGAGTCTTTGTTCTGCAGTAGAACAGGCGTCACGTTTTGACAAGATGCGAGTGTGAGTGACTACTTTGAGATATCGCCAAATAAGCGATGTCTCAGGTATATCTCAGGTGTATCGCCTTTTACTGTAATTAAAACGCGATGTTTTAAATTCCAGCTGCATAAATTTCACGTAACTACCCAGTCATGTTAGGTTAGCGTCTGATATCAATGGCGTAGCATATGAGGCGCAAACTGTACGTGACCGGATGGCTTCGATTATTACTAGGTATATCGTCACTTCGGAGATCTCTCCGAGATACAGAGAGATATATGGAATTACGGCCCTGATTAAGTACCTAGTTCTGTTTTGAGGCATTTTAGACTGTAAGGATAACCTGTTCCGAACTGAAAGAAAGATAAAAATTATGGTCACCAACCATAAGGTGCTTACTTTTAGCAAAACTTAACGCTCCAAGGCCATTCAAAAATTTATATAAACCATTAGGTAGGTACTTAGGCTTTTTTGCTACCCTGTAAGTATATACGTCCTACTTTCACCGGTCGGCATTCAAGCTTCGTAAATATTTATGTTAGCTTGCTTGCTCTAATTACAACGTAGCTACTAATGCTAACAATAAAACTGAATTGGCTTCATGCCTCGAATTCACCAAATATCCGAGGTACCACAATAGCGCCTCTCGTTCGATTAAATAATAATCGAAATGGAGATCAAGAAGCAACGCCTAAGTACTACTTAAGTACCCACTAGGTACTTACCACGATATGGTTACGCTTGCAATGATTTGTGGTAACTGTGTTTGGTGGCTCAAGTATTTCAAAGCGCACATCTTACTAATAACAGCAAGGTTACTACTTATAAAACATTCAATATCTACTATTGTTAGGTCAAAAGTAATTTGCCGATGGAGTCATAAACATTGGCCCAGACGTCTCACTCGTTCTAAATACAGAAGAAACAACGAGTGCGAATGATTTATAATACTATCGGCACGTTGATCTTGTCTCTACAATAGTTTTGGTGTAGTCGTTTTGAATAGAGTTGAGTTTGAACTTAGAGGAATAATTCAAGAAAGATCTGTTGGGACTTACTTAAACTTCGTGGATTTTTCTACGGGACAGGGACTGATAAAAAGCTTCTATATGTATCTTAATGTATTGTACTCGGATCAGGAACTTGGACGCCGAGATAAGTAGGCAAATTCTCTGTGTATCTCGAAACCGATTTGTGAACACGCATCACCGGACGAAGGAAGGGCAGGCGCAGCGCGGAGCGCGGGCGCCGCCGTGACGTGAGTCGGCGACCAACAGTCAGAGCAGACGCACGCTGCTCGGTGTCAAAACCTTGTATATCGTATTTAAGTTGTAAATATTAAATCCTATTTTGAGAAATCAAGACTTCTTATTGTCCGCTCGGACAATATTTGGCGACCGTGAACAATTATATGGAAACTGCAAGATTCGTTAAATTACAAATTTGAAAAACAACCGTTATGAAGCGTTGAGAAGAAAAATGTCGCCGACTCACCACCGCGAACAAAGGATTGGCTGTATCATTCTGCGGGACCTGAGAGACCTGTGATTTACGTGTTGGAGTGTAGGTCTAACCCGAGGGAAGTACGCCTTTTATCCTTACCTATGTTTAGTCCCATGTAATTCCAAAAATATTGGCTTCAATTTGTGTGAAGGCTTTCTTGCATCTTAAGCGTTAGGTAAATTTCCTAATCTAGCTTGCTAAAAAGACAAGACTATTAGCTGCACGCACCTGCCACTTTAATAAACAAATATCATTTCTCTTTATAGATAAATATAACATTTCTCTTTCGCAAGCGTTAGGTAATGAAATAATTTCCTGATCTAGCTTGGTAAAAGACGCATTTATTCTTTATTATCGCTCGCATTCTTATGCTTATTTCATGTGTAATTACATTGTAAAACCGATAGTGCAGTTTCGCCGGTTAAGAAACGGCTACTTTTAAAATTTCAAACTGATAACGTTTCCTTTGTTCGCAATTCCTTTGTTTGCAATTCAGTTTTATTTTGCGTTAATATGGAATGCTAGTGCCTTTTTAAGGTTGTTATTTATACTGTTTTGCATATTCGATAAATATATTTATAGGAAATAGTGATTATAAACGAAATTGTTCGTTTTTTATAATATCTGCCCGTGTAATAATAAGTAATTAGCGTCAAGTTTCTAATAGCGATTTGCCGACCGTTTTCAGTGTTGTGTTCGCATCGGGACCGGCGCGAGCTACGGCGCTTGCTTTGTCCGGCCCGTTTCTCTGCCTGCTTCGCGCGCAGCTTGCTGGATAGCTGGGTGCTCGGTCGGAGCAGTCGTCTGTGTCGAGCAAATTGCAACTGCGACTGGATTTAACTGGTTTGAGATTTTATTTACCTATTTCATTGGTTGTCAGTGCCTTATTAGTTTGTTTTGTTTATAACCATGTCAAAAACTGAGGGGCCTATTAAGGTTGATGATCCTGCCGAATTATCTAAGCTCATTAAACAGCGGGGCATTATTAAAGGCCGGTTAACTAAGTTTGGTGATTATTTGAATTGCCTGCAAAAGTCAAAACCTGCCATAAGCACTTCCACTAAGTACAAAGAGTTGGAATTAAAGTTAAACAAATTACAATCCGTGTTGAATGAATTTGATGATATTCAAGGTCAGATTGATTTGCTACATAGCGATTCCGTTGAGCAAGTTAAGGAACGGGATGATATTGAAAATCAGTTTATGTCCTTTTTAGCTATCGGGCAGGACCTTTTAGACTCATCGTCTTTTGAAAATAAAAATCTGTCTAACAAGGAGTCCAAGGATGATCAGGTATCCATGATCAGTTGTCAATCGAATTCATTTAACGCCATAAAACTTCCAACGATAAAATTACCAAATTTTGGAGGAAATTATTTGTTTTGGCTCGAGTTCAGGGATAGTTTTGAATCTATGATACACAATAATGCTAATATCCCGGATATAAATAAATTCCATTATTTACGCTCATCTCTAGAGGGAAGCGCAAGTACAGTCATAAAATCAATTGAGTTTAGTGCAAATAATTATAAACTTGCGTGGGATCTCTTATGCGATCGTTACAACAATAAGAACATTTTAATTAACAATCATCTAAAAGCAATATTTGATTTTGACAGTATGTCAAAGGAATCTTACAAAGCTTTGCGTTACGTTGTGGATCATTTTTCAAAACATTTACGAGCTCTCGAAACTCTAGGCCAGCCTACAAATCAATGGGATGCGCTAATTATATTTATGATTTCGGCCAAATTGCATATTACCACTAGTCAAAAGTGGGAAGAATTCAAATGTAATCTTAAGGAGTTACCTACTTTGGAGGATTTTTATTCTTTCTTACGTAGTCGTGCTGACGTATTGGAAACGTCCTATAGTAATCATTCCGACAAAAGTGATCACAAATTTGTATCACGGGAGCACAAGCCTAAGCAAAATAATAACCAATATAAAAGTTTTATGGTCTCTGTTGATAAAAAATCTAACAACATGTGTGAATTGTGTAATCAGGACCATCGTTTGTACAATTGTTCTACATTAAAAGAAATGAATGTCGAAGACCGAATTAACGAAGTTTCTAAACTGCGAGTATGTAAAAATTGTTTTCGTAAAGGTCACAATTCATTTAACTGTAATCTAAGGGGTTGTTGTCGTATTTGTAAGAAAAAACACAACACTTTGCTACATAAACAAACAGTAGGAGCAGAAAGTACTGCACTTCCCAGTTCTTCTTCCCCAGTGTCATTGTCTGTCGTGTCTACAAGTCAAGTTTTGTTATGTACCGCTTTAGTCAATATAGTTCATAATGACACGACATACACTGCGCGCGCACTCCTGGACTCGGGGAGCCAGTCTTCATTTGTGACAAATAATCTAAAGAAGAAGTTGGGTTTGACAGGAGACAATATAAATTCCATTAATATTTGCGGCATAAATAATGCAACTACTAATATAACAGAGGAATGTCTACTCAAAATAAGCTCTCGGGTTCTCCCTTACAATGTAAGCGTAAAATGTTTAATAATTCCACAAATCACTAACATTCTACCCAACGTGCAAATCGATGTTACGGGATTACAATTGCCGATGGATATTGAGCTAGCGGACCCGAGATTTTATTCTCCTTCTGAGATAGACATTCTGTTGGGAGCAAACGTTTATTGGGACATAATGAAACCTAATATTATGAAGTTAGGTACTAATAAACCGGTTTTGCAGGATTCCCAACTGGGATGGTTAGTGGCTGGCCCTGTCGCTGGAGCTCAGCCTGCAGTAAATGTTGCGTGCAATTTTAGTCAGGAAATTCGTGACTCTCTTGAGAAATTCTGGTTAATTGACGATCTACCCTCCGCGAAAACTTATTCTCCAGAAGAGCAATTGTGTGAACAACATTTTGTAGATAATTTTTCTCGTTTGCCTAATGGTAGATTTTCTGTTCAAATCCCTTTTAAGGAAGAACCAGTGGAGGCACTCGGGCAGAATTATTACACAGCTAAAAAATGCTTGGAGAACTTAGAAAAGAGGTTTGCTAGGTATCCTAATCTAAAACAAAAGTATCGAGAGTTTTTAAAGGAATATGAAGAGCTGGGTCACCTGACAAAAGTTGAGCGACCTGAATTTGGGTTTTATTTGCCACACCATGCTGTAGTGCGAGAGAAGAGCGAGACTACTAAGCTTAGAGTTGTTTTTAATGCATCTTGTAAAACGTCTTCTGGAAAGTCACTCAACGATATTCAACGAATTGGCCCTATTGTGCAAAGTGATTTGATGTCTCTTTTGTTGCGTTTTCGTCAGCATAAGTTTATTTTAATTGCAGATATCGAAAAAATGTATCGCCAAATTGAAGTGCACCCATCTCAGCGCCATCTACAATTAATTCTTTGGCGTGACAATAGAAATCAACCTATAGAGGTTCTGAGATTAAATACGATTACGTACGGAACTTCGTCAGCTCCTTTTTTAAGCACGCGCTGTCTTTTGCAGTTGGCACTAGAATGTCCGGATAATATTGTGTCGAATGTAATAAAAAATGATTTTTACGTAGACGATTTAAATACTGGAGCGGATACAGTTGAAGAATTGAAACATATAGCGAATGGAGTTGTTAAAGTTTTAGATTCTGCTTGTCTACCGTTGCGGAAATTTCGCACGAATTGTACTAGTTTGTTTGAAGATGACGAAAACGCATCAACATCTTTAGATTTAAATAAAGAATCAAGCGTTCTTGGTCTAAACTATTCTCCAAAATTGGATACATTGCAATTTTCAAGAGACCAAGAGCCTGCTTCTATTTGTACTAAAAGGTCAGTTATTTCGACCACTTGTAAAATTTTTGATCCGCTTGGATTAATGTGCGCCTCCACGATTATCGCTAAAGTTCTACTTCAGAAATTGTGGTGTGCTAAACTAGATTGGGATGATCCGGTACCCGAGGAATTTACGAAGGATTGGGCTAGGCTCGTTAAAGATTTCTCCTTTTTGTCTGAAATAAAGGTACCGAGGCGTGTATTAGGTGACAACCCTGACTATATTGAACTGCATTGTTTTGTAGATGCTTCTCAGATGGCTTATGCTACGTGTGTGTATCTGCGATCAGTACACAGTGATGGTGAAGTCACTATCAATTTATTATGTGCTAAAGCTCGCGTGGCACCGATTAAACCAACTACGATCCCGCGCCTAGAGCTATGTGGGATGTTATTGGGAGCAAGTTTATGTGATAAAGTTAGCCAATCATTGCGTTGTGATATAAAAGGTAAATTTATATGGACTGACTCCACTGTAGTATTAGGATGGTTAAAAACACAGTCTAAAGATTTGAAAGCGTTCGTTTGTAACCGCGTCAACGAAATACACGAGTTAACACCGGGTTATACTTTCAATCATGTGCCTACTGATAAGAATCCCGCTGATATTGCTTCCAGGGGTGTCGATCCTATGTCCTTGCTTTCCTGTTCACTTTGGTGGAAAGGGCCGTCTTTTCTTCAGTTGGACGCCAGTGATTGGCCAGAACAAAAACACGTCAAAATACCTATTACTAACTTACCTGAAAGTAAAATAACCCAAGATATCAATTCTATAAAATGTCACGTCGAAGTTGATAATAATAAATCTGTCCAGTTTGATAAATTTTCTAATTTTAATAGGCTAAAGAGAACATATGCGTATGTGTTGCGTTTTATAAATAATTGTCAAGCCAACAAGGCAAAACTGTCTGGATAGTTAGATATTACTGAACTAAATAATTCTTTGCAAGTTTTGATAAAAGCCTGTCAATTTGAATCCTTCGAGAACGACTTAAATAATATTTCGAAAAGTAAACCTATTCATCGTCGATCGAAATTATTGCCATTGACACCTTTCATAGATTCGGAAGGAATTCTACGAGTTGGAGGTCGACTCCAAAACTCACAATTCGAGTACGATAAAAAGCACCCTATTATATTGGATGCCAAGCATCATTTCACAAAGTTAATAATGAGACACGAGCACATACAATTATTTCATGCTGGCCCTCAGCTTCTTTTAGCAGCTGTTAGAGAACGCTTCTGGCCTATAGGAGGTAGGAACGTAGCACGTAGTACTGCTAGGCAGTGCTTGATTTGTACGCGACTTAGAGGAAAAACCTTACAACCTATCATGGGCAATGTGCCTGGCGAAAGAATTAACTCTTCCTACGTGTTCAACACGTGTGGAATCGATATGGCCGGACCATTTATGATTTCGAGTAGGAAGGGAAGGGGAAGTAGCACTTCAAAATGTTACCTGTGCCTTTTTGTATGTCTCGCTACTAAAGCAATACATCTCGAGCTGGTCAGCGACCTTAGTACGGAAGCATTTATTCTTGCCTTACGGCGGTTCGTGTCTCGTAGAGGCAGACCCAATATAATTTATTGTGATAATGGTTCAAACTTTAAGGGCGCAAGCAATGAACTAGGTAAATTAATTAAGTCCAGTCGTCAGGCTATAACTGATTTTTCTAACGAAAGGGAAATTAAATTCATGTTCTCCCCTGCTTATTCTCCCCACTTTGGTGGCATATGGGAGGCTGGCGTAAAGTCAGCTAAATATCACCTTCGCCGTATTGCCGGTAAAGCTTCCCTAACGTTTGAGGAGTTGGCAACCTTATTCACACAAATTGAAGCCATTCTAAATTCCCGACCACTCACTCCTCTTTCGTCATGCCCTACTGATCCCTCTCCTTTGACTCCAGGGCACTTTCTTATCGGCCGACCTCTCACATCGGTACCGTCTCAGCAAATTACTACAAAGTACCCCAACAGATATGAGCGCATAGAGCAACTGAGGCAACACTTCTGGGAGAGGTGGCGGCGAGAGTTCATTGCAGAGCTACAACAACGCACGAAGTGGCAAACGCGACAACGCGAACTTCGGGTTGGAGACCTCGTGATCCTGAAAGAAGAGCAACTACCTCCTCTTCAGTGGCGACTCGCACGAATCCAACGCCTTTATCCAGGACCAGACGGAGTCAATCGTGTAGCTGATGTAATTACTAATCGGGGCACGATAAGGAGAGCAATCAATAAAATGTGTATTATCCCTTCTACAGACGCTGTCGAAGGGACGAATGCTTTACATACCCAGTAAAGGCAGCACATATGAATACTGTAGAAGGGACGCAACGATTTCAGTCTAACGTGTATTATTCCTACTACAGACGCTGTCGAAGGGACGAATGCTTTACATACCCAGTAAAGGCAGCAAATATGAATACTGTAGAAGGAAATAATCGTTCCAATGTACACAAAATTAAGCAAGACTGATGGAGACCGTTTCTTGAAAGCTGAGCTTTCAACGCCGGGAGGATGAACACGCATCACCGGACGAAGGAAGGGCAGGCGCAGCGCGGAGCGCGGGCGCCGCCGTGACGTGAGTCGGCGACCAACAGTCAGAGCAGACGCACGCTGCTCGGTGTCAAAACCTTGTATATCGTATTTAAGTTGTAAATATTAAATCCTATTTTGAGAAATCAAGACTTCTTATTGTCCGCTCGGACATTTGCCTTATACTATTTTTAATGAAAGTGGGAGCCTTTTATAAAAAGAGAAAGCCGGTAGAAATCGGCTTCTATGGACGCTATGCTACTCTAACTCGTAGTAGTATAATGCAATACAAGTCATCCGCAAATCATGCGGCGAAGACTTAGTGCATTTTTGTGACGATCATCGAAAAATTATCGAAAAATAACAAGAAAGCCTATTTGTGCTGGAAAATTCAGTAGATGTAGCGTTGCTTTATATTCGCAACCTAATGTGCGTCGGTAACAAATTGTAGGAATTACCCAGAACGGGGACAGGTAGCCGTAATAGGCAGGCATGTGCGGCTTTGACGACAAATCTTTACAAACGAGCACGCATCGTGTCACAGAGGAATCCTCCGCTGTCGGCGCTGGCGGCGGTAAAGGCAAGTGTCGTTCTTTACTCGTAAGCGGGAAACAAAGCAGCCACGGCCATTTGTTTTATTGGAGCGAGGCTCCCATGGATCGACTCGAATGGACAGTTGTGACAATGCGCAGATCTCAGCGAGTTCTCAGCCGATTTTATAAATTTTTGTTTTAAAATGCACAAATTAAATTTCGCTAGGTCGTGACGAAGAGAAAATTTCGAAAAAAAAAAAAAACTCCGCTCCAATCTATGGTGCAAGCTTAGCCAGTGGCTGACTCTGCATCGACCTAGTTTATTTTTTTGTATTAGTACAACACAGTTGCTCCACTTCACCTGATGGTAAGCGAAACGGGGAGCCCAAGTCGCAATGGCAACGGACAAGAAACAAGCGGTGCCCTGTCAGTTGAAGTTACGCTTCATTTGATTTCATGGATGGAAATGGGAGGGTTGGATTAAGGCTATAGAAGAGGCGATGGAAGGACTCAAGAGAGTTGAGAGCGGGTTCAAAACTAGGTCAATCACTGGCTCTGGGGTACTAAGTACTCAGTACACATCTCTACAACACCAGGAACCCATGATCATGATACATGCAATCATCTCGAGGAAGGTAATGCATACTCTCTAACAGCGTCCGCATACTCTCCGACAGCAGATCGATTTACAAGCCCTGCAAAGATACAAAATATCATCAGGAATGAGGACAACAATGTTTAAGAGCATGAAGATGAAATAGCAGCAATACTGGTTTAATTTAGGTACCAGAGGCAGTCCGGCTTTTCCGATAATCTTCCCCGAGTTGTCGCGCAAGCTAAGGCAGCTAAAGAGGCCTCAGCTCCGGCTCATAACTTACTAACATGACTGACTCCCACGGAATTAGATCGTGCTTTTAATACTGTTGATAAAGGTACATTTCAGCTATCGTTTACTAAAATATCTCCGCCTAATACGGGGTAAATATGGAATAAAAAAAAGAAAACAGAAAAGTCTAAAAACAATATTATCTCCGAAAGTAATCACAGTACGAGTACGAAAAAAATGCAAACGGTAGGGAATCATACGCAGGTTCATGTGACTTAATCAAAATTTTTGTAATTAGACCTGTTCTTAAGCAATAAAAGGACATGTAAATTTCATGACACGGATATGAGCAAACTTAGATGATTAAACAAAAAAAAACTACAGGACCTATCGATGTGGGAGTTTCGTAATGGTAATGTGTATCGTATTTTTGAATAAAATCTGCGTGAGACAAAAACGGGGTTTGTAAAAGACTGTGAGTAGGTAATAAAGTGCCGATTATTCGGCATTTTTTACGCACTAGTCGCCGACTAATCGGTCGGCTAGAACTGATGCTGATTAGTCGGCTTACCCGACTAGCCGGCCCTTCGGCCCATCCCTAAAACAAACATTTTTAGTAAAAATGTTTGTTTCGCGGGCGGCTCCACGAGCAACAGTCGCACGAATATCTCAACCCTTTTCTACTACGATAATGTTACACAACAGCTGTTATAAGGAACAATAATTCTCAGTAAATTAACGTACATATTCCATGCCGTATCTTTACTCACAAATAAGCGGTAGCCATGTTTTACGTTCCATTTCTCGATAAAGGGCAGGTAATAAATGCGTGAGGGTAGCAATCATCTGCCTTTCTGCGATTGTGATTGCTGATTGGGCGAAATACGGAGTTCGACCATAAAGCGCATGCACACTCTAATTTAAAAACGATTTTAAAAAATACGCCACGACATTTGCCTCGAAACAGTGAAGTTCGAAGCATTTTCTTCGGGTTCCAAAGATTGATTGGAAACTGGAGTTACTGAAACGTCAGGGAGGCTCCATAATTAATATCTATACTATTATAAGATTTGAGATTTGTATTGAAAATCGGTTTTCTATGGAGAGGTGTCATGATTTCAGGAAAAAACTTAATAGCGTGATTAAGGGTCGTCTTTTGTTTTAGTATGGGCGCGCGGCGCCATACCAGTCTGGCGCCATCTGTTCGGCATCATTTCCTTTATCCTCTCATCACGCCGAAACGGCTGGACGGATTTTAACCAATTTTGGTACAGGGATAGCTGGACATCCAAAGATGGCTATAGGATAATTTTTGCCGATAACGTTATAAAAAAATTACACGTACGAAGTTGCGAGCATCTTCTAGTAGGTACGCGATATAATCCGTTTAAATCGTTCTATTTAAAAGTGAAGTTCGAAATTTGAATTGAAATGACATAGTTTAGTACAGGAATGCGAGAACAGGCCAGGTATAATCTCGAACATCAGTAACAACAACCCAGAAACCAGGGGCCTTGTGAAATCGAGGTGCGATTAAAATGTTTTTTAGGTAATGTACTTAGTAGACGACAATTTTTATTTTGAAACGAGTGCTTAATTTTAATATTAATTTTGTTACCTACATACTATTATTTTGCTAGTGGCTGTGTGAGCTGTATGTGAGATGAGTCTGTGTGATATGATTTTTTGCGTTTTCATCCCACAACCCACATATTATCTCCGCCATTTTGAATAATTTCGAAAAACGGACTAGACGTAAAAAAACTCTACTTATATAATTATTGAACCTGCTCACATATTTCACAAAAATCGGTTGATCGATTACTCATAACGTGGCCTGTAGGCGAGAACATCAGGAAACCCGGACATCCAAACATCCGAAAACATACGAAAGATTTTTTGGCCAAGCCGAGACGTACACACGAGGGGTCCGTTACAAAAAAATGCATGTCACACCTGAGTTACAATAAGTTTCTGTCAAAAATGACATTTTAGTGGTAAGCTTTTATAGCCGACTGTACTTTTCTTTGGATATCCATCAAATGCTCACTGAGACGATTCTAAAGAGCCCAAGCTCGGTAGGATTGCCTTTTCTATTATAGAGTTCCTATGGCCACCTTCCGGCTCCATCATCAGATCAGCCCCATGGTACCATATTATTGTATTGTTATCAAAGTTAAGTAAGTATGCAAAATTTCAGCTCAATCGGTTGACGATATCTGCTTCAAAATTGAGTTGCAAGATTCCACCCGAACAAACATACCTAGGTACTTTAAACATACATACAATGCAAGTTAAATAAAAGCTTGTAAAAAGACACTGATATAATAATTATACGAGTATTTGCAAACAAACAAACATTCAAATTAAAATGAAGTAGGGACTTAATAATGATAATACCTATTGTTCATCCACGCTATTTGATCATTAGGATCTTCGTGGATGCTGTACAATTTAATTTTATCTTAACATAGTATTCGTTGCGTGACGATGGAATGAAAATCCTTACCGTTATAATATAATTTATAAGCATATTACCTACCTATAACGAATATAGCGATACCTTAGTTCACACTCGTACTAATTACAATTATTTTGCAAATTTTTAAGCCACATAGAGTTGTGCACTAACGTCCTAATTGCAACGACTTTTTCTGAAAAGTTAGTACGATTGTGCTCTAACGTATCGGTAGGTAGGTATATTTGTCAAATTTTCCATGTTCCCTGTATCATCATTATCACCCAAACATTCACTGCTGGACATAGGACTCCCCGAAAAAAAAAAAACGCTGCCCGCATCCAGCGAACTTCTTCAGGGCTTCCTTCATTTAGGCCACCCCAACCCAATGGGAGCCTACCTACTCTGCGCTTTCTGGTATGTCGTCGCCACTCAAGAACTCGTCTATCCCAGTGGCCATCGGTAACACGGGATACGTTATGGCCCTTTTAGACGGGGCCTGAACCCTTACCATGAGTTTACAGCGACCGTACTCGCTAGCGACTGCGTAAACAATTTGTATTTAGAATTGTAGTTGTAGAACTACAACATATTAAGGTATCCGCTAGGGGCACTGTACTATTCTCCATACAAATCGTTTCCTCGGTCGCTAGCGAGTACCGTCACGTTCACTCATGGTAGGTAATAATACTGTATTTTTTGTGAAATGGAACGTGGTATTAACATATTTGACATATAGATTGTGTTGATGTGTTTGTGTTGATAATCTACCGTTTCACATCTCAATTTCAATTTCGGATACATTCAAAACATTTTCTCTGCTTCTAATTGATTATTTACGACGACCTGGCTTTGTTTTTGGATACCGATTCTTCTATTCACGACTACTCTGGCAATTTACCTAAGTACTGTATTGTGATGACTGCATCTTCTACGGAATTATATATTACGACAATATTTTCAGTTGTAATGGACTATTCGTTTATAAATTGCGAGGATCACAAGACTTTTATTTAGCTAGTATTTGTGTAGTGTAGTGTAGTGTACTTGATTATGACCAATTCGTCTAAGTGCAAATGATGGCAGTAAATTACTGTAGAAAACGCTACAGAAAATAAACTTGTACGTATTTAATATTGTTTTATTTGACAATAAACCGATTATGATGCTATTTCTATCATATTATGTAAATTGGTACATAGTGTAAGAAATAGCTCGAAAATAATAATATCTTAAGCTAGGTACGTAGCACGCCGCATGTAGCTCGTATAGTTTACCGGCACTAAACACGAGATGGCGCTACATGTCAAACCTTTAAGTGATATCTCTATCTCATATTATACAAATATACTCTATGCATGCAAGTTAAGGCATGCCTGCCCGTCTAGCACAACTATTCTTCGCGAATCTTGTCGCGCGACATAGCGTTACCGGTCACCCTCTCACATTACTGCACAGAAAGAGACAGGGAATTATCTCGCGCGAGAAATAGTCGTTCGTGACAGTTACGCTAGAGGTGCTGTCCACTGTAGCGGAGGGGCGAGAATGAACCAATCAGGCTGCGTTTTCGTGAATCCCAAGAGTATTGTATTTAGATCTGAGGAATGTAATAGGTCCATTTAACACCGCCTTAAGGTGCGTCTCCACGGGAGCTGTATGTCAGCTCCGCTTCACTTTTGAGATTGGTCGATCCCGCACGACTCCGCGCCCTGCTCGGCTTCAGTGGAGACGCACCCTTACGGAGATGCCACGACTTTGCGCGACGGTGGCAACGGCGGCGGTTTAAAGTAAAATCCACAGACCTACGGACATACAAATATACTCTATGCTACGGACTAAATTGACAAGTAAGTATAAACAAATGTTGCCACAGTTTGGCCAGTGTCGTTCTCATCGATATTAAAATTATTGTTACATCGTAGGTTTAAGGTCCACCCAGACGGGACAATCAAATTGGCAATTTGATCGGCTAATCTATATACCAACTTTTTCCAGTGATTTTGATTTTGACAGATCAAATGGTCTGTAGACCCCTAATTAGAGATAAAAATTTAATGTCAAACCAGCAATAATGTACATGAAACATGCAATTATATATTTATGATAATTGATAGTTTATTGAATACATACATTTAATTAAATGAATTAATAAAATTATTGTTCTTTATTTTCAAATTCCCAACAATGTGGTCTATCTTTTTAACAAAAAGAAGCGGGTATCTTCAAAAATAGTTGACCGCTGTTTACAAACTACTTTTATGTATCTAACGATATACGTTATCATTGCTATTACGAGTGTTTATTGAAATTGTTACGTGTTATTATGGATTCGCAAGATTCAGGACCAGAGCCATGTTCATCAAAATGTTCGCCTCCGATATAAAGGAGAAAAAATCTATGAGTGAAATTGAAAAAGAGACGATTCATAAAGTTTACGTTTATATTTCTAATGAGATGGTAGACAGATTGCAGGACGAACAAGATATCCCAGAGGACATTCATGACAATAAAAACGAGTGTGTCATGAAATCATCCGAAATTCTTGGTATTTCAAGAAGTTCAGTTTAAGTTTTGAAAGAATACAAAGAACAAGAGAAGTTTACAAAATGTTACAACTCGACCATTTAGTGGACAATGTTTCGGATCGTTTTATTATAAATGTAACTGATGATGAAGATGTAGATGACGAAATAACGGAGCCTGGGAATGAATAATATTTTATAATAAAGACTAGTTATCGTCGGACAAGGTGTTTTATTTTTTACCTACAGGCTCGGAAGCCTTTTTATGCTTTAAAACTAGTGGGTAAAAACGCGTTTTATCCATCCACTACCTCGAAAATCAAACAAACCAAAACTTGTACCTCTTATTTGAAACTAATATACTTATTTTTGATTTAAACTAGTCTGTTATTTGTACTTTACAACTTGTCGATATATTGTTATCGACATATACCCTTCACTATTTTTATTTTGCTGTTCCTGGTATCATTTTACCTGTCAGTCATTTGTCAATTTAGTCCGTAGGTCTGTGGATTTTAGTTTAGTTTAGGTACGTGTGTCTCGCTCACTCATATGGCCGCCGCGCTTGGATCTCTAGCTCAACCGCTCGCCACGCCACTGGTCGGGAAAAGCCGTGGCATTCTCGTAAGCCATGGGTAAATTAGTAGTCTGCCGTCAAAACTTATCCTGTATATTTTCAGCACATACGCTATGTTACTGCAGTAATTGAGCGACAAATATAAACAACGGTATGGTAATTAACAGGTTTTCACGTCTAATTAAATTCAACAAATGTAATTCTGCCAACATTACAACGCAGCGGTCAATTGAAATTTCATGTTCCTGTTTAATTTCGAGCATTGTAATTTTTGTGCATTTAGCATGATTCGTCTGAAGCAAAATGACAAAATCATAAAGTTAAATTCGTGTTTACGTATGAATTTGTCGATTTGAACTTTTTGATACTTTCGGCTTGGGGCGAAAATGGCACACTCTTATGAGCAGAGATCGGAGGGAAAGGCGTCATTGTCCTGTATTTGAAAATAAAAACAAATTGATTATTGACCAGAAATAATTATGATACCTACATTACCTACACAGCAGGAACACTGATTCCCACACTAGGCGATGCCTGCGTCGAGGGATTCAATAACACAAAATATTAATATTCAATGGACATGGACAATTGGACAACCTTCTAACGTCCTACAGAACACCTTAGAATGGTCCAGAAAATAGGCCTCTTTTTAAGCGTTATTAAAAGTCCCATGGTTTTAAAAATAATCGGACTATACATATATTTTTTTCTTCAATGATTAGGACCTTGTTTCACTCTAATTACCGTCTACGCCACTGATGAAGACTTGTTCTGTTTTTTTTTATTCTTTAATAGTGACGCTAACTTGCGCGTAATATTAGAACTTTATGGTAACCAGTTTTTTTTAAACAAGTGGTAATTAATGAAATCATTTTTTGTCTATATTTATTGTTTAACAAGATTATTTACTTGTGGTAAATAAATAAAATAAATAATAGATTTTTTTCGGGTGGTTAGTAGGTTGTCCATTAAATACAGGACACCGTGTATAATGACGCCCATTTGTCCGATCGCTGCTTATGAGTAAACCACCCGGTCAAGTGAAGTTTGCGCCTGATATCTAGGGCGTAGCATATAAATGGGGCAGAGCGGCATAGTAAGTGTACTTTTAGCAATTTTAGTCTAAGGTTTCTCTTATATTCAAGCATAGAGGTATATTATATTCAAGCATAGACTGTTCGTGAAATTGTTTTTAAGTAAAAACAAAAATAATATATGCAATATAGGCTATATCGACATACCTTATTGTTCATATCATTGTAAATTAAACTCATTCGCATCGACGGAGGCTTTATTTTTTTTGTGGAGACTTCTTGATAAAAGAAAGTTTCATCTAGACTGAATGCATTCTTTAAGCGCTGCTATTTTTATTTATCTTCTGATGATGATGGCGCGGACTGAACAAATGCTGTTGTTGATCCAACACACAAAACTGGCGGACTTTATAGCAGTTGTCTATTTCGCTCTAGTTCCACAATCCACAGCTGGATCATTTACATTTCGCTCGGCAAATTTACATACTCTTTGCCTGCCCCTAGGAATCGCAACATCTCATAAAATGCAGAAACAACACGGTGCTTCCTGAATTATTGAAGCACTGTATTTCAACAGTTAACGACTGTGTAATTTTATCCCGGGGATTTATGCGAAGATCCCGCGGCGCTGTGGCATGCTTTTACTCGGAACAGGACAGGCTACACCACCGACCTGTATCTAAATAGACTACGCCAGTTGCTCCATTCTAAGGCGACACGCATACCATTTTGCCGTAACATTAGACACAAAATAAATAATACATAAATAAAGATCGGACAACCTCACGTGTTATGGGAACTAGACGACGATATAGATACTTATATAGATAAATAAATAGGTACTTAAATACATAGAACAAACATGACCAAGCACATATATTTGCCCTGGCTGGGATTCGAACCCGGGATCGCCGGCTCAGTAGGCAGGTGTCTACAAACTGAGCCAACCGCGTCGTCAAAAATACTTGGCTATTTATGAAAATATTTATTTTATCTCGGCCGTCGTTGCTACTATTTTTGCAGCTCAATACGGCACAATTGAGCATTTATTTTCACTCATTAGTTTAAAGTTCACTCAAAGAACAAAATCAATTTGTGACGTTTAGTTAACTTGTTTGGTGCATGACCTAAGTACCTACAAGTACTTCACTGTCCTCTTAAAGTAACTGGCAAAATATAAATATAGATTATAATTTATAACATTTTGCATGACCTAAAAATAGTGGTAAGTAAAAAGGTAATAAGTAGTTTCGAAATTAATTATTAGAAGGACAATTGGAGGTAAATATATAGTAGGTGCTAGCGTTAAATGCCTAAAATTTTTACCGTCAATTTCTTGACGGCTACTGCTTTAGTTCAGTCGTCTACTTAGATATAGGTCTGTGTTCTTGCTGGAAGTGGAAACAAGACAGGCTACACTTATTTATGAGCCCAAACATGATGTCTCGCGTCGTGTGTTCCGTCGAAATTAAATAAAAGATTAATGTTTTTCCCCGTTTTCTAATATGAACGAAATTGGGACAAAGCAGCTGGCGCGACGGCGGTTTCTTTGTTATTGCACTTTGTAGCTAACAGTGTATCAATATTTTGATATAATTCATTTGGCTATTTCCTGTTTAAATGTCCAAAAACCCTCATAGCACGAGGTTATTGTGCCAAAATCTTGTTCTTCGGGTTATTAACACCAAATTAGAAATGTAGGTAATACCTATGGACCACGAGTCACTACTATTAGTCGAACTTAAGCCAACCTCAATTGGAAACTTCTATTAAAAATTACAATATTCCCTGTTTAGTTTCATCCAACTATAACTAACAATAAACAAAATGGAGTTATGAATTGTTGTTTCACAAACCAACTTTCCAATTTACAATCAGAAAGTATCTAGTTAGTTACTAAAATAGTCTACAACCGCAGCGACTAGCTGTCCACAAGTTCTTTGTAATAAATACAGATATTGCTACACAAAAAAATATATTCCCTCTCGCAATCCTTTCAATTATATCTGTCGTTGTTTTTTCGGATTCCGCTCTGGAATGAGGTTGCTATGTGTTTTGGGTTACTCCTATAGGTTTTGTCAGATTAATTATTGAGCATAGCCCTTTTCTATGTAGAAAAGTACACATTACTTAAATACTCAGTTTTGCACATTTAATTATTGCTAACATCACATTCGTAACTATCTACTTCAGACTCCTACACAGTCGAGTGCTAGTGTTCAACTTCTCTGCTATAAATACAGTAAGACGAGTTTATTGGTTTTCATAAACATAAACTTTAAAGTTTCAATTATATTGAAACTACTGACCCGCCCCGGCATCGCACGGGTGCAATGCTGATAAATTATGCAAGTATTATACATATGAACCTTCCTCTTGAATCACTCTACCTTTAAAAAAAACCGCACCAAAATCCGTTGCGCAGTTTTAAAGATCTAAGCATACATAGGGACAGGCAGCAGGAAGCGACTTTGTTTAATACTATGTAGTGATAGTGATTCTGCCTCAGTTAGAAATAAGTTTCGAGTGTCGCCCAGTCCTGAGCGGCCATACAAAACACAACAGATGCCCCCTGTTCTACATATTTCTAAGAGTATGGTTTAATTTGAATTTTATATAGAACTACTATATTATATTTTATTTATTTATTTATTCACATAATATTTACATAGCATTACAGTAAAACCAAAGCGCTATGAAACTAAATTAACTAAAACATAATCTAAAACAACATAACTCACGTACAAACACTCGATTCCCTATCGTCCATCACTTCGCAGAATCTCAAACATTCACAGTACACAGCCGCCCAACTCCATGCAAACAGATCGCATTCCGGTGCTGATGCCAGAAGCCCATTAGAGCGCCACAAGCGCGCGCACCAGCGGTGAGTTTTTGCGCGACACGGTGCGCGCTGCCGGCACCGCCAGCAGGTCGCGGCGCCGCGGCCGCAGGGTTACCCGAGGGACGTCCGGGACGAACAGTCTCACGAGTTGTCCCACCAGATCCGGACAGTCCATCTGCCCACGCAGAACCCGACACGCAAAAATTAGCAACCCGTAGTTACGCCTTACTTCTAGGGAGTTGTAACTCAGAGTACCTAAGAGATATTTCGTGGGGTACATAAACGGGTAGTACCCATACATTTTCCGAAACAAAAACCTAAGAAAGGCTTTCTGTACCATCTCCAGAAGCAAGACGTACGTGGACTCGTGTGGACTCCACACTAGTGATGATGACTCCAGCTTGCTTCTCACCAACGCGTTATAGACCATTTTTATAGCTCCCGGGTCGTAAAAGTCACGAGCGTTGCGGATTACAAAACCTAGCCTTCGATAACAGTTGGCAGTGGTTACAATATATAACTCGTGCAGTGGTCGCTGCACGGCAGAAGGTTGTTTTTCCGGATTGCGCAGCACGGAAGATCCTTGGTTTCCCGGGCCGTCTATCGAATAAGCTTTACGCACATAATATAATACATATGCTGATCATAATAAATCCATTATTTTCAGACTTTGCCTTAAGTGTCTGTACTATTATAGTATATCTCATGCGTCATGTATGCGTTCAACATATCTAACCCGGTATTTGCTTTCGGGCAGCCGGGCAAAAAATCGTGTGAATCATTAAAGTTTCTACATTCAATCACTGTCAGAGACACATTAGTAATCTCTCATGAGTGCTATCAATTGAGAGCTAACGTTCCGCGAATTTTCCCACATAAATTCAATGGCTTTCTCATCAGGTTTAGCGGTCCAATAGGTAGGCCCCGTGTTGGCCCAGAAAGCCGTTGGAGGCCCAAGCCTGAACCATTACATTTTTAAAATTTTCGCTTTATTGTAAACATCATAGAAATGACTCATAAAAAGCATATATTTGTGTCCAAAACCCTTTCAAAATGCAACGTTGCTTGAAGTGTCGCAGCGACATTACGCGGCTCGCCGACTGCACGGAAGGTCGTTGGTTTTTCCGGCCCCTGCACCGGAATAAGTGTGCTTTACGGCTCACTCCGGACGGGCTCCCGGCTGGATAGTTGGATAGTATTCTATTTTGTAATAAATACTTCAATGCGGATGATGCTGTAGTTATCTGTAAAAGATTATTGTTGGTTGGATGATGAATGAATATGAGAATGATTTTAGTGCAACATTGCCTACGAACAAAAGATACTAATTAAAAATCCAAAAAAGCTGATTCTTAGTAAAAATAACTTCACCGACTGGGTAAATTCCATAAAATACTTATGTTCCCGGTGGGTTTCTATTTATATACGTAACTGCGCCCTTGAAAAAATGTTCTGAAGGTCCAACGAACTTCTATTTTGCAGTATGTAAATTAATTGTTTTATTTAAGTCAACTATTGTATCAAATGAACTAAATGAAACCATACATTATTATTGGCTTTAAATATACGATGAATTCGCGTTAATAAATGCTAGAGCAATGAAATTTGTTAATAATTGAATAATATGATATTCAGTAATGAAAATCAAGCACAATGCCAGTAAATCCCTTCGAATATAGTATTCACTGGACCCAAACAAATTCAGTGTTAAACATTTTGCCATTTTACTGCGGCCATTAGCAAAGGCTTAAATAATGTCCTACTTACCCAGACTTCGCTTAAATCCTTTGAAACTGACCTTTGGCGAGGTGTGAAGTGAAATATAAGAGACTGTTAGGTAATGAACGGCTTTCACAGCCAATATAGCTAATGCGGTCACCCTTTATAGGGAATTGAGTTTTCAGTGGCTATAAATATTTTCCTTTAGGTAAAAGTTAACTATGGTAATTACGTTAAAGGGCTTGTGCACAAATCACGTGAGGCTCGATAGGGGGGGAGGGGGGTCACCTAAAAATCACGATAGATCACGTTGGGGGAGGGAGGGGTATAAGGAGACCTCACGTGTATTTTTCTACTATGAACGAAGACTAAGAAAAATCGATATTTTTTCTCGGTTTCGTTACAAATAAATCTTCACTTGTTAAAATACTTCAAAATTGCGAGTTATTTTACGGAATTCTGGCAGAAAAAAATACACGTGAGGTAGTATGGGGGAGGCGGGGTTAGCAAAGAACCTCACCAAATATCACCACGGGGGGAGGGGGGGGTCAAAAAGTAGCCGAAAAAACCTCACGTGATTTGTGCACAGGCCCAAAGCCCAGGGCGCTAATTCGATGGAGGTTTGCGATATTATTAATTTATGTCTCGGCTTTATTACGGCGTTAAGTGAAAGTCGAACATTTGTATATCTTATTTATTTATATGAGTATCTTATTTTTTTTTAGTGGGTATTTTCTATTTTTTAGAGTTACCAGTTTTAAGTTTTTAGAATACTGTTTTAAAAAACTCCGAAATATATTTTACTCAGATGAAACTACTTTGAATCCACATTCTGTCTTTATCTCTTTCTATCTTTATCTGGCTCGTTCTATAACTATTTGTCTCGTTCTGTCTCTTTCTTTCTCTATTTATTTACGTTATCTCTATCTCGTTCGAGCTCTATCTGTCCCTTTCTCTCTCGTTTTATCTCTACTTGTATCTCTATCGGTATTTTATCTCTGTCTCTTTCGTTATATATCTGTCCCTTTCTATCTCAATTTGTCTCTTTCAAACTCTACCTGTCTATTTATATGTGAAAAACTTCTATACTATTTTATTATGTGTTTATATAATTAGTGTAAAATCAGTTTCCATTAGCAGAGATGTTTACGTTCGATTTGTTGGTGTTAACCAGCGTCCACACTCGTATAATAAAATATATATAATGTTGTGGCTTTCAGCGTATCTCTCTGTTCGCAGGCGCGCGGCTTGTTGCCGCAACATGCCGGACACGATTTAAAAAGGATTATCCGCCTGCTTGCGTGTGTGGCGATAGAATATATATCGAATTTGTAGTCAATTTCGAATATATTTTTAGCATTACAAATGAAGTTTAAAGAAAATCTAATTTTATAACCACTTTTTTATAGTATACTTCAATGGCAGTGGGGCGATAAACTTTTTAAATAACTCAAAATAGCATTTAAGATAATGAAAATCATATTTTTCTATTAGTGCAATTATTAGAAAACACAAATTGGAAGAACTTTAAAGCCCATATACCGTACATACCGTATATACTGTAGTATATTTTGTGCTACATAATTTAATGCATACGTAAGGTGACTCAAATAAACAAAATCTGAGAAATATCTGGAGAGTGTATACAATCTCAAAAATGCTTATACAGCTAATTATCAAAAAATATGATTAAGCATCTAAAAATAGAGCTTTAATAAAATTAACTGATATTATATTTCATTTATCGCTATTAATACTAAAGACGCCGATACAGTAGCAAAGTGACTGTCGCTAGTCATACACTCTCGCACACGTAAAGACGATATTACACAGCTACTATCACAATACGGCTTCGATTCAGCATCGATACTGTTGCGAGTCAACTCTGCACTGAAATGTGAAATTTCATTAAAGCGAAAACTTTTGCTAACCAAATCAGAATGGTTTTACAAAAGCGGAAATTGATTATGCCTCGAGCGGCTTTTGGTTGCAAACGTATCTTCTAAATAGACTTTAAGCCTTCCATACGTCGGATTACGTCTACGCCAATGACTCCTTGTGCAGATTAGCGTCAATAAAATTACGCAGTTTCAGCAATGCGGATTAAATCTGGCAATGAAAAAGCGGAATCAAAAGCTAGCCGGCGGCTGTCTAGCGATCCGTTTAGCGGAAGTGAGTTTCCGCGCGTGACGTCACAGCTATGACATGACCGACGTTAATCTCGTTCGGTAGACGCCGATGCTGGGTTTTTAATTATTTTATAAACTTTATTGCACAATCAAATAAATACAAACGGCGGATTTTGTGCATTTGTAACAATCCACCACTGTATTTGAAATCAACATAGAGGCCCTAGTACATGGCTACACTTTCCGCTTTTGTTAATTTGGTGCGCATTTGTTGCCAATCATTCAAGCCGATCGATTCATATGCTCAAGGACCAATTGCGACTCATTTTACCCAAATGTAAAATAAAACATAGTTCACACGTGGATTTGCAAAGATCAAAAAAGTAAGCCTTCTATAGTGTTTTTATTCTGAATAGCTTTTTTTTCCTGTAAACAACCTCTAAATACCTATAGTCTAAATAGACTGGACCCTTCCATAAGCCGCATTACGTCCACGCCAACGACTCCCTGTGCAGATTAGCGTCAATAAAATTACGCAGTTTCAGCAATGCGGATTAAATCTGGATATGAAAAAGCGGAATCAAAAGCTAGCCGGCGGCTGCCTAGCGATCCGTTTAGCGGAAGTGAGTTTCCGCGCGTGACGTCACAGCTATGGCCGACATTAATCTCGTTCGGTAGACGCCGGCGCCGGGTTTTTATTCGTTTACTTACTCTCATATTGTGTGCAGTGCATGTAAGTCGTGGATCTTTTGTGTGTTCTATGTGTGTCCATTATCGGAAATCTACGGGAGTTTTAATAGCATAGTTCTTGCGTCTTAGACGCCTCACGGTTATTACAACAACGAAAAATCAAGTCACTAAAAGTATCATTGAAATAGACTCTGCTTCGGAGCTCCCTTTCAAAATCATAAAAAGTTGACGAACCAATATTTGCTAAGAAGACGGTAATAATGAAAAAGAAACCGTAAGACCACCCAATACTCGACACTACCAGCTTTAGATACTGTTCAGTAGGCGGAATCTAATTATGATTCACAACATCCAAAAATACACCAGATGTAGTTGGAAGTGAAATGGATCTTTTTAGGAATAATTTGAGGAATATTTTTAGCTCTCTTATTCAATGGCTGCTTTGAGAACAATAGTCTGTAATACTATTTAGAAATAATATCTGGTTTATTTTATCTTCTACCTGTGTTCGGTGAGGCTTTTTATTCGTAGATAATAATATTATACGGTAGGCAAATATGATTGAACTTTTGCAGAATAAATTATTTTGTGTTTATTATAGGTTATAGGATGAGAAAGTTTAATTTTATTGTATAGGTAATCTGTACATAGTACTGTGTAACGTGTAAATTGGATGAAGTATTTTAGTCAGGTTTAATTATTGCCTATATATATTTTTTTTTAAATTTTAGGAGTATGTAAGACTCATGCAAAGCATATGTACTTACTCGTATAAGAAAAAAAAACCGACCAAGTGCGAGTCGGACTCGCGCACCGAAGGTTCCGTACTAAACACTTCCCATCTTCACTGGCCGGGTTAAGTTTGCATCTGGTTATGTTTCGGCCGGATACAAATGAGGTGCAAAGTTAATGCAACCGATCACGTTTGTTATATGGGAGCCCCCTTAAATAGTTATTTTATTTTGTTTTTGTTATTATAGCGGCTATAGAAATACATCATCTGTGAAAATTCCAACTGTCTAACTATCACCGTTCGTGAAATACAACCTGGCGACAGACGGACATACAGACAGATGGAAAGCGGAGTCTTAGTAATAGGGTCGCGTTTTTTACCTTTTGGGTATGGAACCCTAAAAATGATAATAGCGAGACTTGAGAAGAATGATCGAAAACAAAAGTATACAATGTAGAAGAATAAAATAAACTTACTTGACCGTGCTTGAGCTGGAATTGGGACCACTTATGTCGAGCTGTGTAAGATTGTCCGCCTGTTGTTTACATCTATTGATTTTACGTGTACCTAATCTATGTTTGTTTATATTAATTTCGCGTTGGAATGTGCAATAAAGAATATACTATTCTATCTGATATTATTTTATAAACTCATTTAATTATGAACCCTTAATTTCTTAACCGGACACCACACACACCATACAGCATGCGGTTTTTTAAGAGGGGAGTAAATAGGTTCATAAACGCGCGTGTGTTGCTCCTGGCATCGCAAGCGTCCATAGGCGGCGGTAACTGCTTAACATCAGGCGGGGCGCATGCTTGTTTGCCACCGTAGCATATAAAAAAAAAAAACTCAAGGGTCGTACTTGTACCTAATTCATCAAAATATCACCAAACGATACGTTTTAATTAAATGTAATTAAATTACCCATGACAGACATTCAATTAATTTTCTTGGCAGTTCTAATCTCATTTAAGTGGCACTAAATTGCGTTTCTAACAGAATGCCCGCAACTTCAACTTAACTAATTGAATGAGGAAATGTCTTCACAATCTGCCTGTCTAATGTAAGATAAATAGGGTGTGTACAGGCTGATACTTTAAAGCAAACAGCGGATACAAAACAAAGTCGAAGTAAACACCGTGCCTCGGGCGAATTAACATTTCTGCTATACCCACCATAACATAGTCAAAATATAACCAGTATATTTACTTCATTTATTTATTTATTATTTATTTATTTATTCAAATTAGTTACATAGCATTACAGCATAAACCAAGGTACTGTGAACTACAAAATTACATTTTAAAAAGCTTAAATCTAGTTTGATTTAGGCGACGAAACTGCGTGGCTCAGTTGCATCGTCTGATCTGGCGCAGGATTCGGCAGATTGCCCCGAAACCGCCGAAACACAACACCCTTCGGCCAGAAGTCTGCACTTGCGATGGTGTCCTGCACTTTGTCTGTGTCTTGTACTTTGTACAAGAGTCAAAAATGTAGTGCTATCATTGTCATCATTTCAATCCGGACAAGTGCAGTCGATCCTTCGTGGCCACGCAGGTAAAACTGTTAAAATAAACTAGTACTATACTGTATGACGCAGTAAAGCAGCTGCAGGCAGCGGTGTAAAAACGTTTCCGGCAAAATAGGTAGACAGAGGGCATTACGGCTGTTTCAGGCAATCAAAAGGTTAAAAAATAAATATACAAAACGTAGATTCACTCAAAACTATCCTGTTATAGAACCTGGTTTTAAAATGTTTAGGAGCCCGGATCAGATTATGTTAAAAAGTTAAAATACTGAGAATAAGTATCGTACTTGTGGCAGGTTTCTTGATATTGGACAGTTAAACAAACAGCTAATGTTCCACGATCAAAAACAGGTGAAATTCCCTGTATTAAGGGTACCAGAACAGATGTTTGGCATTTATAAGAATTTCACTGTTAAACATTAGGTAAGGATGGGAATGAACATTTTGAAGAGAACAGTACGGTACTATAATGTGGTTTTCTTTAATCTCCTAACATAATGCTTTGTTGATACATGGGGGCCTACATAATCACTGGAGCCGAGCACTTTTATTGAATGCCCTACTTTTAAAAACTTACTTCCATGTCTAGGTTTCAAAATAACAGAAATTAAGACACTGAATAAAATACTAAAAAAGATCTCTTCATGGATCGCAAAAACCTAACGACTATAGTTTATATGGTGCTTTAGTAAAATACGACACAATTATTGATCCTGGGCTCATTTGTGGTATGAGAGATGTTACATTCGGGCTATTTTGATGGCTTTATACAAAAAAAAATTGACAGAACGTGGTTTTTAATTTTATGAAAATACGGAATAACGATGTTTTCGGACAAAATACGATACTTCGGAGTGTACGTACAGAGAAACATTTATGTTATTCCGTTACAACGTGGTAATTACGCACAACTGACGAAACAGATAATGTGCCTATTTACACAAAGCTGGACCCTTCGCGGAACGACCCGCATAATGTGACTCGCAGTTTTGTCTTTTTGTCGCTATCAGTTTTATGTCACTACCCTTATAACGATATCTTCCATTACTGCCCGTGTGCGATAATATAGTTGAAGCAGATGAAGCTTCAAAGAAGTTATTATCTAGTCAGGTCCATCGGTTTGTGTAGGTATGTATGTTAACACTATTATACACAAAAGCAGGAAATACATTTCAAAGGAACAAGCATATACCTACTTACAATGGAAAACTTACAACTTACGTGATTGTGGTTTACATTGTGATTGTGGAAATATTTTGTACGTATAACAGAAAGAGAAAAACGATTATTTGGTCGTTATATTGGTACGTGATAAAAGAACAAGTCGATAAATACAGTTAAATATTTCTTCATTGCAGAACAACAAAAGAAAGAATACAGTTGAGTTTTACCTTACAATTTAAAAAGATAGGCTCCAGTTGGTCGTTTACCTTGTGACCGCCAAGCGGTGAGAATTGACCGTGCCTATTAAAATGTGTTCTAAAATCAAAAGGGATTGAAAAACACCTTTAGCGGTTTGAATTACAAAGTTTTCGTTCATGATATTTGGAGGTCATTAGGAGATGTTGACGTCAGTGGCACAATTTTTATTTTATTTTAATAATAAAAAGCATTTATTTTCACCACCACAAACTACATGAGCACAAACAATTACAAAATAACATTATATAGGTCTCTGTAATCAGACTTGCGTGGTGGAGATTGGTGCCTGAACTAGGGGAACCTGTGTGTCAGGTCACCAGGTCTCCATTCCTCGGATGTCTATAACCACAAAACTAGAGAAAAATTAACAATTCAATGAAAGGTACAAAATAGTATGGTACAGTCGCCATCAGATATATCGCAGCAAATAAGGCGTCCATAAATATCTGACCATGTACAGTAACGCCCAGTCAATAAGAGTCGTGTTCAGATATTTATGAACGCCTTATATGCTGCGATATATCTGACGGCGACTGTAGGAATTGCACTAGGTAGGAATGAACTTACTTTGATTATTGATCTTTGGGCTCGTTCTAATTTTAGTACCTGTGTTTTGTGAGCTCCTCCCCAAGTGGATATACAGTAAGATAATATTGACTGCACTAAAGCATAATATACTGTCTTAATAGCCTTTGTGTCAGCTACATGGCGGAGATTTTTAAAGATGTAAATGAGCTTACGTGTACGTTTAGTGAGGAGCTCAATGTGGGGTTGGAAATTGAGCCTGTGGTCAAGTATGATAGGGCCTGTGCACAAATCACGTGAGGTTTTTTCGGCTACTTTTTGCCCCCCCCCTCCCCCCCTGGTGATATTTGGTGAGGTTCTTTGCTAACCCCGCCTCCCCCATACTACCTCACGTGTATTTTTTTCTGCCAGAATTCCGTAAAATAACTCGCAATTTTGAAGTATTTTAACAAGTGAAGATTTATTTGTAACGAAACCGAGAAAAAATATCGATTTTTCTTAGTCTTCGTTCATAGTAGAAAAATACACGTGAGGTCTCCTTATACCCCTCCCTCCCCCAACGTGATCTATCGTGATTTTTAGGTGACCCCCCTCCCCCCCTATCGAGCCTCACGTGATTTGTGCACAAGCCCATACCTAGATATCTTATTTGGGAAGTCCTTTCAAGCATACTACGGTGGCAGCTGGATTGATAGGGGCTAGGGCAGGTGTGTGCAGTGAGGGAATGAAGTGAATCATTTAGGTTCTTATCAGCTTTGAGTGAGAAAGAAATGTATTTGGTTTTATCCACATTTATTTACTGATTACTGTTGAGCCAATTATCAGATGTCGTGACTGTTAAATTTCTGGTAGGTGGGTTGGTGTGATGTACTTAAATACTGGGACTTCTAATAGATTTTGATGAAAGTACCCCTTTTCGTAAAATTATTTATTTATTGACTTGTACACAGTATGTTTTTTTCATTTATTTATTAATCTATTTATCCCGGGTCCCGGGTTCGAATCCCGGCCAGGGCAAATATTTGTGTGATGAACTCGAATATTTGTGCTTGGGTCATGGTTGTTCTATGTATAGAAGTATATATTTATCGATATAAGTATGTATATCGTCGTCTAGTACCCATAACACAAGCCTTCTTGAGCTTAATTTGGGACTAGATCGATTTGTGTGAGGTTGTCCGATATTTATTTATTTATTTTTATTTATATATTAATTTATTCATTAAAAAAATCATTAATTAATTTATTTCTTTATTTGTTAATTTATTTAAGAACCAAGTGAACTTGACTGGTGGGTGGAGTGGGTGGTTGACGACGCGGTTGGCTCGGTTTGGAGACACCCGCCTACTGAGCCGGCGGTCCCGGGTCCGAATCCCGGCCAGAGCAAATATTTGTGTGATGAACTCGAATATTTGTGCTTGGGTCATGGTTGTTCTTAAATATATCATCGTCTAGTTCCCATAACACAAGCCTTCTTGACGGGACTAGATCGATTTGTGTGAGGTTTCCCGATATTTAATTATTTATTTATTTAGTGAAACAAAATTGATAATGATCTTTAATTTAATAATTTTTGTTATTGTCAATTTTGTTATTTTCATGGGAGGAGTAAAAAAAATATACTCGTACTTTCACAGGCACAAAGTAGTGGCTTTTTAATATATCAAATTTTGGGATTATTTTATCCAGGAATAAAGTCATATTATAAATAAATTGGCCAGAATTCACACAAAATTTATATCCGTATTTTTTTAAAGTACAACACAAATGAACCGAAACGAGGGCTGTAGGAAAATTTAATCGCTGGTCAATGAAACATGCAAATGATCCGCAATCACACTCGCTTTGTGCCAGAACCATTGTTTTGGAATTGTTTCCATATTGAAATACAAATCTTTTGAAGTGTGCACGACTGTACAATTAAATATTGTCCTGATTGGCAAAGCCGTAGGATTATTGGGCACGACATCTCGGCAAGGGCAAATGTTTCTGTAGTGAACTCGAATATTTGTTCCTGGGTCATCGGTGTTATCTATGCATATAATAACGCATATAATATGCATATAATGCCAACTTCTAGTATCTCCTGTTTGGCCCTAGGTGGTAAAAAATGCCATTTGTACTGACATTGTTTTGTGCAATAAAGATTTAAAAAAAAATATCGTCGTACCCATAGTACAAGCATTGGTCAGTTTGAGGCTAGGTCGACTTCTGTAAGAAGTGGTCGGTACTTCATGATTGAAGATAGTTATTAGCAGAGAGAGAGAGACCTATATTAGTAGAGTTGCTAAGCCGCGAAATAGAGCGTTCCGCGGTGATTATTTGTATATAAGTCATCTGACTTCCCTCCACGTCCACGTCCCCTGCGTGGCAGGAGAGCTAATAACCGAATAACCGAAATCGAAGCAAAAAGTAATAAGACCTTATTTTGAAGTTTATGTCCTTAGCAAAGTCTGCTTGGTGAATAATTAATTATTCTGAATCGAATAAGGGTCCTTTAATATATTGGGACAGCCACAGGCAAATCGACTTAGTCCCCAATTTAATGTAAGTTTTGCATTTTATCTACGGTTACTAAATTGAATATACAGCGGTTTAGATAAAGGAATTTGATTTCATTGCTAAAAATCTTAGCCACGTTTTATCCTTATTTCATTTAATAAAACGTATACTTAAACATGCTTTTGCCAACATTTTGAATGTAAGGTATTATGTTCCGTCGAAAAACAAACTATCCAATAAAAGCTGTATAGAAAATGCTACATATTATGAGCTAAACAATCGTACAGTTGTGTAAATGCTCGTATAAAAATGTCAAAGCGATTCATGTGTTGATTGCAACCAGTCGGCTGTGCTGTGATCACTGATTTATTTGTCTGGCGGGCTTTGATAGCCACTACACTGCCATTATTTCAAACAGTGCGTTTTACCATTACGTAACTCAAACAGCGCGTATACCGGATATAGCTAACAATTAAACCCAGTGTAACGTCTCCCCCTACTAAACTATTAAATACTTCCTATGAACGTGCACCAACTGAAATAATAATAATAATAAATATTAAGGGACAATCTTACACAAATCGACCTAGTCCCAAACTAAGCAAAGCTTGTACTATGGGTACTAGACGACGATATACATAATATATAAATACATATATAGATAACATCCATGACCCAAGAACAAATATTTGCACAAATATTTGCCCCGGCCGGGATTCGAACCCGGGACCGCCGACTCAGTAGGCAGGTGTCTACCAACCGAGCCAAACGCGTCGTCAAAAAATGAAATGTATCTACGAAGCTACTAAACTAAATCTTCTGGTCCTACGCTTGCTTCACCCTCCTCACTAAACTCTACTCCTACAACGAAGCCCTAAGAAAACCCTACCACAATTACCTAAGAATATCTTAACAGCAACTACACAACTAAACAAACCTAGATATGAAAGGATCTTCATAACAATTGAGCTTGAACATTTCTTAATAACTAATGGCCAAAAATGTGATCGCTATACCCGTGTGAAAGTCTAGATTGTATAGGACCCAACGTTGAAGTAGTAACTCAGACTCTTTTAAGAGATATTTTAACCGTGATGTGTCGCTAAGTGCCTTCGTACCTATATACTGTGCTATACTACTAGGTATTTCCATTAATAGGACCAAATAAATGTGTATTCTATTACTTATTTAATGCAAGCTTCTCCTATCGTACTGCTACCTTGGTTCCTTGTACTAATTTAAATTTCTAACTTACTTAATGTTATCTATCCTCAAGATATAAACTTATTACTTCCTATGTAGTCTAGCCTTCAAAAATATCTACAGTTCCTATAGCATGACTAAATATGGGATAATATGTTATCTATCGTCAAGATATAAACTTATTACTTCCTATGGAGTCTAGCCTTCAAAAATATCTACAGTTCCTATAGCATGACTAAATATGGGATAATATACTCTTATTAAAAATTATTTAATTCTATATGAAATATAAAATTCATCCAGTCCATAGTTAGGTATAGTTGTACTAGATTACTCTATGTAACAATAAAGATCAATATGTGAATCAATCCAAATGTTATTAGGATTCTGATATGAAAGATAATTTAGTTCTTGAAATTGCATGTCCTTTCTCCAGAATGTTTAGTAGTCAAGTGCTTATGTACAATATGAAACTACACTTCATTACTAATCTATAAACAGATTGAAGTTACAGAACTTATAAGATTTTATTACAAATTTAATTAATCTTAAGTTTTCATATTTGACAAAATTAAATAATTTTGTTATTATAATTTAATCTGGAAAAATGGTATACATCCTTTAAATAAGTTATAGTAGGACAATTCGAAATGGATTCTAGACCTATACAATAAGTAGGAAGTTGTTATAGTCATCACAATTAAGAACTAGTAAAGACTAGATTATAGTATAATGGAGAAGGTATCTTAAGGTGTATATAAAATAAATATAAATTTGTTGTTAGACAATCCCCTACCCCGCTAAGTGCACGGAGAATGTCACTGAACGCTTTACCTATCTATTCCTGATAGCAAATCGAATTAAGGCGTTCAGCTAGGGGATGGGGAACTCCGCACCTAGTCTAAACTGAACAAACCACGGTGGGACCACCCTGCAACCTTGCATGATGCCTTGACTACGGCAAGGTATCAGAGAGTCCATCTTTTGGAAAGCCTTTTACTCAGGCATCTTTAAAGTTAACTGCACAAGGCTTACTCTAAGAATTGAATCACCTACCTATTTAACTAGTTAAAAATATGTAATGGTTGTAAAGACTATGACAATTCAGAAAAATGAAGTTATGATTGTATTTGTAAGAAGTCTAGTACGCTACTCTTTCCTAGTAGGTAAGAGCCCTTCTAATGAGTTCTAGAACTTGGGTTTTTGTTTGAACATACTCATAAATGTCATTCATCCTTGAAATAATGAAGACTATTGTGTCCGTTCGTAGTATCTTTCAACTCTCGACTGACTTATTCTGATAAGGAAATTCTTCTACGCCTCTGTGATATAAATGAATTCAGTTCTGAGGTCTGTGATGTAAATACGGGAACGAATAACTTTCATTATTGTTATCCACAAGTCCCCGGCTTTTCTTAGCAATTTACACTTCAGACACACCAAATCAAACAATAGGGATGCTTTGTTTTCCATACTACACAACAATCCACAATTTCCTTATCAAAATTATAACAAAATTTAAAATTATTTCTGTTCATTGAAAAGCCGAATGTCAGCTGATTCGACTTAACTTTAGTGTTGCCATTCTAACACTAAGGTTATAACATATGTACATTACTTTAAATCATAATCGGTAAATTTTAACTAATTGTTTTATAAATATTGATGTCAAATTAAAGGTTCTAAATATCTGATTGGTTTAAATAACAGGTTTCTCTATTCCCTTTCTTTATAAACTGTTACAAGATTTTGTTTTTCACTACTGACATCCCGAGTCATAAACACAAAAGAAAAACAGTAGGTCAGCCTCAGCATCTACTATACCTGACGAGATTAAAATAATTTGAATAGATGTTATGTTAGTTAATGACGATAGGCCGGTTGCTCGGAGGATAAAGAACCCCGTCCTAATATTCCTACTAAAGTGTACCTATCACTATACCCCTGTTTGCCCTGGCTAGTTCCACAAAACTAGAGGCCTAAACCTCATATTTACATTTAAACGTGTATGGGACCTAGTTAAGCTAAACTGTAAATTCGGGTGATTAGCCCGAAATTGAACCTAAAATCGGTGTAAATCGGCGCGGCTAAAACACCGGAAGCGCAGAGTATGTGTAGATAATGCAAATATATAAATATATAAGTATATGAGACCAAGCCTGGAGGTCCATCTGATTTCAGCAAGTGCGGATAACCCGCATGTCCATCACGTGTGGTCCTTGCATTCACCAGACAGAACACTCCATACTTGTAGGCTGATCACCGCACTTGTATATGGCTAGTGTCCGGGCCGCCTAACCCGGATAAAACTAGAAGAGTCTGAAAGATATTCGTTTAACAGCCGCAAGGTTAAATATCTTTCACCTGGCAACCATGTACCAAAACACTATTTCTGGCATGTAATTAAGCTTAATAGCCTTCAAACAACAAAATCCCACTAAATTTTAATAAATAATTATAGTCCAGAAAGATAATTTTTAAGTCTCAACAGAGATTCCCCTTTGTATTATATTTAGTACCTTAATTGCCAGAGAACAATGTTACTCAGTCGAAGTTCCAAACAGAATGAATCCATCCAATCCTGTCGTCTCACACATCCCCTAGGGGAGTGTGGGGATGCCATACCAGGGCTTAGCCCTTTTTGGCGGCCTCATCTCCGTCCGTGATGACGGACGGGCGGTCTCTTAGAGACCTCAATCTCTTCCACATTGTGGATTTTGCGTGCTTCTCGTGATAGCGGTCAGGTCAGGTTCGGCGTGAGCGCTGCTGCTGCTTCCTCTTCTCCTCTTCTTCGTGAGTTTGGGCTCAGCTGCTGATGAGCACGGTGGCCTATCTGCAGCTTTGCGGAGTCGTTGGCCTTTCAGCGGCGTTGTGGTGACCTGGATGGATTTCCAGGGGGCTCATTCGGGGGGCACGAGCTCTCTCGGCAGAGCTCTGCCCCTTCCGTCTGGTGGACGAGTGTGGAGTGGTGCGATGCCTTCCAGGGATGGAATCCCGGAGTTGTCCGCACGGCGAAACATGGCTCCTGCCAGCTGCCCGATGAAGGCGTCCAGCCCTTGCCATTTGAGATCCCGGAAGATCGTTTCGTTGCGCATGTAGCGCGGCGCCGAAACGATTGTGCGCAGGGATTGGGACTCCTGCGCACGCAGCCTTCTCTTGCTGGTCTCCGACGTCAAGGCGTACCATGCGGGGGCCGCATAGGTCAGGCGGGACCGCAGTTACATCTTGTATATCCCCAACTTTGTGCGAAGGGGAAGGCTGCTGGCAAGTACTGGACGAAGTCGGGTGCTCTTCTCGCCTCTTGTTCGCCGTGCTGTCTCTTCCACATGTCTCGTCATCGTGAGCCCCCTGTCGATGGTCACACCCAGGTACTTGGCTGTGTGCGACCAGGGGATGTCCTGTCCGAACATACGAAGCGGAGGCGGCTGCTTTACCCTTCCAGTGACCATGGCCTGCGTCTTCCCGACGTTGACCGACAGTCGCCAACGGGCTAGCCATTCTGGCAGGACGTCAAGCGAGCGCTGGAGTTTGATGGCGGCATGTTTTGCGTTTAGTGACGACGCGAAGAGGGCCGCGTCGTCCGCATATAAGCCCAGCTTGACGTCGCCCGCCACCGGGATGTCGTCGGTGTATCGGGCGTAGCAGGCCGGGGATAAGCAGCTGCCTTGTGGAACGCCCGCCAGTATCGGGCGCTCCGTGGAAGTGGCGTCCTCCACCGCCACTTGAAATCTTCTGTCGGACAGGAACGATGCTATGATGCGCACCACGCGCCGTGGAGCTGTAGACGTCGACAGTTTGTAGGTGAGGCCCTCGTGCCACACCCTGTCGAACGCCTTCTCCATATCGAGGAATGCTGCTACAGTAACCGACTTCCTGTTCATGGCGGCTGCCATGTAGTGCAGCACCCTCGATAGCTGCAGGGTGGTAGAGTGCCCTGCACGGAATCCAAACTGCTCTGGACGGGGCTCGATGTGGGGCTGGAGATGGTTCAGCAGGAGTCTTTCGAACACCTTGGAGATGGTGCTGAGTAGGGTGATGGGGCGATAACCCTCCGGTTTCTTCTTGCTTTTTCCGGGCTTATGCAGCATGATGACCCGGCCAAGCTTCCACGGTGTGGAAAAGTGTCCCGAGCGGAGGATCCCATTGAACAGGCGCGCTACCGCCACGATCGCTCGCGGCGGTAGGTGGTGAAGGGCCCTGTTCGGGATCGCATCGGCGCCCGGTGCCTTTCTTGGCTTGGCCCGTAATAGTGCGCGCTTGACCTGGCCGGGTGTGAAGAAGACGGGTTCCTCTTCTGCCTCGATCGGTGGCGCGAAGTATCTCTCAAGGTGTTGCTCGACTGCTGAGACGTGCTCCACATCATCCGTCGGATTCGGTTGGAATTGGGTCTGCAGATAGTCCGCGAAGAGTTCGGCCCTGTCCTTCGCTTTATATCTGGGCGTCCCGTGTTCATCGTGCAGTGGGTGCGTGGCTGGTTGCGTCATGCCGAGTTGTCGGCATAGACGGTGAATCGAGGGCATGTCACCGTCTACAGCTGCCAGGTGCGCCTGCCAGGACTCTGCTGCGTGGTTGCTCAGCTCCATCTTCACCCTCTCCACCAGTGCGTTGAGCGACGCTTTGAGGGTGGGGCATCTCGTCCGTTGCCAATCTCGCCGCATTCTGCGCTTGCGCGTGATAAGCTCCTGGATCCGGGCAGGCAGGGGCTTTTGCCTCGAGCTGACCGGAACGGTGTGTGTCGCGGTGTCGAGCGACCTCTGGATTTTGGCTGAGATGCTGGCTGTGGCTTCTTCAACCTCATCTGCTGTGGAGACTGGCAAGGGGACGAAGTCTTCGTCCATTGCCGCCGAGAAAGTCTCCCAGCAGATGCGTCGTTTCGGCGTCTGGAGTGGCGTCGTTGTGGGCAGATCCCTGATGGTCAGTAAGACCGGTCGGTGATCGGAGGGGAGATCTGCCAGGACTTCGTGAGTCATCACCGCGTTGACTCCTTTGTGGATGGCGAAGTCTATAATATCCGCTGATTGTGGGTTGCAGTCCGCGTAATGGGTTGGCTCTTCTGGACCGGATATTTCAAACCCGCCATCCACTAGTGCATCCTCCAATGCTTTCCCTGCGTGGTCCGTGTGCGACGCGTGCCAGATGGTGGATTTTGCGTTGAAGTCCCCAGCCAGGATGGTCGGCATGGGGGCTTGGAGTAGGGCACAGACGTTAGGCACAACGCCGCCGGGCGGGCCGCAGGGACGATATACTGCGTATAGTCGCAGTTCGCTGTCGGCCACGTGGATGTCGACTCCCAGAGCCGTGATGGAGTTCTAGCTCTTCCACGTGAGAATCCATCCTACAACGCCCGCCCCTATTTATACCAATATCTCCCGACATTTGTAAATTTCCCCTCATGCACCCCTACTGCCTGTTTCATGACTGCCAACCTACTGTACTGTTAAAACACTGTGAACCCTTCCTGGGCATTCTGGACATTTCAGATACGTCACGCGCACGTGGCCGGCGAGTCTCCTCCCACTAATCACTGTATATGAAATTTTGATCCTTATTCAGTCTAAATAAAGCTCAATTCTTTTGTTGGCAAACTTTGTGAATATTAATTTGCTATTAAAAAATGTCAGGATGCTTACATTTGTATTCACTCATTTTTAATACTTCTATAAAATGATGATGTTAATATATTATATGGTGGAATATAATCTTATTGCTAATGAGACGGGAATTTGATGATGATACTGATGATGTGAGTCTTACGATGGTGATATATGATTATATGATGGCGAGCACATGACGAGATCATGTAAATCGCTACACTGGGAACCCAGTCTATGAGAGATCAGAATGAGAATTGATATAAGCTGTGTCTACGCATTATTTCTATACTGGTATTTAACTCTAAAGTTGTGTTGAAAACCATTTTTTTAAGTGGATAGGTCTTGACTGCGGGAATAATCTCAACAGCATAATGCACGTTTTCTGTTGTTTAGTAAAGCCATTGATTACGCCATTTATCTGTAGGAATATCTTTGTGGCCTTATTACGCCCCAACAGCTAGTTGGATTTTTACTTATACCAGTACAGGGAAGGTTAAATATCCAGAGATGCGTACAAGGTACTTTATCTCCGACTAACGAGAGTTTTAAAGGATGAAGTTGCGAATCAAATCAAATGAACTGTTTATAACTACCTTATTCGATGATGGTAGCTTATTATAATAATATAGTAATATTATTGTAATAAATAAGCTCGATTTAAGGACAATTTGTAAATTAAAAGTATGTGATGATGCTTGTAAATAGTTGATAAAGATAGTCACAAATATACAAAGCGACCGTTTCACTACCTATACACAGTTATAAGTAGGTATCATGCTTCATAGCGAATTAAGACGTATTGATACTGAGTCCAACCGATTATTTGAAAACTGTTGGTCAATGTATCACAACCGTTGTTTCAGAATTTGTCCATCACGTTTAAATACACATGTTCTTATTCTTTCTCCTCAAAAATCATATCATAAGAGTAAAAACGATTTGAATAAAACCTTTTAGAGGAACGTTCCTGAATGACTTTTGCTTCAAAAAACAGCCAGTAATTTTGCATTAAACCATTATCTGAGCTGTCAAAAACAGCGACTGCGATAGCAATTTACCTTACACAATAAGCCCCCAGGTAACGAAAAGAAACATTCTCATCAACTCAAGTCGAGCACAATTTTCAGTCAGGGATCAGTTTACTTGAAAAGTTAACCAGTCTTGAACGTGAACCAGCGTACAAAACAATATAGTGTAGGTATAGCTTTAAGTAAAGTGAAACAATACTAAATCACAGTATACACATTGCCAGCAGACATACAATGTGCCTGAATACAATTTATTTATATATTTATGGTTCAGTAGATCGAAGCATGTAAGTCTAGTGCGAAGTATGTTAGAATGCGATTCGCGTTTTATACATGTCTCGCTCACTCTTACGCGATCCGGATAAGAACCTCTCAGTTTTCACCTAAACCTGAATCGCAAGACTGTAAATAACGGAACCTTTCTAAAAAAACTTAAGATTTTTCTTTAGCATTAAGCACCTACGTCGCATGCCATAGTTAATAAATATAATTAATGAATACAATAAAGTAATAAAGCAAAAGTAAACTAACATACTGGGAGGACAGATGTCACCGAACAAAGCTATGTTAAATAAACTATACTTATGTAAAAATGATTATTCAAGAAAACGTAAACAAAAACACCCGAAGAAAATATTAAGAAAACATTTACATCTCTTGCGGGATAAATATTTTTATTTATTATTATTTGTTTACCTATTTAATCTTTATTGCACAAAATAAAACTTATCGTACAAAAGGCGGACTTAATGCTATGAGGAATTCTCTACCAGTCAACCTTAGGCATCAACCAAACTGCGGTGCAACTAACTTACACATAGTAACAAAACATAATTATAATACTTATGCATAATACTCCTATTCATATAAATCTATACATACAACTAATAAATAATACATATAGGTACTTAGTTTTAGTAATTAGTTTATTGATTATTGTTTTTATTAATATCTGTTTGTTAATTGTTAATAACTGTAGCATGTTTTTATGAAATAAATTGACTGGAAGAGATCCCTTATAGGGATAATTTCGCCTTTGTACCTATATGTTAATTGTAATAGATGTATTTTTTAACTGTTTTTGTGTACAATAAAGCGTTTACTTACTTACTTACTTACTTACTAATATAATATAGACATATATAATATAAATAAATATATACACGACGTCATTAAAAGCCGCAGCTATTCGAGCAGATCCTCTGACCCAGTAACTAAGCTGTGCACTATAAAACAGCGTTTGAGTTGGTTTCACGCAAGGATGATGGCATACAATGTAAAACCCCGCCCTCGAGATGCAACAGAAAATTGGAAAAGTTTCACTTGTCTAGTTATTTGCCTGCGGCGTCGCCCGTCACAGTTTCTGCGTCTCTTGCGGTTGTAGCACTTCGCTATAGGAACAAGTATCGATAATTTAGAATATTGGAGGGTTAACATCTTAGATCTGTTTGACTTTTTGGCGTGAAATAGGGTTTTGGCTTCTCTTGGCAGTCAAGGATCAACTTAACAGTAAGGTTCGACTTGAAATCTAAAATTGATAGCTGATATGTACGCTTCATTAAAATATACTAAGCTTTGAAATGGGCGCTTGTGCAACACATTGTGTTTAAAATATAATATATAAAAAAAAATATATATATATATATATATATTTCAGACCTAAACGATTCATAGTAAAATAGCAACAACAACACTGAATTATTACAATTTGCTTAAATAAAATAAAATAAACTTACCTATAAATAAGCAGCTAGTCACAAAAGCAAACAGAACTTTTGCTCTATCAATAACTAGGTACTTCTACACAGTATTTGGTTATGGCACAGCTGAGACGCCCTTGCAACGCCCTAATGAGGCCGTTGCTGCTGCCCCGCTCTCTTCTCAGCAGAGAGGCTATTCTCTTCCGCCTGATGGCATAAAAGTCATCTACGTGCGCTTCGCCAAACATGCCGGACGCACTGCCAGCCTCAACAATATCCTCATGGCGTTGTTATACTGCAATCGCAATGTGTTAGATGCCATTTGCGTAAATCTTACCCACAGACTGCACGTGTAAAAGGTCTGACAGTATGCTTTAAATAGCGTCAATTTCACAAGCATCAAGTTTGAAACAAGTTCATCCCACATGCACGGCTCCTGAAAGATGTGGCGAAATGAGCCTGTAATATGAAATCATGAATAGAATATTAATGACTAGGGCCTCGGGCTGAATAGTTCTCGTATTTAAACGTCTATCGGGGGCTTGCGCCACACATCGCCATCCATCAAGCAGACTTATCGCGTCGCGCGCCCATACATCTTGCGGTGCGACGAGGTGAAAACTTCATTTATTTTCCGATGGCGACTTTTAAATGATGGCCGGATTTAGTTTAGATTTAGACACGCAGGTAAAGGTAAATACGGATTAAGAGGCTTTAAATCGGTTATTTGATGGAGCTTTACGATAACCGCAATTGGATTTATCACGGCCTTCTATCAGATAAATAAGAAATATCGGACAACCAAAGTGGGACCCAGGAACAAATATTCGAGTTCATCACACTTTGGACTGGGACCGCGAGCTCAGCAGGCTGTTGCATTACCACTGTGCCCATAATACCGCTTCGTCTTTTATAATTCTATTAGGTACATTTCTATGAATATGGCACTTACAATGCTCCTAACATACGAGTTTCAATGATTTGAGCACAGTCTAGTTGATAAATAAGTATATATTTCTCTAACAATCGAAATACAACTACTTGTAACATATATTCTATAACTAAGAGCCTAATTCGATTGTTAGATATTTCTCTAACAATCGAAATTAGGCTCTTAGTTATAGAATATATGTTACAAGTAGTTGTATTTGCATTCTTTAGACAAGAACGATAGACGTACATTGCCCACGCATGCGTTTAATCTTAATGCCGATCTCGTCCTATCATGCGGGCTGCGGTCGAAAATTATACCTAATAGGGATAGATAGCGGATCGAACGAGGATAATGTCGTGCCGCCGTCCCGGGTAATGGGAATGTACGCTAAAGGTTTAAATTGAAGCATTTATAAAAAATCCTTTTTATAAAACAGCTCGAGAGAATTGTAGAGGAATTCTATACAAAATTGAAGGCCTAGGCCGGGAAGCTTTTTTTTAAACGTGGCGTCTGTGTAAACAGCTAAGAGAGAACTCAAGAGGGGCGTGGATTCGAGTTCCGCATAAATTGCAGTGATTCGCATTGTTTACTCTCGCGATTGACTTAACATAATACATAAGTATATGTCAAAAATTTAATTTTCTCGATACGCTTTTATAGCCGATTGTACTTTTCTTTGAAAATCTAAATAAAATTTGAAATTGCTCACAGAGACAACGATTCTAAAGAGCCCAAACTCGATATGATTGCTATATTTATTACGGAGTTCCTATAGCCACCTTCCAGCTCCATCATCAGATCAGCTCCACGTCATCATAATATTGCTTTGTCACGCAATTTGCATATTCGTGCAAAATTTCAGCTCAATCGGAAACCGGAAAGTGGGTCAAATTTAACTTGCAAAATTCCATTACAACGGGACAGGTGAAAGTAAATAAAAAAAACAGTGGTATCTAATTAATCATTAATATACGAAGACACACTTTGTGTATAAATATAATGATTCTGTCAAAAATCAAGTAATTACGCTTCTTCGAATCTTTCTGACAAAGAAATGGATAAATCCGAGTTCACATTCTGCAATTGTGAATTTAAATCATTTGCAGACGTTTAACTGTCTTCAAGTTAACTGGCACGCATTGTGCTTTTCAAGTCGAGCATGCTGCCCGTTCGGCCAGATAATCGGTAAAAGGCTCAATCGAGAATTTCATTATTACTACTAACGTTAAGTTAACACATATATACAACCTAGATATTAACACACATGTGGGGATGGGACAGGGAAAACGCGCACATCTTCGTTACGTCGTTTAATTTCATATTTACTAACTATTTATATCTTTGTACACAAGTCATCCGACGTCTTTAAAATCATCAACACGGCTTAAGGAGCATGTAGCAGATGACAAACACCGTCGTTGTAGACAAACCAAACCATTCAATTAAGCTTATAATACTTCAATCCTTGCCAGGGAGAAACGATATTTTCCCAGAATGTTGCGCGAGGTTATTGAAATGAAAAAATATCCAAATTTCAATAGAGAAGACAGTTTGTTACCACCGGCTTGGGATCCTGTCGTGCATTTTATCAAGGATCAAGCAAGACACTATGAGTACTGGTAAAGTTCAACAGGTGTTATCAAGGCGATAGTGATTAGACACTATCTAGGTAAGCATGTTCCATTATCGCCTTTAATGACACCTTCCAAAAGGAAAAAAAAACATTTTGACCTCAGAAAACCTTAATAACTACAATTAACTGCGAGTTCTCTTTTACTCTCCGATCGCAAATAAGATTATTCACTAGTTTACTGCACTTGGGATTTATCTAAAACATACATTTCCGAGAGTGCGGGTACAGTCGCAGTAAACGCTTCCGTCCCTGTCTGGGAACAATAGCACTAATAATTACGATGCTCATTTTACACAGCAGCAGCACCGGTGATTAAAGGTCAACCTTGCAAAAGAAAAAAAACATAAATCATTTTGCCCTCATGGAAACTTACAATTACAATTAACTGCGAGTACTTTTACTCTCCAAACGCAAATAAGATTATTCACTAGTAACTGCACTTTGCATTTATCTAAAACATACATTTCCGAGAGTGCGGGTACAGTCGCAGTAAACGCTTCCGTCCCTGTCTAGGAACAATAGCGCTAATAATTACGACGCTCATTTTACACAGCACCGCTCCCGAATCAGCGCTGCTGCTTGTCTCCTTTAATTGCAACTGCGGTACAGTCACCCGCAAATACTCTTTCATTTTGCATACCTACCTATTTTATTCAAACAACAAGGACCGTAACATAGTTGATGAAGAGCATATGGAATGAGTTCGAAACATGTCGGGCCGTTCTTGACAATTTTTACGTGAGTTTAAACCGTTTTTATAATCATTAAAATGTCTGTACATTGCAGATTGCAGATATTTTCCAAAAAGTACAGCCACCTGCAGCTATGAAACAAGGGCCTTTCCACATTATCTAGAGATTATATCGTATATTAGAGCAATATTCAGTGCTTTCATAGTTTGTACAGAACACTCGGTGCGTGATTCAGACTCGCACTTCACCGGGTTCTTGGGCATAAATCTGTATCTGTTCTTTAAATAAATAAAATAAAATGATTTTGCATGAAAGTGAATCTCACTAAAAATGTTCATGTTTAAAATATTGGTATCAGTACTTCAATTTATGCATTTCTATTAGGCGACTGCATTTGCATGGAAATGAGCACGTCTAAAAATGTCGGAGTTTTAACATGACAGACGAAACCGATGTATTTTTAAATCGCATCAAATTTGAATAAGCGTCACCCCAAAATATTGAGAAAGTTTGCCCAAACCGCGAACGCTAGATTAAAAGCGAAGGCTCATGAAATTATAATTTAATTTGTTCATACAAAACTCATTCTCCTTTCAACAATATCTTGAATATATGATGGTGCATGATTGCATGTGAAATTTATGAACGTCTCGCTATATTTTTACCTTGTATGAGACATATTGTGTCTGATGTTATGCTCTATGTGTGCCTAGAGCTATAAGTATGACTGGCAGTATTTATTTAATCTTTATTGTACAAAAGGAATCTTATAAGATGAGCATCTCTTGTCGCTGTATATGTTTTTTATAATTTTGGCTTATCTTATATAAATAAACATTTTAATTTTTTCATTTTAATTTTAATTTTTTCATCGTATAAAAGGCGGACTTAATTCCACGAGGCATTTTCTCCCAGTCAGTACCAGTTAGTGTATAAATTACAGTTTTAATAATATTATACAGATCGAAGGACTTTTAAGCAAACAGGGAATTGTTCAGACTGAGTACTTCATTTTTCATTAATGAACTATGTAAATATTTCTATCCATGTTTGAGATACAGTTTGTTATACATTAGTGTAACAATCTGCACATATCAACCCTAGCATCTTTTAACATCGCTTACGTTAGACAGGTGTCAATTTAAATTGTAAATAAAACCTTTGAATTAGTAGGGTTAGCACTGATATTAAAATATTTTATTTTGATAACTTATTTTACTTTTAAATCCAGATTAACAATTATAATAGCCGATTGTAGATCACTCGGATGACACTATCCTGTCAGCCCAGTCTTTAGAAATGTTCCACGCTGTATAGTATGTATTTAAGGTAACTTAAAACATACAGAAAGTCCAAGAATTCACTATTGATACAAAATCCATACCAAAAAAATCTTTCCAACTTCTCTATATGAAAGGAATACGTTTCGCATTTGTGATTATGATTGTTATAAAAATGAGTAGGTAATAACAGCGGCGAGGACGCAACATAAGTAAGCTTCATAGATCAGAAAGATGCAATTTTCGTTCTTGCCTGGACTTGGACGCTATAGTCCAACCTATTTCTATACTTTAGGTTCAACACACTTCGTTTTGAAGCAAAAATAGTTTCATCACAGGACAAAATATTTATTAAAATGACTTAGCTTTCCGAACGATTACTGTGACCACAAATCATACCAGAAAGCCCTTTATAAAGTATTGTCGAACCATAAATCTATTGTTGTACAATTATGTAAAATACTCAACAACAACTCCTTTTAAAGTCGACAAGTCTACCGATCGACTCTCCAATACACTGGGATTTTAGTAGGTAGAAGACACTAGTAGAAGATCCCGCCTTACACCGACCTATCCCCATAATATTTTCTGATGAAACAAATTTTATAGTTATTTAAAATACAATTGTTTATTTACAAATAGATTTAAGATTAAAGACCAAAGTGCAACTAAAAACTAAATTGCGCTCACACCAAGAATTGAACCTGGTACTATTGGATAGCTGCTCTGACGTCTGATCCCTAAAATAAGTATTCACCAGAAACACTAGACGTACACTTCAAATTTTATTGTTCCTTTTTTGGTTTTCAATTTCAGCCCACTTGGGTATTAATTCTATGTAAAAATATCCAACTTATATATATTTTAAAAATAACTAGTTGTTCTGTCCGAAACGCTAAGAGTAAATGTGTCAGGTTATCAGTGAGAAAGGATGTGACTATTGTAAATAAGCATAAGGTGTTTTTTCATTTGTACCGATTTCACAGGATTTGTTCGAGTTTTGCCAGAATATTAGGGTTCCGTTGTCAACTAGGAACCCTTATAGTTTCGTCTGTCCGTCTGTCCGTCCGCGGCTTAGCTCCGTGATCATTAGTACTAGAAAGCTGAAATTTGATATGACTATGTGTATGTATCACGCCGACAACACGGTACACCTAAAATGGGGGTGATATTTTTTTTTTTCATTCTAAGTCTTGTGTTTGGAGTGTCGTTGAATAGGTCTTTTAAAAATAATAGGGGTCTCCAAACATAATTTTTTGATATAGTCAGCAATTTTGTAAATATTCGCTCCGAAAATAAAAAAAATAGTGTCCCTCCCCTCTAACTTCTCAACCACGGGTCAAAAAATTATGGAAAAATTCATGAAAATGAGGCCTTTATAAGTACTTTCAATGAAAACTATATGGAATAAAATCGGTTGAGCCGTTTTTGAGTTATCGCAAAAATTCATAATTTTCTTTAAAATGACGTAAGTTCCGCGCGGTGTCTCTACACTTCGAACGTTACACATATTGATTAAGTGCCATACTATATTAAAATATTTCGCTCAATCTGGCGCGTATAATCGATAACTTCCAGAAGGTAATTACAGTTACTTTGGCGTTACGACCTTTTTATAGAGCTTGATATTTCCCTCATAATTTAAATCTTTCTCGTAATTTTCGTCTATTGCGAAGGATGGGCAACTACGGAACCCTACACTGAGCGTGGCCCGACGTGCCCTTGGCCGGTTTTGGATGGTAAACTCCTAGGCCCTTTTGGGCAAGAAAAGGCACGAAAGAACGTCGATGTTAGGTGGGATCTTGGACTGTACGGTGCGGTGTGTACCTGTAATTGAATTTTAACCTTTGTGAGGGTCCGATCGGGCTTGAATAATCCATTGTACCTGCGGTCTCTAATGTTGACCACTCTGTCTGTCTGTCATTAATCAGTCTGTTTTCCATTAACTAGTTTCCGCTAAATGTAGGATAGGTTAATAATGTAGATCTGGGGATTAACTTGACGTGTCTCAATGAAAATTATACTATACATAACGATATATACTATACATAGTAATTATGTGTGTAGATTCGATATGCGGTTATCTAGTATTTCGCCTTCGCACATCTAAAGTTGATATATGCCACCTACAATGTAGCTCACAAAAATTGCGATTTAATGACAGATAAGGGTTATTAAGCCACTCAATTGCTTCGAATTTTGAGTGAGACTCTATTTATATTATAAAATAAGAGCGGTGACAGGTAGCCGTAGCTACCAAAAGCAACTGAGTGGGTATCAGATATATAGCTGAAATATGCCTAATGAAAACAACTAAAAATAACGCCTAGAACGAAATTCTTCATACAACAGATTTCGAAGATTTGAGGAAGAAGTCGCTTTTGGTTTTATGTGTAAGTACGTGACTACGAACGAATCATAGAGACATGTTGCTTGTGACATTGACGTTGTAACAGATGCGCACACGGCCCGTGGCTAACCAAAACTGGCTGCACTGTCAAGCCTAGGTTTCTAGGTTTTTAAAATGTAATAGAATAGAAGACAATATTCTTCCGGGGAAACGTAGGACTATGGTAATCGGGTTAAAGATATCCTATAATCAAATTTATATGTCCAGCTTTCCCTGCTAAAAATATTTTAATTCTGTGCAGTCGGTTTGACGTCACAGTGGCTACACATACCAACATACAAACCTCTACATCTACAAAATGTAAAACGTATATTGGGAGAGAGAGAGATTGAAAGTGCTATCAGTGATAAATAAAAGCACATTTCAATAAAATTATAAACAATTAACTTAATATATTCACGAGCTTAATAAATTGTATTTGTTTCTATAATATAAATTTCAATTATGATAAAGGGTTCTCTTAAAGATTCTACAGCGCAGACCGCTTGGGACAGATTATATTCAATTAAACCTCAACTTTATGGATAGCCCCAGCCAAACTCTGCTCACTTGAGACCAACTTATAACTGGTTTTCGTAAAGACTATCTTATGAGTACGGTACACCTTTATATACACTTTGTCAAACTGTAGTTTAATTAGCTTTGGCGTGAGGTTTAAAACTATCGAATTTGACAATTAACTTGGTGGAGTAAAAGCTTTAACTTGATGCGCCTTTTCTGTTTTTACGTAAATTAGATGTTGGTATGACTACTACAAATTCATAAATAACAAATAAATGCATTACAATGATGCAAAGGCACACCGAAAAGGACACTACATACTCACTTTACCGAGACGTCTGGCGAGAACTAGGAGATACCTTTGCCCAACTGTGAGACACATATATAGGCTAAATTAAGTAAAAAAAATAACTTCAGTATATTAATTTTCTAGCAGGCGTCTAATACATGGATGTTTTTATACCGATATTACATAAACAGTTTATTTGTGTATCTTTATATACAAATTCTAGAAGTTGGTAACGTTATATTAATAACTTCATTATGATAATGGTCACACAATTGCTTCTATATGTTCTGTCACCGAGCGGGTATAATTAATTTCAATTCAAAATGTTTAAATAATCGAAGGGCTAAAGCAAGCAAGTTGGGAAAACAAATGCTTTTACGATAAACACATATTTCTCCCCGCTATCCACACAAACCATAATACTTATAGAATCCGACAGCAACACAAGCCCCGAATAAATCTTGAATGCGAATAAAGAAGAAAAATTACTGCTCTAGTGAAGCTTCACGCACGATATAAACTATAACATATCGCTTCGCAAACAATACCGTAGTTTCGAGAATAAATTTATGTTTGTGCGACACTGGTAGACATTGTAGACAGGAGGGTAACAAACGTTTTGCACCTCTATGACTTTCAAATGTATGCGGTGTATTTGTCGTGTATAATTTAGCCGTACGCCGTACATTGTTGGACTGTTAGATTCACTCGTGGAAAAAACACGACAGGAAAACGCTTACGGTACGTTTTTGTGAAGTAGAAAGCACGAAATTGACAATAGAGGAATATTTTCTTATTCCTTCTGAATTTAAAAATAGGCCATATACATGGAGCGAATATTCTCTTCATTTGATTACTTATTTCCTCGATTTTCCCGGAGATAAGAATGTAAAAACCATTTAAAATAAGCGTGTCTCCAATGTGTACCTACCTACTAAGTTATAAGTTATATAACATAATATTAGCCACTAATTATAATGAGACTTTGGGACATTATAACAAATTTTGTTTTCGAGCATCATTGTTAAAATTAGTTTGCGGTATGACGCCATGTTTGCTTAACATGGCTGAAGCACTTCCGTGCTTCTAAATACTAGGTTGCAATCACCTGCGAGTTTCTATTTTAAACACAGGCAGTGCAGTGCTTAGTAAATATTAACTCTGCCCCTGAAAATTTATGTCGTTATCTTGCTTTGTCAAGTTATAGTTGTAGAGTTGCCTCTAATCGCAGCAACTGCACAATGGACACGTCTGCCGAGTTAAATGAGACTAAATTATTTCGAATCCTTTGCTTGTTTGTTAACTAATATCGACTCAAATAAGGGTTGAAATTGTTACGTCTTTGAAAGCATTCAGTCTCAGTTTACTAAATTGCTTCGTTTGTTGAAACGTGCGTAATCCTGTAGGAGTTTATATTTATTTCGAATGTTACAATACAAATTTACTAACAACTAGAACTTGTATGTATGTATTTATGTAAATAAATAAATATAAATAAATATCGGACAACCTCACACAAATCGATCTAGTCCCAAATTAAGCTCAAGAAGGCTTGTGTTATGGGTACTAGACGACGATATACGTACTTATATAGATATACTTAAATACATAGAACAACCATGACCCAAGCACAAATATCCGAGTTCATCACACAAATATTAGCCCTGGCCGGATTCGAACCGGGACCGCCGGCTCAGTAGGCAGGTGTCTACAAACCGAGCCAAACGCGTCGTCATGTAAATACTTTATTGTACCATATAACAATTGGTTATGAACACATTCAAACATATAAAACATATACAAGGGCGAACTTATCCCTATTAGGGATTTTTTCTAGTTAGCCTTTGAGCATTTATGTCAAATTGTATCCCTACCCATAAATAGTATCTCATAAATTGCTGCGCCCTACTTCAGGGTACATGATGTGATCTCAAATTTGTAACTTTACCACCTGTTTTGTAAAACCATTATGTGCAATAAAGTATTGAGTATTGAGTATTGAGTATTGAGCAAGTGAAGGAATAGGTGTTTGAAAACAATTGGCAAACTACTCTTTTTTTTGACGAAATGTCTAAAAAAAAAACACCAATATGCAACATCAACATTCAACTGTAAATATTTTGACGATGTTAGTATTTTATTTCATGACCTTTCACAATAACAGTTTCTCAAAATGAGTTTCCTGGCAAAGCATGTACGTACTAGAAATAAAACAAAACCAATCTATTGTGGGGTCCCCCAAAAACATCTTTGCGATAGTGTCGAAGAGCCTAGGCATTCATTATAATTCGCCGTAAGACACGCTCACATAAAAGCGTAGTACTTGAAAGAATCTTGCAAACTGCTTACTCGTACACACGCTAGATAGTTATTTCTTTCCGTCTCAAGTACAGGCCATGTCATCCCCCAGGGAGAGGCAGGTTTACAACATCGCATGTACCACTTTCCCGGTTGTCCTCCCATGGCACTAAAGGTAAATTTAAGATAATCCCGATAAGAACTCTCGGCCCGTATCCTTTTAGCGAGCAATCAGGATATCACGTAGTAACGTCGTGTTTTATTGTACCGTAACGTCAAAACATTAGACCTTTTTTTATCGAGTTAGCCGGGTGTCGACCCTTCGTGTCCCTGTGATGTTCAACGCAACTTTATTGAATTAGGATAATTTACTGTGTTTGTTGAATGTGCCGATGCCTTTTGCAACCTCCACATTGAAATTTAAAAAGGTTGGAAAGTGAAAAATTTACATAGTCATCCTCATCCCACATGCATACGCCGCGGCGTGACGGAGGTTGTTGAATTGTGCTCATAAATATAAAGGAGTCTTGCCTCATCTGTTTATTCATTTATTTAAAAGAATTTTCCAACTAATTAAAAATGCATTCGAACATTAAAAATGGGAGTTACGGTGGCGGAAAGGTTAACGCGCTGGACCGGTAATCCAGACGTACCGGGTTCGATTCCCGGTCTCTTCTACCAGGCAACTCATTTAAATTTTTGTTTGAGCTTTGATCTTTGTATCAATGGTTTAATATTAAAAATATAACAGTAATATAACATAATAACTCAAACGCTAAATTGTCAGCCATTGTAATTCAACGTGAATAGAATGAAAGCGGGATATTTAGTATCAACTCAAGGTAGGAGAAATGAAGTTTAATTATAATTTGTCTGAAGTTTCAGCGACGCGGCAGAGGACTGGAGCGGTTACTTTTGCCGACAATGTCTAGTAACGATAAAAAGGTGTATCTTACTATGAAATCCCTATAAAGGTACGACCTATTATTGTGGCACGGTAGAATGTTTGTTGCAAACATATTTTATAATGATACTCTCGCTGAACAAAGGTCGAATACGTTTGTCTCCTACATTTTGCAAATGATGATATCCTCACTATACTCATATAACAATATTTATTTCGGCTTTTTTCTCAACAACGGTCTCCTCTTGGGAAATGCCGGTAGATTCACAATCTGACTTGTAAAAGTTCCCTTGTGGCCTGCTAAGAATTATTTATTTCATTTCATTTCATCTACTCTCATATTGTAACATTTCTATAACGAGTTCAGAAACTAGCCGTAAGAACTACAGTTATTATGAGCGGAACAATAAAAAGGGGGTGAGTTTAATTTAAATAAAAATATGCGAAAAATACTATAATTTAATAAATAACAAATACTTATTCGAAAAACCCTTATTAACAATCTTGCTAACGTGTCGAAATCCGTTTTTATCCCAAAATACACTAAACCGGCCGACTACGGGCGATCGAGTAAAAACAAAATCATAGCGATATATAAAGCACGTCACGAGCCGCCGCGCGCGTTTGCCGCTCTATTTTGTCCCACGCCGACCCACTCGCCGATCCGCTCGACGCCCCGCTTAACGCCCCGCTCGCCACTAAGACCGAAGCCGTGGCCGTATAAGGCGTATAACATATTCTTATCCACACTGTCTGGTAGTTACGGCCGCCCGCTGCCAAAGATTTTTTCAGAAACCGTATACGAAATTTATCGCTATCTTTTCGCAGAGAATCTCCATCGAAAATAATTTTGCACTCAATATGCTGTTCGGGACATAATATTTGCGTAAAGGGTATAGCCGTGTTTGTATGGGGCATCGGCCCCAGAAGCCAAATCGATTGTCGTTTTGCTAATTTATTAGCCCAGATGTAAGATGCTTTTTTACAAAAAAAGGACCCTGAAATACTTCAGGTTTTTGAGAAAATTAAAAAAAACGAAAATTGGTTTTTATTTTATTTTATCTAAACTACTCAATAGTTTTTTTTGTAACTTATACACGTTATGTAGGTAATAAAGATGAATTATTAAAAAAAAAATGGATTTCCAAATATCCTTATAAGTAGTGAAATTTTCACGTTAAATTTTTCAATATTTTTTTTTTTATATTTTCGAGATATAAGATATTTTTATATTTATATTCTGGACTTAATATGCCTAACTACTCGTACAAGAATCGAATAAAAATAACATTTATGAGCATCATCGAAATAAAATGTCTATATGTAGTACAAACAGAAACGCATCTAACTGACCATATCGGTAGACCTTATGAACATGGACATAAGGCCTACTGATGGCCAGTTACAGTCTGATTTATTTTTGATAATCCATTTGACACTTCTCTGTGATCTAACGATTGATCGAATCGATTTTATCGACGAACTTTTTTTTCGAATCTGCATGTGTTTTGTGTAAATCAAATATTTTTTGAGCTACGAGCCGTGGGACTCACTGGAGCTTTCTATGTAAAATAAACTTTCTATGTAAAGACATTTTATTTTGACGATGCTCTTATATGTATGTTATTTTTATTCGATTCTTGTACGAGTAGTTAGGCATATTAAGTCCAACAAATGTATGGTATACCATAACGTCAGTTGACAACCAAAACTAAGTAACAAATACCTACTTAAAATAAAGCTCGTATCTCAGTATCAATCAACAAACTAGATACGAGGTTTTGAAAATAACTGTCTGAAAAATTGTCACCAGGCGATAAGTTTGTTTGATTTTGGATATGTTGATCCAAGTGAATGTATTTGAAAAAAATATATATTATAGAATATTAGTTTATACATAATATCGCTAAAATTGGTGGGTGTCCCTATCTCGAAAATATAAAAAAAAAATATTGTTAAATTTAAAGTGAAAATTTCTTTACTTATAAGGATATTTGGAAATCTATTTTTTTTTAAATAATACATCTTTATTACCTACATAATGTGTATAAGTTAAAAAAAAATCTATTGAGTAGTTTGGATAAAATAAAATAAAAACCAATTTTCGTTTTTTTTTTAATTTTCTCAAAAACCTGAAGTATTTCATGGTCCTTTTTTTGTAAAAAAGCATCTTACATCTGGGCTAATATATTAACAAAACGGCAATCGATTTGGCTTCTGGGGCCGATGCCCCATACAAACACGGCTATACCCTTTATTTTAACTTCTTATGCTATCGTTTTTATTTATTGCAAGTCAATGGCCTGCCGTCTGAGCTCATTATTTCTGCTTCAACAACGGGGTAAATAATATATTCATTAAAAACGTTTCAATGTACGGTTGTTTCTTTAAATAAATGTTTGCGTTCGTAACTAATGTAAATTGGTTTTCTTTTCATAAAACGGTAACAAGCTAGTCTCTCTGCGCATTTTTATTTATTTATATTTGATTATAAAAAATAAATTTGTAGGCACTCCATTAATTTGTAAAAAGTCTAAATTTAAATTAATAATACTACAAATGTACACACTTTCGACTATTAAGAAGATGAATAGTGCGTAAGCTTATTCAGGGATTGCATTGTTCGTGCTTATTTTCTGTAGGTAATTAAAACATTAGTGATTTTATCGCGAAGTTTATCGCGATATTTCTTAGTGGTAGTTCGAACATTATCTTCCTACCCATCCATTTTACTAGACAATTCGTCATATAGTCAGCTAAGTGTGCTGACATCTACCACTGGTGGTCAAAATCCTCTAAATACCTAGCTAGCTAAAAAGTATACTTACTTATTTAACTAAGTTTACCGACAGACAATTGCTTCATTAAGTACCTTTAAAAGTTGCTTAATTTTTAGGGTTCAACGTAGCTTAAGAACGTAGCGAAGTTAGTTTACGACAAATTGAAAATTGGTTATGAAGAAACAATATAAAATGCCGATGTATAAAATTTAAAAATTGATCACCGCACTAAAAAAAGTTAAATTGCGTTCACCTCATTCATCACATACATTTGAAGCGTGGCCAATTCCCAGAGAGGACAATTTTCGTCATGCATTAGTCTTTCTATTTATGTATAATGTACAATTGTACATTTGTATATATATTATGTATATATACTATTATGGTAACATTCTAAAATTGAATTGAAAATCAGTTTCCTACGGAGAGGAGTCATTATTTCAGGAAAAATCTTAACAGCGCTATGCAGTAGCGTGGCGCCAGCTATACATCGCCATCTGCTATTCAAATTTTGTTTTGTCCTCTCATCACGCCGAAACATTTGGACGGATTTTAACCAATAGCTGAGCTGATAGCTGGACATCCATCCAAAGATCGTTATAGGATACTTTTTACCCGATCATAGTAAAGAAAAAGAAATCGCGTAGGTACATAGTGTTTATTGTGCTGCTACGGGACCCACGGTGTGCAAGCCTACGACATGCTTCACATGTTTATCCTGCAACTATCCAGCATGCGTCTTAAGTGCATGTACTCGATAATGTTATACGTTCTTATAAATACATTTCAAGAAAGTCTACAGAACTTGGCACCCATTTAGATCACCTTTTGTGGGTTCTGATTCTGATTCATAATACTGATCTTGACTACCTCTTTCACATTTATGTTGTTGGTGGGATAATGTTTCAGGATAATTGTCCTACGGAATCCTTGGTATACAACTGAACTTCGCACTTCACAATTTTTTTCCTGGAACTTTCCAGAGCACGTCTCAAATTTAAAGCGTCACCGTTAGCATTTTAGAGCGTGTCCCGAATATATCGCGGAAATCCCTGTTTTTACAGAAGGGACAATGTGCTAAATGAAGCTCCGCTATGCTAAAATTGGCCGCCCGTTAATTACATGCTAACTAAGTTTGTTTCGTTCCCACTGGAAAATTGGAATGTTGCACTGAATAAATTACCTTCGCTGGTGTAAAAGAGGGTGTGAAACTGGAAAAAATGTGATAGGATACTCGTGTATTGCTTGTACTAGGAATAAAAAAAATTGTTAATCACACTAATATTATAAAGTCGAAGGTTTGTGAGTGTGTTTGTGTTTATGTGTATGTTTGTTACTTCTTCACGCTCAAACGGCTGGACATATTTAGATCAATTTTGTATGAAGGTAGCTGACTACCTGAATTAACACATAGGTTATGTTTTTATCATGATTCTCAAAAAAAATGTACAATACAATACAATACAAGTACCTACTCTTTATTGCGCACCTCACAAAACATACAGGAGAAATACAACGAACATAATATACATACAAATACAAAATAAGTTTTGATAGTATAGGTACATTTTTTTCTTATCGATTCAGTTTTTGTAAATATTTCATAATGGAGGAGATTGAGGTAGGAAACGTAAAAAAAAAACAAATATCGGCAATTTCGAAACGAACTGGCGAGGTCTACAGGTCTACAGGTCACAGAGCCACAGTGCCCTAGGTTACCGTGAGTTTACAGTGCCAGTACTCGCTAGCGACTGCGTTAACGATTTGTATGGCGAATTCTAGTTTTAGAAAGTAACCGCTAAGACGCTGGCCATACAAATCGTTCACGCTGTCACTAGCGAGTACGGTCACGTTAACTCATAGTAAAGGCTCAGGTGTACACTATTCGGTTGATCTCTCGTGGTAGTTGCTCAAACAAAAATCCGCTCGACGCAAGCGTTTTGCGCTCAAATTGTTTGGTCAATTTTGATCGCGCTCCGTTGATATGATCATATTTCGTCTACTAAAAACTTCATGAAAAAACCTGAACCGTCCATTTGCATATTTCATACTTAGTTAATTGGTTTCGGCACGGCGCGTAGAGACCGCGCCGGACATTCATACCCGACCAAACCGACTAAACGCGAGATCAAAGCAATATCGCTTTTATCCTAAAATAATAAGACTGTGTATAAGCGCTGGATAGGATACGCGTTTAGTGTACAACAATACGGTGCTGCGTCTGGCGGTGTATTTATTTTTTGTTTGTCCGGATAATTATTTAGGTATTTTCAGGACGTGGGAATGGCAGCTGTAGGTTTTTTTTAGAAGTCGGCGTTTTTATCGTTTCTCTTGTGTATCAACGGAATACGATATCCATTTTAAGTAAATTAGATATAGAATTGTAAAACATGTGAAATTATTCAAAGAACGACTTTCTATGGTGCAGTATTAATTTTTATGTTAGTATCCCTCATTTTAGCAAGAACATGTTACGAATTCATCGTTTTAATAAATCCTCCATGTTACGAGTATTCTACATAGTTTAAACTATAAATTACCAATCCTTTTTTTGCCAACCCGGTCGTATTTAGTTTGCGCTTCATTTATATACGACGCCATAGATATCAGGGGTAGACAAAAAATGACATTATATACATCTCGAATCGCAAACATCGCGTTACAGACCTGAGACGTCGATTATTTGGCAATGTCTCAAAGTACCTACACTTGAACTAGCGCCCTGCCCTGGTTGTATTATGCTTCAGAAGATACAGCCCTTTCAGGTATCACAGACAAAGAGACACCGCAGGAATATAAAAGAAATAGAACCCTAAGAAGAAAAAGGGACTAATTCATGTCTTAATCAATGCAAAGCACGGCTTCTGAATAGCAGTGAAAGAGACTACAAAGTTTCGAAGTTATAAAGTCGCCCAAGGAGTTTCAAGTAATCTCATTAGAAATTGCTTGTTAAAATAATAATAATTATGTTAAAGACTCTGTGATTTGTTTAATTACTTTGGTGTATTAAGATCGATGAGTTATAATCATTTAATTATGAGTCTGGTTTTGAAGTAAAATATTGGTAAGTGCAACAAGTGATTATCGTTTTCCGAATGATTTGTGATAGTGAAACTAACAATGTAACGTATCACGGTGTCTTAACGTTACATGTCGCGCCGGGTGCCGTTTACTTTGCACGCCGTAGATTAATACGTCACGATAACACAACGTTTCACATTATGAAGTAAATGTGGAATTGTGTTTTGTTTGGCTTATTATTTGGCTATCTGGCATTCTTGATATGGCCTTGACAAAGGGACTGATGTGGTGAAGATACAAACGAAACTCAAACATGGTGAGTATAAAATCCAATTCATTAAGATTCTGTAAGAATTTTTTTAGAGTTCCATACCCAAAGGGTAAAAAACGGGAGCCTATTACTAAGACTCCGCTGTCTGTCCGTCTGTCTGTCTGTCTGTCTATCTATAATCCGTCTGTCACCAGGCTGTATCTCCTGATAGTTAGACAGAAGATGTATTTCTGTTGCCGCTATTTATAACAAAAAATACTAAACAACTCGATAGAATAAATATGTAATTCCATTTCCAACAAACGTGATCGGTTGCGTTAACTTTGCACCTCATTTGTATCCGGCGCCATACACTTTACCCGGCCAGTTAAGATGGAATAAGTATTTGTACGGAACCCTCGGTGCGCGAGTCAGACTTGCACTTGGCCGGTTTCTTAAGTATTGAATTCATAGTGTGAGTGTTGTTGACAAGTTCGCTTTAATTTATTTATAAACCCTTAGTATTCTGGACCACGACTTATAAAGCTAACTTCTAAGTCTATCATTTAAAAGGTGGAGTTCAATAGTTTTTCCGGGGAAATTCCTTAATTTGCTAAGTTTGGAGAGACCGCATTTAGTATTCGAATAGCGAAATGTAAACTGAACTAACTCTGAAGTCGGAAACAACTTTGACAATAACCAGTCGCTGGGAAAATCACGCAAGTTTTGACTGCCAACCACATATCTAAGTGGCTAGAGGGAGGCTCTCTAGAGATTCGCTCATATTTAATTGTTTATGAAAGTTTAGTATTGTATTTACTAATTAAAATAAGTCATTGCAGTATATTTAGCGAGTAAGAGAGGCTATTTTTCTTTGAGTCTCTAGTAGTCAGCGTCAAAAAACCCTGCAAATTATTATCGTTCAACTGCGGGCCTATGATGGCTGCGTTTATTACGTGCTAAATAAGTGACAAAGAATCTGTCACTCACACTCGCATTTCGTCAAAACGTGACGGATGCTTTATCACTTATTTATCGCGTGATAAAAGCGACCATAATAGGCCCGCTGTTTATCGGTTTTCTACAGGATACACTTCGTAGAGTGTGCACTAAGATTGCATGAACTGGTTCCGCCTTCCCCGTTCCGATATCACAATATACGAGGCGGACTTGGATTCCACCCTCATGTTGTCAATATACCACTGATTCGTACGAAACGCTTTGCGTATACTTTACTTATCGGGGCAGCAAATGAGTGGGATTTTCTTCCTGTGCACATTTTCCCTGAAAGATATAGCTAGGATCTGTATGTATCTGTACAAGAGCTCAGTATGTTCAAAACCCTCCTAAAAAAATTACTAGTCGATAAGTGCTACTACACTGTCAACGAGTTTTTGGGAGACATAATTTAAGTACTTAGTATAAATAAGGTGACATGCATGCCCTTACAATTTGTATGCCGAAAGGCGCCGCATAGTGAATCTATAGCATAATGTAACAACCTGTATACCTATGTTGGACAAATAAAGATTTTATGATTTTTATGATTTTATCTCTTCAAGTCGAGAGTGAATAGGCTTTTTCTAGCCATCTCAGGCCTTATTGTCACTTAACATCAGGTGCGAACGAGACCAAATGCAATCGTAAATACAAAAAGAAAAAGAAAATAAATCGTTGTGGGCAGATATTTACCAAATTATGTAGTATTAATCAATATCTGTCAATTTATACAAGAAAAACCAACTGAACTACTTAAACTATTTCAGTTTGACTTTCATTTAGTGCATTAATTTGATTATTGAGTTATTTAAGAACTTTGTTTGTTTTTTTACAGTTCTTCCTATTGAGATAGGTATTTGTTCTGATATAGCTGCATTAAAAATGTATGAAACATGTAATGTCTCATTATTTTTTAATGTGGGTTTACACTACATTTTTTATATTAAACCATTGATACAAAGATGGGACTCTCCTGCCAGGTTACGCATTTGAATTTATCTCTGTGCTTTGAGCTGTATTAAGTTTATCATACCAGTCAATCTAGATAAAGATCTTGACTGATTGGTGTATATGCAATATGTCTAGACTAATTTGATAATTAATGTCATTGCACCAGAGCCAATTACAATGCCTAATTGGATAGATGAAACTGATGCAATTTCATCCTTGCTAAACAATGATTTTGGTACAAATTGAAAGCAATTGAATATAAAATGTATTAATGTTAAAATCCGTAGCGTTAATAACATTAGCTTCGTGGCTTTATACATTCTATGTCAATATTGTCAATTACTATTTCTAATATTTAACCATTTTGAGTACTCTAGTTTCGTCATAAATTCATGTTATCCGGTTTCACGACTAGGGAATGCAATAACGGATCGAACATAACCGATTATTGTATCGGTTATAATCTAAATAACCGATTAACCAGTTATAAACGCTTATTTCTTATAAATGAATGAATCAATGACTTGTAGTTGAAACGCCCGGAATATAGTTTCACAGATAAAAAGGTAATATGTACCTGCCTTTTCTATTTACTTTGAAATATCGAGTTCTAAGTAAATCCAGCAAAAAAGGTCGATGATGTAAAGCATGCTGCTGCTGGTTGTAGATCCTTACAGCAAGAACTGTCAAAAATATAATTAAATGGTCTTTCAAATTTACCCAGTCTATTATCAACTATACGCGCTTCTTAGAGTAAGGAATAGTTAATAGAGTGCGTGTTACTTAGTAGAAACCTACGACAATATTGCTATCTCTGTAAAGCACGTCAAATTCCTGCAAGAAAAAACGAGATGACAGTATATTTGTCAGTTACGTCTTTTAAAAAACTGTACAAGCCCATGTGTCAAATTTTTCGTTGTAGTGATGCCCGAATACATTTATCGATATCGATACGATATCGATAAAACTACAATTATATAGTTGATAAAGTTATCAAGTAGATAACTTTATTTATTTATTTAAACTTTATTGCACAAAAGAAAAACTTAACGTACAAAAGGCGGACTTAATGCCATGAGGCATTCATTTTATCAACTTATTAAAAAAAATAAACATCTTTAACTTGGATTGATTTAATGCTTGGTTCCAAAAAATAACGTCTTTAAATTTAAGGCGTTATATTGTGAATTATATGAAAAAAAAACATTGACACGGATTTTTTAAGTGAATTTTTATGTCTGTAGCTTTGGTTTCACTTAGATAGATAAATCGTATATCCATTAAATATCTTAGGTTAAGTATTTTTACAATAAATTTATATAATAAGTAAAATACAGAAATATACAAAGTTATTACAAAATATTAATACATTATAAAAAAACGTAACCTAGGGTGCCGCCGGCAGCGGGGAGGGGCCCAGGCTACCGGTGGTTAGGGCTGCAGAGAGAGGAACCTCCTGACGATGCGCGCCGTGTCCAGGAGTACCGCCTTCTGTATCTGGCCCTTGATCCAGCCAGTACCTATTTATAATCAATTATGCACTGCACGGCTGGCGAACTCTGTAGGTTTTTAGGCAAATGTTATTTTTTTGTCTGATTGTGTAAGTGTAAAAAGGAAAAGTAGATTAAAATTGACTCTTCTGATCTCTCTTCGATCGAGCTGAAATTTAGTATATTGGTTACGTCTCACGATGGAACTAGACTGTGGTTATTAGAAAATTATTATGCAAACTAACGGAATGAACCAAAAAACAATTGAAATTGTTATAAATTTATAATACATTTATTTGACAGTCTTCCCTTCTTTCACCTTGCTGATTAAACATACTTCATACGATTGACAACATTTCATATTTCTAACAGATGACAACTAATTAGAGAGCTTTGCGTCGTGGACACACTAAAATATTTATTTGAATTTAGTCGTCTGTATGTACGTAAACAAATATAACAAAATACATAAAATAACCGAAATCTACAACTATGCTCAGACAGAGTTGTCTTCGGCCTATCCACGAAAAAAAAAGCTATCAACAATGTCCACCAAAACGTCATTGACTTTTTTAAATATACACTTGACCAAAGTAACCTTGATTCACAGAACGCAAAGTATCGATAACTTTTTCTACGTCACTAGTAACCTCACGACAGAAATTAACATAATTGTTTTTTTCACGATTTCTATGTTTATTTTAATTGTAGCCTAGTTAGATATCATTTGCGTGCAATAATAATCCTATTTCTAAGCTAATAGTTTTAATATTAACATAATTTCTGGTGCATTTGCTGAAAAAACAATACTGAATTACTTACTAATGAAAACATATATTTTCACCCAAGTTTTCTTTTCTCCCAGAATGTGATTTGCATCCGCGCACAATGCACGACATTTTCTAAGTTTTGCACGCACTTTCACACTTTTTTTAATTTAAAATCACAAATCTTAATAATGTTTATTTTTCGCCAAAAACAGACGTTATAATGCGACTAAGTTGAAAAGGATTGTCAGGGTTGTCATCATCGCATGCTTACTCGTTTACTTAATATGGTAGCATAATAATTTGACATTTATAGCCGCATTTGACGACATACGACGCGGTTGGCGCAGTGGTTAAGCAACTGCTTACTGAGCCGACGGTCCCGGGTTCGAATCCCGGCAAGGGCAAATATTTGTGTGATGAACACGAATATTTGTGCCTGGGTCATGGAAGTTCTATGTATCTAAGTATTTATTTATCTATATAAGTATGTATATCGTCGCCTGGTACCCATAACACAAGCCTTCTTGAGCTTAATACATAAATTGGAAAGACTGATGGGTAAGTTAAAACATAAATTAAGGTATAAAATTCTAATTGCTGGGGACTTTAACATAGACCTACTTAAAACCACAGAGAATTCAACTGAGCTTAAAAGAATTGCTCAAAACAATAATTTTGAATTGCATATACTTCGCCCCACTCGCAGAGATTCATGCCTGGATCAAATATTGTCAAATATTGCCGGAGATCAAGGTGATATTCTTGACTTAGGCTTATCGGATCATGAAACTGCTCAGACTCTAACGTTCAGTGTCCATAATATGCAAAAACCGCGCTTGAATTATTATCGCTATAAAAGAGACTATAGTTTAGAGAACATTTCAAAATTCAACGATTGTCTAAGTAGCCTGTCATGGTCAGATGTGTACGTTGAAGGCGACGCATCAATGGCATTCAATAGTTTTTATGATACGTTTATGCTATTTTATAAGTTATGCTTTCCAGTTAAAAAAAAAAAGTTTGTATTAAAGCCTAAAAATAGAGCGTGGTTTACAAAAGGAATTAAAAATTCTGTAAAAACAAAAAGAAGATTGCGTTTTAGCTATTACAGAACACCCAAGAACAACGCTAATTCTTTACAAAGTAAAATTAAATTTAATAATTACTCTAAGCTTCTCAAACGTTGCATAAACCAAGCTCAAAAACTTTCTAATATTAACCGTATACATCGATCCAAGAATATATGTAAGGCAACATGGGATGTGATTAAAGATATAACCAATAGTAACGTAGATGGCACAAACATAGAGAAGTTAGTCGTTGAAGGTGGCTCAATATGTAATCCCACTGACATAGCAAATAATTTAAATGATTTTTATATAAATTTGAGTAATTTAAGTTATGATCCTGACCCGAAGCCTGACATCTCACTGATCGATTGTAATTGCGGTAATTGTAGTATGTTTTTATCACCGACAGATGAAAATGAGTTACGTAAACTTATTGATACTTTAAACCCTCCTAACTCAGCGGGCTATGACGAAATCCAAACTAAAATTTTAAAAGCATGTAAAGAAGGTATTGCTGCTGTTATGAGCTACCTAGTAAATTTGTCATTTACTAGTGGAGTCTTTCCGGAGCCTTTAAAAATCTCTCTTATTAAGCCGCTTTACAAGAAAGGCAGCAAAGAATGCGTAGAAAACTACCGACCAATTTCGCTTGTACCTGTTATCTCTAAATTATTTGAGAAGGCGTTGCATCAACGTCTATTGTCATTTTTAAATAAGTTTAATGTACTAAAATCTGAACAGTTTGGGTTTCAAAAAGGCAAGTCAACGTCACTAGCTGCTTTTTCGTTGACAAATAAGATTTTAGGTTATATGAACAGAAGCTTACCAGTACTGTACGACTGTCTTCTTTGACATGAGTCGAGCATTCGATTTTGTGTGCCACAAGACATTGCTGGCTAAATGTGAACTCTACGGTATCAGAGGTGTAGTTAATGAATGGCTCCGAGATTATTTGCACTCTAGGACTCAATTTGTAGAAATATCTCAAATCGACTCGGCCAATACCATTGAAGCTTTTAGATCTACCACGAGAATAAATAAGGTCGGCGTACCGCAGGGAAGTATCTTGGGCCCTCTGCTGTTTTTACTGTATATTAACGATTTACCGAATGCGATACCTTTTGATTGTATACTCTTTGCGGATGACTTATCGGTCGTCATACCATGTACAGATATCAAAACGTATACTACTGACATAAGTAAGACAATCGCTGATGTAATTAACTGGCTGCATAGGAACAATCTTAAAGTAAATATAGATAAAACCACATTTATTCAGTTTGTAAATAGAAATGCTAAAAAGCAACAACTGTCTGTAACGTTTGCAGATCAGGTAATAACGGAATCAAGTTAGACAGTATTTCTAGGTATTTGCTTAGATGACAAATTTTCCTGGAGCGAGCATATTAATAAATTGTGTAATAAAATTAACTCGTTTGCTTATGCTCTATGGAAACTAGCTAAAATAAGTAACAAGCAAACAGCAGTACAGGCTTATCATGGTTATGTTTGCTCGCTGCTCAGATATGGCGTTCTCCTCTGGGGGAATTCAAGCCATGCAAAACGCGCACTTATAGCACAAAAACAGTGCATCAGGGCTATTTGTAACGTAGACGTTTTCACATCTTGTAGACCACTATTTAGAGACCTCAATTTGTTGACAGTACCATGTATCTATATTTATGAAGTTTGTTTATTTGTCACCCAGAACTCTTCAAAACTTGTAAAGATACATGCCACTTTCATACAAGGTACCCAAATCGGCTCGTTGGTCCTGCCCGTAAGACACAATTGTACAACAAGAACGCATACTGTAAGTGCATTGACATTTTTAATCGTTTGAATGATGACATAAAAGATTTGCCTATTAGTTTGTTTAAGCGTAAACTTAGAAACTGGCTGGTACAAGAATGTTTTTACTCTATTGAAGAATATTTTGAATACTTTAAACGTTTAATTTGTCATTTTATCATGTAATTAGTTTTAAGTAATTATTTGATTTTTTAATTTATTTTTTTCTTTTACAATTCTTTGACATATTTTTATTAATAACGTACTTAATTGTAATTTTGATACATTTTATTAAACTGTCTTTTCCGTGGTGTGTAATATGTGAATTAGTGAGGTATTCAATTTTAAATTAATATAAGTGTAAGTAATTGTGACATTCTAGTAAACACGGATCTCATTTGTCAATGATAATTTTGCATGCCAGGTTCTGGTGGAATGTGTGTGTCTAAAATAACATTTGTATATCAGCTTTTGTACCACTTTTTTAAGCAAAACAAATATATTATTATTATTATTATTTGTTTCTCGTTATTGATTCTCGGGCTCATACGTCCCGGTCTTTTGGAAGGCTTGCGTGGGGATATGGATCCAACACGTAGAGGCCCCTTGGAGAAATTTGCTGTGGCTGTTGCCCTGCTGGGACCCGTTCCTGATCATACCAATAAGATGATACATCCATGAACCGGTCCCAGCAGGTGATTGAACTATTGCATTAATATGGAAAAGAAACCGGGCTATTAAAATGAAGTTTGGATGGACTATTTATGTGGGCTATTGCAGTAGAAAAATGTCACCCGCCGTAATTTATTATTATTATTATTATTAATTTGGGACTAGGTTGATTTGTGTGAGGTTGTCTGATATTTATTTAAATTTATTTATTTATTTAAATTTTAAATTTAAATTTGACCGATACAGCCCATCTTGACCTTTATGCTCCGTACGCTGTGACGTCATCAACGCCCTATCTATGGTCTATTATATCTATGACGCGCTTACATGCAATGACTGTGTGAAATGACAACTGACTTATAGGAATTCTTAAATGACGCGTCAAAATCAGGTGCTATTACGTGCTTATAAAGGCATTGCACACCGGGGGCATTATTAGAGGCACCGCGTTTCACGTGAGGAATTGCACCTAGATTCCGCCGGTACAGCGCATTTCAATTAAGACCCCGCTCTTATCATCTCATCAGTGCGAGCATTCTAAAATGCTTAATGAATTGCGTGTGCGTCATTCGGAATGGAATCGTGGAGGTGAGGTGTGGATCTGTGGATGAATAAGTATAAGCCTACTTAATGTCTTATTTTAGCCCCTTGTCGAACAATATGCTATTGTGCTCTACGTTTACATATACCTAGTATGTACAATAATATCAAACATAAAGCACAGCTCTCGGGTTCGAACGCTGTTAAAAACTAAGCGATTTAAAAAAAAAACTGTCAATTTTAAATGCTACGTAGAAATTCGCCGTAGCCTACAAATTCGCGCTATTTCTCGTATACCTAGTAATTAAAAACTCACGCTTAGTTGAGCACTGTCGATAGCGATTCGTAAGTATTTAGACGAAGTCGGCAACTTGTACTAATTAGGGTCCTTGCTACGTTCCCAAACGTACTGCTACACACTATTGAATAATTTTCGTATACTCGTACCACCATTAGGGTTTAAATAAATTTTCATCTTGAAATGTTGAGGTAAGGTCGGGTTTTTACTGGCTGATTTGAGGAGATGAGACTTTAAAGCAGTTACTTTTGCCATTCCATTTTAAGATGTGGAGGTGGGCAAGTGGTTTCATTGTAAAAGTTTCTTGAATCGATTGATTAAGTCTGGTCTTCTGATAGTTTATTGTGGAGTAGGATAACAGATACCTACTCAACATTATCGCTGTTTTATCAGATATATGCCTAAAAGGTGTGATGTTAAAGGATAATGGTGATACCATTGACATCATTTCGAACCAATGTTTCAATCTTTAGGGAATTCCGTATCAAGAAGCTTCTGTCCATTTTAGTGCAAGTTGATATTTTACGGCCACGTTTCAAGACAAAATAATAGCTCCGTAGAGCGTCTCGTCGTCCGAAGTAAGATAGAAGGAACCAGATCACGTCGGAGATCACCCATGCGATGGAGCGAATGGATCAAATCAGCTGTGGGACCTTTGCATGAGTGCACCAGATTGTCTGCGAATAGCGAGCGATCGCGGAATGTCAGACAGCGAGCAATACCTGTCGCTAATAGTACTAGCAATTCACGACGAAAGAGTAAAGAGTGCAGTGAGAGAACAAGTAAGTTGAAAGGCTTAAAAAAAAAACAACCGTCGGCCGAGCCGAGTGGCCCTCCAATGTCTGCGTTTATGGCACAGCAATTAAAACACTAATAAAGGTTTACTCTTTCCACCTTCAAAAAAGTAGCCAGAAAACTGTATTTTATTTATTGGTTGTCTCTATAAAAGTAAAGTTGAAGTCCATCCAACCTCCTTGGCTTGAAATGACTGTAAAGACTAACATACAAGAAAATATAGGCTTTTTAAAAATATCTTTTATTTCTACGAAATCGTAACTTAAGTAGTACCTTTCCTTAACTTTAAACTTAGTTGCTAACTTGCGAAAATAAAACTTACCGTTTTCACTTGCTTATAATAACTGGTATACTATACTCTGTACAGTGTATTCATTAAAGCCAACTTAACGGCGCAACAACTTCCTAGTTTCCGTAACTAGCCTCTCAAGATTTCCCCATAACCAACATTGTCGTGGGACGAGCACGACTACTCATATAAAAGTTAGCCTCCAGGCTGACAAGCCACGCTTTTTCAGGCGGGCGCGCTGCCAACTAGGGCGTTTGATTGCATGTAAGTATTTCATAGAATTTGCGATGTGAACATGTTATTCGTTGGCAGTTGAACGGAATTTCATTATAAATCAAACGAAATTATGGGATTTTAGGTTAACCTTATTTCTGTATTCTGAGCTAAAAGCAATAAAATCGATTTATTACTCGTCAAGTATTCGTTTAAAGATTAAGTACATTCCCGGACACAGGATCGTTTTGCAAATGTTGTGCTGTGCACAGATAAAACTCATAGGTACGAAAAAGCTCTAACAAAAAACGGCACAAGATAGATTATAGAAAGTAGTAACTATGAGAAATGTTCGGCTGTAGGCGGAGTGGTAAAAGTCGCCATTCATAATATACGTGGTGCCGTATCATGAGGATCCTAACTTACGTCTCTCGACGTACTGTCCATTTAGTGTTAAGGAGTGGCTTATTGAGACAAGTAGCTAGGAGCATGTAGGTATATTTGTTTCACATAAAGCACATAATGCTGGTACATTATGATTTTCTAATATACTGCAACACAGTAGAGGCAGCTTTGGTCGAATCTTTACAAAAGAAAAGAAAAAGACTTGAAAGAGACTTGAAAGAGAAGAAAAGGACTTGTATGCTTAATATTAGGGTTGTTTTTAAGGGATATTTCAGAATCGAAACGTTTTATTTTAATAAATAGATATCGGAAAACCTCACACAAATCAATCTAGTCCCACAGTAATCTCTAGTAGGTTTGTGTTATGGACGTTAGACGGTGATAAACATATTACTTATATAGATAAATACATACTTAAATACAAATAACATCCGTGACCCAGGCACAAATATTCCAGTTCATCTCACAAATATTTGCCCTTGCCGGGATTCGAATCCAGGACCGTCTTTTCAGTAGGCAGTTGCTTAAGTCGTCTCCTTTTTAGGGTTCCGTAGTCAACTAGGAACCCGTATAGTTTCGCCATGTCCGTCTGTCCGTCTGTCTGTCTGTCTGTCTGTTTGTCTGTCTGTCTGTCCGTCCGCGGCTTAGCTCCGCGATCATTAGTACTAGAAAGCTGAAATTTGGTATGAGTATGTATTAGGGTTTCATCTTTGTATAGAAAAAAATAAACTGTGTATTTTTTTAAGACTTCGCTTGGGGATCGAGTCTCTATAATAAAATAAAATATTTGTTCCAAATTTCAAGAAAATTTGAGGACGTTTAGAGGTTGCGCCAACTAACCACTTTTACAACAAATGTTAAAATTCGTAATAGTTCTGAAGTACTGATTTTATATTTTATAAGATGTTAATCATAAATATCTCTGTTTGGAGTTTAAATGTAAGTAATTAAACTATTGTTCAATTTCTGCAAAGTCAGAGCCTTCAAGAGAAACGTATAATTTTACCATTTATAGAAAAAAGGGAAAAAATACTGCAAACGCTTTCTAGAGCAGATACATCAGCGTTTTCGATATCACTTAGAATACAGAAGAAGTCTAGTATTTTTAATACGATGAGAGATAATTTACATCATATTTTACAAAAATATTGAATAAAATAACATACAAAGAAGCAAAATCGTAGAGTTTTGGAGCTCTGAATCTATAAAAAAAAAAAAAGTGAAGAAGCCTGAACATATATGTATTTGTATAATTTGCTATTGTTTATCAATATGTTATGCATATCAGTATAGCATACTATACAAAAATAACATGCTTCATGTCGCCAATAATTCAATAAGATTAGCTGAAAATTAAAGGACAACTTTTATCTATCAGGATATGTAGATTATAGAGCCAAGTTTAATTTTATCTACTCTCCCCCCCTCTCAAGGGTGAGCGTCACCCCCCCGCGACCTCGAATGTGTCCCGGAGCGCGGTATGTTCCACTTTAAAAGAAAACCGTGTACGATACATATAAAGTATGGTTCCATATTGGGTTGCATAAATTTTAAAGCCATAATGTCGGTGTGCATAACCACTTTTGTCATAAAAATCTTTCCGCATAAGTGTGTTAGTCATTAATTGATCCGCATACATTTTATGACCATAATGTTTTTACGCATAAGTAAGGAATGTCATATAATTTTGGGGCATATCAACCTGAATCATAATCATTAATCGCCATAATGTTTTTATGCATATTGTGCATTGGTGCATAATCCTGAACAACATAAATATCAAGCTCCATATTTTTTTATTCAACGTCATCCTGCTTTTCTGGCAGCAGTTCGTGTTTGAGGGGGTCACAGTTCTTTCAAACCTAACCTAACCTACTTTTCTGGCTGATGTTTGTATTGTAGGTTCAGAATTCTAACCTTTTTTTTTTTGTTGGAAAAAATTCTAAACAGAATTCTAACCTAACCTACAACTAACCTAACCTAACCTAACCTACTTTTCTGGCCGATGTTCGTATTTATAGGTTCACAGTTCTAACCTAACCTAACCTACAACTAAGAGGACAGTGTGGAGGAGGATTTCTTAATGCGGGGGGCTTCGCCCCCCGGTCCCCCCCTTTTTGTTTTTCTGCTCATGTAAGTTTTGTATCATTATTTCAAATGTTATATTTTTGGTACATGTGATATAACTTATACTATATAATGTCTATTGCCATTAATACTTATGAAAGCCATAATTAATGCGTTGCTCTTCTTCGTACTATCAATTATTATGACATTCAATAATATGATTAGAAATTTTGTGCCATACTAAATTATGCTTATGAACAGCCTGCCGAACAACAATTATGACGTAAAAATTTTATGCAAATAACAATTTATGACAAATAACATGTATGAGGAAAGCCATTATGCGAAATGAGTTATGACAATCGAATTTATGACAAGAATTTTTATTCCACTGGAGGTGATCCCATAAAGTATACAGAAACGAAATAATCCTGAATAAATTTACTATAAACCTTTTATACATACAAAAGCGATAGCACTTATACAATCAGCGCAATCTGTTACCAAATACTAACGTTTTTAATTATTGATCTTTTTTTTCTGCTAAAAGGTTAGTTATCTCAAAAACTGCACACTTCTCGGCCAAAATATATATGACAAAAGTAAAGAATGGAAAATGTTCTTTTCTAAAAATGTATAATTTATTTCTCTTACTCTTTAATTTACCGTTGCATGCTATTTATAAAGTCATTTGGCCATTATGCGATATATAAATATTCGTACTAGTTAAACGGTGTTACTTGCAATACCATAGACTTCTTATATGTTTTTCTGTAATCTACAAGTATTGAACTATATCCGGTTTTTTTTTTACACTTACTATTTTAGGAAATAAGGGATGTGTGGGGAAATCGACAAATTTGCTCATTTTCGTAAATAACTTCAAAACCGTTTAATTTAGAATTATATAATACATATATGTGAGATGTTCATAATGTACCCTTTCATTTGATATGTCACACTGTCGTGCCATGTTGTGTACTATGCCATTTTTAGGGTTCCGTAGTCAACTAGGTCCGTCTGTCCGTCCGCGGCTTAGCTCCGTGATCATTAGTACTAGAAAGCTGAAATTTGGTGTGAGTATGTGTATGTATCACGCCGACAAAACGGTAAAATAAAAACAAAAAAACAAGCTTTTTTTCGGCTACCTCCCGTAAACCTGAAGTGGGGGTGAATTTTTTTTTTCGTTCCATTACTAGCTTGGGGAGTGTCCTTGAATAGGTCTTTCAAAAATAATAGGGGTCTTTAAACATCATTTTTTGATAAAGTCAGCAGTTTTGTAAATATTCGCTCGGGAAATCCAAAAAATAGTGTCCCCCCCTCTTATTTCTCAACCACGGGTCACAAAATTATGGAAAAAATCATGAAAATGATTCCTTATTAGTACTTTTAAGGAAAACTATATTGAATGAAATCGGTCGAGCCGTTTTTGAGTTATCGCAAATTTTCATAATTTTCTTTAAAATGACGTAAGTGCCGCGCGGTGTCCTTATACATAGGTTTAGGTTTAAAGATCATTTATTCTCATTAAGAATTTACAATTCACTTATTATGAGAACTTAAAATTAAACATAAATGTTTGCAATGAGCGAGAACATAATGAGGGTAAATCTATATAAAACTGCGACAACATTCTACCGATACAAATTGCCCATACGCCGGGTCCATACGCCGAGTTGTAAACAAGATAACGAAAAATCACTGAGTTACGCAGACTGGAAGTGGCATAGCGTAGTTGCATTACTTTGTTATATATTATCTGAGCATATTGTATTTGTTTATTTATGTGTGTTAATTAATATGTACTTTTTCTGTGTTTGAATTTAATCATATTTATATTATATTATATTTTATGAGCAATATCTTTGTTTATTTATGTATAATTATTTGTGGGTGTTAATTAATATGTACTTTTTTCTGTGTTTGTATTTAGTATATGTATTTTGAGCATTTTTTTAAAACGAAAAACTGATTTGGTATTCTTTATATGTTTAGGGAGTTTATTGTACAGTTGGGCACCTTCAAACAAAACGCATTTTTTCCCATAGTTTGTTCGTGGTGTACGCAAAATTAGATCATTCGCGTTTCGAAGCTGAATTTTATGTTTGGTTTTCTTTTTTGTAAAGTTTATTTGAGTAAGTATTTTTTTATGTATTATTTTGCGGACTAAAATACAGGTGTTGTATATGTACGATTGTATTATATTTAATAATTTAGTTTCTTTATATATTTTGTACGATGATGATAGGTAGTTGTATTGAAATAGTGTTTTGATTAATTTATTTTGAGTTGTTTGTAATGTTTTAAGATTAGTTTTAGCGGCCGTGCCCCAAACTTCAATTAAATATTCAAGATGGGGTTTGACCAACGCGTTATATATAGTGTATCGTACATGTTGAGGAAGAAATCTAGCAATACCACGTAGTGATCCTATTAATGAGGTTATTTTTGTCTTAATTTTATTTATGTGTGGTTTCCAATTTAGGTTTTTGTCTAAAATGAGGCCGAGGTATTTTTCTTTATCTACTTGTTTGATTATCTGATTGTCTATTTGTAACGGATTATACTCTGTTATTTTCTTGTTTTTTGCTGTAAATATTATGTAATTGGTTTTACTTATATTCATTGTAAGTAAGTTATTTTGAAACCACTCGTTTAGTATATTAAGGTCACTTTGTGCATCCGTTATAACGCTTGTGATTGTGCTACCAAAATAAAATAAGCTTGTATCATCAGCGTATAGCGTGATATCTCCTTTTAGGTTCACTTGGTGTATATTATTTATGTAAATAAGAAATAATAACGGGCCTAATATCGATCCTTGGGGCACTCCACATGTAATTTCTTTCGGACTACTTTCGTGATGACCTATTTTTACTATTTGATAGCGGTCAGATAAGTAAGATTTAATCATTTTGTGTGCAGTATTAGTAATACCTATAGCGTTTAGTTTGTTCAGTAGTAGTTCATGGCTAATCGTATCAAAGGCTTTCTTAAGATCTATAAAAACTCCGAGAACTATTTGTTTTTGATCGATATGAACTTTTATTTTGGTAACAAGATCTATAGTTGCAGAGAGCGTATTAGATTTATTTCTAAAGCCGTATTGTTTTTCATATAGAAAGTTTATTGAATTTAGGTATACGATAAGACGATAATAAATAATTTTTTCGTAAATTTTTGAAACGACTGGAAGTATCGAAATTGGCCTGTAGTTTCCCGGGTCTGATTTGTTCCCTGATTTATAGAGTGGTGTAACTTTTGCAATTTTTAGACTATTTGGAAAGGTTCCTGTACTCAAACAATGATTTATGCATTTAACAAGTTCATCGTTGATCAAATCTTTAACGCAACTAATTGATTTTGCACTAATGCCATCCAAACCGGTACTCACATTTAGTTTAAGATTGTCTATGATTCTTTTTACTTCGTCCACTGTTGTCGGAGTCAACTGTGTAAGCTCAGAGTCCGTTATTTTGACTACAGGAACAGTTGTTAGAGTCATCTGCTGCTTGCTTTTAATTTCCTGGGCTAGTTTTGATCCAATAGTTGAAAAGAATTCGTTGAAAATTTCACATATTTCCTTTAAGTCGGTTACACTTCTATTATTAGTTTGTAGATTAGTAGGGATAGAGACTTCCTTTACTTTGTTATTAGTGAGACTATTAATAAGGGTCCACATTTTTGAAGGTTTTCCTTTGCAGTCCATGAACTTTCTACTATAGTAAATGTTTTTTGCCCTTTGAATATTAACGGTTACCAAATTTCTAGCCGCTTTAAACTGTTCTTCTGCTGTCTTGTCATTTGGTTTGTTTTTAAATGTTTGCCATAGGGTGTTTCTGTGGTTTATGTCTCGTATAATATCTTTATTTATCCAATCCTGTCGTGGTTGGTTAAGTATTTTAGTTTTAGTAATTTTGCTTTTTTGTATGTTCGATAAAAGTCTCTTTTCTAGTACCGTATATTCACTGTGTTCATTTTCGCCATCATCAGCTAGAACCATTTTATATAAATTTTCATAGTTTATTGCTGTATATTCTTCTCTCTTAACATGCTGTGGTTGATACTTTTTTGCTTCAAAATAGATGTGTTTATGGTCTGACATAGCAGAGTCCATAATTGCCAAGTGAAAGTTATTTTCCGTAAGATTCGAACAGACATGGTCAAATTATCGTTTTTGTATCAGCAGTTTCACGTGTGCAATATTTTTTATCTATTTTGTTTATAATTTTATACCCATTTTCTGATAAGACTCTTTTGTAATCTTTGACTTTTTTTTCTTTATTAAGCAAATCGAAATTGAAATCTCCGAATACGATGGAACTCTTGCTTCTTTGTAGTTGTATCGAAAATGTCTCAAGAAAGTCATCAACGTTTCCATGATTCGTTCTGTAGATAGCGCCAACATCCACAGTAAATTTACTTAGGTGTATCCATAGGTAGTGGTTGTCATCTAACGACTGTTCATCGATAAGGTGGTGCTTTAGATTGTTGTGCGCAAATATTGAAACTCCGCCGCCTCTGGTTCCAGACCTATAGTTATAGTAATGGGTATATCCTGAAATCTGTAGTCTTTGACCTTCTTCTCGCGACTTTATCCATGTCTCAGTAAGTACAATGATATGTATAGTATAGTTGAATGATTTGATTACACATTTTAATTCGTCAAATTTTCCGGGTTTCACTATGCTACGTGCATTTGCGTAGAAACATTTCAAAGAACCTTTAGTAGTTATTAGATTTTGATAGGTGTCAGCCACTTGGTGTGTTGTAATGTTGGACGTATCTTTCTGATCGGTGCTGGCAGTATTTATTGCTCGAACTCGGAGTTTTTTGATGTTATAATTTTGGGGACCCCTTTGATATATTTAATTACTAAATCTTTTTCCCCGTTTGCAGTGCGGGATGCAAGTTCATCTTTCAGTTTTTTTAAAAAGTCTTTTTGGTAAGGTGTTTGGTCTCCGAAAATTTTTATTGATTCACTCTTCAAGTTGTTTTTCTTTCTCAGAATAGCTATAGCGGTCTCTTCTGTCTCAAAACATACTTTGACTAGACGGCTCTTTTCCGGATTATACTTTCCTAAACGGAAAATCTTTGCAGGTTCTGGACATTCAGGATGCATTGATTTAATTATTTTTATGACCTCAGCTTTGTCCGCTTCAATTTTTTCAGCGACTTCACTCTCGTTGCGTTCAGACATACCTGCCAGAATGATATTTTTAGCTCTGTGGCTGCGCTCTTTTATTTCAGTCATGATGTATTCACATGGAAGAGATGTTGCAGTTGTGGCAGTTGTATGAATTTGTTCTACGTTTGATTCTAGGGTGTCCATCCTCATTTCAGTCCGTCTTGCGAAATCAGCCAAACCCACCACTTCTGACTTTAGTTTATTCTGTTCTGTATGTAAAGTATCAACTGTGGTTCTAATATCGCTTATATCGTTTTTTATTGAAGCGACATCTTCACGTAATTTGCTAAGGCTCTCTGTTTGTGTCTTGTTTACAGATTTTAGGTATATCATCATTTCTGACATTTGCTTCCGAATTTCAACAAGTTCGCATTGAATCTGGTCGTTCTCATCATTTTGCTTACGCTTGTGACGAAGAGTTACTCTTAGAGCATCTGCGGGCTCATGGTATAATTTTGCACTGCTCAACTCCGGAACCGATCCACTACGCTCGGCAACCGGGTCACTTCCAGTAGATGAACTCAGCGCGTACATGTTGATCCGTGTTTACTCACAGTCGCCAAAGTTTAAGCTGCGCAAGCAAGACACAAAATATTACGAACTTCTCTTTTACCCGAGGGGGTGAAGAGCCGTTACGGCGCCGACAATGTAGCGTGCGCGGGAGCACAACGTCGTAGGAGGGTCACGATCTCCCAAATCACTGACAGTTTTAAGTCTCAACACACAGAGTTTGAATTCAGTTGTTCTCAATTAAAATATTTGTTATTAAATCGTACACACGTCTGCTTTCTATGATCGCTCATCACATTATACGTTACATCGAACGTTACACATATTAGTTAAGTCCCATACTGCATTAACACATTTCGCTTAATCTGTCGCGTATAATCGATAACTTCCAGAAGGTAATAAGTAATTACAGTTACTTTGGCGTTTACGACCTTTTTATAGAGCTTAAACTTTTTCTCGTAATTTAAATTTTATTTTAGAGTCTATTGTGAAGGATGGGCAACTACGGAACCCTACCCTGAGCGTGGCCCGACATGCTCTTGGCCGGTTTTTTTTATATTTTGCCCCTAAAACTGGCCCTCATGTCAAAATTTATTAATTTGCGTTACGTTACGTTACACGTCCATGTTTAGGTCATCAATTTACATAACTGTACCAAATTTCAACTCAATCGGTCCAGTAGTTTCGGAGCAAATTGGCTATGACAGACGGACGGACTGACACAGACACACGAGGGATCCTACTATAATCATAGCAAATTTTCTCCGAAACTACTGGACCGATTGAGTTGAAATTTGGTACACGTATGTAAATTGATGAGCCAAACATGGAAATGTAACGTAACGTAAAGTAAATCAAGTAATTTGAAACATGGGGGCCAGATTTGAGGGGTAAATTAGAAAAAAAAAATAGCAAAGTATATCGTGTGACATATGAAATAAAAGGGTACATTATGAACATCTCAAATATATATATTTCATAATTCTAAATTAAACGGTTTTGAAGTTATTTACGAAAATGAGCAAAACTTGACGATTTCCCCACACATCCCTTATTTCCTAAAATAGTAAGTCTAAAAAAAATAAAAAAAAACCGGATATAGTTCAATATTTGTAGATTACAGAAAAACATATAAGAAATCTATGGTATTGCAAGTAACACCGTTTAACTAGTACGAATATTTATATTTCGCATAATGACCAAATGACTTAAATTTTAAAAATAGCATTGCAACGGTAAATTAAAGAGTAACAGAAATAATTTATACATTTTTAGAAAGAACCTTTTCCATTCTTTACTTTTGTCATACATATTTTGGCCGAGAAGTGTGCAGTTTTTGAGATAACTAACCTTTTAGCAGAAAAAAAGATCAATAATTAAAAACGTTAGTATTTGGTAACAGATTGCACTGATTGTATAAGTGCTATCGCTTTTGTATGTATAAAGGTTTATAGAAAATTTATTCAGGATTATTTCGTTCCTATACACTTTGTATGTATCGTACACGGTTTTCTTTTAAAGTGAAAAATACCGCGCTCCGGGACACATTCGAGGTCGCGGGGGGGTGAAGCTCTTCCCTGAGAGGGGGGAGAGTAGATAAAATTAAACTTGGCTCTATAACCTACATATCCTGATAGATAAAAGTTGTCCTCTATATTATGCGGAAACCGCGTATCGTACTGGCACTCAAAAAATATTCTGAAAAATGTACTTTTGTGTTTTTCTTTCTATACAGGTATATTGCACATCTTCTCTACTTTAAGTTCTTAGCAGATGTTGACATATAATTGTATGATATTTTTTTTTTTTTTGACATAATGAGTGTATACTAAAACTATATTTTTCTTTGAAAGAGCCTATGTTTATAGAAATTCATTAGAAGAAGCTTTACTGAAAGTTGAATTTGATGTACGTTACTTAATAACCCAAAAATTGTGAAATTCTTATTTGAATATTGCTCAAGAATTTACGTATTTGTTGCAAATTCCACAATGTGGCGCAACCTCTAAATAATGTTCAATTAAGCTGAAATTTGGCACAGAGGCCTTTTGGGTAAGTGCGATCAAGGATTTGAGCGAAGTCACATGAAAGTCAAACTTTTTGAAATATGAAACACCCTAGTATGTATATGTATCACGTTAATGTTAACGCTAATAGACAGAAAGCAATAAAACTACGAATTTGGAACTATGAACTGTAAGTAGGTAATATATATATTTTAAAACGTTTCTTTTCTGAATACCACAATAAACTAGGTTTCTAAGATAGCAGAAATATACAAACCCGTAAAAGTGCCCCAGCGGGGGTAGTTAGTGATACGCCAACTTTAATTGTAAGATGGTGGGTATGTGGTTTTTCGTGTACCGAATTCTCTGTCCCCAAGGCATCGTGTGCCTGCAAAGAAAAACTTTATCTTTGGTAAAGGTGTTCCGTTTATTTTCTTTACGATGTATTAGGGATCGTCGACACTGCGAGCATTGGCCTGTAATTCTGTACTTGTACTATTATCTATTCTTTTTAATCATAATAATAATAATCATTTATAATGGCTCACATAATTTTACAGGTTAGCAATTTGGTACCTCTTTTTAAGTATACTAAGATACCTGTGTTAATTCGTCTGTAACTTATAAGAAATTTTCATGTAATTTTTTGTTACATTACTCTGACGAATTCAGCGATTTACGCGTTCAATATAACAACGCATTCAGGATACCGATGGGGCTACATAGACGATGCAGTGCTTCTGGAATGTTTGCCGAAGCGGAGATTGATGGCTTTTCGGCTATTATGAGAAAGCGCTGTGCTGTGCATCTGCCTTTAGACGCCTACAAAATAGCCCCAACAGGGTCCTGACAGCGTTGGCTGAGAGGACGGACGACCCGCTGACTCATAGATGGCTAGAGCTGCATATGTTTGTGCGTGTCGGTTACAGATCGTTATAATTTGACATTTTGAATAATTCTTGACACGTATAGCATTTTATTCACCAACAATGATAGGCATAAAATATTAGTAACAACTTTATGGATTTAATTCCTAAATAAAGGGTTTGAATTCGAATGCATACAGTGAGGCACAGTTTATATAAATATAGTAAAAAAGAAAAATATTGTGGGACGATCTTACACAAATCGATCTAGTCCCAAACTAAGCAAAGCTTGTACTATGGACGACGATATATAGTTAACATTCATGACCCAAAGATCAAATAGGTACTATTATATTCCTTCAAATATCTGGAAATTTATCTTTATATTTTTTTTATTAAAATATAATTATAATTATAATTATATTTATATTGACAATAAAACCGACTAAAAACAAGATTTCAAAGTAAATATAAGATACAAGTCTAAGAAGAAACGTTGAGACTCATATGATATGACACTAACGCAGTCAGACCTATCCCACGGGAACGTGATCCTCTCCTTCACCTGGTCCTGGTTCTCCTGGTTCTAAGCTACCTCCCCACCAATTTTCAGTCAAATCAGTTCAGCCGTTCTTGAGTTATTACTAACACGACTTTATTTTATATATATAATAATAATATAATATAATATAATACAATACAATACAATACAATACAATACAATACAATACAACACAACACAACACAACACAACACAACACAACACAACACAACACAACACAACACAACACAACACAACACAACCCAACCCAACCCAACCCAACACAAC